>JAWWES010000133.1:47242465-47269185 GCA_035583135.1 Lophotriccus pileatus | reverse complement strand
TCAGTCTGTACCATTTCTGTGCAATAAAAGTATCAGGCAGGTAAATTAAGGTCCTAGGGGAGGCAGCAAATATTTTAACAGACCTGCACCAAACTGATGAATGCACTGGGATCCAAAAGGGGGAGGAGTCTTAATTTAGGTGTTCTCTCTAAGAGACAAGCACTTTCCTAATGAACACTACCTGAAAGCTGCTGAAATCTTGAACAAATGCTGAGACATCTCATTTGCTCACACCATAAAAGTGAAGAAGGAAAATTAATAAAAGATGTCAGGTTGTGGAGGCTGCTGTTCTCAGAAACATCCCCTTGCTCACGAAGCTCAGAGCTGTCAGGCTGTGTCTGCTCTGTGCCTCAGCATGCAGAAGGTTGGCTGGTACCATAGGAAGTGTTTAAGGTTATCAGTATCAAGAGCAACCCTGCATCGCTTAATTCACTAAGATAGTCAAATACAGTGTTTATAAGTAATTTTAAAACAGATTAAAAACCATTTTTTGAGGACAATGCAAAGATGCAAATAATAATGCATTAAAAATGTTTTCAGGCAATGTATTTTCTCTTTAACATTCACTCTTGTATAAATATCTCCACTTAAAAAGAGGATTGGTTTTTATTCTCAAAAATCATTGGCCAAGCTTAGAAGTAGATGCAAGAGAATTCACAGTCTAGATAATAGCCAAGCCCTTGAGTGTAATAAACTGTAAATATTAGTTTTAAAATAAAATTATTAAAATATAAAAATTAATTATAACAGAAAACACAATAGTGCATTCCTCTGTTTGTCACTTCTGCTATAGTACCAACATATATGGTGTTATAACTCTAGAGCCAAAATGGCCTCATTTTAAGAGGCAAAATATTTGACAACTAGGATGTTTTAATTTATAAAGTCATTAATATGGTAAGATTACCAAGTATTGCCATGGCATTGGTAATACAAATCCACCTTAAACTGCCATTCTGACCTCATTTTGTTAGTCTGAAAAGTCTACCTGAGCAGACAGGCAGAGGGAGGTACTTCAAATACAATTTGTGTAGTTATATTACAAATATAATTAGACATGTTCTTTCAAGGAAGAATCTAGAAATATAAGAAGTCCTGGAATTACTCAGAGCCTAAAGCAAAGTGTGGACAAAGAAACTTGAAATTCACTTGGCAATTAAACCTCTAGTAGGTAAATTTACATGGAAGTTACCTACACAAGAGTCTGAGCAGACAGTAAACTATTCCTCAACCTCTGGGTAAATCATGGGGCAGCAACACCAGCTGCAGCTCCCCCAGCCTGGATACACCATTGTCTACACCCAGAGTGGCTGCTTTCACCTCAGCTGAGGTGCCTGCTTACAAGTCAGAGTAACACAACAGTCACAATCTTCAACACAATGTCACAATGTCACAATGTTCCAGTGACAGAGACATTGGCTCCAATTCTTGAAATTTCATTAGAAAAACAAACTCCCAAATAAAACAACAGAAAACACACGCATACACAAAACCCTCCAAAGCTATTAAGTAAAACAGAAACACTGAAAAACCACACACAGGTCCTTTCTAGAGTCAGGTCAGTAAGAATATATGCTTCTTGCATATATTCTTCTTGAAAAAAAACAGCTAAAACCAAGTCAGAACAAGTACAAATTATTTGTGCTTACTGATTTTAAAACTGTGTGTCTCACATGTCAAAAGCATTCAGTTCTTAACGTTCACAAAAAAAATGCCAAAGAGAAATTTTTCCAAGCCATGTGCATGACAATAAGGTTAGTTCAACAGGACACCAGCAGTCCAAGGAGCTGCATATACACCCTCTTATACTGCCATCCATTCTGTACCTCAGAAAGAAAGTTTATAATCTGAGAAGATAAGTTACATACCAAGGGTGAACTGACATCTCCCATGCATCACGGCACAAGCAGAAGAAATTTGGAGAAGTTTAAGCCCCTTGGCACTTCTCAGGCCTGAGAAATTTAATTATCTGAAGCTCCAGTGCATGCTGCTGATGTCTCTTTTAGAAGAGCCTCTCTAGCCACCTCTGAGAGCATGGTCACAAGAGACTGCAAATGCAGCATTTTTCATAGTCTGTGGATAGATGGATTTGTAAAGTATGTGAGACAGTGTGATCAGATGGCTATATTAGGACCATAAATCTGCTTCCAGTCTTGTTCCTATTATATTTGTGTAAATCAAGAACCTGGAAAGTAAATCTGATCTGGAAATCTTGATATTTTGAGGTTTATTAACACGTGAGATGTTGCAAATTTGTTCTGAGATTTGCTGATAAGCCTTTATACAAACAACTCATATTCTTAAGGCTATCTATTTTTTAGTAAAACGAGACATAATATTTAACAGTTTTTAAAGGCCTAACAGTTATCCAAGTGAATCACCCATCTATCTTCAATGCTGTGTTTATTAGTTTTAGTATCTTCTGATCAAGGGACAGAAAGAAAAAGTTGCACAGATTTTATTGGTAAGGATTTAGTTCAAGTAATGTCTTAACCCATGTCCCATTACTTTCTTCTCTCATAAAACATCTGTGGAACACACCTTTGGAGTCCAGTAAAAAAAAATAATCTCAGTTTCTGTTTTTATTGGTCCTAAACTATTCTACAAGAAATATTTAAATACCTGAATAAATGTTTCTGAATAAATGTTTTTGACTAATCTCTAGTCAGACATTTTGAAAATGGGGGGAGGGGAGAGAATAAAAGATTGTCAGATTACTTCCTAAGAAATATTCCATTGATCCCAGCTGGCATAATTTCAAATACAGTTGGCTGTTGGCTTACTTGCCTCCAGTTGTTGAGACTGAAAGAAGTAAATGAAAAAGCTATAAAATTAGCACTTTTTTTAATTTGGCAGGATTCTAAAATGGTATAGCAATATTTCATTTTGTTATTATTTTGTTACATGAGACTAATAATTCTGCTCTTAACACAATTAATGCAGCTTCTTCTTGATATAGGCTATAAATTTAACCCATTTGCAGAAAATTACTAAAGTGCATAAGGATTCCAAGCTCTCTCTCTGGGATGTTAGATGGAGTTAAGCCTAAACTGGCACAAGACCAATATCAGCCAGATTTTTAAAAGATCTAAGGCAAAAATTTGAACTTTTCACCATGTAGTTTTGGATCCAAGGAAAAGCAATTTCCACTGAAACACTTCAAGAAGAGCCAAAGGAGTTCAGCATCTAAGACGTGTTTTAACTAAAAGGCTTAAAAGAAATCCAAACAAAAACCAGCAACAACAAAACCTACAGTAAGATAACTCAAATTCTAGGAAGTTTTAAAATATATGCTGTTATCCAAGTGTGGGCACCAAGCGTGCATTAAGGTTGCTAAAGATTTCTGTTACCTGGGAGCCCCCTGCTGGGACTCTGCCTTGAGAAAACAAAATAAAAGGGTTTTGTGTTGAAGATGTGTCACAGATGTTTCAGTAATATTTAATTATGCAATATATGGCATATGATCACCTTAGAGTCACTGAATTGCTTAATTTCTCATAAACAGATTACTACAAAGGAGAAAAATAAGTAATTTTTCTGTGCATAACAAATGCATGTGCTTAGTATTAGTTACTTAAAATTCATTAAAATATCCCTAGTTCTGGGAAATGTATGAAGATTCAAATGGACAGCTTGTGTGCTAGATAGAAAGGATCCAAACTGGTGGATTATCTTCGTGGTTATCATTGAAGAAGCTATAAGCAGAAATCGGTTTATTGAACTTGATTAACAGAGACCAAAAACAAACAAAAAACAAACAAACAAACAAAAAAACCCCACAACAACAGCCCAGACACTAAAACATTTCAGGACTGAAGAAAAAGTAAAATACTAAAAAAAATCTTTCTTTTATGGAAAAATAGTATTTTCATTATACCACCTGATTTAACTGAAAAAATGTAGAAAAGTTTTCGGGAAAGTTTTCAGGCACACAACCTCCTCTTTAGATCTAACCAAAGCAAGAGACTTCAGATTAAGGACATTTTAGAACAACTGCTCTGCAGTCACAGATCATCAGTATTTTCTTTCCTGAAAAACTCATCTGAAATATTTCAGCCCATATTGCAGTCACTACCTGCTTTATCCTACCAGGGACAGCTGGCCATTCAGAGCTTAAACCACCCGGGGTTATAAAGAGCAGCCTTTTCCACAAGCATTTTGTACCAATCTGATTTCACTCTTCTGGTTATGGACAGCATAGCCATAAAGCTTAGTCTCCAGATTAATATTTGAGGATATTTTATCGGTCTCCCTATAAGATGGAAATGTTTTCTCAATGGCAATAAAAGTTTCTGTCTTTTATGAGCATTGAGATGATGACTGTTTGATATATATGTATAAACTTTCATTCACTAGTGATCTTTTATTCCATTTTTAATTCCCTTTTTCTATTATTTCTTAATGGCAAAATGTCAGGCTTATGTTTAAGATGCCAGTGAAAATATCAAAGCACTTTCTTGAAAAAAAAAAAATCAAAGGCCTGCATGCTCACAAGATTATAAGTAAATCTGCCTGAATACTGCACAGCACTGTGTTTATTTCTCATGGGGAATAACTCAATCTTTTGCTATACTCAATCACCTGTAGAAAAATTTATCAATATAAGCAAATGACTTGCTAAATTGAAGAACTGTTAGCATCCTCAAACAGATGGTCCTGACCATAGCAAGAGGAGTTAAAAGATCAAAGGAAAAAAACTTACCATAGTTCTTTTCACTATGCTCGTTATGCACTTCGTGTAAAGGTAACAATAAGTAAAATGTGTATTTAAATATTCCTCCTTCCAAAGCAGCTTTATATTAGACTCAGGAAGAATGCATGAAACTAGTAGAAGCTGCAAGATATCATCATCATGGCTAGGCTTCACGAACGAAGATTTGGGAAGGGCTCTACCCACACTTGCTACGAGCACACTGATGGCTAAAAAGGCCAATGTGAGACAGACAAGTCTGGTTGCAAAAGGCACAGCAGAAAGACTCCCCAGGTGACATCGACAAGACATGATTCTTTCTGCGCTGTCTCTTCTCCTCAAGAGAATCTGCAGTATATAACATTTAAAATATAACATTTCCAAACCCATTTTTAGACCCCTCTACTATAACAATTCCAAACTCCTTCCTTCAATGCAAAAATAATGTGTCCATTCAAGGAAAAGAAATCATTTTGTGAAACCACTGGGTAACCTGTGGTATTTGAACACAGTGTGATAGCTCCTTATAGAGAACCATTTGCAGCTTTTAAGAGAAGACAAAAAAAAGTTCAAACCACATTAGACCCAAGGAACTCTCTCAGACAATTCTGACAGAGCAAAAAAGGGGCTGAACCTAGAGTGTAAATCTTTCCCAATACCGTATGAGGAGCAGGTGATGTCACTTGTTCTGTTCAGCCTGAAGAAGATTGAGGGGAGACCTTGTGAGAATCTGCAACTTCCTCACAAGGTTCTCTGTGGTGACCAGTGTCAGGTCCCAAGGAAATGGCCTGAAGTTGTGTGAGGGGAGGTTTAGGTTGGATATTAGAAAAAGGTTCTTCACCCAGAGGGTAGTTGGGTGCTAGAACAGGCTGACCAGGGAAGTGGTCACAGAACCAAGTCTGTTTGAATTTAAGAAGCATTTGGACAATGCTCTCAGGCTTATGATGTGTCTCTTGGGATGTCCTGCATAGGGCCAGGAGTTGGACTCCATGATCCCTATAGGTCCCTTCCAACTCAGCATATTCTATCATTCTGTGATTCTGTGATTATGCATTCCTTTTGCATCTTGATCTGCTGGAGTGTCGTGGTTTAAGACATGCTACTCCCCCATTCAGTGCCCCCACCGAGACTCTCCCAAACCACACTCCACTCACTCACTCCCATCTTCTGCCCCCCCCTCCCACTCCAGCAAGATGACTTACGTCATCCAAACATTTCAGGAAAGAACTTCTGAACTGTGAAATTCAGTAGAAAATACAACACAGTAGTCAGGCAGCAATGCCTTACCGTATTTCTCTCTTGTCCTAGGAGGAAAAAAAAAGTAAAATTACACCACTACCTCTTGGGACTCAAAAAGCCATGCAACACAGAAAGCTTATGACAGAATAACATGAAGAATTAAAAACCATAAGCAGCCTGATTTTATAAGAAAATTCTTCTTAATGACTCAGATGACATGAACAGAAAAGTTTGTTTGTATAAGCTTCAATCTTATTTTATTTTAACATTATGGTAAAGAGCATCTCTGTCATCTAAGGAGGTTTTTACTTATTCTGTCCTCATGAGCATTGTATAAATACGGGCACAGTAGCATTAAAAAGAATCTCTCATACTGTGCTCTTAGAGCTAAAGATAGAAGAAATGGGCACAACAGCAGATACTGACTGTGAGGAATTATACGTCAACTACTTGTAGAAATCAAATGCACTTATGTTGCTAGGAGAGAACAAATGCCTGCAGAGTCCAAGCTTGCAGAGTATTAAAGATCACATAAGCACAGAATATTTTGAGTTGGAAGGGACCCAGAATGATCATCAAAGTCCAAGTCCTGGCCCTGCACAGGACAGTGCCAAGAATCACACCATGTGCCTGAGAGTGTTGTCAAAATGCTTCTTGAATTCAGACAGGCTTGGTGCTTTAAAATTACTCAAGGCAGAAGGAAAAAGGTGACAGAAGGCCTGATAGGTCAACACCAAAACCTGAGCCAGGAAACTCAAAATACGTAAATATCTGTCCTGATATATAAGGAGCTGAGGAAAACAAGTCTTGTCCTCATTCTGCTCATGGCTTTGGTTCATGAAACTTGCTCATTTTTTTTTCTTTCATCAAGGCTTTGATTCTCTCTGCTCAAAGAGCCAATAGCCAGTACATCTCCACATTCACATAACATCCAGATCCCTCACTTTCCACAAGTGCGCATAGCCTTGCCAAATGTGCTCGCACCACCATTCAGAATATATCCAACCTTCACGGTTTTAGTGAAAAATAAATCATTCTCTAGCCAGCCTATCTATGAGAATACTCTAAATGCAGTTCTACAATCAAAATTAATATGTGAAGAGGTACCAAGAGATTCCATTCATATCCCTTCTTGGATTTCAGATATGAAAACCTGCCAGCCCTATAAGTTGGTAAATATCAAAAAGTATGACTGTACTGCATAACAAGGCATGGAGTGGACAACCTGAATTTTAAGTACTTAGTTGGACTTCTTACTCTTCTGCTTCAACAGGTCCACCTTTCTGGCTGCCATGCATTCCATCCATTCAAAAAATGTTCTTTGTCAAGAAGAAATTAGGATGGCTAATGGATTTTGAATAGGACTAGGCAATCTTTCTAGGAAGCTTTTAAAATCAATGTTCATGTTTTGAAATTGAAAAAAAAAATGGCAAAAAAAAGGAAATAGGCAAAATAAAGTACTCCAAGATATCATGGGGAAATCATTTATACAAGCATATTACCTATAGAATATGCACCCTTCCTTATATTATGAAATATATATTTAATTCTCAAATAATATATATTTAATTCCTGAAATAACACTGTGTATAAGAGGTCTGCATGCTCTGTTTATGAAGTGACAGATGTTGTGCATTCAAGATGCTACACAACTACATATCAGTCTGCTGGATCACTGGTGCACACAGCATTCAGTGAATATAAGAATGCACTAAGTATTATTGTGTAAAAGTAAAGAGAAATTGTATTTTTGATACAAAAAAAGTCTAAACCCAAATTAAATAGTATAAAACATCAACATTGGAGCAAGTTGTTCTTACCTCTCAAGATATAAGTATAGTTAAACAATTAAATATATGTATTCTCCTTTGAACTGCTTGCAATTTTTGTACCTTTTTCTTCCCCATAAGACATTTTTAGTACATAGAACTGCTACCCACCTTGTAAAACAGCTACCAGGACTGAAAGACAAAAACAGTGAAAATATTCCCCTCTTAACACGTCCAGTTACAAAATATCCACCCCCTACCCATTCAACGTTATCAATACTGGTTTAGTTAACAGACCTTTTAGGATAAAAATATCTCATTGGCACAAACAAAGATTTTCTGTTCAAAGCTGTGAGCTGCTCAGATGAAATCTGCATATGACTCATTTGTGTTGGCAGCCAGGAGGCACTGAACGCTCTAAGTACAACTAAGGGACTCGCTCTCTGGGGCTCACTCTCTTCTCCATCTCCTGCAAACCCAGCTGAAGAACTGGGTGAAAAGGACAAACGCATTCAAAATGTGCACACAGAGAAGTGCACATATGTATAGATATATTATCTCCTAATCCACATTGTGCTGGTTTAAGGTCTCTCCCAGTCTCCTCCAAGTTAACCATCACCATTTCTCTTCTAGAGACTACAGCTCTCTTATAGATGCTAATGAAGGTTGATTTGCTGAACACTTCCTAATCTATTTTAGTCCCTGTGAACTAGTCACCACCTTATCCAATTTAACTACCAGTCAGCAAAAACACATTCATAAAGACTATTCAAGTTGTTCTCACATCAGTAGCTCTGCTAGTAGACAGTAATAGATTTTAGTTTCCATGGAAGAGGGAATAAACTAGAGGATGGTAACCTGCTGAACTTGGGAAAAGGCATATGTCTGCCTAACAAGGACAGAGAATTTCTTCACACAGAAGAAGAGATACTTACAGGAGATATACTTGTACAGAAGAGTAAACACTGTTGGGGAAAAGTGCTGTGTAAGCCCCAGGACAATATTTTATCGGAGGCAAAGGAGTACACACCATCCATAAATCAATTCAGGCGCCAAATTAGAGGGTTAACTATCAGAAAAACATGGTTCCCCAAAAACTTCCTATTTAGTAGTTTGTCCTACTGCTCCCAAGTATTTTAAGACACATGTTAATCAGGTTCTGAAAGAAATGCCATGAGGCAGTACTTGCACAATGATAACCCAAAGGTCCTTCCCTTCCCACTACATCTCAACTAATTTTCTAATTAAAATGAATGTCAGGGTACAATTTTTAATTTCTATAATGTTTTAACTGACTCAACTGCAAAATTCAGAGAAAAATAAGGCATAAAAACAACAAAAAAGCAATACTGGCATAACAAACACCACACCATCCCAGGTTTATTGCAATGATAATTTGCAGTAATACACACTTTAAACTGATTCCCTGTCACAGAATCAGTCTTGGAACAAATGCAATGAAAACATCGATTTCTTCTCTGATTTATCTTGTTTACCTATTGTGATCCATTGACAGGGCATGATCATCAGTCAGTTTTCTACAGAAAAATCACATCAGCATTCCTCCCAAGTCAAAGGTGGACAAAAAGGCAATCTGATTTCTTTGTTTGTTCTTTACAGTGCCAGCGAGGTCAATAGTTTGGCAAAAACAAAAATCCTTTCACCAAGGTCCCAGTGCAAGATTTTCATTTCACTTTCAGTTCTCCAACTAAAGTCATCACACATGATAGATTAACTGCAGCAGCTCAGCTTCTTCAGATGCTCTCAAGTTTCCTCACATTATATGTATTAAGACATAATTACTCTGCTAGCTTTGCTGACTGGAATTATTAGTTTTCACATTGAACTACTTATCTGGAACAAATGAGGTATGCTTATTGTCTGCACAGGATGGGAGAACACGGGGAAACCATGAATACCAAAGACCTTAGAAAAAACCTGAAAAATCAATCATACTTTATATTAAGAATTGCTTGAGTGGTCTGTAAAGGCTTGATAATTTTACATAAGTGGCAAAAGCATATTTTAATGAGTATTAGGCCTTACGGTCAGTTAAAAACATAAAGCAGTACAATGTCATACCATAAGAAGCCATTTACTGCTGCCATTGCATTCTTTCTTAGTTGATACACGTTAATAGATTTAATAGGTGAGCTCACTATAGCAAAGCATAGCCATATAAATAACTACAGATTCAAGTGGAAGCCCTCTTTCCTTTGCATCAGGGATCCTTCTACCTCTTACCTTTCCTTCTTTTCTCCACAGGACCCCTATAGAAAATACTGCCGTCCCTCTCTGTTGCACTATTCTAGGAACAAGGAGCGTAGTTTCAAACAATATTCAACATCAAGTCATACAAATCTTAAGTAAAATTTCTCTGCGGTTGACTAGTTACCAATTTCCTCTTCTGTGCAGCTAAAAAAAAGCAGAAGCAGGGCATATCTACCATCAGCCAAAACCCTAGCAATTCACATCTTAAACAGACACAGCCTGGTCAGCCATCTGTTTAAAAAAAAAAAAAAAACAAAAAACTGAAAACAAAAACACCAAACAAAACCCCAAACAAACAAAAACCAATCAAACAAAAAAACACAGAAGTATGTCTGGTGCCTGAAAAAAAAACCAAACCACTTTTTTTATCATTGGTTTTGACCAAGCACATCCTGAAGCCTTCCAACCCAGGCTGGGTGTGGAAGGTGTTGCCTAGTTTCTGCCTCTCTGTTGCCTAATTTCTGCTTCTGCCAAAGAAGGGGAGACAATTGAACGTGTGCATGTCTTTCTTTCATACACAATATATATGTTGGTGTCTAATTTGGTTTTATTTTGGAATAAAAACAAAAAAACCAAAATTACACTAGCATCACTGCTGCCATCTAGTGGGCCTCTAGTCTCTCCTGAGCAGGATGCTTTTGTTTGGATATTACCGGCATCAGAGGAATTTCAGCGGTAACATCACCCTACCTACACTCAATCCCTTTTAGGACGTTTGTATAGAGACACGGAAAAAGTTACAGATTTATCACCTTTTTTTTTATTATTAAAACCAGATTGAAACCAATTATCTCACTTTACTTCTCCCTTGGACCTTCCTTTATGCTAAGCACTTCCCATCTGGTTCACTATCTTTTTCTTTTTATCTTGCAACATCCTTGCACTGTCAAACTAAATTACTATTTGCAGTAAATTTCAGCTCAAACCCTAAGACACTTTTTATTGAAGCATCTTGTCTGCCCTGGTATGGTTATAGCCCTTTTGGGATATATATTATCAAATTTATTTTCATGGGTTTATAGCTGTGCAGTAAAAATTCTCATTGTACTGAAATTTGGCTTATAAGAATCAAAGATAGTGCCTTTTTCTAATACTTAAAAGGTTACATTTTAAAATTTTAGTGATTTTTTTTTATATTTCTTGATATTTACAAGCAATCCATTCATCTTCTCTCTACTCTGAATTAGTTCTGATGCACTGCATTGAACAGAGAAAAGGTCTTATATTATCTATAAGAGGTACATATCTGGCTTAAGGTTTTGATTTTAGAAGTTTCTCTTTCAGACAGAGCAACATATTTTCTTGCAGACCTTTTCTCCCACCATCTTTCCCCTCATCTCCATGTCTGAGCTCTCCCTTTCCCACTGCCTCCTATTTCCACCACTGCCCCCTATTTCCACCACTGCCCTGGACCTTCAGACTCTCTTGAGGCAGAAGCCAGCAATTTCCTCATCCCATCCTTACTTTGTGATAGTACTGTGTAACTGTTCTCTGTAGAAGAGATCTGGCAGCTGAAATTCAGACTATTCATCAAGGGTTTGTTTCTGTATGTATAGTAATGATGATTAATTTACTTGACAATTACTTTAAGTGCCTAGGTAAATCTTCCAAGAGAACTGAAATGTGATATTCCCCCTCCCCAAAATATTTTCATGCCTACAGCACTTAAGCGGAAAATCATCTAACCTTTGAAACACTCCTACCTGGCACTGACTGTAGAAGTCAACATTCTCTGGGAAAATAAATAAATAAATAAATAAATAAATAAATAAATAAATAAATAAATAAATAAATAACTGATCTGCAGCTCTGGTCTTTTTAAGAAATTGCCAAGCAGAACATAAAATACAAAAACTTTCATAAACATTAACACCCGCTTAACACACCTGATAACATCTGTTTGCATTCAAAAGAGGGGTCAAAGGTAGGAATGATACAATCAGCTTAGATTTACAACAAATATCAAAGGAAGGGACAGTGATTCTGCTTCAAGACTTCACTTACTGCAGGCAGTTCTTGGGCAGCACTCAGTATTGTCCTGTAGATCACACCATTATTGCAGGGCACTACAACTGCAAGCCCTCATTAGAAAACCCACAAGAGTCAAAGTGCTTCAAGGAACTTCTGAATCTGGAATGCTTAAAGGAAGATCAGCAGTGACCTTTTCCAGCAAAAAAACGCTTCCTCATTAAAAAACAAACAAACAAAAACAGCAAAGGAAATAAATACAATCTGTAAGAGCGGAGAAAAAGAATAAACAGCAAATGGATAACAGGATTCAAATTCACAATCAATTCAGTCTAGCACAGAACTATTTACATTTGAATAGATGGTAGCACAGAGCTGATTCTCATGCTGTAGTCTTTAATAGTTTGCTCATCCTGAATGTCTGCAGTTGCCACAGATAAGGATACAGCCCTTTAACTCCTCTACCTTGAAGCATGCATTAGAACATTCCATGCTTCCATTACCTGCTCCAACTCGGCACAAAATGCCAGTGACTCAGTTCTGACAGTGTGCAAGTCCAAGAACTCTCCTTTTTTAATTTTGCCCATCTTGTCACTGTGTATATCTAAAAAAGAATTAAGGAGTTCTGAATTTTTTTTAGGTATTTTGTGACAATGTCCACATCTCATCTCTCTGTCTACATGATCTCATGATTCAGGCTTTTAAAAATATATATTGTCATATGCAGTGTAAAGGTTAATATGCACTGCACCCATTTCTACTTGCCTAAGTCTGTGGATCCCACAATCTCTACAGACAGAGTTTCAGGTGACAGGAGTAGGTAACTCAGCAGGACTAGTTAGAGCTCTAAAGACCGAGCATTGCTATAACTTGTGCACAGGTGCAATAGACTAGATCAAATATTTGGGAATACAAAACATTTCCTAGGCATAAAGGAGTGAAATATCATGGATACGTGTTCCTCTTTTTTAATCCATCTTACTTTGTACTTGTAGTTTCTGTAGCAAACCGGACTGTTTTCACTGTTTTCTACAGTGTGTTAGATCTTGTGAAGGAAATGAGACCTTGTTTCCCTGAGAAAGATCTACCCCAAACTCCTTAATTGCATATGCAGGCTGTACATACAAATGTGCTCGGTGAGTCAGACTCTGAAAAGGAGGATTTGGGGAAGTAAAGATTGCCTGAGATGGACCACAAAATTGTGAGTGGGAGGCCTCCACTTAAGTTGTTGACTTGGTCAAAGGTCAGAACATCAGAAATTATGGCCAAAGATCAGACCAAAAGTCCATCTAGCCCATTATCTTATCCCCAGAACTAAGGGCACATCTCTTGGGAAGGGTTCAAGATGATTTCTGATTTCTTGCTTCACCTTCTCCTCACCAACAAGCTACCAGGTATCCTCAGAGAGAACTTGTGTTTTTTAGGAAGTGAAAAAAGATACTGCATAGCTTTTTTTGGCACAAAACCAATGTAATAAACTAGTGCCTGGATTCTGTTAAAGAATACTAATTGAATCAAACTTAAGTGACCACAACAGCAAGACGAGGCATATTCTTACTCCAGTCAACATCTCCTGCATCAGACCAGTAACTATTTGGACATATAAAGACAAATTCACTAACCATTCTTTCTCTCTCAGATGTATGTCACACTGTGCATTAACTCAGTGGCTTTCCCCTGCCGAAGACATACTAAATGTACTACACAGGATTCGGCCCTGCTGCTGAGATAGACAGAAACATTATTTAAGATTAGCATTTTGGCTCTTTCAGGAGTTCCCTGTGAGACAAAGGTCAAGCAGCTTACCAGCAATGAGCTGGCCGTGGCAATTCAGTGGTGCATAACACTGACATGGGCGTAACTTGGCAAAATCCATCACCTTGACAAAAGGCGGGCACTGCCTTCATCAGTCATAATACTCTCTTCAGAGATGATGCCATTAACCATCCTTAGGGCCCAGCAGTGAGCCCAGCTGATGAACCCTGTTAAACCAATCTAACAAGGACAATTCTCAGCTTGGGCAAATTCTGCCTTATTTGACTTGGCAGATATGACCAGGGGGAAATAGGAATGGGATAAGGAGTGTCTCAGGGGAGCTATAGGACAATGTGGCAGCCCAAGCAGGCAACTCAGTAGCTTTTTGGGAGACAAATACAGTAATGGAAAAAAGCTGTAGGCACAGTCATGTTTTCATTAGGTTGGGGGATTTTTTTACAAGTCATGCAGTTTATTGATTTGACACCCTGTAGATTAATTTCTCATGCCTGTCCTTTGCTTGGAAACAGATGCTTGTATTTATATCTATGAGAAAACCAAATATTCCTTCTCTACATTTGACAAGTCTATTCACTCTCAGGGATGTTACTGGGTGCACAGGGGTAGACAAATCAAATAGACGAATCCCTGTCCATTAACATACTACAGCACTAGTCAGTGGTGCTATTATAGTTACTTCACCTTCTGATTTTTTTCAACCATTAGTTGTGGGTTTGTTTTTTGCTTTGGTTTTTTGGTGGGTTTTTTTGTTTGGTTTGGTTTAGTTTGGTTTTTTGCTGATCACTGCAGCTATTTTTGTCTTAAAAGCAATGTTTTACCTCTTGAAAGACATTGCAGAATTTCACCATGTGTCCTTTTCTGTCTGCAGCTAGACTAGCTCAAGACCTTGATACCCAAGGTTACCAACCTTACTGCTGAGCTGCTCATGATTCACTCAAAGTTCAGTGTAGGCAGCTAAAGGGTAGACTGGGAGAAAAGGTACATGATGTCAGGGGAGGAGGAGGCTACAGCATTGCAGGCCAGTAAGAGTCACTGGAAATGTATAATGTCAGCAAGCACGACAACTGTAAACCTTATACATGGCATGGACAGAGAAAAAAATTTGCAGATTAAATGTACTTTTTTTTCTGCCTTCCTCTATTCCTTCAATGACTTTCCCTACAAGACATCCCATTAAATCTTAAACATCAAAATTCTTCTAGGTTCCAGAAAAATTAGGTAAATTACACCAGGGATATGGTCTGGGTTCTGATGTCAAACAGTTACTAGGGGATTAAGTTCCCTGATACCACTGACGTTAAATTACACTGATTTAATAAAAGCAAGGTTTTACCTGGGATATGAAAGTCTACTTCCAGCATATACTAGAAACCCAGCTCTGCAGTGGTTAGGAGAAGTATGTTTATTCTTTATTTGATTTGCAGATTTTATTTAGCTTTTAAGGAAAAAAATTAGTCCATCCCACTTCGTAACTTCATATACATTTATAATTTATGCTCTGTTGACTGACAGAAAAAGAATAAACATATTAAAATTTGATACCTGTCCTCCAAATGAAGGAAACGTTTCACACCAGAATTTGCATTGTTTAGCTCTGATCATCTTCACATTTAGTTGTTATGTCTGTCTTCTATAGAAGCAATAGAATTGCATCTATTTCTTATCCAAGAACTGAGAATCGGGTTTTTGGCAGCATTTTGAAGAAATGCTCTAAGTGCTAAACCATAAATCCACTTCCTGTACTCATTCTGAACTTACTTTAAATGCTCATTGATGATTTAACCCAGAATATTAAGCTTTACCATTTGTTCCTACAAAACCTGCTGCCCTGCAGGGAAATCTCTGACAGTAT
The DNA here is from genome assembly GCA_035583135.1 of Lophotriccus pileatus. NCBI lineage: Eukaryota > Metazoa > Chordata > Aves > Passeriformes > Tyrannidae > Lophotriccus > Lophotriccus pileatus. The sequence continues at coordinate 47,253,620 of JAWWES010000133.1, read as the reverse complement.
TACTTATGACTTATTATTAAGGAAGTCCGTTTTGCAAATACTGGACATCAGTGTTTTCTTTCATATAATTTTATTTTTACCCAAAAATCCCTTGCTTTTTACAGGAAGAATATGATATTCAGGGAGTAAGGCATCATAGTACAAGCTAAGCAGTGGATCAAATAACTTGAACCCCAAGCCACAATTTGGAAAAAAAAAAAAAAATCAGTTAATTTTGCTTTTATGCAAATGCTATTTATCTTGCCTGTTGGCAATTCAGACTTCATTCCATCCCAGAATGTCTGAGCACTGACATGAATGAAATTAAGTAGCATAATCATATATCTCTACCTAACTGCTTGCCTTCTTTGCATAATCCCATTTTTTTTCATTTGTATCCAAATGAATCTAAAGAATGTAAGGACAGTACGGTCAAAGTCACTGTACAAAGAAAATACATTAGCCCCAACACCAGAATTTAAAACATATTTTAAGAATGGAAAGCCTGGAAGAAACATATCCTACTTTGAAATATAAATAGCTCAGCTTCAAGTGTAGGATTAATCTTCCACCTAAACATTTACAGAGGCTCATGATATTCAGCCATTGCCACAAACTGCTTGTGTGAGGGAGTTTCAGACCTAATCCTCTTGAACACAAATTTATTGCAGTTTTGCCCTATCTTCAGAGTATTGCCTTCCCCTTCCTGCCATTACACCCCTGTATTCTGCATTTGAATGTCTTTATTTTTAACAGATGTGCAAGCCATCAGTTACTCTCTCCTCTTAGACAGTACAACCACTAACAGGTCTGGGATTTTACTGTATTTATAATAAAAGATTTTATTTTTTTCATCGAGACAACAATTACTGATTGCATCTGGGTTTAGTTTATCTCCTTAAGCAAGTTTTGTGATTATCCAGAGCATAATTCCATTAACAATTTTACACAGCTGAGGTCTATCATGAGGGAGAAAGAAATGCTTGAAAAGCAGATTTATGAATTACAGGTAATGAATGTTGCTGGATTCTGAAGAACTCCTACTGTGTTTACAAGTAGCTAGTTTCAAGGAAGCCTAAGATTCCCAATAAAGTTTAAGCACCTCCAGCTTTAGGAGGGACAATATTGTGCCCTCCCCTCAGGAAGGAGCCTCCAGCTGCTCCCACCTGCCTTTTCCCATTCACATGGCTGTGTAGCCCAGGCTCAGCTGGCTCAGACAAATCCTTGGGCAGATAGTGCTTATCTTCCCTCTGCCCAGGGCACTACACCGCTTCCAAAGCTGTGGCTCTACAAGTGAAGCATGATCCTTTCTCCTGATGCTGGAAGCCACAAGTTCCTGACAGACACCCTCCACTACCTGCCACAGTCCTTCCTGTTTCAGGCTGTGCAGCTCTTGTCTCTGCAAAAGCCCCGTAACTCCCTGTTCCATGGAAGCAGCTGCTTGCTGTTGCACTGGAGAGCCACAGTAGCATTCAGCACTGCGGCTAAGGGGTTGCAAGAGTCATGAGGGAAGAGCTGCTCCCCACCTTCCCCAAAGTATGAAGAACAGCTCTAAAGTACAGAGGCTGCCTCAGAGGTCCTATACGGAATACAAAACATACCTGAGGGAGGCAGAGAATATAGATGAAGTGCTTTGTTTGTCCTTTCCTTGTAGCATCACAAAGAATGATTAACCAGAATGAAGGATGAGAAATTACCAATAGACAGGCCAGGCAGGTTTGAATCACTTACTGCTGCCAGAAACCAATAGTAGGTGTTTATTAACTTTCTTCTCCATAATCCAAGCATTTACTTCCAGACCTCACCTGCAATTAGCAGTACAGTGTCTCAGTAGCCCACACAGTAACTTTTGTTCTTGGATTATATTAGAGATCAGAAACACCAAACGATGCAGTGTGCCAAAAACTCCACAAATATTGAGAAGACAACACAGTTGTCAGAATTCATGTCTGGGGGAAAAATTATGTAGAGTATTTAAATTCCATGTATGAACAATTGCATTATTTACTACTACACTATTAATTTGCATTGATGTTATGAAAAATAGCTAATTGCTCTTACTTATGTAGCTTATGTAAAAACTGCAGAAGTCAGCATGTACAGATACACTGGCCATTAGGAAACAGCTGGCCACTTTAACACCGTGATTGTCACAAATGAGTGGTTAAGGTCACTCAAAGAATGACCTTCAAATGTATCACCAAAAGCAGGTTTAATATACATTTTGAAAGTACAACTTCACGAAGTGCTATGGAAAAGTTTATTACTTACTGCATAGATGAAGCATGCAAAGGAAAATTGGACTAGAATCAATTTTAAATGATTTACTCAGAGACAGGGGATGCAAAATGGTAAGGGTGGAGAAGAATAAGAGAGCAGTATTAACGTTAGACTTGCTGGATTTGTAAAATAAGCAATATTAATGTTAGACTTGCTATAGTGTGTTTCACACACACAAACACATACAGACACTAAACTGTGTATACATAAATTTACCAAGCTATACTTGTTAAAAACTCCCCTCAAGTTCAGTCAAACACTAAGGTCAAATGCCTTGTCATTTTTCAATGGGTGAGACTTGAACCTTGAGTTGAGTGTGGGTGGGGGTGTCAGTGCATGTCCCACCATCAGTTTTCAGTGATGGTTCTGCCAGTATTGCAAATTTGAGAGTTGGTGAGCTCTCAATGCTTTCCCTCTCAGAGAGAAGTGCTGCTGCATCCCACTGCACTCCAGGAGGGCTCAAAGGGCCTCACTTAGAACAGCTGCTTATACAGTCGAAAAATGCTTGTTGGTTTCCATCCTGGCTGTAACCCAAGTTGGTAAATACTGGAGTCCTTAAAAAGTTCAGTAACAATGGCACTGTTTCACTCGGGCTACAGTTCGGGTAAATAAGATTCCAAAGCTGTGGGGTTATCTCTCGTTCCCCTCCTTGGTCAGGCAACAGAAGTCTCTTGTACAGGCAGTGCCACCCTCACCTTTGCCAAGCAAGAGTTTCTGGCTCAGTAAAGGTACAGTTCACCATTCAACTCATTACTCAAAAGCCAAAGCCTAACGGGAGTTCTGGAAATCATAGAGCTGCCTGAGGATGGGGCAGGGGTGTGTTGCACCACTGCAGTGGTTTAGAAAACAGTATGTCAACTTCTACTTCTGTACATAAATAAATATGGTTGATACAGGTGAATTAAATTACCATAGAAGCCAATTTATTAATTGGGAACAAAACATTGCCCTATGAAACCTTCATTAAAAAAGCATTTAACTGTGACTAATGTTAGTATAGTGTTAGGTATGATCTTAAGCATTATTAAGCAGGCATCTGACAAATTAGTGCTGCATGTCTTCTCAATGCCTGTCAGTAAGGTGTGGTTGGTACATGGCTAATCTAAATGAGGTCCTACCACAGCTGAAGCCCTTGACCTTTTTTAGACAAATGTAAAACCTGTTAAGACAAATGCATTTCAATTTAATGTGACAAAAATCAGCCTGAGAAAAAGTATACATACACCATTTTCATGGCACTTTACACATTATTCAAGAATAGTTTCATGGACGGGTTCTCATTACAGCCATTTCTACTCCTTATACTTAGACATGACAGAGGAATTTTACAGACTTAGGATATTTTGAAGCATATCACGGTAATAAAGCATGTGGCATTTTTTCCCCTTTTGATTCTGTCAGTTTGGTGACAGCAAGGATTATCACCCCAATACAGCATGTAAGTGTGCTTGACTTTCAGCACATCAAATGTAAAATCTCAAGATGTGTTCCTGTGGTATTAATTAACATGGAACTGGAACAACGGGACCAAATCCACATCAAGAAAAGAGGTTATCTGCCTTTCTCTGGTAGAAACTGTTGGAGAGAGGAGAGGAGAGAGACCAACAAAATTACAGATCAAGTTTGCCCATTCACAGCTTCAAAAGTTTTGTAAGCGTTTAAGAACCCATCTATCACCAAAAAAAAAAAAAAAAAAAAAAAGCAAATGCACATGATAACTCATTTTTGTGAGTTTCAAAACACCAATATGATTGTCTTTCTTAAAGGGACCCCTATCCTCACAAAGTCACTTAACCTTCCTCCCACACGTCACAGGCTTATCAGCAAGTATTTGCTCAGATGCTCTGTAATTTATGGTAAACCAAAGTGAGAGGACTTGCTTTGCAAAAAGTCTTAGGCTATGGAGAATACCTTTAGAGACCAAGCATCAACTCACATGCCCTCTAGAAGGAGCAAGGATCTGAAATATCCAGGCTGCAATCACAGTTACTCTCAACATCCATGACGTAGCCACCATACGATGCTGTATTTCACAAGTGTTTGATTGCCTCATGCCATTATTAAGAGGTGATGTTCAGTTGTCATAGTTAATGATAAACTGATTATGAAACCATAAAGATAATGAATAAGGTATTACCAGTATTTCCACAGAATGGATGAAAGTGCACATACCTATCAGACAAAATTAAAACAACAGTAAGTGACAATAAAATGAAAAAAGAAAGCTATCAGCAGTAAGAGTTATAAATAAAAAATTCACAAAACAATTTGAAGGTGTCTGAATTAAGAACATTAAAAATAAGATGCCCAAGTAGAAATATCACTGAATGCTCTTCAAAGCACTTTTGCACGTAAGGTTTTCAGTCAAAATCCTGCTGTACAATATTCAGCATATGCTCTGATGCTTTATACATTAACCAATCTATTGTGCTGTATAAATTATTTAATCATGCTTTACAAGTGCTATGAAGCCTGTATGCCAGCAATCCACGTGCAGAACCATTCTATATTTAAACAAAGAGAAAAGCCACTATAGAAAATCTTACCATCTCAAATAAGTAAAATGTGGTTTCAAGTCTCATTATTTTTTTCACCCCCCTCTTACAGGATCACAACAACAGCTGCTTGCATGATGGACCTGCGCAGATATCCTCTGGATGAACAAAACTGCACACTAGAAATTGAAAGTTGTAAGTTGCTGGAGGGAGAGGGTTGGCCAAATGACAGCTGAGGACTGAAAGATATTGACAGGTTAGGAAAAACAGGAGCAAGTTATTCAAATACTGTGTCCAGTGAGCTTGCACACTGAGAATACCCAATATATTTCTATAATACATAAGCCAAAATATGTTTCATTCACCATATTTGTTGATCCAAGATTGTAAGTTGTCTTTCACAACCTCTTGTTGAGCAAGGGAGGAGTTTATTTCTTGATGATTAGCTCCAAGGACAGCAACTGAGTACTGTCCATCTTCCGTGTGTAATCACTGCAGAACCTGAACTAATTACTTCACCTTGGTGCATTCATCCCTAACATCAAGACTAACATCTGTCCCACGTGGTGGTGGCAGGATTGATCAATTGCTTTCACCAAATCACTTGGAGGATGTAAGAGGAAACAACTTGATCCTTCAGGCCCAGGGTTAACGAGAGCTTTGTCATTGTCTTCCATAAGCACAGGAAGCAGGTGTGCACTTACAAATTTTTGTCATTAGCATAGTCTCTATACCCTTTATGATATAAGCTTTTAGAGAAATACCTGCTAAAGGTTTTTGAAAAGAATCTTTATTCTGTTGTTGGTCAGACCAGCTGCTGCCACTGACCACAGAGGAGTCTGTCTAAACAAACTGGTTGAGACTACTTTAAGTCTAAGGCAAAATAATGCTGCAGTTTTCATAGAATTTCCATTTTTCACATTGCAACTGTTGCACTGAGTCAAGCAATCTTTTTTTTTTTTTGTAATAATACTTCCCTCTAAAGTATGAGGTTCTAGAAAGGATTAATAGATTTCCGCAAGTACAGTATTTTGTTTCAGTTTACTGCAGACAAAGAACAATTTTAGTATTTGATGGATAGTTTGAAGTTTTAAATAGACAGAGAAAAAAGCTGATCCATGATTAACAAAAATAATTTCCTCATTTATGTCATTAACAAAAGCAATGTTTTTATTGTTGGTAGCACATCCCAATCAAGGAAATAAAATTTCTGAGCAGTCCAGTAAATACAGTTTTCATTCTGAAGAAATTCATGATATAAGATTTTGTTGTGACTGAAAAGAGGTTAAAGTCCCCAGAACCTCGCAGCATCAATTTTCAAAAGAACTCTATTACTCTTCAGTTGCCTAGATTTGACAAATAAAAACATTTTCACAGTGTCAAAACAGTGGAGTAATTGCATATAAAATGTTTAGTAGTATTGTAACACAAATAAAAAAATTCTAAACCAAAGAGGACAAGGTAACTTTTGAGCCTTAGAAAATGTTGGGAAAGATTTCAGTTTATTCTGAACTGCAGAGATTTTAATCAGTTGTGTGTACATAAGTGTAATATATCTCAGCATATCTCAGGTGGCAGTTGTCAGGCACTGAAAAAAAGCATAGTTAGTCTAGAGCACTCGTGGGCTCACAAGAGCCCAGCACAAGGGGAGCTCTCAGCCCAGTGTTTATAGTAGTTTATAATTTCTACTTAATGCTACCAGAAAAAATGCCTTATTTAAGGCATTGAAATGGCCAAATACCTGTAAAATTACTTTCCATACTGAAGTATTTTGTTGCTTTGTAAGTGCATAATCAGTATCAGCCTTAATATAAGTCAGTGGAAGGGCAGCTTTTAATTTAGATTTTATATTGTTTGGTAACAAACTCGAAATGGTTTCCCAAGAATTATTTGCTTTTCCTCCTTTTCCTGGAAAGTCTTTTTACAGTAATTTTATAAATTGTCTGCCAGGTTAAAAACAACAAATTTTTATTCCACCAGCAAAAGAATTTAATCAAGTAAATATTCACAGTCTGCCTAATGATAATTATTTTTACTTGAGAGCCTTGTCCAAACACTACCTGCTCATTTATTCCTTTAGAGATCCAAAAATGGTGGGGTTTTTTGTTTTGGTTTGGGGTTTTTTTTATGTTCCTAGTGTTTTGGCATTGCATGTTGACATCTTTGAAAGAGATGCAGGGAGACAGTTTTGTCAAGATTCCCCATGAAACACCTCAATAGCTGCAGTGCAGAGTCTCCACAGTAGCTTATTCTTTGTTCACCATTCAACTTGTTCAAGGAAGTGTCTGGAAGGACATACTGGTTGTGCACATATTAGGCCCCCTCAACAGACACAGTAGTATGGCAAGCTGGGCCAAGTTGGTGCTCATGTGATGAATATTTCTGTTAGACCAACATGGGTTAACCTTCCCTGTACAACTGCTTTCATTTAGCCTGTCCGTATCTCCATTGCCCTGAGCTGACTAAGCACGACAAACCCACACCCTTGTGTATGAACATATAGACAGGCATTTTCTTCTTGTTCCCAAGAAGCAGAGGCAGTAGGCAATTGTAGCTTCCTTTTCCTGTGCTGCCCATCACCCTGCTGATCTCCCCAGTCACTTTCTGATAATTCAAAACTCTGAGTGTCATAATGCACCACTTTATGGGACCTAAGAAGTTGCTTGTTAGGATACATAGTTGTCATCCCATCCTTGGACTTTGCAGTCCCCTGCATTTTTTGTCAGAAACCAGTTTTCTTGATGTTGTTTGCTGCTGCTTAGCTCATCTTCTGGCTTAAGACTATTAAGGCATGCAGTGGATGTGTTTGGGGAATGAGTCACATATTGTTTTTAAAAAATAAAGTGCATAACACATCTCCCCAGTAACTTTTCTACCTGATCAGCAGAGGAAATGGATATATACTGTACCACAACAATCAAAATGGGTGATGATACTGACGTTGCCTTCATACTGAATTCATACCTGTATTATTTGCTGGGAGGTAGTTGATTTGAATTCTCCATCTCAATCATGACTGAAATTGATCAAAATACATTAGCATTTATCAGTTAGCAATCCGAATAACAAATCCAGATGGACACTTGACTGGTTTATACCTCTTTATTCACAAGCTCTCACATAAATGAATCTTTTTAGGGATAAATGTTCAGTGAGAATTAGTATCAGTGAGACTTCATTACAAGAATCGAAATTAGGATCAGATGAAATAAGCAATTAAAATGCTAACACAATCAGGGATGAGAGAATGCCATGTCAACCATGTGGCCAGTCATACCTCCCCAAAAGAAAATTGCTTTTCTGACCTTTTGAACACCCGTATAAATAATTCATGTCTCCAGAGATACGTATGTTGATATGTTAATACTTGTTGAGATGATCACAAATTGCCAACAGGTCAAAAATGGAGAGTGAATTACTTCTCTTGAGTATTTAGGTCAGTTCTACTGTCAACTGATTGATTTTCCAAAAGCGCAGACACGCTTACCTCCTACCAAAAGCCCACAGGTAGTATATGCGTCAGGGGCACTGGCATCTTTGACAATTCTCCACCTAAGATATTACTTCTATTGCACCACAGCTCTTCTCCTCTGCACCTCTAAAACTCTTGAAAATTATTGATCATACTTGGAAGAACAGAGTTCTGAAGGGCAGGCTGACTGCTTCTTTCTTAGGCATTTGAATACAAGTGAGCCGGTTGTCCTGAGTACTCTGTACTTAGTATTACCCACTAATCCACTTGAAAGTTAAGAGGAGGCAGAATGGAGAGGGTGATCAAAGAGGTGATAACCATGACACTGCTTCTCTGCTCATGCCACATGTATTAGGCGTGTGCTGTTTCCTTCTATGACAGAACTGGTTTATAAGAATTCCACCCTTAAGCTCTCCTTCCATCTCCTGCATCCCCCTTCAGCTATTAAGCTTTCTATTGTGCCAGTATACAAATGTTCACAGAGCTAGGATGAACATAAAACTGTTAACATTTTTTTTCTTTAAAAAAAATATCCCTTTGGTAGAAAGGCTTATCCATCTCAAGTTTGGGAGAGACAGGAATTAAATAAACCCCAGGGCAGAACTGTTCCTTAAATAAAAGGGCCAGGGAAGGTGGTGCTGTAAATCACTAAGCAATTCTGGAACAGCTTATGTAATGGCAGGCAGCATTTCTCACCACTAGACAGATCCTGTGCACTATGGGCACTGACAAACCATTTTCAAAGCACTGAAAAGTAGTTTTGTTCATTTTTATCCTGAGTACAGATTACGGCTTAACTCATGTGGCACCAGCTTCCAGAGCAGTATTACTGTACTGTGAGAGCTGCAGGATTTCCTTCATTCCTAAAGGATGGCAGGCAGGTGGCTTCTGAGCGAGTCCTTTTTCTATCCCGGGGTGCTTCCCTACCTCTGAAACAAGCAAGCTGGAGACACATTTTCCTCTCCAAAATCTGAGTGCTCCCCAGTGCATTCACAAGAGCTCTGCAGCAGTGCTGAAGCAATGCTGAAGTACACACAATCTGGCTCTCTTTTGAGTTTCCTTGTGTTTTTAAGAGTGACTTACTCGTGCTGCAGAAGGAGCATGTTCCAGAGGAACCAGGAAGTCCCACAGATTAACTGCTCAAAGAATAGATGAACATCACACTATTTGTGAGCAGAAAGGCAGTGAGCCACTTTACCTCACAGAGATGCTGTGGAGATTAGCCAAAGACAATCCCTGAAAATCTAAAACACGAAGAATTGTTCCTTAATAGTACTTACCAGTGAGTAATAGCAGAATTTTCTGCAAATAGCAGAAAAAAAATTGTATGACACAGGAATGAAAAAGAGCACAAGGAATCAAACACTGCCCTATAATCAAACCTCTCCAGCAGTACAGCAAAGGCATGGATAATGCATGCCTATTATTGAGCCAGCAGATTATTTTCATTAAAAAATTGCATTTCCAGCTTTCCTGAAACTATCTTACAGGACTGTAGAAGCCATCTATGCATGGCTGTCAACCAGAGAAATGTATACATTTAGGAGGAGAGCATTTTGGCTGCACGTGTTCCTTCACACACATTTTTCACAGCTTTACTTAAGCAGTTCACCTTATTCCAAATTCTGCAGTGGCAGATGGGGAGACCATATCAGGCGTTTTACACCTGTTCCAGTGCCTAATACCATGATGGCCACTGGAAACTTCTGTGTACAAAATCAAGGGATTTTATAACTGGAACTGCTTCATCAGCAGAGCTGGGATCTGTAACAATCCATTTCTCACAGTTTAGCATATACTAGGAAAGAGGAGACTTAATACTTGGCTGGAGGTTACACAGACTGCTTGGCACTCTCGCATGAGTTCTGATGGATGTCAGCTTGGCAATTTGAGATGTTAAATCCCCCAGCTGTTAATTCTGCTGTACCAGGTAGCCTCTGGCAAGAGCTCCAATTGCTATGGCAGCTCAGAACCAAGTGCCTTGGCACAAGTCCACTGTCCCTGGCAGCAGCTAAGACAGGCTCTGCGGAGGCATGGGTGAGATGACAGATCTCAGCTGATAAAGGAGCGGACAGAAGGAGTAGGCAAACAACCAGGAACAGTAGCATGAAACTGCTACAACTGTATCGCCCAGAGCTTGTCTGACAGAGTTCTGACTGCATACAGCTGCCCCACTCTAGCATCCCTCATTACAAACACAGGTGCTGACCTCATCACACTACCTATAAGACAGATACTGTTATTACTGTAATACTCTTTATCCCTCTGAGGTCGCCAGTATCACAATCACAGCATGACCTTGTGGACTAAGCTTGCACCTGGCTTTCACTCATCAGAAATTAACGGTGTGCCAACAGCATCACTGACAATAAATTAAATTCCCATTTAGGGTTTTACTTACAGCATCTCCCAGGCTTCAGTGAAATACGTTTCACTGTCACCGGAGAGGGAGGGTCAGGCTTGGTCTCCAATCTGGCAAAGTTATTTACTTATTGGCAAGCTACTATGTACTTTACAACAGGTCTGGGCAGATTATCAGAACTGCCCTTTTGGACTCAAAAATCTGTGTCTCTATGACAACTGGAAAGCTGCAGCATGATTCAGGGATCAACACTGCAACACTGACCCATGCATTAGCCTTGTCAGCAGCACTCTTAGAAACCACTTTTGTCAGAGAACTAAACAAGCTCACAGAAACCTGAAGAGATACAGCTGGGGAAAAGAGGAAGATTTATTTAGTTGGATACAGTATAAAAAATGGTAGTTCTGCCTTGATTCAACTGGTTTTTTAGGTGTCCCTACTTCATATAGAAATAGATCTAACACTAAATATATGCAACGCTTCAATGAAAGTGAAAACTTTGATATTACAGTAAATCAATAAAATACTCCACTCAAACCTCTACATAGTTTGTTGTCAGAAAATAAA
>JAWWES010000133.1:47223010-47242365 GCA_035583135.1 Lophotriccus pileatus | reverse complement strand
GTGAAAACTTTGATATTACAGTAAATCAATAAAATACTCCACTCAAACCTCTACATAGTTTGTTGTCAGAAAATAAAACAAAACCAAAAACAACTGTGTTCATACCTGAACATTTATTATCACCTTTGTTGGCACAGAGCCATCTGACAGAATGAGATTTGAACAGATTTATCACAGCTCCCTGCTTGAGGCAAGATTGCATTGATGCGGGGTATGATTGCATTTAAACTACCAAGGGTGTAAGAACCTACACCTCAGACAAATAGGGATATGTTTTTAGAGATGAAAAACTGTCTTAAATCCAAGATTTCCTATGCAGCTCTTCATTTGTCTGTCTGCAGGCACCAGATATCTAGTAATTTATTCATGCCTGGCAATAAAAATTCACTAATGAATATTACTGTTCTGGTACCTGAGGCTGCAAGATCTTTGAGCTGGATCCACTTATGTATTTTCTCTAAAGTATCCAAAACCACTGAAAGGGCATCTGGTCTCATCCTGCTTCTCCTCACCAAGCATATCAAATTGCTTCCACAGAAGGCATAATTTCTCCCTTCTCAATGGAGCTTGTCGCTCAGAGTATTTTGAAAGCCAGTGGCAAGGCTCCTTCCCAATTAAAAAAAAAAAAAAGGCTGGAAGGATGACCAACCCAATGCCTTTTTTAAGAGCTTCCATTTCTGATGTTTCTAATGAGTGTAGCTCTCCCCTCCCCCCCCCCAGTTGCTTAGCTTTTGCCACATCTGTAAGAACTTCTCTCACTCACCCCCTGTCAGACTGCCCCTGCTCCCCCCTGAGACCTGTCAGCCATGAACCCGTGTTCTGGCTTGTGTTCCTTCCCATGGGCCCTGCAAACCCTGGGGAGAAAACCTCATTTTCTCCACTTTAACTTGTCTCTGGTTATTACAGCATAGCACTGGGAATAAAAGCCCTCTTCTGCTTCTGGCCAATTCCTTTAACTGTTCTAAAATACGTACTCAGCCTTAAATTTCTTTCAAACTTGGCGGACTAAGACAAGAGAGAGAGGTATGAGTTCCAAAACTCAGATCACTCAAACAGTGCGTCTTTCTGAGATTATTAACTATCTGAATGCAAAAGAAGGGTTCCAGACTGTCCATGGTGACTTAATCTTCCACCTCTAAGTGACAGGATGTTCTTAACACCTCATCCCATTCACAGTGTTCACAATTCACCAGTGTGCAGGTGAGTCTCCATCCGTGCCTGCTGTACTCCCATTGCTGCCTGTGCTATGACATGCACAAAATGCCTCATTTCACAAAGACATTTCTCTGGATCAAATGCTAGATTCAAGTGACAAAGCCTAGCAGAAGAACAGTTAACAGCAGAAAATAGAAAAGTACACTTTATTATAACACGCTCATAAAACAAGCAAGACATTACCATGGGAAACATCCTAGCGAGAGCAGGAATGGAGATCAGCACAAAAGGCTGCAGAATTTATCCTATATACTACCATTTGGGACAGCAAAGTGACTAGTCTCTGGGCAACACATTTTGCAAGTTGAAACTCACTTTAATAATTTCTTAAGACATTCAGATAATACACCCTGGGTTACTCGATATACCCTGCCCTGAATACGCACATGGAGTTCATATCACTGCAATTACACTCTCAGAAGGATCAGCCGTGGAGACTCTGCATGCATACAGCAATCTGTAGATCCACATTAACTTCTGACATGCCATCCCTCTGAGCTGCAGAGAACATGCTGGCAGAAAAACAGGAGAGGTTTTAAAGTTACAGCATGAGCATCCACAGCAGCAGATTTAAGCATCACAGGAACAGAAAGACTAGCACAGTGCTGTGAAGATGAGCAGGTTGTTTTTTTAGATACTCTGAGAGGCAGATTCACATATAGCTTGTTGATACTGAAACTGAGAAATTAGCCAAATAGGACTGCATGTTTGCTTTTTTTCCCCCATCAAAATTTAAAATGTATTTTTGGCTCAGTTTAAGCCATTCCTTACCACTCATTTCTTAAGTCAGTCACTAAGCTAAAATAATTCATTCTTCGCAGCATACTAGTGTTAAGCCACAGCGACTGCTCTGTTTCCACACTTTGGGAAGATTTCTTTCCCCAGGGGATTATAAATCAGCTATGTTGCTTTCACAGTGTATTTTTACACCGCACACAAATTTACAAGTTACTCAGATGCTAATAGTATAGTCTATAAGACTTTCCCTTTTCATTTTTAAAAAGATGGATAGCTTGTCTTTCTATGGATGCATAGATTTTAATAGCAAATATTTGACATTTGATTATTTGAATTAACATATGAACATGAACATATGAAATTAATCAAGTCTGGTATATCTTCAGCAGTTTTCTATTGCACACAGAGGAATGCAGGTATTTTCACCAACTGCTGTTCTCATTTAGTGCCATCTCAGAAGCCTCAGAGGTACAGATACGGGACCCAGGCTGTCCCCTGGTGACCACAGAGGACAGGAAAGCTGGAACCAAGTCACTTCTCAGCACAGTCTCATTAAGTCTCAGTCTTCAGCCTCTGACAGCCCCCAGGCCAGAGGAACAGCAAAAGTTAAAACTGGGCTTGTTTTAAAAAAACATTAAGGATTCACTTAGGCAAGGGGCTGATTTCTCCAGAAGCAACTGTGCTCTTAGATGAGTCAGATGAGTCTGTATTTCTGCAGTCAGAGCTGAAGGAAAAATAATCTCTCCACCTGCTTATATCACAGTCTTGGAAGAGCTGGCACACAGTGCTTTGAGATAATGCAATTGTCCTAGAATGTTACAGCCATAAGTATAGTTTATGTATTTCCTTGTCTTCTGCCAAGACGCGAATTGCTGTATAAAAGAAGATTCTGGTACTCATGGATTCACTTCAATTTGTAAAAATGAAGCCTTGCCCCAAATGCACTGGAGTTTACAGGCATTATAAATCCTGAGAAATTATCTGCTCAGTGCCCATCCAGTCTCTGTCTTGATCTATACCTATGGTTCCTTGACGCTGCAGTAATACAAATAACAAAACACAGTGACTCAAATCTCAGTGTGGGAAGATGGCTTACGTGACCAGGGACAGCATTAATACGAAGTAGTTTCATTAAGTGGGCAGTATACTCACAGGCAAGTCCTCCAGCCCTCAGGAAACCACTCTGCAGAATGGAGAACAGAACTGAGCCCTTCAGATAAAATTTTTAATGCTTCCTCCATTAGCTTTCTCATACCACTTCTAACAGCTCTATTTATTTATTTATTCAACTATTCATCAGCATGTCAATGGAAGCTGAATTGGACAATGATTCATTTCACATGAGGCACTGGACGCCAGGATCAGGGCTGCTTAGCCATAGTGCTGATGTCCAGGGAAAATGGAAAGGCTGCATGGTAACTCTAATTCCAGATCTGAATCATTGAAGTAGCACCTAAAGGTTGCTAGATTGCTATCCAGTCTTGTGATCTGTTCCTGCTGGTAAGGTGCAATTTTGGTTAATAATCTCAGTGACATAACTCAGAATATATGGCAATTCTCATCTCCAATTCTCATGTGGCCAACGTCCTTCATTGTTACTCATTTATATTCTGTAAGTTCCTATGTAAGTACAAATACAAGCTGGGTAGAGAACAGATTGAGAGCAGCCCTGAGGAGAAGGACTTAGGTGCTTCTGTTGATTTGAAGCTCAACATGACTCAGCAATGTGCACTCCCAGCACAGGAAGGCAACCATGTCCTGGGCTGCATCAAAAGCAGTGTGACCAGCAGGTCCCCCTCTACTCCACTTTTGTGAGACCCACCCTGGAATCCTGTGTCCAGCTCTGGGGCCTCCAGCATAAGAAGAATGTAGACCCGCTGGGGTCCAGAGGAGGCCACCAAGCTGAATAAGAGGGAGAGAACACCTCTTCCATAAAGACAGGCTGAGAGAGTTGGGGCTGTTCAGCCTGGAGAAGAGAAGGCTCCAGGGAGACCTCATTGAGGCCTTCCAGTACCTAAAGGGAACCTACACTAGAGTTGGTGAGGGACTTTCTGCAAGGGCATGCAGTGACAGGACAAGGAGAAATGGCTTCAAACTAAAAGAGGGTATGTTTAGATTGGATATTAGGAAGAAATTCTTTACTGTGAAGGTGGTGAGGCACTCGAGTGGGTTGCCCAGAGAAGTTTTGGATGTCCCATCCCTGGAAGTGTTCAAGCCAGGTTGGATGGAGTTTTGAGAAATCTGGTCTACTAAAAGGTGTCCCCGCCCTTGGGAGGCTTGGGCAGGGTTGACAGAGGAACTAGATGATCTTTAATCTCCCTTCCAACTCAAACCTTTCTATGATTGTGTGATTCTATGATTCTATGATTCTATGATCACTAAATTACCTATGAAGACCTCTTCCTGAGAAAACAAACTTTATTTAATTTTTTACCATTTCTAATCCAAACCACGCAGACCATAACAGCCTTATTTGTATTCACATTTAGTGTCCAAGCAACAGAACCTGTAATTCAAATGTTTCACACACTTACTGTGGCCAGGAATAGGCACACAGAAAACTATTCAGCATCTTTTGATTATAAGACTTTGGATCTTCTCTTTTCCCTCCATGGAGCACCTGCCCCTCCGTTACACCTTGTATTAGCCCACTAATGAGTGTGTGCTGCATATCTGCCTCCCTCCACACAAAACTGCAGATACCAAGCAGACGTTGTACATCAACCACCTAAAAAGCCTGTCCCTTGACTTCAGCCTGTGCTTTTAACCACAAAAATACCCTACTCATTCTTCAGTGCTTAGGGAAAACTGACAACCATAGCAATATCTCAGATACCTTGATGTCCAAGAAGGCATTCATCTTCTTGGTGCAGGACTGCACGCTGCTCCTGAACTCAGTCTGTTCATTGCCCAAGGGAACATGCTACTTTTCAGGCAAGAATTTCTCCCCAGCAAAGTATATCAATTCAGTACTGTGTAACTATTTTGGGAAAATATGCACACAGAAAATGTGGAGTATGTGTACAATACATGTGCATGGCAAAATATGCTTTCTAAAATGAGTCAATATTTCATTTTCAAAAGTTAATGTAATTGGTATTTTTATTTGAAACTAATTTTGTTTAGAAAAGTTTTTTTTTCCTCTCTTAATTTTGTCTGAATGAAAATTTTAATGTAGCTCAATATAACTTTAAGTCTTTCTACAATTGTTCATGATTTGAAAATTCAGCTACTTACACAGAGTAATGAGTGAGCCTATATTGTGGGTTAACCCCAGGTGGCAAGTAAGTACCAAACAGCCACTTGCTCAATCCCTCCCTTCCTTGGTGGGAGAAGAATAAGAAAAGAAAGGGCAGACCACCATGAAAACTTCATTCTTGTTATTTAGCTAAAAAGCCCAAGTGCAGTGGCCTCATACTTGCCTCCATATTTTCCTATCTGAAAAATTTACACACCTGAATTAAGTAATAAAAATTTTAAAATATTTTCACCATCTCAGACAGAAACACAATATTGCATAGAAATATGAGGTGGCTGGCATAAGTAAGAAATACAAAATGTCCTGATTAATCTCCAGTCTGAGTCCCATGGAAAGCAGAGACGCTACTGTCTTAAATAAGAGCAGGTTTTGGCCTGACACACTACGGCACCAACCAGATGGACCTGGATTTCAAATGCCTTTTCCACCAAGTACAACAGCTTTATCTAAAATTGGGTGAGTCTGCCTGGCAACAAAATGAGAGCACTTAGAAGTAGATCTTAATTAGTCAAATGAAATAAGTACTCAAGGGCAAGATGTGTTTACAATGCGAGCAGACAAAACTGTGTACCATGCAATATTGATTGAACTAAATTAATTGAATGCTAAGCAGCTGGACCTCTGCTGCTAATGTTTACATAATGTGCTTATAAATAGTGTTGTTCCCTTTTTAACTTTGTAAAGCGTCTCAAGTCAGAAAAAAACTTCCAGGGTTATGGCTCAAACAGGGATAGCCAGCTATTGTACAGCAGCTCAGATGAGAGAGAAAGAGGAAGAAACTGGGGGGGTGAAAAGAATAATTTGCATCGGACTTATAAACTGTAAATAAAATGTGCTCCTGACAGCAGTGTAAGTAAATTACCTTTGTCAGGTTCATGTGAAGGTGTGGAAGTCCTTTGAGTTAGAAAACGAGGTGAAGGACTGCAACATTGGACTTCAGGAGAGATCAGGTCTCTCCCAAGATGTTGATGTCTCTCATCCTGATTCTGGCACTCCCAGCCTATGCTGACAGGACTGGAGTAGAAAGAATTTGTTGTCTGCATTTTGCTGCTCCCAAAAACGAGGCTTTCCCCATTCCCCTTATCAAACCAGGGTGGGGAATTAAGGGTAGAAGATAAAAAGAAAGAGGGCAGAAAAGCAATCATTGACTTCTGGCACTTGCTACTGGAAAGAAACAAACCCTCTCTTGCCAGTTCCAAGCTCTCAAGGACAATCTGGTACCAACAGCAAATGATCAGGATGTAAGGCAAGGAGAATATTAGAGTTACTTCCTCATACATAGCTGCTGCCCTAATCACTATTGACTAGCCCCTAGACAGGAACACGACAGTGTGACTTCAGAACTTTGGTGGTTTCAACCCCACAAGAGAAGAGGATCCAGGCAAAGAAGTGAGGCATGTGGAAGTGATTAAACAAAGAGATCCTCTTTGAAGAATATGTAATTACCAAAGTCACTGACATGCCATTTTAAAACTTCATGCTTCAGAGCCACTCTACACGAGTATCTAGCCTAGTCAGGAACACGTACTGCACACTTGCTTTGCTAAAAAAAATTTAAAAAGCAATATATCATTGTTGCAAAGTTTTAGACAACAGGTCATCAAAATGTCTCAAGTCCAAAGTCAAATAACTGGCACTGCTTATTAAACATTTGCACATAAGAGACTCCAGAGTTTCCAGTGACATTTTAGCCACTGAGTTACTATGGGCAGGTTGCTTTTTACTGCACAAAATGTGTGGGCATGAACAAGACTTCCTAATCACTGTTTGATTTACAGGAATTACACAGAGATGTGTAGAGTCAGAGGCCCTCAACATCAGGCTAAAAATCATCACTCCGCTGATGAACGAAAATTGTTGCAAAGATGAAAGTAATGCAGTGGACAAATCAGGTTGCAATGGAACATGTGAGGCCCTTAACTGCTGTACTGCCTCAGATCAAATGTCTATCTCACCTATCATCTTGTCTCTGTACATATCAATGAAGCTAGAACAGAACATAGGATACACATGCTGATATTTCCCCAATAAACACCTCCACTAAGTGTTCTGCACGTTGCTATATTAAGTCAGAAATAGTATCATTGTATTTAATAACCTGGACAGATTTTTATTCTGTGACTGTTTGATAGCTTCTGAACAAGTTTAAACTTCTGACACTCATGCCAACGAGTGAACAGAGTGAGTTCTGCAGTTTATCTGTGTGCTGTATTTCCCTTTATTTTTGTCAGACTAACCACTAGACATGATTTGTTGCTTTCTTGGTGTGGAAGTCTGATGGATTGTAAGTATATCATGTGCTCTTCACGCTCACATGCTAACTTAGGATCATACAGATTTTTATCATAACATTTCCTCAGCCACCTTGCCTCCAGTCTAAAGAATAATGACTCAGACAGTCCTTTCTTCAATAGAAGCAAGTCTGTTCTTTATCATTTCCACAGCCCTTCTTTCTAGCCAACTTAGTGCTGCAATTTTGGGCAAAGAAAGAAAACTGCATATAGTAGTCAAGAAATAGCACAACGTGAATTGGAACTTATATGGAAATGCAAACAACAAATTTTGCATTTGCTTTACTTTCCTAATAATTCCTTGGTTTGTTTTTTTATAGCTATTGAGAATTAAATGCTTACTAGTAAACAGGACACAAAATAAAAATAGCGGCATGCCTTACAGGAAATACTCTTGCACAAGGAAGACACACTAGAGAAAACATACTAATGTGCATTTCTGTTTGTGCATTGCATTATATTTATTTTAGGCTCAGTAGGTCCTTTGACATCACTGGCATAATCCAGTAGAAGGAGCCAAATTAACTGGTAAGGCATTTTCAGTACAAGTTTGACTACTTATCTAGAGTCCTTCAGTGTTTCCCTCTATTGAGTCTCTGCTGAGACTACAGTGATTCAGAGAAGTCCTGCTGTGTTAGCCATTAAAGAGATATTAAGCAAAACGAAACAATTTCTCTCCCAAAGGACTTTGAAGCTTTTATCAAGTCTCATTGGCAAATGAAATTCAAAAAGTTGGAGGGGTAAAAAATGATAACAAGTAACAAGGAACCAATATTAAAAGTACTTGCAAATTAAGGCAAGGTTCACTCTCGGAACTAGATTAGGATGTTGCAAGAGTAACTTTGTGCTGTAATAACATTTATTTTTTGTTTCTAATGGACAAGAAGTGATGTCTCCAGCTGCGATGGAACAGATTGCCCCATACACAAAATTTATTTTTATTTGAGAAACCTTCTTAAATAACTAACAGTGTGTAGTACTCCAGCAGTCTAGCCAAGTTTTCATTTGGGTCGGTGTTGCTAAGGCTAAATTCTGACTCATATCCCCAGATAAAATCTGCCATCTGCCTATAGGAAATATTTCTCAGTGAAAAAAAAAAAAAAAAAGGTAACTTAAAGATGCAAATACACAAATCAAACACAGGTGTCAGGAAGTCTCTTCAAGCAATTCTTTCACCTTATTGTTAACCAGTTACATTGATTTCCAAAACACATTTTCAGATCTGTGATGCCCCATTCACATGTCAGGTTTAAGCTGAAATAGTACAATACATTTACCACTGTATGGACCACCTCAGTGGTGTGTGAGAGAAAAGCATTATCTTCCTGTTTAAATACAGTCATAGGAATAATAACACGAAAAATATAAGAATATATTTAGCAACAAAGACTAAGTTGTTACAAAAGGCATGATCCAGGAGGGATGAGAGAGGGTTGGGTTCCAGCCTCATGTCCTTACACAGGGCCAAAAGATTTGGGTCACACACAATTGATGTAGTCTTTTGAAAACCCCTATTTAGACAGATCCTAAGGCTGAGACCTGCTTCTGCGTGTTTCAGAGCTGCCTACGTTGCAGAATCAAAAGAAAAAAGGGAAATCTCTGTTGAATTGGTAAAATTAGTGGAACCACGACTTTTATTTGTTAAAGTAACACAGATCTTTATTTATCCCAGAGGTATTTAAGATGGTAGGTGCTGCAGTGGAAAAATAAAACAGCCTGGTGACATCCAATACACTGTTAACCTCGGCTATATCACAATGTCAGCAACATTTCCAAAATATTTTTTCTGTGAACAGCAAGATTTATACATAACCTGTTTCTTGCTGTGTATCTAGACACTTTTTAGATCTGTGGTACTTCTGACCAAGTGTTCTCACTTAAACTCTCAGCTGCTGCTCTAGAAGTTAAAAAAAAAAAAAAAAAAAGTGTTGGCACATCAAGGGCTGTATTTTCATTTCTGGACAGAATTTTCTAGTAAGCAGAAGCTTCATATCTTGAGCTGGGCAATGAAATATGTTTAATGGTTTTAAAGATGGAAAAGAATCTCGCACACAAAGGCTTAAGTAGATCAAATATGTTTCCTGGGGCATTTATTAATTAAAAAAAAATAATAATTTAGTGGTCACTTAACTATTTAGGTCAACAAAATCAGCCGCAAAATCCCTGGGGAAAACAGTTTGATGAAGTGAGCTAGGCTGCCCTGGATGTCGGCCCAGCCACGAGGTGCCGTTTGCTGTAGAAGAGGGGAGCCGGTGTGTTTCAGTCTCGGCGCTCCCTCCCGGCGGGTCCCGCGGGGGCCGCGCAGCCACACGGACCGGCCGCGGAGCGCGGGCGCCGCCGCCAGCCCGGCATCCTCATCAGCGCCGCGGCAAATAACACTGGACCTCTCTAGCTACAGCTGCAACTGCTCTTTGGCAGCTCTTGTCAACGTAATTGAAATATTTCAGGTTCGCGATATCTGACTCTCATGAAATTTGTGTGCGCGCATCCTCGTCCGATTGTGAGTGCTGCTCTCTCTGTCACAAAAGCAGAGGCATACCTTTAAATTAGTGACATGGATACATGCGCAGAGGGAAAAGGATTACATGGAAAAAGAGCTGCCAAGGGAGTACCTGGGCAGTACAGATAAGTTCAGTGAACAAATCAGCATTTACACTGGCCACTGCACAGGCAAAACACACTTTTTGTATCATTGAAAGAGCTTTTCTTCCATTGTAAATGCCAAGGCATTTGCTGCCTAAAATGAGGGTTTGTCATTGCCTGTTCGCCAGAAGTCAGTACTGCTCCACACTTGAAGGTTTCTTAATTTACATCAGTACAGCACCTCTCTTAAAGGCACTGTCCGCTTCAAAAGGAAGGAGTGATCTGTCCTCTGCTGACTCTGTTCAGAGTCGATTCCTGTCTTTGAACTGCAGCCAACTGTCTTCCTCTCAAGTTTGCTATTTTGGAAAGAAAATAATCATGTCAACGCCTATGGAACATGAGGGCTTCCAAGCCCTGGACCTGTGAGTCACTGTCAGCCAGGAATGTAATGCCTCTCACACACCTACAAAATGTGCAAAACACATAATGAAGGGCATCATACAGCAACAATTCTATCACGTCAAAGAATGGGCTGCCCAGGGAGAGTTTACACCTTCTTAGTGTCTAACAGAGTTATTACAATGACCGCCAAGGAAATAATAAATGTACTGAGGTTTGCTCTACATAAAACCACAGGAAGATGTTCCTTCTCAATTACTCTTCTAAAAAGAGAGCTAACAAATGTGAATGCTCCTGATTGAAAAACATCACTATCTCTTTCTCATAATTTCCTTCAGCTTTAAATGAGAAAATTCAGGGAAGAAATCAGTATATTTAGAAACAGCAGTCGCTTACACTAGATCCGTTGTTTGATGTATTTAGAAGTCTCTTTGAAGTTTGTAAAGGTTAAAACATGGCCTGCCGTGGCCAAGCAGTGATGGCGTGTCACGAGCTGATATCTTCCATGCCACATTTTGGTCAACTGACTTTATAACCTACTAGTTTTACTTTTCATTTAGTAGCCAGTCATAGAAACCTTTCCAAGACTAGTGAAAAGCACATTTGTCTACATTACAAAACTCACGTAACTTCTTTTTGTTAAGATCCAGCACCAGCACCCAGTGCACCAATAACATGGTGCAAACCTTTTGTAGGAGGCTGTGCTTTTTTCTTTTTGAAATCTGACCTGTGATATCCCAGGTTTATTTGGTACCACTGTGGGTTTCAACAACCATATCTACAATAATTCACCTTCGGAGAAGGGAATTTTGGCTGCAATAAGGTGCCCAAACTATTCCCTCTTTCATCAAAAAGTCAGAGGAACTGCAGAGGATGGCAGAGGCTGCCTGTAGAGGCTGCATATAAAGTCAGGAGTTGCTGAGGACTGGAGACGGCTCCCTTCTCTGCCCTGGGTCCCAGCACTAAGTGGCACAATGGGAGCAGATTTGAAGGGTAGGGTGTGAAATGGGCCTTAGGTGATGATGGCACAGAAGAATCAGGGTCATCATTTTCTTCCAAACCCTGAGGCAGAATTCTGGATTCTCACACCTAAACCTTCACCTGTGACTTTAAAGCAAGTACCTGTGCAACATCTAAGTAGTGATGTCATTTTTGGTCTTTATTCTATCCCCTAAAGACAAAGGATGAGTATTACCTCAGGTAGAAGATATCTTTGTAGTACCAAGCCTATGCATACCCTTTCAGTATGAGATGACAGTTCCCATTTCCTCTGTTCGGCACCATCTTTTCAAAAAATGGAAATCATTCAAGAGAAATTTTTTTATAATACAGACTTGCAAGAAAATGAAGTTAACACTTCCTTGCTAGTCTTGATCTTGGCCTTTTAAACAGTCTTAGCAGTCTTCATTTCCCCTTTCAATCATTCCGTATCACACCCTACATTTGGTTCATGTCAGTCCCGTGGTTTGCGTACAAAGCCTTTAAAGCAGCTATTGAAGTTAAGGAGCAATTTTGGCCTTTTGCAGTGAAAAAAGAATGAAAACCAGCCATACAGAGCTCTATGTCACAGCCTTGAGGTGGTTCATTTAAAAAAAATTAGCATAAGTAATAAGAAGCACCATTTTAAGCTAACCGCAATGATCCATATTACATAGGTTAATATGGTTTTTGGAGCAATTCCTATAGTTAGAAAATCATAGTTCTGAACAGTTCACAAATAGAATATGTGAACATTTAACCTTGTTCAGCCCATCACTGTGTGTTTGCATCAAAAGATTGCTGTTCAATAACTACAGGCTTTCCAAGCAGTCTCTGGAGCCTGCCAGCAAGTTCTGAGAGCTTCTCTGATTGTCACCAGGGAAACCATGAACCCGTTCTGTATGTGGTCAGCCTCCCAGAGATGAGGCTATTATTAGGCACCATCATAGGGAAAGACATCTCAAGACTAATTTCCCTAGCTAGATATTGTATATGAAAGGATAAGTTCCTAGTTTTGTAGAGGCTTCTGATGCTATGGTTAGTTCAGCTGGCAAAACTACTGTCAAGCTTTCTAAAGCTTTGAGTTCAAACACATGTTTTTATTTGATCTCTGTTATATGATTTAAACCTGATTAAATCTAACACCTGAAGGCAAAGTTTAAAAATAGATGAGAAGTTATTCTCTCCTTTGGTAAATATATGGAGAAATTAGAAAAATGCAATAAAGTGGAACCTGTTTAAATATTAGTTCAAAAATGTTGTCAATTGTGAGATTTTTTTGAAATTCAGTCACTTTTTAGTTCAATCAAAATATTTCTGAAAATGATAACAATAATGTTAACATTCCCAGTGGTAGAATGGTAAATTAATTTTTAATTAAATTATAAATAATCAACATCACTCCTAAAAGGAAACAGAAGAAAGGTGCTAGTTTTGAAGTAAAAAAGAAATAGTTCTGTGATAACAGAAGATCAAAGTTGGCATAGTCTAATTAAAATATAAAATGCTTCATGAATATCAAAGGGTTACCTTCAGCTCTGACAGACGCTGTCAGGTAATATTACAGGCACCTTAATTCTTCTAGAATCATCTTTGCCTCCACTGGCTCCCAACTCTGTATTTTGTCACAGCCTGCATAGGAAATCAAATGAAAAGCTGGGAACTGAACCTGGTTTTACTGTCAGAGCTCCTTCAAACAGAGTTTAAAGTTTTGTTGATGTTGTATCAATCTATTGGCAAACTGAACAACTCAAGCCTGAATGAAAAATTGTTACATTATCACTAGCTAAAAAATTATCTTTAATCTTAAATTCTGTCCTGGTTTTCTGTCTTCTCCCTTTCTACACCTAGATGCTTCCCCAGGGTATGGAGGAGGCTACATGGCTTCTGTATAACAGGAATGTCACACAACAGAAGGCTGAATTCATGATTAACAACAGCTCCTTCCACTTGAACCTCAACTATTTAAGCAAAATAGTAAAAGAAAAAGTCATTAATCAAATTTTGCTTCTGTTTCAGATGGATACACTACTGATGATATCGAATTTTACTGGAATGGAGGAGAGTCAGCAGTAACAGGAGTTAATAACATTGAGCTCCCGCAATTTTCTATCGTTGATTACAAGATGGTATCAAAGAGAGTGGAATTTACAACAGGTAAGCACCGGCTAGTTAAAAAAACCCTCTTATCTCTTCCCCAGCTCAGAAATATCAGTGTCAAGTTAGGCATTACTCATTATATGATTTCTTTCTTTCAGGAGCATATCCTCGATTATCACTTAGCTTCCGGCTTAAAAGAAATATTGGATACTTCATTTTGCAAACTTATATGCCTTCCACACTAATCACAATTCTTTCATGGGTATCTTTTTGGATCAATTATGATGCCTCTGCAGCCAGAGTTGCTCTAGGTAACTTCTTCTCAAAATAACTGAACTGCATAGATACTTGTTGCCTTTGAATACAGTGGCACCAATTCTATATTGCTGATTGCAACATCATTAATTGTGATCTTACATATACAGTGTAGGACCTTCATTGTCAGGAAGGCAGGCAGGTGCCACTTTGCCTATATCTGAAGCTCTTGCTCTGCAGTTAAGTTGGGATCCTGACTTATTTCCAGTTGTCATAATGTCTTTGGATCAGAACAAAAGTATCTTGCTTCCAAACTGAAGTGCAAAAGTCTAATCCAGATATTGAAGGGGCTCTACACTGTGCTGCATGAACAGTCCATGTAGAGGTTAAAAAGTGTCCTTTCAGGCCAGGTGTGTGGCTGAAATGTATACGGAAGATCCTACTGAAACCAGTGGAGATCTGTCAGCTTCCTTTTCTCCTTTCAATCCTCTGTTTTCAACCAAAAGGTAGATACTTACTCCCGATCCCCAGATCAATGCCAGTCACCCTATGGGATCAAGCAGGGCTACTGCTGTCAATAAAGTGAGAAGCATTTCCTCACATAGGAAAATCGGCAATCAATTCTTTGCTATCCAGGTCAGCCAACTCCATGTTCCCTAGCTAAGCTATTGTAAAAATTAAGGCAAGTTGTACCAAGACAGCCTGGGCTTTTGAAAGTTATTTCATTCACCCTCTATTGCATGGAAGGCCAAGGAAGGTGCTATCAGCAGACCTGCAAGGATGTCCTCCTTTCCAGTCCTGCAAAATGCATTCCCTTGACTGTTAAGAATCTGATCACATAATTAAGCCATCTGCATGGGAAGTGCATGGTAGCTGCATGCTACCATGCACCATTTCATGGCAGCACGTAATGCTGCCCTTATGCCTTTTACACTCAAATCTCCTTCCTTGTCTTGTTAATCAATGTCTTTTTCTTCTTTTTGCAGGAATCACAACTGTGCTGACCATGACCACCATCAGCACCCACCTCAGGGAGACCTTGCCAAAGATTCCCTATGTCAAGGCAATAGATATTTACCTGATGGGATGCTTTGTGTTTGTATTCCTGGCCTTGCTGGAATACGCCTTTGTAAACTACATATTCTTTGGGAAAGGACCTCAACATCAAAAAAAGACAGCAGGCAGGGCAGGACGTGCTCCAGGCGAGAAGAGCAGACTGGAAACAAAGAGAGTTCAGGTAAAACATTCAAGCTAACTTTTCAAACATTATTTCTACTGTGACAATGTTGATATATATGATGACAGAGATAAATGCAGATGGAACATGGGCAAAAGCATTTAAGATTGCCTAAAGAAAAATTGTATTTTAAGAGATTACAGTAATTCTGGTCTGTTCCATCTTCAATTGAAAACACAGTAAGAAACTACATAAAATGCAAATGAATATTCAGGACACACATTTCTTTGCAGCAGTGAAGAAATACAAGGGTACAAGGGTACAAGAAAGTTAAATATTTACCACTTCAACTGTATTTTACTTTGATATAGAAGGTAGTATAGAAGAAATGTTTATGAGAAAGTTCTTCTTTACATACAGAAACTTCACCAAAAATAAAAAGCAAAGAGACTGTTGTTTCAGTGAGCCCTGAATGAAGACCATATGACAGAGCTTCCAGGAACATAAGAATGCTGCTGCAAGGTTATAACAGCTTTCACACGTATCAGGATTTTTCCTTAAGCTAAATTCAAGCAGACCTCAACTACACTATCTTAAAAAAAAAACAAGCCAGAAAAACTCCAGGAAGTAAAACTATGGACATTTTTTTTTAACAGGGACAAATTTAATTTTGCAATACATCGCTGAGCACTTGCAAACTGCTTTAAACCTATTTCAAGTTTTCCCAGTTTTTCAGAAATAAACCCTTGGAACGCTCAGGTGCATTTGGCCCAGTCTGACTCAGAGGAAAATACATATCCTAATGAGCCAAAAATTTTCTTCCTTTCTCTGCTTTTCTTACGATGTATTGCATCCAAGTACTAATGAGATCTTACCCAGGCTGTCCTATAAACTTCTGTACTGTTGTGGCCTGAGGTGATAACATTTGGACAAAACTTTATTTGAGCCCTCTGTTCAGCTTGAAGAACGAGACCAACACATAAAACTCTAACAGGTAAGACTTTATCTTGATGGCTGGTTGCAATTTCACATACATATCAGGAAGCGCGTTTCAGAAACTCTGTGATATCTTATTAGTTCTAAATTTGTGTGTCTGGTGCCCCAGCAGCCACACCACTACAGCTAAGCATCATTACCAAAGCTGTCATATCCTCAGCCTCAGTGAACTCATGAGCCCATTAAAAGTCCTTACTCACATTTGCCTCCTGTCCTGTTGTGTAGGAGAGGCTTTGTTACAGTGGGGGCACAATATCAGTTCAGGCAATCATCAGTCTCCAAGGTCCCACAAAGTACTGTCTTCCACAGAGCAGAGGAGATAATCCACCCTGTTATGGATTGTTGCACGCAGACACTGTCTATGCATTTCTACAGCAAATAAGGAAGGGAAAAAAACCCAACAAAACTCACAAACTCTGACCAGCCACCTCAGCAGCTCCTGAGATAACCCAGCCTAGGTGAGAAGCAGCACATCAAGGATTCAGGATGAAGAGGGAATCAACACTTCTTCAGAGGTCAGCCTTGTCCCCTGGGCCCCAGTGCACTGAACTGAGTAAAGGATGAGAAAGTGTAAAGGATAAGAGTGCTGGTAAGTTCTTTTTCCTACATATTTGGAGAGTTTGTTTAAATAACAAAAAACCCTAACTCATAACTAAAAGCTTTTGTCTAAATGTTATATGGCAAAGATTAAATTGAGGTTGGTACTCAGAATGGAATGGAATGGAAAGTTTTTAGAGAACCACATGCATACACCAGCATTTTTCTGACAGAAAAAGAAGGCATACCTGCTTTGTACCAGGATTTGTAAGTGCTTACACTTGAGACAGAAATTCCATTCTGATGCTTTAAGGGAACAGACTGCTTTCTGCCTGTACAGTGCAGGTTTGTGATCTTAGATACATATATATATATTCTTTTTTAATATATATATGTATATACACACACATAAACACACACCTGTGAATGGATATCAATGGATTTTATATCCCACACATTGATGTGGGACCTCATGAACATTCATTTTACTCAGCATGGAAATGCTGATGTCCAACGGTTGTATTTCTGTCCCTGGCAGGAAGAAAGTACATGACTGGAAAAGTGGGACACAGTAAGGTTTTGTGAAAACAGATCCGACCTATTCTCCATTGTGTTCTGACGTTTTTCACTGGTATTATGGTATTATGGTATTCACTGGTATTACCAGAGCAAGGGAAAGGTTTTTTTGAGCATAAAAGTACAGCTGTAAGTATATATAGCTATAGGATATTTTTTTCCCTTCTGCTCATGACTCACACCACTTATCCATACAGGAACCTCTAACCAATAGATGATATGTAACAATGCTTCATCTCTTTGTGCCAGGTGAAGATATTAATCATTCCCATCTGACACGCAACTCCCATGAGTAAAAGAGTTCAAATTCCTTCACCAGATAACAAAAGCGTTAGATGTGTGAGCAACACTCAACAAACTGACCACGATATTAACAGTACAGAGAAGACCAGGTGAATAATGAAACTGAACTGCTGTTTCCTATGTGGCTGTTCCTTCCTCTACAGACTGAAGAAGGTGGAAACAGTGTCTTTCCAGTTTCACAATTTATGCCATTTTAATTTCTAATATACAATATTGTAGTAAACAATATTTCTGTTTCTCTGAATAAAGCATAAAGACTGTTTATATGTCCTTGTTTATTTGTTGAAGCTAGATGTCATTGAGGAGACCACCGTAATTATGGATAAATGGGACAAAACCACCCAGCAAGAAAATATTTAGATCGTTCATGCATGCAACTGCTTCTGTTTCCCTAGACAAGAATGGTGTGAATAATCATTACACAGAAGATTTCTCTCAAATATGAGAAAAAGGTAGAATGCAATCATACTGTGAGTGGGAAAGGGGCTGACCCATCATAAGGTTCATAAGGGACAACACAAGGCAAGTGATAGATGGTCTCTCGCTCCCCGAGTCTGTACAGCATCACACCTTCCTTTCAAACCTTCTGTGAACCACAAAGCACCCAGAATAGAAAGCCAGAGAGCAGCCACAGGTTCTGAGGAAACCATGATTTTCCAGCAGAGTGGTTACTGGAAGGAGAAAAAAAAAGGAAGTACATAACCACACAACCAGCTCAAACACCAAGTAAATCCCCACCAGAATAAGTATAGCCCTGCTGAGCATAACCTGTTTCTTTGCAGATCAGATTGTGATAACACTACTGCATGTGTTCCAACAAGACAGCTTGTATGAGTAACACGGCCCTGAATCTTTCATCTTAAGAGGAAGATGGGTTTGTATTGAGATAAAACAGAAGTTCTTACCTTTTATCTCCCAACAGTTAAGGTAAAAAAAATAGGTAGGTACAAACTCATTCCAGACAGCATTAAGCATTAGAGACCCATTCTTTGTCAAGGAATGCCAACATGCTATTCTTCCCCTAGAGCTGACTGACTGTTTTTTATGTGGTCCACACAGGACCGTTGTTTTGGGTTGTTTTTATTACTGTATTGTTTTACACTTACAATATAATTTGATGGTCCTAAGCAGAAAAATCATTTTCTAAGTAAACATACAAGCAAAATTATTACTTTTTTTTTAATGATGTTTCCTCAGCACACATCATACACTTACAAAAATTCATATATATGTACCTGTGCTGATTTCGGCTTTAGGCAGTTCCAACACAAAGGAAAAATTAAAAATTTATATACTTAATTTAGATACACTCTCAGTACAGATCCAAATGTTCTTACAAGAAGCATCACCATATATATTCACCTGAAGAATATATAAACTTCAATAATTACACCATATGACTAACACAGCATCAGCTTTAGATCCTTTGACATGCTCCTCACATATTCTTCATATGTTCAAAAGACCAAAAAAGAACCACTGTTCTTCAGCTTTCTACTTTAAGCAAGATTTATGCATTGTATGAACCAAAGTGTTTGTGCAAACACACATTTAAGCTCAGAATATCTATTAATTAAGAAATCTTGTTTTCATCTGAGCCATGGTCAGCTTATGTAACAAAATTTAGGGCACTCCAGTTAAAGAGCAACATGGTGGTATTTGAAAGAATAAATGTATCACATCTGAGCAAGGAAAAAGTACTCTAGGCTTGATATGGCTTATCCTTCCTCCATAAGGAGGGGACTGAGATACTCTACTCCTAAGCAAGCACCCAGAGAGCTACTGGGTCAGAAAACTCAACAGACAGAGCCTTGTCTCTTCCATCCCCATTTTTTTGTCATCCCATCTGATGCAAATATGTCAAAGACTGTATGTGCTGGTTTAAAAGTTACCCAGCAGGGGAAATGAGCTCAACTCAAAAGAGAGATTATAAGTCAGAATAACAATT
>JAWWES010000133.1:47200194-47213308 GCA_035583135.1 Lophotriccus pileatus | reverse complement strand
TTTATATATAATTTGGAATTCGGTTCAGTTTTCTTTTGGTCTTGTGCGGTTTCTCAGTCTGTCCAGAGTGAGAGAGACAAAGGGAGAGGGAAGGCTTTTCTCACAGTCCAGGCACTTGGCTGGGAGCCAAGTTTGACCTGCAACACAGGGTCTCTTTAAACTCCTGCACCTTTGGTCTAAGCTTTCCTATGCCTTCAGATTTTTCCCCATTCTCCCTTAGTCACAGCCTCAAGTGTCTTTGTGAATGACACTCCTCACACCACAAACTCTCCTCAGCTTTTGTTACTAGTGAGGTTTTATTTAGCTCTGGTCCCAGCATATAGTTCCATCCAGGGGCTGTGACATGCACTGCCATGCTCCACACTTAATGAAAACCCCGGTGTGGAAATGCAATGCCAACTTCTTTACCTGTTGTCCTGTTCTTCAGGAGGGAAGGTAGCATGGCTGGGCACACTTGACAGACACGCTCCTGGCCACAAGCTTGTCTTAGATGCTGAGATGTGTACATTTGTTCTATTTGCTAACTGCTCGGGTCTACCCACATTCACTGAAGTGTATGTTGAAGCTGGCACCCATATAACTGGATTTGTGAAATCTCTAGCTTTTTGCATCAATTTGGTCTGGTGCAGTCTCCACAAATGCCTTATCTGTCACAACTGGAGACCTTGCTTGTTCCAGAAGTATCTAATTCTCTGAGCAAAGACAGAAGAAAACCATTTCCTGACAGATGGTACGAAGTACAGAGCAGCAAGCGCTCTTCTCCATTCTGTTTGGTCCTGTTCCTGGCCATCTACTGGAGGCCATTTCGTGCCTTATGGGGACAGTTCATTTCTCTGTAGTGATGTAAGGTCAGGATGCAATTCCATGACCACCATGTTTTAGCTGCTACTTCTTAACTGCTCATCAACTGGTGCTCCTCTCTGTCTCTAGCCAGCCACACAGTGTTGTTATGCCCCCTATTAGAAACATACCTTTGATGGTTATATTAAAAAATACTCAGATTTTCAATAAAGTCTAACACCTACAAAAAAAAAAGCATATAATTGTGTATTTAGTGCTGTCACATCACAACAGAAACTTGTGTTCTTTTTAAAGAAAAATTATTTTTCAGCCTCTTCTGTTCAGTGCTGCAGCAAAGGACACAACAAACATAGCACAATACTAAAGACTAAACCACCACCACCACATACCCTTAATTGTAGATCCATTATTACATTACTTGCTATAGAATTTAAAATGAAACTATATAAACTTTATTACTAAAAAAAAGTCAGAAATACCATCTACATTTTTAAAAATTGCTTTCTATCAGTGAGCAACATGGCAGAATTTGCAATAGAAGTTTCCCTGTTTGAACACAAAAATGAGAGTTATTATTTATGGCCTTTTATTGTTGAGAAAATATGACTATTTTGATGAACTTATTGCATTTTTGAACAGTTGATCTTTGAAAACTAAGAGGTAGCAACACAAAATTCTCTTCAGCAACATACCACATTAAATAACCACCTTAATATTCTTCAAAGTACAGACTTTCTAGGTATCTGCTACATCTATAAATTGTGTCAGTGGATCAGCACAAAAGTGTATTCTATCCAAATGACATCCCAAACTTGATAGTGTACACTTGTATGAAGTAAATTGCTGTTTATTGATTCTGCTACTGTAAATAAAAGTGGTTTTGAGTCCTTTCATCCTAAATGATAAAAACAGCATGGCAACAATAAAAATCACTCACCAAAAAATAAAGCCTCTTTTCTCTACAAAAGCCTTTTAGCAACATATGCCTATCATAGGAAAGCTAAAGCAGAGTTATACCTTCAGTATGAATCACACAATCCATGAAGCATTTAAACACATAAAGCCATACTCTCCTATGAAGCGACTAGAAGAAAGGAAAAAGTGGAGTCAATACAAATACACCTATAAATAAAATAAATAGACATGACAAATTAATTCCTTACACTCACAATTAAAAAAATAGCCTGTTCCTGAACAGGCTACTGGACAACCTGCAGTAACTCTTTTCAGATTTCTAGAAAAGCTAAGCAATTATCAATTCCCATCTGATTTTTTAGCTGGAATTTCATACCACTTATACAAGGTCTTTATCTGTTATTTGATCCATTACCAAATTTGTTGCGTATGGAAATTCAAGACTATGGTCAAGTTGTATCTGTTAGAGATTGCAGTCCTTTCACTGTAAGATGCATTTTCTAATCTCTCACCCTTACAACTCTTTATCCACTTCACATTTCTTCAGATCTTTCTTCAACTGCTGACACTAAAGATGTACACCTGACTAAATGTACCAGTACCAAATAAAAGGGACACAATACATTTTACACAGATACACATTTTTAAAAATGTTTTCTGACCCACAAAACAGGATTCCTAAATAGGTTGTGATGTCTCCAGCCTTGGGAAACATTCAAAAGTCATCTAAATGCAGTCTGCACAGCCTGCTCTAGATGACCCTGCTTGAGCAGGAAGTTGGACATGATGACCCCCAGAGCTCACTTCCACCTCATCTATTCTGTGGTTCTACACTGGTTTTGTTTTTAAGGTGATTTTCCCCAGCATCTTGAAAGTAAGAGTTTAGTGACTAATAAATCAAGAAAAAAATTACTGCAATTATTCACACACAAAATCAAGTCTTTATTTACCATATTTACAATATAAATACATTAATGCTACAAATACTCTCTCACGTTCTTTATTATCATGGCACTTTAGATAAGGTAACATAGTATGCAAGTAAGATGCCTTAGTTTTACTAGGCACCTGTGTAGTCACCATCAAAGTTTAACCAAAACAAATACGGCACAGAAGTGATTCTTTTCCAAAGGTCTACAAATCTTCACTGCTAAAAGCAACTGTACATTGGATTTTCATATTTTTTATCAAACAGATACAAGATTTTATTACTTTTATTAAAGGATTAGTAGTTTATTTGGTCACAAGTCATAACAGCCTTCTCGCTTTAGCATTTTACAGCACCAACAACTTTTTGCTTTGCAGAGAATCATTTCTTTCCCCCAAATCAATCGGGGAGCCATCACCAGCAGATACTGTTGATGATCTGAATTCCATCATTTCAGTTGTAAGACAACCTTCAAAAATGAGAAAAGGAATGAGATTAAAGTTGGATAAGACCAAACTTAACCAGTCTATAAAATGCAGCTTTTTGCTTTCTGTTTCAGTATAATATGCAACTGAATAAGCACGGCTTTGCTCTGAAAAGCACACCATCCCTCTCTCAGTTCTCTTTTACAACCTCACACAACTATCACTTCCAATAACTTTCTTTACCCTTTACTGCACCCAATCCATTCCTCAGCTGCCTGTAATCACAAAGTAGAATAGCAATGTCCAGGTCCAGTGAGATTCCTTCCGCACAGAGACAAGGGACCATTTCTGACGTGGATTCCTCCTTGTGCACACATAAAACTAAGTAAGGAGATGACAACGTCCCACAGCTTCCATACAGACCCTCTAGCAGCCCAAAGGGTGTGTGTCATGAAAAAATCCTTCTTTGCATAGTGCAGAGCTCATGACAAGCTACTATTTAATTTATCAGGAAAGCAAATGAAGAAAGCAAGCTTTGAAAGCTGTTAAGGGCTGTAATTTCATAAAGAACACCATTTTCTTCAAATCCTCATTTTCCTTAGTCTTTCCTGTTAAGAAATCTGAGATTCTCCAGTGTCACAGACCAGTTCAAGTGAAATCTTATTGTTTCACTTGAAATCTTCTTCTTGGGTTACTGTATTGCAATCTTTGTTCCTTTCTTCCTGATTTACTATGCCGTAGAAATTAAAGGATTCGCTATGAACCAAACAACTGTCCCATATGCACTCCCAGACACTGACAATTTGTGAAGCTGAGGGAACACTAGAATTCTCACTAATTTTTCAGAACAGGAAAGGGGTAATGGTATTAAATTAAAAGAAAGTAGATTTAGACTAGATGCTAGGAAGAAATTGTTTACAATGAAAGTGGTGAAACACTGGAACAGGTTGCCCAGAGAGGAGCTGGATGCCCCACCCCCGCAAACATTCAAGGACAGGGCTCTGAGCAACCTGATCTAGTCCACAAGGTCCCTGTTCACTGCAGGGAGGTCAGAAAAAACAACCTTTATAAGTCCCTTCCAACCCAAACTATTCTACGACTCTGCAAATTTTGCTTAAAATAAACTCAGTACATGAGAAGTTGGGAACCAAAGATTATATCAGTAAACGCTACCTTATTAGCAGCTTCCAGTGCATTTATTAGGTTCTGCAACTCTTCCTTGTTCATCTCTATAGAAATTGGCTTAATTTCACCATTTTCTCTCACATCTAAATCAAGATTGAGGAGTGGCATTTGCAGCATGGAGATCTTATCACTGGAGAGAGCAAGCTATGCAGATTGACAAAACAACAATAAAGTGTCAGGTGGAGCCAGTAAGTTTTCAGTCTTTCATAATAACACATCTGCACTTTATATTCAATTTGAACAAGAACAAATATCAACATAACACAACATAACAAAATTAACTTCTCATAAGTCCCCTGTGCAGTTTGGGGTTTTTTCCCTCTCCCTGTTATCAGGATTTTTGTTTCTTAATACCAAAAATATATTGAAATACTAAAAAACCCTCTTCATAGCAATATACTTCCCAAAAACAATTTGTTAAAATTACTGGGCTGAAACATTTTGATATTATATGTAAAAAGAAAGGATACATTTGATCATGGCTCTTTAATGAAGTATATGAATTCTGAAATCACCACATTCAAATTTTCAACAAGAAAGGTCATATAGAATAGGGCAGTTAGGAGAAAGAAGGCACTTTCATGCATTTTTCATCACTCTCTACAGCTGACCAAACACTGTCAGAGATCCTATTTGACAAACACTGATGAAGAGGATTACATACCAATTGTGCTTTCTTTTTTGTTTTCTATTATACTCATTCTAGCACAGATAAGGCTTTTAAAATGTATTAAAATCAAAGATCAGTTGATCTTTGGTTGATATGATAGGTCAGTATTGTACACACCTATTTTATCTATTTAGAGAACAGAATGTGATACTGCAGAGGAGACACAATGTCTTTGGTAGGGTTCAATCATGGCAAGCAAAAAAAATCATAATCAGCTCAAGGGGGAAAAAAAAGTGGTTTTAATAAAAAATATAGTAGTTCATACATGTACCAGAAATTTGCATCACAAAATGGAATGAAACTCAAAAAATCCTTCAGAAGAAAAAGTTAAAACTGGTCACAAAAAAACGCCAAGAGTTTACATAAATCCAGTTAGTAAGAGATCAACCCCAGTTAACAGTTCAAGCAAAGCATGTTATGATGCCATATTGGCTCTTGCAAAAACTTGTCTGTTTTGGGCATTACTCTTTGATTTCCAAAGCTGTTTGCTGCTGAAACTATTTAACGGAATTTATTTTTCTTGTTAAAATAGAAAACTATTTAACAGCTCTACAACTCCATTTAACAGATCTCATGGACTAACTAAAAATATAAACAGTATAAGTAATTTCTTAAAGTATTTGGTAGAGCTTAATTTAAACCAGCTCTCTTCATAACATCAAAGCACCATCCTGCTTTAGGCAACACCATTATCACTGGTTTATCACAAAAACAGTAACATAAATTATTTCAACCTAATTATTAAATGTTTATTGCAAAAACTAAAAATTTTTTAAAAGTCAGGAAAACTCATGCTGAATCAGTCGGCTAATCTTAAAATTAAGTAAATATTTCTTCTTCCTTTGAGTAAAAATACACTTTATTCAGGCCTCAAAATCATAAAAGCATACAAAACTTTCAGGTGTTCCTGAATAGCAGTCAATGTGTCCCTTTACGAAAGAGAGAGATACTGCAGCTTTAAAAGAAAGGAGGGCAAAACCAAAATAAAACAAACAAAAAAAAATTTGCAGTTTATACAAATTCCTGGCAAGTCTTTGATGTATTATTATGAATGTGCTTTTCTGATACTTACAGAAATTGAACCATGCTCCAGAGGGAGCAGGCCTAGGGGGACCGTATCAGTAGCTACTTCTGTGTTGTAGAACATTTCTTTCAAACAACATTAAGGCAACTCTCACCTTTAACTGCCAATCAAAATCCTGCAGCTGGGCAGAAGAGATTCCATTTACTCTTTCCACTAGGGCATTCCTGATTTCTTCCTTTCTACCCTTCAGACATTTTGTGATTGCTTCCTGATAGTCTGAATTTAACTCACTTATCTGCTGAGCGGCCTACAAAAATAATAAAAACCATGATTGCTTAAACTATGAACCACAGAAACAACATGCATCACCTGCAATAGCTGTGCTCTAGATATCCAAGCTCACAGTTTTATACTAGACTCCATAGTCCCATCTTTCTTATGCTGCCTTCAGTGGCTACTCTCTGTGTTTGATAGTTAAGAGTCAGTGCCTACCACAGCAAGATATAGATTAAAAAATAACGCTCTTGTCACTTAAATTAAAAGACGAGAGAAAATGGAGGCTTCATTGGCCTTCTTAGATGCTACCCTAAAATCAAAACAAAATCACACCCACAAATAACTCAGATTTTGCTCTAAAAGTTTCTCAATATCAGAGTAGAGGCCAAATACATTAGCTCAGCTGAAATAGACATATGGACTTCCCATGGCTAGCCACGTGTTTTTGACCTGGCTACTAGCAGGTAGTCAGAATGTGAGGCACATGCAAAAGTAAGAATTAAGATTTCTAATAATGCAACAAGCTTTTGCAAAGTTCGTGCACCTTGGAATACCCTGAATTATAGTCCCTGAACCACACGTCCTCTGTTCACTGTCAGATTTAAAAAACCAAATTATTTACAATATTTTAAACCACTTTAATGCAGTACTAATGAACAAAGAAAGCCAAATGAGTGCAAATTGGCTTTGTAGCTAGAAAACAGTATTATTTACAGGTACGTATTTTACATTAAACAGATTTAACCTGGTGGTACTCAAAATACCAATTTGAGTGATTAAACCAGTATTTTAACAAATATCCAAAAATTAGAATCTATTTCACTTTTTGTTTTAAAAGTCTTAGCAGTGTAAACGCTGCTTACCTTCTGCTTAATCCAATACTGTTCAAACACTACACTGTAAAAATATTTTAGGACTAAACAGACTGCAAGACTAATCACTCCAGTATGATCTCTCAAAGTCAAAGGCCAATCAATGATGAGCCCTTACCTCTTCATCAGATATGTTTTTTCCAACTGCAGTTTTGAAATACACTATTGTTTCTTCTAAAACCTCCATCCACTCTGACAAGCTCCAAATGTTGCCATAGTCCTGGTATCGAGGATATGCACGGCCACAGACGCCATCAACTACTTTATGAAGGAACTGAAACAATGTGATACAGAACTTGAGAATATAATTCTATCAGGGTTAATCTACCAGCTATGAGACTGATAAAGCAATTCAGTTATCACCTTTCCATCATCCACTGGGTACTGCCTCAGTGCTTCCTGAGTCCTTAAGACTAAAGTCTTTAAGAGGTAGTCCCTGGACATAAATTGTCCCCCCTTCTCCCCTAAAGTCAACTCATGAAGTTTGGCCACAGAAATCACACCATGATTCAGATTCACCCTGGTCTTACATGTGGATTTAACTGGTGTGCACAACTACAGAGCACCGCTGAGCAGCAGAGCTGCCACGCTCGGCACCTCTGTCACCCCTGCAGTGGGATGGCCAGGTTGCACAGCACAACTCCAAGCGTTGATTGCCAAGCCTGTGGGCCTCTCTGGTCTCCCAAACCACCGTCATCCAGCACCGCGGCCTGGCGGGAGGGGGCGGCCCCGCTCCGCAGCCCCGCGTCCCCGGCGGGTCCGGCCTCGCTCACAGGTGCCGGGGAGCGGCACCTCGACCCTCCCGCGGCGCACACCGCCCTCCCCGCCCGGGCCGCGCAGAGCCCACCTCGGGGGCCCGTCCCGCCGGGAGCTTCTCCAGCAGCCGCAGCATCCCCAGGCCCTGCCCGCCGGCCACGTGACCGTCCCGGCGGCGGTGCGCATGCGCACAGGCAAACACCCGCCCTCTCGTCACGGGTTCGAGTCCCGGCCGCGGGGCCGGGAGCGCTCGGCGGGATTGGAGTGGGAATGGGTGATCTGTGGAAGATCTCCGGTCAGACCCCGAGCACCGAAACCCCCCAGATTGTACGAGCTCTTATATGAATAACACTTTAACTATTTTTGCATTCTGCCTGTTTGCTTTTTGGCTCTTAACAGATTAACTTTCCAGCTTGTGGCGCGGGAGGAAGCTCAAGGCTTACGACAGGCAACCACATCATCTGTGGTTAAATTAAACTGAGGAAGTTAAGAGAAACACTAACTACAGAAGGTCGTGCTGCTGTCGTGTTTTCCATGAATAGCTCACTCTTTTATGCTTTGCCAAAGTGGGAGTTCGATGCTAAGCAGACCTTGGAGGAGGTCTATGGATCAGGTTTTAGCATTAGCAGTGACCTTTCCGTGCCTTGAATTGATTGAACCTGAATGCAAAGAAGCAAAATTGCCCTGAGCACTTGTACGAGAAAACCTGAAAGAATTCAAGTCCAAAGGAAGGTACAAAACTGCACAGAGATTTATACCTGCAGGCAGACCTTATTTTGCTGAAATCACTGGACTAATTTACAGTCAAACAACTGGGCTGTAAGAATACAAAAGCAGATACAAGTCTGTACTGGTGGATGTAAGGTCTGTGAAAAAAGCCCAGGCTGGTTAAGTCAGTTTGCAGCACCTTCTCCAAACATGTGGCCCTGTAGGAACAATGTAGTGCATGGGAGTTTTGGAGAAGAAACAGAGGGGGAAGAACTGATTTCAACCCAGTCTCCCTCAGGGTTTCCTACTGCTAGTAGATTAGACTTTTTTAAAAGACTTCTTGAAAATTTATTCAAGCTGCTGTTAAATTCAGGAATAGATGAAATTGCGAATAAAAAATTAATTTTCAATAATAATTTCCTTTATTCCCCTGGAATTCCCTTTGTTAGATAACCGTAAACCTATCCAGTTTCTTTTGACTGTAATATGTTGCACCCTACAAAATAGAGCACCAGGGGGAGCATCTGCTCCAAAAAAATAGACCCTGAGACAACAGGAGAAATACGAAGGTGATCCAGACTTGGAAAGAAATAAACCACCGAGAGTAAGGAGGAAGATACAGTGAGCACCCCACTCAGTTGAAAGGGATCAAACAAGTGAAAAATGCAAGAGAGAAGAGATGTAACACACAAAAACAAGAACAGATAGAAGAGATTAGGAAACTACCATCCCATATGACACTATCCCAGTGAACACTTTCAAGGAAGCTAATTTTTTGCAGGGCTGAAGAATGGTTTTCACTTTTCTGGGATATGTAGTTTAAAAATAATATTTTGGGTTCAGCCTACTGGCCTATGAGGAGCAAAGGAAGATGGAGCAAAGAAAACACAGTTTGTTTAGCTAAATCCATGTTTCAGAGCCCATGTTCAACTACAGAGAAGCAGGGGATGTAAAGCTAGCCTGTAGCAGTTTGGAATTTGTTTGGACCTGCATAACTTGGATCTGCCATCAGGTCTTAACCCTTAAAAATACCTGCTTTTCATGCTTCTGTACAACAGCAGCAATAACGCACCCCACCCCTCTGAAGTTAAGCTCTCACATAACCACAAAATCAGGGACAGGGAGAGAAACTTGTAGAACAGTAAGCAGACAGACAAGAGACTCCAAGGTAGCAAGGAAGGAAGAATTTTATCAGACAAATGCAGAGTGAACTTTGTATTATTTTATCCACATTGCTGATAACTTATAGAGGGGTTAATTTGCTTTAACAGATAACCCACAAGCTGCAGTAATTAAACCCATTTTAAAATGAATCCTTTTGTAGCCCTTGGTTTTGGAAGAATGGCCTTAATGAAAACATTGGGAAATAACTTAATCAGAGGTCCTTAATATTATAGTAGCATATAAAGGTGTATTACATTGCTCTAAATATATCCAGCTGGGGAGAGCATCCAAGCACTGGTCTAACTGTCCCACAAGGAGCTATTAAATAGGTATGTCAATAGAAATAAATAGCTAACTATGTATTTGACCAACACAAGAGGGACAGTAAATGTGTTTTTAAATGCAGTGGAAACATGGGGTTGCAGTTCAGATTATGCTGAGCTAAATGTAGGAAAAGGAAGGTTCCACTGGTCCCCTTGCTCCTATTGCCAGCTCTGCTTCCTCTACCTGACCCTTATGCCAGCACAGGATGAAACTGCAATTTGTTTGAAAACAAATGGTTACTTTTGCACTGGTTTATTTTTTTCATGGGTTAGATATCAGTCAGGTTGGAACAGAGCACTACTTCTGACAGAAGAAACAGACCTCTCTCTCTTTTTCGTCTTTGGGACTAAGGGGGAAGACAGAACTACCCCTTCTGGCAGCCCACACTTAGATCAGATGAAACCAGTCCTGAAACTACAGCTTGACAAATTAATATCAATCAGTGAACCCCTTTAATTATTAAACCAGGAGTCTTGAAAGCTTTTGTAGAAGTTTACATGTAAACATGCTCATAGTGATATGCTACAGCTGAAGAAGACCGAAAATAATGTCTCTACTTTTTACACTGACCAGCCAGTGAAGCTCACATTAAGTGAAGCTGGATGAACAACGTGACAGTGATGTGTAGCACATACTTTATCAGCTATTTGCTCTTCATAATCCATAGTCATGACTCCTCCTGAATGTCAAATCAGTTTCTTAAATAATTTTACTTGCAAATTTTAAACACACAAAAAAGCATGAGATGTTTTGGTTCTTCCCCACCCTCTTTCCATTCTGTAAATATAATGCTCATGTATTTATTCTTTGAGACATGAAGAGTACAGTATGTCATACACAATGGATACAGTTTATGTCCACAGCTTTATACTTGTCTCTATTTTCTCTACGTGTTCCCAGTAAGGCGATAGAACAAGAGGAACTTCCTTAAATGTTCTTGATTTCACTTCTTACTTTGATATTTCAAACTCCTCTTGTCAGTTTCTGCAGCAGTTCTGTCCTTCTGACAGATTGCACTGAAGAACTAGCAATACCTCTGAGGGAGATTCTTCTGGTTCAACATCACCTTAGTGACACACAATTTATATACCAAACTCTGTATAGCCTTTCACAGACAAAAACACACTGAAAAGGTCTCTCTGCTACATGGTAACAGTTTCAGAGAGGAACTCCTATTGCTGGAGACACTCCTAAAATACCAGATGGGAAA
Source organism: Lophotriccus pileatus (assembly GCA_035583135.1). Lineage (NCBI taxonomy): Eukaryota > Metazoa > Chordata > Aves > Passeriformes > Tyrannidae > Lophotriccus > Lophotriccus pileatus. The sequence continues at coordinate 47,202,050 of JAWWES010000133.1, read as the reverse complement.
AATCTCATACATGTTACTCAAAATCAAACAAATTAATATCATAGGTTTGTAAAATATCTGAACTGTGTATACATCTTGACACCTGCCTGGATGAGGTAGTGGAAGAGAAAGAACCTGGTATCACACCCTCTGCAGGACAGAGACAGGGAAATAGCTTAGACCAGAAGAGTGACCTTCTGTGTAGTCCAAGGAGCCTATGGTTGGCTTGAGCCATATGTCCACTGAAGCAACCATCTCATAACTCAAGACAAACTGGAGTGAGTAACTGGGACTCTGCTCATGAGTATCACTGGTCACCATCTTTTGTAAACAGCTGGGCAGGCACAGACTTATTCTGCCTTTCCTCCCCTCTCCCCAAGACACACTTCTTTGCACAAACTTCTTTGATGGGAGAGGGAGGAGTCTTCATCTTCCATCCTACAAGAGTATCTATGAATATTCTCCTAACTCTCCTTTCCTACAATTCAGGCCCATTACTTCTTACACTGTGCTCAGGGAACATGCAGAGAGTTTATTTTTATCTGCTCTACTGCTATCATCTTATAAGGAAAAATCTACTGTCACCATTTCTATTCCTCTATGTCCCTTTCTTCGTGCTTAAGAATTTTAAGTGGACTGAATACCAGGTATGTGTCAGGACTGGAATTTTACTCACGATGTGTAGGTCTAGTGATTGTAGTGTCTGGAATGCAAAATGACAACGACAACAACAGAAAATTAGTAATCCCATTTAGGGAAGATGCAGTAAAACCATAAGCCAAATATTTCCTCCCTTCTCTAAGCCTAACCATAAGATTTCAGTATTAATAATGAATGGTAAGAGTGTGTTGGTGCTTTTCAATAATCTCTGGACATCATAAAACAGAAAAGAAAATGCCCTGTAGGTAAATTAGCCCTATTAGTAAACAACAATTAGCAAATGCTGGAATATGCTGCATAGCAAGTTATACCAACACATCATAATAGCAGGAGAGAAAATGTATTCCTAAAGTAATAAACAACCTACTAGGTACATCTCCCCTCATCTACACAAGATGTTCATGGACTGTATTTATTACAAAACTCTGAGCTGAGAGCTACTATGATAGCTACTATAGATTTAATTTTTATTGCACCAATTTTAATGAAAAGAGCTGTTGGTGAAAGTTATACTGCCAATATTCTGTTTTTGCTGAGAGAGGTTGTTTCAACCAGGGGCATATAAAGGGAAGGTAATTTTGACAGACTAAGAAAAAGCGGTTTGTTTATACAGCTACAAACATAATACGGGTGCTTTTGCCAGTACAGCACAGCACTGCTTTTTTGACTCAATCCCTTCCAGGGTAAAGGGAGTCAACTTGCTCCCAAGTCAAATGGCCTTTCTCAGTCTTGTCAGTCTGTGTCCAGTTTGGCACACATTGTGCTGGCCAGATTATCTGGACTTTTTTGGGGTCTCTAAATAATATATTAAGGGGCAGCTTTCCACATCTCTATCTCCTACTTCTGCTCTTGTCTTTTGCATAAGAGATAATTAAGAGACTTCGCCAAAACAAATCAAGTAATTTGAAAGTAACATCATCTCACAAAGCTAAGTATTCCAGTATTAATGTGAAAAGCGGATTTTGAGAAGCCATTGTAAGAGTCCTGGACTACTTCCTTATAGTTACCAACTTTTCAAACCTTGCTAGCTGTCACACTGTCACTGCAGTTGCATAATCACCTTGACCCATGACCTGCATGAGTCCTGGAGCAAATTCTGCTTTGAATCATATTACTACAATTTCTCTCTCTCTCTTTTTTTTTTTTTTTTTTTTTTACCCAGCATGAAAGTGTCTCAAATTAGCAAAGATACAAAAAGAAGAGAGAGGCACTTTTTT
>JAWWES010000133.1:47165292-47196416 GCA_035583135.1 Lophotriccus pileatus | reverse complement strand
AACACAGCTGGAATATATCTGTGAGTAGGGATACAAACAGCAGCCCTCAGAGCTGGAATATTTCTGTGAGAAGGGATACAAACAGCAGCCCCCAGAGGGTTTCTGAGATTTCTTCCCCCCAGAATGCATCACTGGTCTCATGGGGAATGAACAATTGATGATGCCTCCTTCTCACTTCCTTACAGGTTTAAGAGGAATCTGGATCTAGTGTTACAGTTTAGTGGTTTAAGGATTACAATGGTAGTGCTGGGTTGACAGTTGGACTGGATGATCTTAAAGGTCTCTTTCAACCTTGATGATTCCATGATTCTATAATCAAAACTCATCAAACCTGTGAAACCAGTTCAACCATCCATCTTAAATCTCTACAGATGGATTCTTACAACTACTTTCAGAGTAGCTGATTTTCTTACCCACTGAGTATTCACTTGTCACTTGTTTGAAAGGATATCAACCTGAATGACATCAACCAGCAGCCCTGCACCTTTTTCTCTGTGGCTCATTTTGTACATTTGGATTGTTTTACTATAATGGCACATGGCTCAGATTTTCCAGTACAATCAGTACACCTACGGTCACATTAGGAACGTATTTCATAACAGATTCTCCACAGTGGTAACCTGCACTCAGTTTGCAATGTTCGTGGAGGAAACTTCTAGAAAAAGAGATAAATGCCAGATGTATTTATGACACATGAACCAGTATGTATCCACTAGATAATCCCAATTCTAACTGATAAACATTTTTCAGGGAAGTTGGTAATGGTCCCCAGGATAAGTGCTCTGGATTCTAACTAGAACATGACTCAAACACTTGTTCTCCAACAGAGCTTAGAAAGGCATGTGAGGTTCAAGGATTTTTTGGAGAAGCGATAATCTTCAATACAGAAAATGTGGAGGATATATATATAGCCACAGTCAGACAAAAATAATCAAGAGAAAAATTTGTTTGGGATTGAGTTACACTGTACAAGTATCTGTGGAACAAACAGGTATAAAAGCCAGACAAAAATAAGTTTTGATATATACAAGAAACAACTAAAGACACAAAAGAGAATTACAAATTATATGCAAGGCAAATGTGGGCATGTAATCTATGGCTACCAATCCCCCCAAAAACCCACAAACTTGAGAAATAAACAGTCATATGCCAAGGACATGCTCTTGGAATTTCCAGGAACTGAACCTTGAGACGACCAAGAAAAGTGCTTTGGGTTGAGCACTGAATAAAAAAGGGATTGGATCACCAAACTAACACAGCTGTTTGATTCTACTGTGGTCAGAGAAGTAAGTCCTTTCAAATATACAACCTACAGAAATAAGTATTCAACAATATAATTTATTTCTATAGGAGAAGCAAATTAGTGAGTTACCAAAGAATCACATTAGATTCTTTTAAATCAAAAAAAAAGTCAAAATATTCTTTATAGTCACGGAATCATAGAATCACAGAAGGGCTTGGTTTGGAAGCAGCCTTGAAGAGCATGTCTCTTCCAATTCCTCACCACCCTCATAGCAAAGAATTTCTTCCTAACATCTAAATCTAAACTTACTCTCTTACAGTTTGAAAACCATCCCCCTTGTCCTATCACTACTTGCTCTTGTAAATAGTCCCTCTCCATCTTTCTTGTAGGCTCCCTTCAGGTACTGGAAGACGGTTCACAGGTAGTCTCTCATTCTACATGAAAACCATTCATATCCAAGCATCATGTGCAATAGTTCATGAAAAAATTAATTTAAAAAACCCTTTTTGTTTCATTCAACAGGATGTCAGAACTGCCAATAAGCAGCCTGGGTCTCCACAGTCTGCCAAGCAGGAATACCAAATCTCACAACTGCCTCTACGTATCTTCCCCTAATGAGAAAAAGCAAGATTCCAGTCTGTAATTCATGCAGTTCACTCATTGCCAGATAAATACAATCCTGCCACACAGATTAAGGAATAACCGTTAACCACGCACTATCCTAACTAACTTTTTCTCTAGGAGTACTAAATATATTATTTTAGCCAGAAGATATTCTGAAACTTGAAAGTTTCATAAGTTAGCAATGTCAGTCAATCCCTTCTGGCTTGATTTTAAGTTCAGCTATCTAGATTTTGTGGGGCTTTTAAACACTTTGACTGCATATAATTTGTCAAAATTGAATAGGCATATTCATATCATACCTTGTATTCATTCAGTCCACATGTCACACAGGCATGAAACCGAGGTCTCTAATGTTGCTTTTTCAGAATTACACCTAATTCTATGTCCAGTACGATCATGCTCAATTAATTATATGATAGCCACTCATTGCTCATGGATAGTTACTCTTACTGTTCAATGTATAACCCCTCACCATACTTACAGGTTTACTTATGCTACAGCTTCTCACCTTAATTGTTATTTCAACCTGCCATGAAAAAAATTATTGTACTCCTTATTCCTATGATGTTCATCCCTACCATACCAAAGTCATAATAAACATGGTTACAACAACCATTTGAGCTAAAAGACAGCTTTATTCCCATTTTACAAAGGGAATTTGAGGTACTGAAAAAATTGCATTTTTCTAATTACCTCCCATTTGGAGAGATCCACCAGACCTAATTTTTTCAGCACAATTAACATATTTTTATATTATCCAGTTAAGACAGTTTTCAGTGGCTTTCACTACAGCAACTTGCACAAAATCCGATAGGAACCCAAGAAAACAATGGTGCACAATGTTCAATTTTCCTGGAAATCATTCAACTGCCTTCAACAAGACACAATCTTTTGTATATTTCCCTACCTCAGCCATTACCAAAGTTCCCACAGAGGAAGGTAGGTATGGACAACAAACAGCCTCCTTTACTTCATGACCCTTCAAAGCACACATTAACAGAGAGAACCCAACCAATAAAAAGACTTGGTCCAATAATTTAAGGCTATAGCATTATGTATACTAAGGAACTGCAAGGAGGGAACCAGAATATACAAATCTATCTTCATTGCAGCATTAACTAAAATTCAAAGATTGAATGTATAACCTCACTGATGTTTTAAGATAGTTTTGAAGTATAACTTCTTTGGGTTTTTTAAACAAAATCAAAACACAATTTTCATCATGTAATTTCTTATTGTTCATTGTCACCCAGAAGTCTTTAACAAAGTTAGAACCCACAGGCTGACCGTACAAGCCTCTGTCACTTCAGCTCACGAGATGATGCTTATCAACAGTAAAGTCTCAGACGGCAGCAAGAGAAGAGGCTAAGTGCTCTCAGGTGTGATCTCACCTAGATTTGGATCTAGAGAACACAGGAGCATCTCTGAGGAGATGGAAGTGCCCCGTTTTTAGAGACAGTCTGGAAAGCTGCCCAATGGAAAAGGTCCTGGGGGTGCTGGTAGACAGTCAGCCGAACATGAGCCAGCAGTGTGCCCAGGTGGCCAAGAAGGCCAATGGCATCCTGGCCTGTATCAAGAAATAGTGTGGCCAGCATGACCAGGGCAGTGATCATCCTCCTGTACTAAGCACTGGTGAGGCCACACCTTGAATCCTGCATTCAGTTTTGGGCTCCTCACTCAAAGAAAGATACTGAGGTGTTGAAGTGAGTCCAGAGAAGGGCAACAGAGCTGGTGAATGGTTTGGAGCACAAATCTTATGAGAAGCGGATGAGGGAGGTGGGGGTGTTTAGCCTGGAGAAAAAGATGCTCAGGGGGAACCTTATCACTCTCTACAACAACCTGAAAGGAGGTCGTAGCAACACGGGGGTCAGTCTCTTTTCCAAAGTAAACAGCAACACGACAGGTGAAAATGGCCTCAGGTTGTACCAGGGAAGGATTAGATTGGATATTAGGAAAATTGTCTTCACTGAAAGGGTGGTGGTCAGTCATTGAAACAGGCTGCCCAGGGAAGTGGAGGAGTCATACCGTCCCTGAAGGTATTTAAAAGATGTGTAGACATGACACAGAGGGACATGGTTTAGTCGTGGACCTGGCAGTTCTGGGTTAACTGTTAGACTGGATGACCTTAAGTATCTTTTTCAGCCTAAGTGATTCCATGACTTTATGCATGGGCATATAAAGACCACGCCTTTTGAAAAGTCTACCTCTTGATCAGTTTGGGGCTCATTTTTACAGGAAGGAGAAAGGAGATATACTGAAATTTGGCCTGTGTAAAATCTGTATTTGCTAGAGCTTAGCAAAGAAAAACTCAGAACATTTTCAAAGATTGTATTACTTTTCTCCTACCTTCTTTCCTCAAAAGAGCTCCGAATTCTTGATGCAAAACAAAAAAGCCTCAAATCAACACAAGTCTGAAAAAAATTCAGACTTAACAATTAAAGCACAGCAAAACTATAACCAACTGACAACCAGACTTTATCACATTAATATGAAGGGATATAATAATGACACAAAAAATAATAATTTCACAGGAAATAATAATTTCAACACAGAGCTTTTCCTACACAGTAACAAAAACACATCCTTAAATAAGAACTCATGAACATAGTGTAACAATTAAAATGGAAACATACAGTGCTTTCCTTTTTCTTGGTGTGGTGAGAAGCATACCCTTGTAGTGGTGTCATTTTCAGTTGTGTTTTGGAATTGAGAGCACTTCAGGAAATCTGGCCAAGAAGCATTTACCATACCCAGGACTGGTTCACAGCCTTCTTTTGCTGCCTCACAAAATGTCCTGCAGGGCAAGAGTCCTCGACTAAAGAAAAGGGACAGAGAACAAAATTAAAAACTATTATTACTGTAGTAGATTGTGAAAACTTTTTAAAAAGAGAAAAAAATAATAATAAATACTTTTGAAAAATTTTGCATTCTACAGAGCCTCTCTGAAAAGGTGTCAAATCTTCATTATTCATTGGAGGTGACGTTATCTCGTGACGTTCAGGCTAAATTTAAGCCGAAATCAGGCCCAAATCAGACTCAGAATAGTTTCTCAGACTGGGTCAACCCACCACAGATATGCATAGCACAGAAATAATTTAGAAATTACCAGAATTCTAAAGCACAACTACATAGTGATCTAATAAGCCAAGCAGAATTTGCACTCTCTAGAGAAGCACTGCCAAATCAGAAAACATGGGATTATCCAGCAATTACTGCAATATTTGGCCCAGTTTTAAAGTTCAGTCATGTGCACTCCATAAATTAAGCATTTCTAGATAGTGATCAAGTTTATTATGGACATATTGCTTAATTTACTGAAAGATGAAAATATTATTAAAAATCTCCATCTTGATTAGTCTTATTTACAACTACTCAGAGACCAATAATTTTAAAAGTAAACTGGCAGGTCTGTGGCAATCTTATCGGAATTGATTTGGTGTCAGTAGCAGGCACAGAAGCAGGTTATAACATATTAGGGTATGATTCTGCTCTTCAGGATTTTAATGGAAAAAACTCTTCCTGAAAATGAAAGGACCAATATGTGACATATTTTTAACTCTGGTTAGTTTTCCTCCAACTTAAAATTCATACTTCAGTTATTTCAGCTGCATAGAAATACCCAAATTAAGAACTGTATGACACCAGAAGAAATAAAAATGTTCTTTATGGTTTACTAAAGAGTATATTAAAGGTAAAGAGAATAAATAGGGGTTATAAATTTGTATAGGGTATGTTTGGAGAAGCTATTTATCAAAAGAGTTTTATCAAATATTCACTGAAGTAGATACACAGTATATACTCTAAAACTATCATGGTAAATGATTTTAAGTTTCCAGAGGCTACATATACTGCCTGAAAGCAGATGATCTGACTTCCTCTTCATGACAATCACTTAAGAGTTCACTTAAACTGGAATTCAAATTGCTGATTATAATTCTATATGGATCTCCTCCAAATCACTTACTTAGAGATATTTTTCATTTTTAGACTAATTCTTTTCAGAGTTCACTTTTTCTGTAATACTGACTCCTCTTCTTGGAAATCACATTACCATGCATGGGGCTCATCAGTAGACTCGATTTCTTAAGCGTTTGTTTTGAGTACTAGAAGTTATCAAAGAAATATTCTACAAAAGCAGTAAAGAGAGGGAAGTTCCTTTTGGCAGCTGTTTTCCTCTTGCTGCAGAATTTCACACATTTTCTAAGGTTAGTTCAAGGTTAAAGGTAGCTAAAGGGTCTGACCTTCAACCTCAGCAGCCACTGAGGGCACATCTTTTCTGGAAGCAGCAGCAGCGCGTACAGTTCTTGTTCCCAAGCGCCTGTATCTGACTCTATGCTGCTTTCAGTTTTGCTGTTTGTAACAGCTGTTCTATACCTGCCTACCTATATCTGGCTCTATAGTAAGCAGGTCAAATAACTGATTCAGCTGAACAGTAACGTGACAAATAAAAAAGCACTTCTTATCTGACAACTGAATTGGCTCCTCCAAAGGGATACAGACAAAACAGGAATGAGATGTTAGGAGAGGGAGAGGTAGAAATTCCTAAAATATTACATAAAATATACAATTAACCTTCCTTTGGGGACTCTCCATGCAACCTGGTAAATTTGATAATATAACAAATATCTCATTATTTTCTGTGGCATTTGTGTCTTCACATTAGTATCTCCACTGGTAAAAGCACTGCCAGAACCATGCCCTATTGAGAAATTCATTACTGCAATTTTACAGATTAAAACAATACAGGACAAATAACTTCCATGCCAGAGCTGCAAATACAACACAAAGATCACGCTGAGAACACACAAGTGTTGACTGCACCTGCTAAAGGTCACATTTGTGGTTCAATAGACAACCTGACTGAAGGTAGACTGATGAACATTTTTAGCTCCTCATCACTGTTCTTTCCCCAGCTTCCCTTCAGTTGTTCCAGGATATCTGTTCCTGTGGCCACACAATAACCTGTATTAATGCACTGAGCCAAGTTGAAAACAACTGTAGGGTATTTTGCTGGATTATTTTTTCATCCAAATCTGTTTAAGAAAAAAATTAAACTGGTATGGCTGCCAGAGGACATATTAGTCATCCACAGCCATGTGACAGAGCACTGCGGGATAATCCACTGTATCACAGTGTAGGCACACAGGCCAAGAATGGTGACAGACCTCAGGCCTGAGGCAAAATAAAAGAAGTGGTAATACAGTTGTGAGAGACTGCTGGGGCAAGGGGGATGGGTACAAGGACAAAATGAAAAAAAGAAAAAATTAAGGGAAGAAGAAAACTGAGGTTATTCTTGGTGTTTCTACAGCCCTGAAATCAAACAAGTTGAAGTGGTGAGCTGACACACACTGTTAGTTCTAATTGTTTTTAATAATTTCCAGGATTTTCTGACAATAAATACTTCCACAGAACATAAATGTAAGAAAAGGAAGTTTCTACAATACAGCAAACATCCACACCCAGGATTAGAGTTTTCTAGAGTGATAGTTCTTGTGAAATCTTTCTCCGTACCCTCTCACACTACTCCAACATAAAGAGCAGCAGTCAGAATCACTGAAGGCAAATTCACAAAACCCTCAGCATTGCTTCTTGATTCATGGATTTGTAAACAAATGGGCTGCTTAACATTTCACTTTCACATAATCCAGAAAATACTGTATTTTTGTCTTTCATTGTTCAGTTTTCATCTTTATCTTGCAAATTAATTGGAATTTTATATTTTCTTATGTATTTTGTCTCTAGAGATGGGTTTAAATATGCAATTTGCTTCCTTACACAAACAAAATCTGAAAAGAAAGCACGATTATTTCAGATTTCTGTGGTTATTTCACTTGCCAAAATTATTTTGAGTTGATATAGCAATATTTAAGGATGGCACCTCAATTCCATGTAACACTTTGTGGTACTCAGTGCAGAGCCAGCTTCTCACCTTGTTTTTAGCTCAAATGCATGGAGTGTTTTCCAGAAGCAGGTTCCCGTGTGTAAGTATAAAGACACAAAATTAACGTGTAAAAGGACTACATAGCACCAACAGTGCGAGAAACACCTAACAACTTAAAGGAGAACAAAAGGACTCAGAGGTGATCCTGGTAAAAGGCAGCAGCAACTCAGTTCCCCTGGGTGAGAGACTGAAGAATGGTTCCAGCTGTCTAGACAAGATTAAGCCTTGTATTAATTGGCTAAATTGCTGGTAGGTGTTCACTCATCTGCCCTACAGGGATGGAATATAAGGATTTACAGCTGGTGCAGAGAGCCAGTTCTCACTCATACTCTCATGAATGCTCCATCTGCTGTCATGAAGTTGGCAATTACAGATGAGCCACAAGAGGAATGCCTTTTCCAAGAGATTGAAAAAAACCCTCTTTTATACAATGAGAACGAAAAAGATGGATATATGAATGGATTGCCTGCAGCATGGAAGAACATACAATCTGTTTGAAGGCTATGAGAACACAAAAGTCTAAAAACCAAATAAGATGAAAAAATTGGACTGCAATCCCTTTTGTGGGTCCATACAGATGCCTTTAATTTTTTCTCTAAAAATTACAGGTCCAATTAACTATGCCTTAATAGTTACCATATCTTGTGGCAACAGAAAAGAGCCAGCTAAAGAGTTATATTTGCAAAAGTCTTAGAAGATTTCTGATATCCAAGAGTACCATACTTAACAAAGAGCTCACACTGAAGTCTGAAGACTATTCAGGCAAAGTAAGGAAAAAAATTCCTGATTTCAGTGAAAGTGGAACTGGGAACAAATCCAAATATACTATTAGATTAAAAAGATTCTTCTTATCCATTCAAAAATGAATAAAGAAGGCAGCAGCTGCTGTTAACTTTCACATATTCTACATCAGCTGCTGCTGTATTTGACATCTCTTTCAGGCCTAGCAATGCTTTTTGGACAATGTGACCAAAATCAGCTGATATCCTTAAGGATGGGCAGGTACAGTCTCTACAATGCAGGTTAGAATTTTTGGTCATTGTAAAATTATTTATTTTGCAGAAAAAAAAAAAAACAGATAAATGATATAAACAGATAAAAAAAACCAGACAAACATGACTGAATCAGCAGTGCCCTGGCAGCCAGGAGGGCCAACCATGTCCGGCGGGGGCATCAGGCAAAGCATCACCAGCTGATCAAGGGAGGGAATTGTCCTGCTCTGCTCTGCACTGAGGCAGACTCACCTTGAATGTTGTGTGCAGTTTTGGGCACCACAATATAAGAAAGGCATTAAGCTGTTAGTGTCCAGAGGAGGGCAACAAAGCTGGTGAAGGGCCTTGAGGGGAAGCCGTATGAGGAGTGGCTGAGGTCACTTGGTCTGTTCAGCCTGGAGGAGACTGAGGGGAGACCTCATTGCAGTCACAACTTCCTTGTGAGGGGAAGAGGAGGGGTAGGCACTGATCTCTTCTCTGTGGTGACCAGTGACATGACCCAAGGGAATAGTCTGAAGTTGTGTCAGGGGAGGTTTAAGTTGGATATCACGAAAAGCCTCTTTCCCCAGAGGGTGGCTGGGTACTGGAACAGGCTCTCCAGGGAAGTGGTCAGAGTTCAAGAAGCATTTGGACAATGCTCTCAGATGCATGGTGTGACTCTTGGAGATGGTCCTGTGCAGGGCCAGGAGCTGGACTTGATGATCCTGATGGGTCCCTTCCAATTCAGGCTATTCTATGATCCAGTGAATCAGCAAAAAACATAAATTCAGAAATCCATTCTGACTCCTCAGTCACTTTCTCTGTATGTCAGAAACATTCGTCACAACTGAGCTTCTAATACTGTAACAATCAGAAAGACCTAAAGTATACCCGGTACAGCAGAAGCACTTTCTTTGTTCTGTCATACTTAGACAAAGTGCTGCATATATTATGCCATATAGCATTGACATTACTGCCACAAAAAAGCTATCAAAATGATTTAATGTGTTTTCTATGATGACCATAATCAGTTGGAATTGTCTGTCCTGACTAAAGCAGCCAGCCTTTCCAGATTTCTCTTAGTGATCCCTTTACTTGATTCAAATATGACAGTGAAAATGGGAGAGACATAATAAATGAATTCACTAGAGCTATAGTTCAGCCAGGAATCAGTTTAAATAAATATTATTAAGAATATTGCTACAATTATGAGCTATTTTTACAGTCTTGTACCATCTGCCAGAACTTCTCCTAAACCAGGTCAAATTTCTGAAAATTCTTTATTCAATTCTATTATTTAAGTGGTGCTTGCATGACATTGTTATGAAAATGACTGTTTATTTGCTTTACTTTATAGGAATTTCTTCTGGGGAAAAAAAAAAAAAAAGGCAGCTCTTAATATGCCTAAAAATCCAGGTTACAAGAACTTTTGATGTTAGCAAACAAAATTCACGCTTGGGAAAGACAAGCTGTCACAGTGAAACGTAAGTCCTCTGAATCACACACGGGTATTTCAACCACAGCATTGCTACAGAAATTCTGGATTAACAGTAAATCATACACTGAACAGCTGCTCTAACTATTTGTATCATTCGGGCAATAAAGGCACCCAAAACAATATTGTGCCCAAAGGTCTGCCTCCAGTTTCCACAGATCACTGTGATAAGTACCCGTAAATAATTTCATGTAGCTTTCTAGAACTCGTGCTTCCCTGTGCACTTCAAAGCATTGCCAAAAGGAAGACTTCAAGAATCAGCCCAAGTTAAAACTTTCTGAGCTGCATCTTGTCAGGAATCCTAAAGACAGACACACCTCTCACTCACTGACACTTTAGGCTCCTCTCTGTCATGTGGAAAATCATTATAATCCATTATCCTACTACTTCAAGTTCACATTAAAGTTGTTTCACAAACACTTCAAGCTGGCAGGAGCAGATGTCATTAATTGAAAGAAGCTGTTCTACCCCTCATAAGCCTGGCTCCAGAATCTCTCCCCACCTCTCTTCCTTCCTTCTTTGTGCCAGCATGGCACTTCATGCTATTACACAATGGATCAGATCAGTCACTCCTACTTTAATTCAGACTGGTTTCCAAATCTAATCTTTCATGGAGCTGAACAAATACTCCTAGCAGGACACAGAAAAGGCACAGCTGAGATGGGGAATAGAATAGTAATGATTGTTCAGCACCACTACCAAATTATACCAACTTAAAATCTACCATGAGACAGTGGCCTGGAACATGTTCTCCAGAGAGGTTGTGGAACCTCATCCTTAAGGATCCTCTAAACTCAACTGGAAATGGCCCTGAGAAGTCTCATCAATCTTGAATGCTGGTCCTGATCTGAGCAAGAATAGTTCCAGAAGTTCCTCCCCACCACACCTGTGATTCTAATTTGCCTGTCCTGCTCAGCCTGTGAGCCTGGTGCTTACCACCACAGTTTCCAATGGGGCAATAATAACTTCTTACAGGAAAGACTAACTTGTGAGAGGTAATTATGTCTCGATAACTGAGTCGTCATTAAGTTTTGACTGCAGATGGTTTAAAAGTTATTTGTTAATAAGCTGGGCACTAAAAGAGACCAAACATCAGCTGAACAGCATATGAATTCTTGGAGAATCCTTTAAACTACTATTCAATTCAAAACCATTTTTTAATTAACTTCTGCATAAGAGGGTGTACTGCTATCCAGAAGATGACTCCTAAGAAATTTAGATAAGATGTTACCTCATCTATACATGTCTGGTTTGAGTCCAGGTGCACAAGTCTAATAGGAAACTACAACTGTTGATAGTTCCAAAATGCTGCAAGATTTTACTGAAAGCTCCTGTCTTACAATTATTGCAATTTATTAAATTAAATCAATCTCCTTTTTGAAAATGAAAAGTTTTTCTAGCAGATATAATAAATTAGCAAACAAACATTAAGAAAAATCCATGTTAATTTTAAGATTTGTTGTAAACATTTATTTCAGTTACATAAATGATCAGTAGTCAGTTATAAGAAATAATATATTGCATGTGCAGAAGAATAACCTATGATCCCCAGTTAACATACCAACTTAGAAATCAGAAACCACAGCTTATAATAGATAATACACACAACAAATCATTAAAACAACAAGGCTGAAGGCAATCAATCAGTAAAATATGCTTTCATGAAATAACCAGTCCTAATTTTCTTTTCTGCCTCCTTCCCCCTGAGAAGCATTGTGAAATATGTTTTCAAACGGACATTCCCATGCCCAGATTGTTCTCAAAAATGTTTCTCTGTCTGATAACCTTTTAGCTCTGGTCTGTCCATAATTCCTGCAACATGCACACTTCGAAATTAGATCAGTGGAGAGATTGAAACGCTGCATGAAAGTTTGATGCTCCCTGCTATGGCAAATGCTGGCTTCACATGCACTGGACCACATACATCATTCCAGCCAATGTACAATGCCATTGCCTATATTTCTACATTAGTTTTCTTTTAATTTCTTTAATTAATCTCTTAAGCAATCCTTTCCTTCTTTACATTGACTAATTTACAAATTATCTATACTTGTAATTTTTAACAACCTCTATCTGTGGACAGGGAAGGGACAGTTCTATGAAGGGGGGAAATAAAATCTTTCAAGCATCCTATTTCTCTATCCTGCTTTCCCTATATTGTGCCCCAGTCTGCCCCTACACTGCACCTGCCATCTACTGGCACATTACTGTAAAAGAGCTGGCATCAGAGAGTTAACTTCAGACCCTTTCATGTAAGTGCCTGGACCTTGATCCATTGCCACACTTAGCTATTGGGAACATGAAGATTCTTTAGGCCCACCCACACCAGCTGAGCCATGACAGTGATAGAAAAGCTTTCAGAGACTCTATAATTTCTCAGACATACTGGGGATAAACTTTTGCAGGCTTATCCATAGGTACATTAACTTTATAAACAGAAGTTCCCATAAAGTAAACACATTTTCTTTCTAATTCCCTTATCTTCCTCTTCTGAAAGCCATGATGAAGAGTGAGCTTACTAGAGCAACTTCCCCACCAAATTTCAAAGTCCAGTCCTCAAACACTTGCATATATGACTAACTCTTGGTAAGTAGAGAATGCATTTTCATAAGCAACCCATTTGTTCTTTCTGCTGTTCCCCAGAACATTTAGTTGGCCAAAAAAAAATTTAAATGGTGCTTTTTTCTTTATCACCTCCCCCACAAAAATTATATACATCTGGAGAAAAGGCCCTCCCAAAAAATATGTTCATCAACTTTAAATATAGGTATTTTGGCCCATGCCACAACATTACTTATACTCTCCCTAGCACTCCTTGCAAAAGCCAACTTTATATTTGTCACCTTTATACTGTCTGACCTTGGGACCAATTAGTAGTGGCTCCTAAGGTGATGAGTATGACATGTTGGCTTCAAGATCTGAGTTCTGAGAAACAATACAAAGTGTAATCTTCTCATTAGCAGATTGTTTTCTGCCCTATGGGGAACAGTTACACAAGAGTAGCAAGATCATTAATGAAGTATGAAATTATTAGTGAGTAATATGGGCTGCCTTGAGAAGAAAGATGTATCTTCAGAAACGCTACTTCATGACTGCTGTCTCTTCCAGTTTCTTCATTTGTTTCTTGGCAAAATGGTCCACTCCAATATTTCAGAAAAATGTGAGCATTCCTTTCTTTGAAGTCAGATGTAAATCAGCTGTTTCTTAACTAAAGATCTCACTTGTATCTCGCGAAGATCACGTTCTAGACATAGGAGAGCAGAATTTTTTTTTCCCTGAAAAATTATCTTTCCTCAGAGCAGGAGTTGGGATTTGAGGATTTGTTTTCTTCTAGGTCCTTTCTCTGTGCAAATACCCTGTCACTTTCTGAATCTGCATATTGTAGATTTTCTTTGCTCAATGTATCTATTTATTACCAACTCAATTTTCCGATTTAAGTCTCCCTGAATTTACTCACTGACTCCTTACTTTTAGAAATTCAGATCTGTTCAGCACATTCCGCAAAACATGGTTTGAATCATGAATTTGCATGTGACATCTGTTACTGCACATAAACACTCTCAAAATACACAGGAACTGTCTAGTGCTATTGTACAAATATCTTAAGCAGACAGTTTTGCTACTTTGAATGCCTACCCAGTGTATTACACTGTCAACCATTTCACTTCCTTGCTGTAAATCAGTTCTGTTTCACCTTGAATTACTGTGCTATCAGTTGGATGGTAGATTGGAGCTGAAACTGAGTATTTACATTGTGTAGGATGGCATGCTGACTATCTGTCCTTAGCAACTCTATTCTCAACGTTTTACTTAGCAAAAAATTAGACCATGCAATTTATAACTTTTGATAAAATCACAGATATTTGTAGGTTATTGACTGGTACAAAGGACACAATGAAAGGAAAAAGTATTAATTTGTTCTGCTGTTCTGGGCTTTTTCAAGTAACAGAGACCCTGTGTGTTCCTCCTTTTTTCTGCTAAACAGTAATATTAATATCAATTTCCTTAGGAGAATGCTTAAAATCAGCAATGAAAGACACAAAAATTAATAACTGGCAGACAGAGAATATATTTGTGTGGGCAAGCATTCACAACTTTATCATCCTCTCTTTCTCTCTAATTTTGGTTTCCCTTTTGACAAGATTTGACTATACATCTTTTCATAGAATCGTAGAATCACAGAATTAACTGGGTTGGAAGAGATCTCCGAGATCATCAAATCCAACCCTTGATCCAACCCCATTGTGATTACTAGATCATGGCACTCAGTGCCACATCCAGCCTCAATGAAATGTCAAAATTGTCTTCCTCTCCTACCTCGTACCTCACCCTAAATTTGTTTCAAGCTGTCGCTGGCTTTTAATAAAAGACACCATACATATTTCTGGATTTGCTTTTTGGACCTAGTATTTCATTAGTTTATGTCCACAATGGAAATGAGACTTCTTATTTTTTAACTTGTTATAAATGACAGAAAAAAGATCAAGACAATGAACCAGAAAAAACCCACAGAATTGAATTTGCCAATATGAAACATAACAGAGCAGCTCTTCAAAAGATATTTGACTGCATACACAGTCACATATTCACAGCTTCTTAGAACCTACTTAGTATTAACCTAATTTTCACTAGTTAATTTCCCCCTCCCCAAACATACCATGGCCTTATTCTGACCTCTTAAGCTTTCTACAAGTCTTTACCTGGCTGCTGTTTTTTGTAGCACAGACACTACAGCACAACAAAGTATTTGTTACATATAGACATTAACATGACAAATTCCTTTGTAAGAAGGAGTCTGAAAATCAAAGAAAGCCTTTTCCCTTCATTATATTATTTTCTCCTATAAAATTAACCCAAGGGGGGGGGGGGAGGGGGAAAAGAGTCAAATTATGGCAGAGTTTTTTCTTACATTCACTAGATATTAGATCACAAGTAAAGTGAACGAATGATGAGTGAAATTTTCAGACTTTAATCAAGAGGAAAAATAATGCTGTACCTGAAAGCGTAGGCTATAAGCCGTTACAGTTTCGGTTCTCTGCTCTACTGCAAATTTCTTGCTCAGTCTCAGCTTCCTAGTTATTAATGTGAAAATGTTAGTTTCTCTTCCTATCCTTTAGAGGTTTTCCTCATCTGGGCTATAAACTTTCAGAGGCAGGAGATTGCCCTCCAGTGAATGTTTGTACAGCATCCAACATAAAAAGCCACGATCTCAGATGGACTCTTTGAGCCCAAACTGAAGACAAGTCACTTCAAAACTCTATATCAAAGATATTTGACATGAAAAAGACCATAGTGAGTAAAAAGATACATAATTGCAAGGGGCTTTGGAATTTTACCTTGGGAGCATATTACACCTTCTAATTTGTGTTGCCCTAATAGTATTTTCTAGGCAGAGCTTAAATCCAGTTTGATCTCCAAAAATTTGAGACTCAGGGGATCTATCAATAATAGGCATTTCCTCACCTTTCTGGAATACACTTCTACACAGAGGATTAATGGAAGTACTCAAGCTATTATTTCTGTTTTAGGAGGAAGTATGACAGCAAAGAGGTATTATGAGAATTCATAACCTTCAAATTCATTCCCAGCATAAAAAGTCAAAATAAACCATGCACATAAGCCTTCAGGATCTTACACAGCTTGCCTATTTTACCAAGTCTTTGGATGAAACATTCACAGAGGGCAAGAAATATTAGAAAGCATCATTCAC
This sequence comes from Lophotriccus pileatus, assembly GCA_035583135.1. NCBI lineage: Eukaryota > Metazoa > Chordata > Aves > Passeriformes > Tyrannidae > Lophotriccus > Lophotriccus pileatus. The sequence goes on along the minus strand of JAWWES010000133.1, from coordinate 47,180,432 downwards.
TGAGTCTATTTGCATTATGCAGTTATAGGCCGACCCACTATGAACTTCTCTATTGATTCAGAATCTTTAAATTTTACACCAGTTTTGGCTTTAAAAACCACCTTTTTTTTCTTTTGAAAATATGGAAAAATTGCACACTAACATTTTTCAGATTTTTTTGCCTTCTTGAATTGTAGAATCCAATGCGAGCGAATTGCTATAAATAAACATTCACTACGTTGCAGTGACGGACCTTTTGCCCACGCTCAGTATCTTCCAGCAGTAGGGGAGAATTCACTAGATTACACTACTACTCTGAGGACAGATCCTTCTTATAACAAAGTACCAGTGTTGCATTTGGTGGTAAGAAGTTGTAAGCTACTACTACCCAAAAGGCCAAAGTTACTACCGGGAATATTTTAGAAGTCATTAGTTCAGCACTCCAACTAGCTTAAGGTGTTCTTGCACCACGTGTTACTTTTCAGAACTAAGTCATGTTCTCTTAGCAGTGCTGCTGGACTGTGTCAAGACAGCTTTTTTAAAGCTGATTTTGAAGTCGTATTGGAAAGACTTCATCCATTCACCCAAGAAGGTGGAAGCTGCATGATGCCCTTACTTAGTAAACAAACTATGGACAAGTAAAAAACAAGCAAAAAGCCTTACCACACTTCAACTTTCCATGTTCCATTTTCACACAGGTTTTAGTTGCACTTTCAAACCTTATATTTACTGGAAAGTCGTATAAAAATACTGCTATATATTTTCGTAAAAGAGCAGAGCTATCTGATTGTAGATCTAGTTGCTGAAATTAATTAAAAATTAATATGTTTTACTGCCACATATGATTTTTACTGCAGTAAAATACAGAAGAACTTTTTCAAAGAGCAAGAGTATTGTGTCATTATTCAGAAATCCCAGTACATAACTACACCGTGTGTTACACAAACACTAAATAAGCCCTCTGCCTAGAAACTTAATCTCCTTCAAGTGTTAATGAATACAGTGTTTATAAACACATGAAAGATAAATGGGAAACAGACATAAGTTAAAACATCAGAGAAAAGCTATGTAATGACAGCTCACTGGATGCGAAAGATTAGGGCTTGTAAATTCCCTTCTTGATGCTTCTTGTAACGCATTATTGCTTCCATGGCTGCAAGCTGCCAACACAGACTCTCTCAACAATACCTAAGAATAGACATCTAAGCATCACAAGAGTTTCATTTCTTCTGTACTGTGACAAAATAGCTTTTGTCAAATTATGGTTTACATACATTAGAAACAATTGCTCCATAAAACAAAAAGTTATCAAGAGATGAAAAATTATGATCATATATGCACTGACATTACAATGAAACAGCTGTATTATCTGGAGGAATTGGTGACAATTCCAGTAACAACTGTTCACCATACTAGTGTATGTTTTGTGATACTGCATATTAAAAGGCAACCATAATCCCAAAAAAGCTCTACAGCGTATGGACACATCCCCATTCATTATCATCAGACGCTTTCCACAGTGACTCTTCTGCTTCTCCTTCAGTGTGTTTCTACTTACCAGATTCCCCTATTCAACAAACCTAAAACAGGACTGTGTCTTTCAGTTTTTGTGTCTGCACCCAACGTACACAAAGTAACTCGCCCCTATTATGCCAAGACCTTTTTTCTGGATATCACTTTAAGAGTTATGGGGAGGAGTGAGAGAAGGGGAAGGGGCTGGGGTGAGAACAGAAGGTACTAAATAACTACTTTATGCAGATGAGATGCTTCTTAAAATCATTATTCTTGGCTTTGAAATACATCTGTTAGCCTGCAATAATTGGGTGCTACAAGACAGTAATAACAAAAATCACTTGGATGCCTACAGAATAAAAGGTAGCCTTTAAAGAAGAAACCAGAAGTTAAACTAGGACAACTTGAGTTTGGCAGACTAGATTTAACTAACCAGCACACTGTCAATCCACTCTTGTTGTTCTTCCTGTGGCTGCCACTTCAACTGCATAGACTACATCTTCAAGTGACACCCATGGAACACTCTAGAGACATATGGGTACTAAAAGTGAAGTCAGATTCTAACATAATCCTGCATCATTGACAGTCTCACATTGGACATTCTTCCCCATTAAGTCTGCAGGGGCCAGAACAGTTTCCACAAAAAGGATTTAAAAATAAAAATAGGGGTAGCATTGTGACGTCCAGGACATAAAACAGGGCATGGAAGTCCAGTTCCAGTTTTGACATTAAAAATTAGAAGGAGAAGGCTGCTGCTGGGGAAAAGAAAAAAAGAAAAAAAGAGAAAAGAAAAAAACAACAAACAAACAAACAAGCAAACAACAAAACAAACAACAAAAGAAAACACTGACTCTAGAATCTCTATATATTTTGGTTGCCACCAAAAACCAGAGCAAAAGCATGCATGTTCCAAAAATTAGTTTAACTTCTATGCTCTTTAAATTAGCAAGTTGTAGTATCAAACATGCAAGAAACATGTCTTGAGGAAAGAAATGGAAAAGAAAAGGTGCAAGACATCCTTTCACCACTGTACTTATTTGATTGATTTATGAGCTTTGCGCTTTAGACACACACCACTCACTCTCGAAAGGTTTGTGAAAGTCAAGTTCCAAACAGGGCAGAATAAGTGAAGCAACAGAGAAATGGCCTGTTCTGTTGCTGAACGCTTAAATGCATTAATTTGTTACCTGAGACAATTTGTCTTAGTTTGTTCAATGATTTACAGGGACAGCAGGTAGTTTAAGGCTGTATGTTATCAGATTTCTTAATTGGAAATATTGTAATAATGAATTGGAGTGGAGGGGCTATAACTAATAATGCACTCAATTAAACAGGATTAATTGAGAATAGCTTGTGGTAGGCTAACAAAGATATGTACACAGGCGAATTTGGATTAAACCATTCTGCCAGTCTAATGGTCAGCCTTGTTCCCCTGCTACCTGTGCTGCTTTTACTCCACCCTAATCCTATTCATATAATCATCTATACACCTTTATTCTGGGTTAATTTTCTGTCAGTGTAGTGAGCTTAATTGGCCAGTCCAGGAATCACTCTGATGCAATGGAAATTGCAGTCATATATTGCCTGGAGTGAGAATGTACCTTTCATTGGCAACTGTATTTTAGACTAGTTCTCATGGAACCTTTTTCATAAGCATCCTCTTCCTTCTAAAGCACAGCTTTAGACTTCCTAGTTATTGTTATATGAATCACTTATTCAACTGTCATACACTCTTCCACTGAATTTCCCAGTGGAGAAACCGGAAATCAGGAAAAATGGAAGTAAGGAGAAAGAAATCTACCCTCTCTCTCTCCCCCTCCAGAAATATCAAAGATTGTGCTGCTATATTAAAAAAAAATAATTAGTTTTTCCCTTTTGGTGCCATGTTTTGATTTTAGCACTGTTAAACTCACTGATTTTTTTTTAGAAACAAAATCAATTAAAAAAGTGCATGCACATGATACTAATGCTGTAAAATTATGTAAATGCACAAAAAATACATGTCCCTTAAGCTTCCAGAATAGTTTATGTCCCTCTGAACATATCCTGCTAATCTAATACCATGAAATATATTTAAAACATTAATATCTTTCAAGGAAAACACTAAACAAATTTGAAGTTTAAATAACAGCCATCCCACTTTATGCCAAAACTAGACATTTTCAAGGCATTAATGTTCCATTTCAGCACACTCAGATTGCAGAAATTAGGTACAAGAATTCTGGACAGCCTTCTCTAGGAAAGTAATCCTGACTGCCCTAATATCACAGTGGCAATTTTTTTTCCAAGGGAACTCAATTTCAGCTGGCTTATCATGGCAGAAACATTGCCAATAGTTTGACAGACAGGAACTGTGGAATGAGAAGGTCACCGGCTCCCTTGTCTGATTAGACAGAGAGTATTTTACCACAATTGGCTCTAGTCACTGACAGATTTTCATTCCCAAATACCTGTCATCACCGTCACTGATGCATTCAGGAAGAGCAAGATTACAGCCAAACAGCATAATGTGTTGATAGCAGCTGAGACGACTGAGATAACTGAAGAACTTCAGGAACTTTTCCATTTCAATACTTTTGACAATGGAAAGAACTGAAGTTACAGTGGTGTAGTTATATGGCAGCATCTGGCACTGGCTGTTGGTGATATTTATGCAGGCACCTGTGAAATCAAAACAATATATTTAGAACAAAAGTATCCCCATTTAATAGTTGGTTTAAAGCCTATATTCAATTGCCTAGTCAGTACATGTAATATAGAAGTAATGCCTGTATCTCACAATAAGATTACATTCCTTAATACTATCATAATACTGTCCAAAAAACCAAAACAAAACAAAAAACTAACCAACAAACCAAACAAAAACAAAACAAAACAAACAAAAACAAAACAAACAAAACAAAAACAAAACCACAAAAACAACAAACAAACAAAAACAAACAAACAAACAAACAAAAAAAAGAAACATGGAGAAGCTTGGTAGCTTAGTTTGGAAAACCAAAAAAGCACTTAGATAATCCTCTGACTCTGTACAAAACTGGACTACAAATAACATAAAGCCAATTTCTTTCTGACACCGGTTGGAGGAACACACTGTAAGAATAGCCTGGATACAATCAAATTCAGATGAAGCTAAGAATGAAAGTCATGCAGAAAAAAGTAAGGCTGTTTGGGTTCTGAACTGCCCTGGTTTTGGTGTTTCTATAAAGTTTCACTTTTTCCTACCATTCTACTTCACAGCTGGCTTTTCTGACAAATCAGACTTGGTTACTTATTTTCCCCAAGGCAATGATTTTACCTCCACAGTCTTTCTTCTCTACCCTATCAACATAAAACTATCTGATTTTACAGGTTGAACATCTACCTTGTCCTAAGCCATTTTCCCGCTTTTGACCTACGAGAGCAACCTTTCCCTCCTATTGCCCTGCCATGAGCAACAGGCTCTCTCAGCTGTGCATGATCAGTAGGTAACAGGACGTGGAGCCCTAGAAGTGAGTTTCACAAGCCATACACCAAACTGAGAATTTTCATCATAGACTATTAAATTGCAGTATTCATGACAGCTTCCTACTTTGATGAAGGCCTTTCTAGGCCATCTACTTAGACTCCAGCAATATTTTATTCATACTCAGAGCACACCCACGTTCTGCAGTAAGTAGGGTCCTCAGCCCATTGTCAACACCAGACTCTGCAATTAATCATGCTGTAAACAAATCAAACTCATGCTAAATGACCATCGCAACCCTAGCCTTCTGAAGAGGGAAAACTTTTGAGGAGATTCAAGCCTTAGCACTTCTCATTATCTGAGCAAACTGACCACAGGTAGCACCAAATTAGGCAGATTCTTTCCATCATGAGATACTTTGGGACTGGCTTCTTCGAAGAACTGTGTGGGTCACTTACACCTGACCCCTCAGCTCGATAAAAGCTTTGGATGTAAAGCACACACGATACAGATCTAAGGGTTAAGCCAGTGCCCCTTACTCATCTTTCAGTCTAGACACAGTCTTCACTGTCTAAATGGCAAATTCTGGTATTCACGGGCTAATAAAACCTCAGAGTAAGGAAACCAAAGCCTAATGAAGAAAAGAATTCATTGGGATTTTTTCAAATTGCAATGCCTTTGAAAGGTTGGACCAAAAAGTGGGTTTCAAATTTTATCTAGACTTGGTAAAAAACAATCCCTATTTTTTCTGTGCCTGACAGGTATATCCCTTTGTATTCTCCCTCTCCAGAAATTTCATGAAAAAACTAGGGAATTGAATCTTGCTCCACTGCAATAACAGCAAGTCTATCCTCTCATTATAATCAAGCTGAAATTATATCCATAAGTCCCCATATTAAGATTTCCCTGACTCCCATTTCCGTCAACAAAAAATCTTTGCACCAGCGTACACCCATTTTCTGCTACAATCTCTTCTCACTCCCACAGTATAGCAGCTAATGGATCTGTTCATCAGGGAATCACATTTTTTCATATAATTCAGGGACAGATTCTCCATTCAGAAGCCAAACTTAATGCTGGAAAACCACCAAATAAGTGGTAAGCCTCCAAACTGGGAGAACTTTCCAAAGTGCAGAGTGCAGTTTTCGAAAGTGACTGTATGAGTTAGCAGCAAATGATTTTCAGTGCAACTCCTGCTCTGAAGTGTAAAGTTATTCTTGAAAAATACCACCAAGGTGATCACCAAATCCGTTAAGTTGTAACACCAAAATCTGGTGTTACACTAAATCACTAAATCACTAAAATAGCTTTCCAGGGGAAAAGGGAAAAAGATGGAGGGGAGAGAAGGAAATTCACTTCAGAATCAGAGTTCTCTTTTAAAAGATGCCATCTCTTTAATGACCACTCACCTTGTGAGTTTTGTAGACTATCTTGACCTACTATAAGAATGCAAAATCTCCCTCTCTTTTTTGCATTATATTTTGTACTTGAACAAACTCGTTGCCATTTATTTGTACTGCAAATGCTTTTTTAGTATTTATTGTTTGGGAAAGCGTAACAAGAAAACGCAGAAGTTCTGATTTAAAGATTAAAAATACTGAAGTTTTTACAGCACGAATTCTTTAAACTACTAATCTCCCCACAGTTATTTCTTGTCTAAATTCTTTTGCTGATCTGGGACTTCATTTTAAGTAGGTATTATGATAAGATGATAACATACCCACACAAAATTCTAAGTCTCCACTACCCACAAAAATCAAATTATCCTAAATTGGAGAGGGGGGGGAACACAGAGCTTAAGCAAGTGAACTTTCAACAAAATTATTCACAAAGTCACCATATATCTCCTGAGACACAACTGCAGAACAGTCCCTGCCACAGCATGTGCCATGCAGCAGTGTTATTTTGGCTGAGATCATGTGCACAGACTGCTTCAGAGCTTTTAAAATTCACACAGTCCTGACAGAGAAGGACTTCAGTTCCTTGGAGATGATAGTTTTGCAGTACTCAGTGCCTGGACAACAGAGCAATGAATTCAAAAGTCATGGACAAGAAGGAATTTTATGGCAATTACATAATAATTTTTAAAACAAAGAGAGACTAAACCCAGGACCTGTGCTTGCAACAGAACGATCAGACAGGGTAGAGTGTAAATAATCTCTCTCCATCTTTCTTGTAGGCTCCCATCAGATACTGTAAGGCTACAAATATGGAGAATATAAACTAGTTTTGGCAATACCTAGGGGAAGGTAAAAAGAGAGTTAAATGGGAATAACAATGTGGAAAAGCTGTTGATTAGAACATCGTGGTTCCTAATTATATGGGTCATTTCTGACATTCATCTGAATTAAGAGTACTGTTTATCACCAGCTATTGCCAAATGGACTGAACTAATAAAAAAGGGCTTCCTTCTACTCCAACAATTGCAATGCAAGACTGCAGTTTCATATTTAGTCCTGCTGAAACTAATTTAAACATCCCATTTTTCCTTCCTCTCTCTCCTCTTCAGACTGTTCCCAGACTACACCACCTATGGACTGCATCTGCACAAAAGCACACTGAACTAGCAGACTGAGCTGACTGAAAATAACCACCCACATTCTTTCCCAAAAGACAATGTGTATGGCAGCCCCAAAAAAATGTAACCAGAACTGTATCTTAAGCTTAATCAATCTTTTTAGTTTTAAAACACCCAATCATCCCTGTAATGACAAGGTCATGCTTCCTCACCCAGCAGTGATTGTCACTTCTGGATGTATTTGAGTCCATGCAATGAACTAGTTCTGTACATTAGACTGCCCAGAAAACCCAGCCTTTTCTTTCTTCCCCTGCCCCACATTTTAATTTTTTGGTGGGCACAGAGCTGGGGAAAGAAAGAGGAAAAAAATAACTATTTCACTTGGATCAGATCATTGGGTTGAATAGCTTTTGGGCAGCAAAAACATCTATTCCAAGACAAGAGAAGGAGCAGTGCAGTGGCAGGAACCAGTGGGTAAGATCAGAGCTGTTCACAGCAGATGAGCAGTGCTTTTGCACAGTGTCATTACTGCCAAGCATCAAACAGCCCTTTTAAAGGAGGAATATTTGAATTGCACCATCAGAGTAAATTCCTGTCCAATGAGAAATAAAACATCTTTGCTCTAAAAATAGATTAATAAATATGGTGCGATTCTGAATGCATCCATATTCTAACATTATAAAAGCAGATCTGGGGTCTTTCCTTCTGGCATCAGCCATCCTAATTGTAATGCAGTTAAATGATGTCTTCAGTTACAATTATTGTGAACTGGCCTACATCCTAACTAGAGGCAATTTTTATCAGGATTTTTGTAGAAGACATGCAAAACATGCGCCTCTGTTTCAGGTTATGAAGAGTAGAACAAAATATATAAGTATGTGGCTTGAAAAGTATGCGGCCAGATTTTCATATCCCATGCCAAGTTTGCTGATGTTTCAAATACAAAATAATATTTTTAATCAGAAGACCTTTAACAGAATTGAAAATGAAACTGTGTTCAATTTGCAGTAGTGATCACCACACACTTTATTACAGACCTTGGCTTAGTACACCCTCAGCACTAACTGCACAGTGGCAGCCATACATTCATCGGTAAAGCCTCTGTAAACCCAAGGGAAAATGACAACATTCGCCTGGCTCTTTCACAGCAAAAATTCTACCAACGTGGCATGAAATCTCATCTTTAATCCTAAAATGTCTTGAAAATTTCTAAGAATCCCATTTAAAAATACAAAATGAAACCAAACTCCTCCATTCTAATTTAGAAACATTTATAACCTGCCTATGGCAACAATTTGCTGGATTTTTGATAAGGGAATGACCGTATCAAGCAAATCCATTTTTTCCAAATCTGAAGTTGCCATTTTCTCCTAACCTTAAAACAATCTTGTGACTCTGCTTGATTCCACAATTTCATATGTGAAACATATGAACCTATATAATGCCTTTTTTACCTCCTCTGTCCTATTGCTATTGAACATCTGGATTGTCACGGACTTTTCCAGATCAAAGGAGCACAGCATTTCAACTCGCATTTGGTCTTGTCAGCAAAACTTATTTTCAGAACTCATTACTGTCTTCAAGAATTTTAATACCTCTTTTAATTTACTATGACATCTTGCTACCTTTTTCATTTCAAATGAAACAGAATATGGACAGATTTTCTTGGCTCTCTCCAGCTATGAATTTCTCATGTACAGTCCACTTGGGACCAACCACCCGATACTTCATTTCAGATGTCTTCTCTGTAACTCAGGAAAAGCACCCCAATAAGTAATTTTCTTAGGATCCGTCCAGCAGAGAAATCTACAAACTGTTTTCTCCTTAGTTCAAGTATTGGTAATTAAAATCAACTACTTCACAACTAAGCCATAGTCTCTGCAATTTTATCACATGAATGCTGACTTGAAAACATGATTTCCTGACACAAGGGACAGCCTGGCTGCTGAGTGTGTATGACAGTAGACTGCTCCCTTCTAAACACATTCTCAGTTTCTTCCTGGCATTATTTCCATGCTCCTATTTGTTCTCTTCCAGGACACATGATACGGAAAACATCAACAAATCCTTACAGAAGAGCACACAGTCACATTACACTACAGAAGAAAATAAAAAGGATACATACGCATTCTGCAGGAAAAAAACATTTCTACACTTAGGAAGAGCACTAGTGGGGTGCCCTTTAATCCCTTGGAAAAGTACACTTAAATGCAGGATAACAGATCTTAAGAAACTTGTGAAACTAACTGTATGATAATAGATTAATAAAATCGAAGTAGTAGTGATGCCATACTCATAAACTTTAACACTACAAGAAAAGTAAGGCCTGAAAGAAAAGATATTTTTAATTACAACACCCGATACAGATAGAATAAAGCATTAACAGCATTTCTGTCAAAGGAAAATTCAGCCAATAGATTGTAATGTCTTATGAGTGTCTTCTGGCCTTGATGGCTCCACCAATGGCTAAAATATATCACATTGCCCTCTAGACAAAAGCTTTCACTGTATCAATCATTGCTCATTATTAAAATAAAATTTAGAGATAATTTTTTACTTTATTTCTCTGGGTTTTTCTTCCTCTTACATGATTTAGGGTAAAATTTGCCTGTTTTCCTCAACTTCCTCAGTATCAGCTGTAGGTGGCAATGCAGCTTTGCAGGCTGTGGCTGGGGCTGCCCCATGACAGACATGGACAGTTCCAGCCAGCACCAAGAGATGACCGCAGGGCACAACTGAGCCTCTCAGCCTTGATGGCAGTACTTCTGGGCAAGTACGTTTAACAAAGAGCAAAATCCTGCACAGAAGAGTGAGAGAGAAAATGTGTGAGAAACAACCCTGTGAACACCGAGGCGAGAGAAGGAGGGGAGAAGATGCTTCAGACACCAGAGCAGAGATTCCCGCGCAGCCCATGGAAGGGACCTGGAGTGGAGCAGATATCTGCTCTGCAGCCTGTGGAGGGCTCCACAAAAGAGCAGGTGGCCATGTCCTGAGGGAACTTCAGCCTGTGAAGGACACATGTTGAAGCAGGCTTATCCTGATGCCTGCAACCCCTGGAGAGGGCCCACACAGGGCCCATTCTGAAAGGACTGCAGCCCTTGCAGAGATCCAGCACTGAAGGTGAGGAAATCGTGATGAGGAAGAAGCAGCAGAGTGGAACTGTTATGGACTGACCACAACCTCATCTCCAATCCCCCTGTGCACCTCACATCAGGGAGGAGATAAAGGAGTCAGGAATGAAGGAGTGAAATTGAGCCTAGGAAAGAAGGTGGGGGGGAGGTGTTTTAGTTCTTTTATTTGTTTCTCACCATCCAACTCTCATTTTAATTGTCAATCTATTCAATTAATTTTCCCCATGTCTGTTTTGCACCTGATAGCAATTGGTAAATGATCTCTCTGCCTTTCACTCAAGGTAAGAGATTTTTCATTTCGCTTCTTCCCTGCACTGTCCTGTTGAGGGGAGGGAGTGAGAGAACAGAGCAGCTGGATGGATATCTGGCAGCCCACAAAGGGCAATTCACTGTAGTCTAATAAAAATTTTCTTTTCAAATTCAAGTAACATGTAAGTATAACTGAAAACATTAAAACAATTCTACAAAGTTAGTTTTGACTTATGCATTGCTGTACTTTTCTTTAAATATTGTATTTAGCTAGCCCAGATCCCACTTAGCCATGTCAGATTTGGATAATTTTTGTGTGCTTCTCATTGCAGAAAGGTGACCGTGGCAGGGAAGATAAACTCCATGCCAATCAAACAGAACTTAAATAGAGACATTGGACTCAGAGTCATGTGGAAAAAATTCAGTTATGTCGGGAGAGGAAGTCCGAGAGAAGGGGAAATTGTAGGTCATCTTTCAGTATGGAAGGCTAGACAGAAGCAAGAAAAAGACAGGGACACATCAAAGATGTAGTAACAGATTTAGATCATTTGGATAATTCCCACTGTGGGATAAAATTCTGAGAAATCTCTGTGTGGGACTATATGGACTATGTAAGTGTATAAACTGACGGAAGACACAGCATGGACAGAAAACCAAAATCAACTTGTGGAAGGAAATAGCTTTAAAAAAACCTAAATACTTCAATTCTTTTTAAGTCTGATCAACATCTCTGTATCATTTGTATTATTTCCCTCAGTCTAAAATTCTCAATTATTCTAAAAAGTACTCTGTTGGCTATTTTGCGGCTGTTTGTGTCAGGACATATTCTGAATCACAGTTTGAAATCAATAAAGAAACTTCACAAAGACTTTGGCGTACAACTCAAAATATACCAGTCAAAGTAAGTCACGGTTTTCTTCATACTTTCAGGTTGGATAGTGTTCACTGGGCTTTGCTTTTAAAACAGAAAGTTAGATTTTTTTTTTTTAATTTCTTTTTCTGCTTTCCCCTTCAGAACTCCTAAAAATGCCTATCTTTCAGGCATCTGTCCTAAATTTGCTATTGTAAATAGTGAGACAATGAATTTAATTTCTTCAACAATTTCAAGCTCTTCAGTGTCTGAATGATTCTTGCCACCTATTGGAGACCCCTGCTGCCTCCTTTCCAGAGTCTCTCTTATTCTGGATGCGGTGGGAATTACTCTTCACAAGATATAACCTCCCATGTCACTACATTTCCTTTCATATTCCATCTTTACCTTCTCTTCACTTTCTGTATTACAATGTCAGCTTCCTGCTGTAATTTCTACAATCTTGTACTGTCAATGAAGTTCTTATTTTCACATAGAGCTTGCATGTTCCTATTTATATACTTCCTCCCCTACCCAAGACATAACAATCATTACTTCTAATGAATACATACTACCTTTCAGTCATGAGTGCAATTTGCCCTTCAACACAACTCACCTTGCTTGTTTTTCTTTGTTATTTTCTGCTACTTGGATTTCATTCAAATTTTCTGCACTTAAAGGCTTTTGGTTTAGGTAAGATTTTTAAAACTTATTTACACAAGAATTTTAAAAACATTTATGAGGGTGTAAGCTATTTAGATACAAACGATTTGAGGCTATTTTAAAATTTATAGTAATTGGTGGCTTTTATTGCATTATTATCTTAGTTCTGAAAAACCATTACAGTTTTATGTCACTCGGGTCTATTTTTTTCCCCTCATGGAATGCTGAAACACTTAGAACACAAACACTGCAGATGTCCTTTTATCTAAATAACAAATTGAACTTGTTTTAATCAGAGTACCTAGTCATCCTTCCAAAATTTAATCTATCTAAACGAGATGATTACATTTGTTTTATAAGCAGCTCAAAATTACAGAAGTTAATGAAAGCATTACAAATAAAAAGAGCATTCTTAACTTTTTTCCTGCATATTTTGAGTCACTAAATTGAATATTTGAGACAGACATATCAGGATTTAACATCTTTCATTGGCTATCCAAAATGAGACATCCAATTCTAAAACGCACTGAACATTCACAACACACAAAGCCTTAAACTGAATCTTCATCTAATTAGAGGTGAACTGTTCTAATAAATATTGGTTGGATGCCTAATATAAGAGCTCACAAGTTTGGGAAAAGTTGCAGAGCCTCTCTGTCAGACCATGGGCGATTAAGAGAATTCCTAAGTTTAGTGCTGTTCTCAAGATCCTAATAGAAGCAGCTGCTTAAAACTCTTCATATCCTTGCATGTGGGGATAAATAGGCTACACTGACAATTTTTTCAGAACTACTGAGTACTGGCAGACCCTTTGCAAATCAACAAGAGAGGTAGGTGCCAATAGCTTTTTTTAAAGCGATGACTTTTGCTTATTTGGAATTTCAGTTTTGAGGCTAGACACCTTCTCTACTGAGAGCATCTTTTAAGCATGAGCTGAAGTGCTTTCTGAATAGGGATGAGTTGAGCATATGCTCAAGTGTTGTTCTCAGTTGCTGACTTCCCTTTTTAAATGTGCCATTCTCTGACTTCTGTAGCTCCTTGAGATTTTATGTGAGCCAAGACACATTGTCACCATATTAGTGAAAAAATAAAAAGCTTGCTACAGAGACTTCTGTAAATGAAGCAGGTTCCAAATTCCTCATGACCAGGAGAGTGCAGCAAAATACATTGAAGAAACACATTGAATGAAGAAGAGACAGCTCAGCACTCTCTACTCGTTTCTGGTTTCTGCTAGGATTCTCTTCAATTGCACATGTTCCTTCTGCACCTGCTGAGGTACATTTGCATAAAATCAAAATGTCAAACTTCCACTCAAGCTGATGCCTAAAAAGGAACATAATGTACATAATACATGTCATCTGCCTTTGATTAGCTCAAAACTTCTGCTAGAAAACTAGACACAATTCACTTCTGCAACTGTATTTTATGATATCTAGATAGGAGTAATTTTAATAATTATTCAATGCTCAAAAAAGAAGTAGTTAATAAGAAGGTTGTAAAATGTAAGTCTCATGGTTCAAAAGCATTTGTTTAAGATTTCTTCAGTGATGTACACCAGGCAACATTTTCCATTGTCTTACAACTAAAACACAGGTCCTCTCATACAACTAAAGCATTCCTTTATTATTTATTCACTTTCTAAAGAAACGGCATAAAATCTGTAGTTTCAAGATGAAATTGATCTCCAATTTTTAAAGATGGAAATTTACTAAGGAGTAAATTATTCTTCAACTATCTTTCCCTAACCTGATGCCAACTACTGCCACACAGGCTATTTGCCAAAAGAAGTCACAAGATCAGCATTCGCTTTGTTGCTGACTCCCACTTTTATCTGCTCTCTGTTAAAAAAGAAAACAAACCACCAAACCAAACCAAACCAAACCACAACAAAACAAAACAAAACCAAACAAAAACAACAACAACAACAAAAACAAACAGTAAAACTACAGGAAGCTGCTCTATCGCAGTCAAATTTTGTAACATCCACATAGAAACTAAGTCATTGGTAACAGAATCATCACTTCCCTGACACCTCTTCTTTCCTTTGCAACCAACAAACCACCTAACTGTACCATGGAAATAGAGAGCTCATACCTAAAAGTATCCACTAAGCTCTCAGGAAGTGAAGGAAAAGACAAAGGGAATACTTAACTCCACACTGTGTTGTAAAAGCACAATGTTACAAACACTATCAACAGCAAGGTCCTCATTTCTAATAGCCTCTCTTGACAAGATTAAAATATCCTTGAGGAGCTGACAAATATTTCTGTCTCAAGAGCGCTACCATAGTCAATAAATTTTTGGTAAATACTGTATCTGTAGATAATACAAAAGGAAGCGTATGAACAGCAATACCTCCATTACCAAAATGCAAAAATGATGAAGGGATAGAAAACAATGCAAAAAGAAACTCCTCTTTGATGTGCAAAAAGTAAACAATTCTCCTTTGCTAGAACAGAGATCCTCTATAGTATATTGCAAAATGGAAACATGAATTAAAAAGCACTTAAGTAGAAGCTTTTATTTTAGGTAATAAGGGGCATAAATGATCCTGCAAATTTTGGGAAATCTGGTTTATCAGAAGCAATTTACATATGAAATGTAATGCCTTGATCCCTAAAGAAAAGCTTAACAGGAGTGCATTTATACAGCCTTAATACAGCACAAAGACCCAATCTCAAGAGAAGTAGTATTAAGTTTGTTACATTTACATGTGGGTGTTATAGATTATTTGAGATACTCAAAATAATCAAAGTATAATAAAGAAATATTTATTAGTATACAATTAAAAAT
>JAWWES010000133.1:47083118-47165192 GCA_035583135.1 Lophotriccus pileatus | reverse complement strand
TTAAAGGAATGGTTTTTATGTAACTATAACCAGTTATTTATATTTTTATGAACAAAGTTTTAATTCAACCCATTACATGGGTAGACATTCAACAAACTCATTCCTCCTGTGGGCTCACATTCATGTTTCAGTAACAGTAATGGCAGCTTAAAGATACAAGAAAGGTACTGTCAAGAAAGTTTCTAACAAAAGGTCATGACTTTTCTAAGGTCAACTGACACTGCCAGAAAAGCATTTCACAAGACAACTGAACTGATTCAATGGTGCAATACTGCTTCCTCTCCATCATGTGTGCTTGCCATTTTCTTTGAAACAACTTTTGTGCCAAACCACCCAGGAGTAAACTCAGCCAGTGTTAGAGCCAAGTCAGCTCACTGAGCAGACAACAAACACCAGTGCATAAAAAGCATACAGCTCTGTATGGTTCTGAGCAAAGGGAGTGGGGACACCTTCTCAGCACCTCCAGCCTCTAAATGAAGCCCATCTGACTCATAATAGCTTATGTAGGGAAGATGGGAACAAGCTTTTGAACAGCAAATCCCATCTGTGGATCTGAAATAAAAGTCAGACACCAGGACTAGCTGAAAACAATTGCTCTGCATTTAATTTCATTCAGCTAATGAAGTATACAATTTGAAAGAAATGAGTCACAGTCAACTCCCCTTTGTGCTTGCTCCACAGGTACCAAAGGCAGAGATGGTAAGGCTACTGACCACCTACAGTAGAGAGAAAAACAATTCATTATCTCCCAGGTCACAGAGAGGGAATTAGCCAGGAGGGAAATACAACTCATATTTTAGATCAGAGTTGAAGTGTTATCACAATTATTTTTTAAACCAATCTGTACCAGCTGCTGTAGAGTGAGTGGAACACCACACCCAATCTGCCCCAGACACTTCTTGCTCAGAGCAAGTAATAAATTCTAACTCAGTTATTCTCCTGACCAAAGAACATTGCAAAAGGCTGGACACCTCATCCAGACACCTCATTTTTTGGAGCCCCACTTCTTTCAGCAAGTCACTTCCAGACACTGCTCTTCTTGGCTAAGGCACATGCTTCTTTAATCCCTTGGGCACGCACAGCTCAGAGCAGGTAAGCTGAAGAGCCAAAAATGAGGCTTACATGCTATGAGGTGCAAGCTGGCCTGTGTTTTAGATCTGGTGTTTTGATTAGTCATTTCCTGATTACAGGATTCTTTAGTGAAATTGGAGACATACTTCTAAGAATCTACTGTTAAATAAACAATTATTGAAAAACATATATTGAAATTAATTTTAGGATTAGATCTATCATTAAAAACTACTTTCCATGGCATATTAAGTTGGACAGGGTTTTGCTATTGTTTTGTAACATGTGCATGACTTTAGCATTCTTGATAGGCTTTGTAAAAAAAAAAAAAAGGGATTAAGAAATGGTAGATTTCACTGGACTCAGACAGGCATCCAGATGTTTTTGGTTGATTGTTTCCGTGGGTTTTTCTAAAAAATGTGTTTTCAATAAGTGAAAATGAATTATAGCTTGATTGGCAAGATTTAATTATGTACCAATACTGTTATGTTCAAAACAAAACCAAAAAAAAAAAAACAAAACACAGTGTTTTGGTTTTGAAATAGCTTAGGTTATGAAGAGGTCAGCATAGAAATGCCTGAACCATCCCAGTTGTCTCTGGTTAAGTACCGTTCTAGAATAGCCACATTACTCTTCTGATCTATTTAGTAAGAAATTAAGTTCCTTTTTTCCAAGTGTATAGCACAGTATGTCAGCTCAGTTTCAGACAAAATTAATATAGCAAACCCTTCCCTGTGAAATCCAGAAGCTATGAGGAGAATACAGCACCACACTACGAAGCACAGCACTGCAAGTACACGCTACCTATGCTTTGCAACATGAAGTTTTCTGCTTGGTAGTTTGCAGGGAAAGCTTAAGATCTGAGTGTTGATCTTTAAAGCCCTGGCTAACTAAAGACTGATCAGTCTAACAAACTGACTGTTTTCCCTATGGAAAATATGCACAACTATATTTTTCAGAGGTATGTGGGTACTTGTTTCATTACAGCAAAGTCATTGTCTGTACAAGGTCGTTTGCATTAGCCAGAAATACTACAGCCTAGATCTTCTGAATTTGATAGCAGATTTGGCAAAATATATGTGGTAGGACACGAAATACAACTTTCTTGTCAATTTCTTCATTCAACTGCTACTGACTCTCCTGTTTACATTGCTGGAATTTTCTTTTGATCACTGCATTTTTAAAATATTCAATGATGGCCTAATTCTTTTTCTACCACTAGAGTCCAAATACTTCTGTTCACAGACAAGCCTAGCTGGCTACATTCATGGAGTTATTCTTTAGGATTCCATTTGCACCATTTATTGTGTGAACAAGGAAGAATTCGGACAAATTTTAACAGCCTGAGCAATTTGAGGTCAAAAATGACCATGTTTATTAATGTGTAAAAGGAAAGTGTTTAAGAGTTTAACGCGATCAAGTGTTAAACACGATCAACTGTGTGTCAGTTCAGGTTGCATTTAAATCTTATGAAAATTATGCCTTCAAGTTGCGTGTGCAAACTGAGATTTTTAAATCCTTGTACCTCAACTGCTCTTCTTTATTTCTTTCACGTAAATCCACTAATAAATATTGATAGCTTCCTTCAATGATCTCTCTTATAGCTCACTGTTTAATTGCCTGTGTCAGTTAGAGAGAAACTACAAGTTTTCCATGAAAATTAGGATTAAATTACCTCAAATACCAATAAAAATAGTTGTAATGTTAAACTTTTTTCAACTATGCAAAACGCTCATGTTCTACTCCTGATTTTTTTATACCCTAGAATCATAGAAGTATTGGTAGACAGAGTCCTTTGGAGGTTTCTAGCCAACTTGTTGCTCCATGTGAGATTGCCACCAGCCCATTGTCATCCATCATTTAGTCTGAGTCTTGGAAACACTCAAGGATAAGGATCCCACAGCCCCTATGGGCAACAGTTTCTACACTAGAAAATCAGTGAAAAAGATTTTCCTAATTTCTGGTATGAACTTCTGCTATTTTATTTCATAGGAGAGTGTATTTTTTTTTTAATTATCAGTCCTAATAAAGGTGAGAAGGACAGACTTTGTGTATGGATTAGTAGCTAAATTAATTTTTAACTGTATTTGGACATTTATCACTTTCTCAGATTCGCATCCCCACAACAATTTCAAGACACTGTATTCATTATGCTGTTTTTGAATTTCACATGATTGCAAAAGATGACAGTGACTATAAGTCACTTTCTGTTGTATCAAAGCTTTGACCTTCCAATATTTGGATAAGAGCTTAGAATTTACTCTTTTTATTAATGATGGCTCTGTACCCACAGCTGGCTGCACTCTATCTACTATAATCCATAACAGACCATGCAGAAGCCTAAAACAGAGCAGTTTTAATAATAAAGTCACACGCTGCTACCAGGTGTAAGGTGTACCTTTGGAAACTAAGTGATCAATCACAATACAGAACAAAACATGTATTAACATCATCTTTTTGTTGAAATGATCCCGCAAATACTTTTAAAAATAGTTACAGACAGGCTGATGGGTCTGAAACAAAAGTCAGTGGCTGCAATTCTCAAACGATTATGACACACCTTGTTTCATCCCTCCCATTCTTGAAAGTTACACTCCAGGAGAAGCATTTGACACCTTGTTTAGCCTCTTGATCAGTTCATGGTTCAATTTGACAACAAACATCTGCTTAAGATCCAAGCAACAAGTGTAAAATCCCATAATGGATGTATAAAAGTCATAAAGCTGAAAGTCTTCCATTTTTTAAAGTTTTAAAAGTACATACATCCATACCATCATGGTAACGAAAAATGGCTCTGTACTCTATATGGTGAGTAATGGCTTTTAGGGATCTTTTGGATTTCAGCTAATATATCTTGTATGTCAGAAACCAAACAGTTTTCTTGCCAACCTATGCCCATGCTTCATAAGAGACAACAATGGAAAAACAGGAAGACTGATGAAAACCATGTTCTGGCTATTGAATTTGGTAAAAATTCACCATGTGTTTCTCTTCTATGCCATTAATTTCTCCATACTAAAAGCAATTATAATTTTAAATTTCTGTTAGAGGAAAAGCAGAACAGCTTTAGTGATTATGTTGACTAGTGAAAAATATGCATTTTTAAAAGAGGACTGCATTGCCAGAATTTCACTTTCTTTAATTTTGACAGAAAATGTAGGTAATAAGTGAGATAAAGAAGCAGAGGCTATTGTTGGAAGAAAAAACACTCTCAAGCATGAACTCAAGCACCAACAAAATTCATAGTTACCACATTAGTCTACTCATGCTTGCATTTTCATGAAAAAAATACATTAGAGTGGCTAAGCTCCTGGTCTGATACTTAACTCTGTTTATGCTCTTCTATGCCATTCTGAAAAGCCCAAACCATTTTCCCTTCCAGAGAAAATCATGTTTTAACAACATTTTGAATATTTTTTTTTGAGGACAAGAATACCCCTAAAAATCTACCATGAGTCTGTTGTTGCTATTGCTCCTATCTAATTGGACCTATTTCAACTTGTATTAGTAAAATGAGTACGTAAATTGAGCTAAAAGACCAAGTGATTTATCAGATCACTTCTGGATACTGGGGATTAGAAAGACACAAACCTATGGATTGACTTTGGATGCAGTTACTGGATACCTTAGCTTCAGTAGATAAAAGTGTCTTTAGTATGAGCAGTACAAAGCAGGGAGAGAGAGGCATGGAATTTCTTGTTTCTGTGTCACTTGTGACATAGCACATCCAGCTATCCCTGCAGTGGTTTTCATATTGCTCTTTCCTACCAAACAGAAAGTTGGGCCAGACTAGTTCTTTGTAGATTCTACTAGTGGCAGAACACCAAACACAAAGTAAGAAATACTGGGTAGAGATAAAGATATTTATTTCATGTATGAATTGAACATAGTTAAACGACAATAGAGGGGATTAGGATAACCTCTAGTGTGAGCAGGGGACTGCAAATAAATTATGTTGCTCAGTTTCAAATGCTTGCTTGAAACATGAAAAGACCCAAGGTTCCTCTGCATAAAAAGAATATTTGTTATTTAGGAAAAGAGCAGCAGATGCAAGCAGGGAAACATAAACGCCTAACAAGTCCTTTGATACATTGCCTCACTTTTGCAAAGACACTTTTCCATTTCATTCTTCCAAGCAAACGTTCAGGGCTCTGAGAGGTGCGACGGTTGGTTTGGAAAGGGGAACCCCAGGTCCAGGGATCTTTAGCCCATTAACTGGAGGGGAGATGCTCTTCCCCCCTGCCACGTGGCCCTGGGAGCCCTGTAATGAGCTGCACACAGACCGCAGGAGAGGGACCAGCGAAAGAGGGTTTATTATCGGGGTAAAGGTTTATATAGTCTTTAGGGGGATTAGAAAGTAACCAATTACGAATTTCAGGGGGCTTACAGAAACACCAATCACACGTAAATGTTAACCACCAATAGGAAGGGGTTAACAAAGCCAATAAGAAGACTTCTTGATATCTTCCCAGGACATTCTTGCATATAAAAGGCAGTTTTCGCAGGGAGTTTTGGGAAGAACAGTGACTTTGCACAAAATACAACAAGCCATTTTGAGATGTTTAAACAACATTAAAAACTTCTGTTTCTATAACATTTGGGCTGTTTTCTTCCTTTTCTTCACCAGTCCATCTTTGACAGGACTTTTTCCATCCTACATATGACAAATCCATTGCCACAGGGAGGGGTTTCACCCTCCTGACACTTGTGCAATTGCAGAGAGCAGCTGAGCAGGAACCCACCCACGTTCATTTGGGATGAGCGCCTTTTCCTAAAAATAACCCATAGGTGGGAAAAAAACTTGTCCCTTGTTTCCATCCACCTTGCTCCTTACTTAGTTCTTTTCCTAATGAGATGTCTAAGAGGTGTAGTGCTCTCCCTGGAGTGCCCGGAACACCCTGGAGTTGTGCAGCCAGGCTGCTCCTCGGACAAAAGCCTCTGCATGCCACCTCTTCTGCCACCAGTGCCACCGCCCACTAACACTCGGGGACACCTCCCCGCCCTTCTCCGCAGCCGCTCATTCCCGGCCTCTCCCAGCGGGCGAGGCCGGTGCCCGCTCCCGGGGCCGCTCCCGGGGCCCGGGACCCGCGGCCTCGGCGCCCTCTCGTGGCGGCAGAAGCGGCGGCAGAGGCGGCGCCGGGGCGTCTCAACGGCGTGAAAGAATAAAGCGATATTAAATATACATGGCCATGTGCACACCAGTGAGTGCAGGAAACCAAATCAGATGTTAAATACCTCTGGTCCCGGTGCATATTCCGTTCATTTGCAGGATGTTTTTCTGGGAAGAGTGTCAACCCTCGCTCGCTCTCCTCGTTCCTGTCCCCTCAAAGTGGCAGTATTACAGAGCAGGGTGTCTGCTTCGTTTGAATGAAGTCTCCCACTTCACTGCCTAACTGCAGTCTGCTTTCGTTTCAAAAAGAAAGGAGTGCCAATAAAGTTGTGCTAATACTTACCTTGGAAAAACATCCTTTATTCTTTACGATAATTACTATTTAATGTGGATTTTTTTTCTGCTAAGCATTGACTGACAGATGAACAGAATATACTGCCTATACTTCTAAATTGCACGAACAAACACTACTGAACGTATTGGTTCACCTAAGACTCCCTTCCTGATGTTTTTGCTATCAGAAAACTCTCCAATGAACCATTCTTGTGATCTAGGACCATGGCCCATGCCTTCAGAAAACAAACACGAAGTCAAACAAAATCAAATGCCTCAACAGGAAAAACATATTCCTTCACTTGCCTTCCAACAGAGAGGTAACACAGGATAATACACTTAACTGAGAAAGTGGCTTTTGATAGGGGCCAGCATTACATGTCCAAGAAAAATTCTAATAATATTGGATAAATATAAGGAACACCTAGGAGTATAACAACAACTTCTGGCAATGTAAAATCCTGAGCCTTCACACATCAGAGGTTGCCACTGGATTATTGTGTCTAAAAGCATCAGTAGACCAACCCTTCATAAGGTTCTCCAAATATTTTCATACTTTCGGGTTTTCTCATTATCCTGCGTCAAAGAGTTCCATGCTGTTTCCTTTTTCTTTTTCTAACTTACTGCCTGATAGGAAAAAAAAAGAAAAGGCAGCTCCTGGTATAATGAAAAACAGTGAGCAGTGAGTAACTGTTCTATTTCAATAAGACACACTCAAAATGGTATGAATGTCTACCACAGTCGCTTACTCCTAAGCCAGCTGTTTTCCAGAAGGAAAACAGTGTCTTCCTCTTATTTAGTGCCTCCCCACATCTAAGTCATTCCATGTCTCTACTGGTCTACTTGGCTGCTATTTGCCTTTTTTGATTCCGCTATTATCTTTCTGAAGTTATACACTGATGTAGTGAGATTTTTTGTTTTGTTCTTTGTAGACTTCACAACAATGCCTAACACCGTTTGCCTTCTTGACAGTCATGGAGCCAGAATGCTGACTGCACCAAACCATCAGGTCCCATTTTTGGTGGCAACGTTAGCTGAGAGTCCAGCATTGTATTCAGTAGAGTTAACGTTGATCTCCACTCTCCAGCATTCTTTTGCATCTATCAGCACGAAGTCATCTACACATTTTATCAGTCACTGTCTCCCTATGAGACCTTTATGTGAATCCCAGCTATGCATTTTAGACAGATAAATCTGAATTAGCAGAAATGTTGTTACTTCACTATTCACTGTTTCACCTGATCACTGATTACAGAAGACACTGTAAGACTCCATCAGTAGCCTTTTTCACTGTGGAGCCTAACCAGTCATTCTTAATTTTCCTCCTGTCTTTTAATGAACATGTAGTATGTGCAAAGAGTATCTTTAAGACTTCCCAGTGAAGACTCTTGTTAACAGCATTTTGAAAAGACAAGTATGTTGTATTAACCAGCATTTTCACTGACTCCTTTCTAATAAATTTGTGAGGCTTGTAAATTTGTTTTCCCTTGTAAAATGAAAATAAACTTCTTCATCTCTTCCTTATTGTATCACTCACTCATTCCTATTTACCCACTAACCTACTCTTTACTAGAATTTCTGCCAAAGAATTTCCTTCTGCTTCAAGGACTTTTTAAATAATTGATGTCATATGTATCAAATTTCATTCCTCTCCATTTAGTAACTCAGCAATGTCTTACTTGTGTTATTTTGAAGTCTTGACTGAAAACCATATGGTAACAATGCTGATCATTTCTCTTATTAATGTCTTTTATTGAAGCTGTGGTTCACCAGTAAAGTAAATCCAGTGCTAGGGATACTAGTGTCAGACCAAAAACATAACAGCCACAGGAATTCCAGTCCACATGTGTTCATAGAACTTTGTCTGGTTGGCTCTGCACTGGCAGTCTCTATGTTATGTGACATATCATTTGTCTTTCGACATCCTGTATAAAATCAGCATAAAGTCCAAGTTATTCATGCTTACTGAGTCCACAGAAGTGCATTCACCTCTCCACATTTGAACCAGATGAAACTTGTACTGATGGATGATTTGCTAGTGTGCATTGATAAAAGAACATCAGACTCACACTTCATTTAGAGGTTGATTTCCTTATAAGATACACTTAAAAAGCTCAAACCTCTGTTTTACATGGGTTCAAAAGTGATTACATCAGTTCATGGGAGAAGGCTTATCCGGATTCACTGCAGATCACTGGAATCTGCTACCATGTAATGTTGAAGCGTCTCAGTATGTTTGTTCTTTTTCAGGCATGTGCTAATGTTCACAGTTGGATTCAGACACTAAGCAAAAGAGACTTAATTTGTTCTACTACCACCATTCTCAAGTTTTACTTGTCCAAAAAAAATCATTTTCACTCCAACAGACTATTCCAGTTTTGCTGGTTTATACCTCATCTCCCAGTTATACCTCATCTCCCTCCACATCAGAATACATAAGAACTTTCTATAGACATTAGATCATGTTCTCTGTTACCTTACAGTTCTCTCAAAGAAGCAAAGCTCAGTGGGAAAAGAGAGATCAAAGAGACCAAAGCAGTTAATTTACAAAGGCCAGAACAAGAAAAGTAGTGAGGGGCACTATGTGCTAGTCAAAATCCCCTTCCTCAACAGGTCAATCAATGTTCTCATAAGAAACCAATGGCTTGAAACATGGAATGCGCATGACAAATTGTCAAAAGGGACACATTCTTTAGAACTCACAGGAACACATTAGAAAGCATGCTAACAGTATGCTCTGTAGTTTCTGATTCAGAATTATGGAGCCAAATAAAATGTAAACTTACTTTTTTTCTGATACATTTTTTGTGATGCAGATGGACGGGTAGGATTTAATACTGGTGGAGTGGTCATCCTCTCTATGTTGTTAAAGGACACATCTGTAGACCACGAAGTCACCTCCTCTGCAGTGGCAAACAGCTGGGTGTTGTCTTCAGAGCCCTCTGACAAAGCAGCATCGTTTGTAGGCTGACGACTGAGCACTGTGGCTTGAGTTGGGAGACCAAATGAATTTTTCTGGAAAGACTCTCTAATCATGTTTGAGTTCTTGTTCATTTGCTCAATGTGGGAAAAAAGTGTGGTGGTCCAGGAAGAGGGCTGTGTGCTGACATCCGCTGTGGGATCAGTCTTGGAACTGTTTTCAACCATGTTTGTCAAAAGATCATCATATGTTTCAAAGTCACCATTAACTGTGACGACCTCAGTTCCGTTTGAATAAAAGCATGTTTTTTCCAGCACCCCTAGAAGAAAGGAAAAAAGCACCAAAATTACCATCCATCACCTGGAAGAACAAGTGTTACCAATATGTTTTGGCAGGTTAATAATAAATATAATGACACAGATTTAAAATTTATTTCCAACTTAAAATCAAAGAGAACTAAATTTAAGAATGTACCAAGAAAATAACAGTAGCACATAAAACAAAAGTTATGGCTACTGTAGGATAAATAGGAAACAAATGGTTCCATGAGCTTCAAATGTTTTAACTTTACTTATAGTAATTTACTTATAGAAATCTTACATGTTTAAAACTATAAAGTGCAATTTCAAGTAGCTCTAACGTACGTTTGTTCTATTATAGTGTTAACAAGACTGACAATACTGTTTTTTTCTCTTTTTAAATTGAATCATCTCTTTTTTTCATAGTACTAACATCTTCAGAAATCTAATTCTGAAGCTTCAAGGGAACCAATATATTTTTAATATATTTTATATTCACTAACTTTTAAAATAGAAAGAGATACTGTTTTCTTTATAAAGGATTATGTAATTTAACTACCACTGTTAAACAGAGGTCCCTGACTGTGCGTAAATCTTTATGTCTAACTTCTACTGGAAGAACCAAGGGGAACTTTATATATATATATACACACATTAACATTTCTGTTATTCAACCAGCAAATGTTTAAAATAATTCAAATAATTCATTAGGATTTGGAGGAATTTACTGTGTGTATTTACAGAAGCAACTAAAATCTCCCATCTGCCAATTATTTCAGCAGCAAGTTTTTTTGTTTGAATCCTCTGGTCAGGCCAAACAGGAAGAATGAATGTGCTGCAGTTTCACAAACAAGAACCACTATTAATATCATTCGCTGAAGTCTAAGGAATTGTAAGTGGTTGTGCTCAGAAACTGTATTTACTTAAATGTAGCTTTTTTTGGGTGCTTTGTTTCCAAATAAAGCCTTGAATTTCTATAATTCAGAAACCTACTTCGTTTCAAGTTTCAAACTTCACTAGATTTTCTGCAGTTTTCAAAAAGTTAAACCAAGCTTTTTTAACTCCTTTGACAAAGTGCATAATATTTTTCCATAACTCAAGAATAGTTGAAGGTATTTTTTCACATTCTCTCTGCTCCTCCCTGGACTCATCTCTTCTACTCCACTCAGCATAAAAATAGAAAAAGTCTCTCAAACACTGGTCCCAAAGAGCTATTAATAATAATTTAAAATTCAAGTTAAAATGATTAGCTATTTCTATATTACTCAGCAAAATAGCAGACAATACATTTCAAGACAGGTAAACTCTTGAAAGGAATTTGAAAAACCCCTTTGGTTTCGTATAGTGGACAAATAAATACTGTGAAGCAAAATATTGAAACTACCCACTGGATTCTATGCTCTCCTCACTCAGACTTACTTTATTCATTTTCTGGAACTACAAACAATAGCTATGTCTATCACTACCTATAAGGTCATCTACTTCTTTCACTGAGATCTGCAAACGCTTGTTTGCTTCTTCAACCAACATCTTTCCAATGTTTTTGGTTCTATTTTCACAGTTTCCTAGTGATAACAACTCTTCTTGACAGGTGGACCACACAATGAACCTCTTCTACACAAAAGGCCTTGCTAATTGTATCATCTCAGCTGACAAAGCTAAACCTAGCAGTTTTACTAGAATGAGCTTTTCCTGAGGTTTATTCTGTGAAGGATCTTCATTCCCACCAGGGTTGACAGACTAAGAGATATTTAAAATACTATTTTTGCAAAATGAGTAAATGCCTAATATTATGCATAGACAAAAGGGTATGCTGCTTGCCTGAAAGGCAGGCTTATTTGATGTGGTCCTGCAATGTGATCATATGCCCAAAAATTATATCTGGACTGGAAAAGTCTGACATAGATGAAACCACTCTTGATGTGTGTCGTAACACTTGTTCTGATTTCTACAGAAAACAATAGACAAAGCATTAGTTGTGGATGGGTATAAGGTACAAGCAGGAGGTATAAGAAGACCATGTAAGTATGACTTGAGGACACTGATGTGAAGGAATAGGAGGAATGCAACATCTACCATGGAATGCATTTATCACTATAAAATAAATATAAGGATTTTCCTTTATAGGAATTGTAACTATAAAACATTCTGTTTTCCCAGATAAATAACTGCAATGAGAAGCAATTATGGTTCAGCCAAAAAAAAATTAATTTGGTAGAATGCTTACCAGCTATGAGGGACTTTTTAAAAACTACGTTTCAAGTAGCTTAGAACACTTTCTCTCTGCAAGGATAAGAATGAAAATGCCGGAGGTTTTTCATTCTAACAAATATTCTAATACCTTTGTAATATTTGCATACCATTCATTACTTAAGGATTTTTTTGCAGTTTTTTTTCAGCAAAATGAGACATAGGCTACAGATTCTAATGCAATTTGAAGGGGATCATACAACTCTCCCTTTTCAAGAAACGTTTAGCTGTTCAAACCATGCATACAGTTATTGTTTATTTTTCTGGAAAGTGATGAAATTATACTATACTATACTATACTACACTAGCTCTAATCCCCATGAAAAAATTATGGACCAGTCTTATTAGAAGGCTCTTGATGTCTACAGGAGTCCAGTCTAATTGTAAAATATCAGTAATCTTAATCATGTATAATCTAGCCTTTTCTTCCCCCTTCAGTTCTCATTTGCCGAATTAGGTTTTCATAGACAAGGTCTGGAATATTAGGTCTTTGACAGTTCAAAGCAAGCACTATTCCTACTCGTTTCTCTCCCCTGATGTATCACAGGCTTTTGACATTTTACTGTGGTCATGCTCTAAAGGCTAGACTTTCTTCAAAGCAAATGGTAATGCCTCTACTTCCATGAGTGAAACAACATTCATTCCTTACAAAGTTTTCTCCTAGAGGTTGATTCCTGGTGAGAGACAGCGGAGTACGCAGAGCCAGAATGTAAGTACTTAAGAGAAATCACAACTAAACAACTCAGATTGCTATTTTCTCCTATGGACCTAAAAGTTTCTTGCATTTTTAGTCAAAATAATGCGTATCTCTAATGATAATTTGCTTTGTCCTTTCTTTGTACATAGTTCTACAAAATTACTTTTTCAAGGGCTTTGGATCTTGAATACTTGAAAGGTAAAAAATTTTTGCAAGATTGATTAATGTCATATTCTAGAAACAGGGCCCCAGGACACCTCAAGTAGAATATTTTCCATTATGACAATATAACTGTACTGCTCTTCCTGTCTCCTTTTTCCCACACCAGCTTTTCTGTTTCTTCAACATCAGAGCCTGAATGGCATGGGCATTAAGAGCAACAGAAGAGATGTAAAGGAAAATTAATAGAAAAGTTCTCAGGTGTGTGCCTATTTTTTCATGTCTATATGCCTCATTTAATTAAAAAATATTACAGAAGTAAAAGAATAACTACCTACAAACTTACCACAGGAAACAAAACACTTTCTTTTAAAAGGCCTGATGAGTTAATTACCAAAGTCAAATCTAAAAAAGTTCATAAGGTACTAAAGGATAGACTAGAGTTTTCTATTTATCTTTTATGCACCAGTGAAAGATACTAGAATGACAACCACAGATTTTAACTCCCTCATTTTTGGAAGAAAAATGTAAGAACATAATTTCCCATATATTAATTAATTTCTCTTAGCTGGTCAGAATATCAACTTCTTTCATACACTGTAAGAATTCATACTAACATTAGACAGTAACAGAATTCAGTTATTATTGATCTGAAATTAATATGAAGTACTATTCTGGATATAGTGTATTTTCAATAACTAAACCAAACTATATTACACACACTTTAAAGATGTCCACAGAATTTGTTCATTTCATTCTAGTCATCAAACATATTTGCTTCTAAGCTATCAATGCATAGAAAATGAAAACTGCTGAGAAGAATACTAAATTATAATATGTTAATTCAAAGGATGCTCCTGAAGAGAACTTTGCCAGTTTTAGACTTGGGTTATAACACCAAGCCTTATTCTTTAACCTACAGTAATTACATTGAATTAAGAGGAGATAATCCTGATTTTTGCTACGTCAGTAGGATCAGAGCAGGTCCCATTTCCCAGAGGATTTCATACATTTTAATGAGTGTTATGTCAATACATGACTCAGGAGGAGTTTGAGTAGAGCTGACATAAATACACCTGCTTTTTTATCTGCTTTCTCACCAAGGAATGAAAATCTAGGGCAGAGGATATGAAGGATACAAATGGAATGCTAAACATAAGGAAAGTAAATTGAATGGCATCGTATTTCCTAATTGCCAGACTTGATCTTAATCCATTTCAGACTGTTCTTAATTCAGAGATACAACCTAAGATGTACTTGTCAATCATAACATTCACCAGCTTTGGAGATTTTTTTCCTTTCCTAACTTAAACTAAATGAAAAGAACAGGCCCACAATGTCTAGCTGCAAGTCCTTTACAGACTGAATTGAGAAAACAGGTTTAAGTTGTCTTGATTTTGACAGTGCTATTGAGATACATTTCTTCCTGTGCTTGCTAACTGTCTGACTCGTTGATGTGTATTGAAATTGGTGTAGTTAAAATCAGAAAATAGATATATATTTGTATACTTCATACATTATCCCACTTGTTACAGGTATGCTTCTGAAGTACTTAGGGAAGCCCAACTAGAAAATATTCTAATTAACAAAAAAAAAATAAGGCAAAAACTCCAAAACCCCTCAGCATCGAAAGCAGATTATTTTTTTACTTTTTATTTCTCTAAAAAAGCAATGCTTTAACTTAGCATTACTGTCTTTTTCATGTTGTAGTTGTAGCAATTTAATGATATGTCAGCCTTGTCTAAAGGTAACGAAAGGAAGACTTTTTAAAAAATTTGCAGTTATAAATTGGCACCTTTTGTTTGTGTAACAGACACAGAATTATTTAACAGGCTAAGCCACTATGAAATCTAATATACCAGGAACCAGTTTCCACAAAACATGCTTGGGGTTCTGCATTAATACATATTCCATATTTAGAAGAAATGAACATAGTTTTCCTTAGTTAAACAGTAATATTTTGTAGAATAGATTCAGAAAGATTTGTGGCTATTTATAAATTAAGTTTCACTTGAAAATAAGAATCAGATTTGCATACAAGCCTATGACATAGAGGGATAAATATTCAATTCCAGTGACAGTGATTTATGTTCTAACATAAATATCTTTTTGTGCTTGTAAAATGACTTCTGAAAACTATCTACATGCTACATTCTCCTCAAAACCTTGAGAAGATCAGAAACAGTTTCCTAATTGTTAAGTATGTTTTAAATATATAAATCTAAATAGTGTATTTATTTCTCTGCAACAAGCTAGGGAGATTAACTTGTTAGGTAGATGTGCTAAGATACATGTTTAATGTCCACAATTATATTAGCACTTGAGAATGTGGTTTTAGTCCCAGTCTCCTTAATCTAATAAGTGCAAATTTACTCCATTAGCACTCACCTACAAAGGTAAGTAGAATCACCAGCAACAGGATAAGGGCACAGATGCAAGGAATCAGTATTAGGAGCAAAAGTCGAAGGAACTTGGCCGAAGCCAGTTTCTGAGAGCAACCATCCCCCATATTATCCTCATCTGTTCCTAAGACCTGAAAAACAAAAAAACAATTTTGTCATTATGGTGTCAATTAGTAACTCCTATGTTTTCAGTAGCAGTCCTCCCTCCCTGTTATGCAGAACAGCTACATGATTTAAATATATGCTACAAATGGCTTATAGATTCTTAATGACAAGTTGTACGTAAACCTCCTTTCTGGCAGACAGCCTAGTGTAATCCATATAATTTAGTTAACTTTATCCAATATCCACAGACTTACAGCTTCATTGAAATTTCTAAGCATTTCTGATGAACTGGAAGTTGGATAGGCATTTCATTTGAAACAAATGGAAAAATACATAATAAATTTAAACAATAATCCTAAATGCAATTTAATTTACAATTAAAAATAATCCATTACTAATCATTCAGGAGCTCCAGGTTCTTAAGTTTCTTTTATTACAGAATTAAGGAACTATTATAATCTTTGTTTTAAGTGACAGCAGAAGTGTTAAGGACCATTCCACTTATTATGCACAATAATGCTACTTTTTTAAAGTATTTTACAAAATTATAACATCACCTCATTCTGTAGAGTTTGCAGCTCTTATTTTCTGTTCTATGAATGCAGCAAAGAAGAATAAAGAAAAATTATTTTCTGAATTCAGTTGATCTGCACAAAGTACAAAAATTCAAACCCTTGCAAAAGCCTAAACATGTATTTTATATATTTTTTTTTAAACCTGACTCCATTAAGACTATGATCTCATATACTGGAGAAATGTCAGACTTTTTAAACAGAAACAAAAATAATATTCCAAGTTAATATTTAATAGCAAGATTGAAGCTGTTATGAGGTCAATACATTTTTATTTGAAATTGAATAAAAAATAAAATTTTCCCTGTGATAAGGTGAAATTAGATGATAGGATTATTAATTCCAGACAATACCTTCCCAAAGGATAACTAATAGTTTATCCTCTTTGTCAGGAAGATCAATCACATCAAAGCTGGTGGTGACAGGAACCAAGTGTAAATGCATCCATTATCCTGACAGCCTCTCCCCAAAGAACCTCAAGTGACTGAGGTCTACAACATACATGGTATTAGTCTTGTAAATGCCAGTCTCTGTGTGTTATTTGGCTCTGCTGTGTGTGCCTTTCTGTAAAGAGCAGGTTGTCAGACTGACTGGCACAAATGGAAGTTGAACTATTTCTTAATTCAGCAGAGTATCATAACCACATGAACAGAGACTCCTCATGAAGCAGAGTTACTTTTAGACTTTTTGTGAGGAGGGGTGATGGTGAATATTTTGGAGGTGCGAGAGATCTTAATAACCTTGAGCACAAGTGTATAACTGAGAGCAGTGTTACCACCACTGTTGTACAGACGCCTCAGAGTTAACCTAGAAGAAAAATTAAATGTGTGCCGATTAAAACAGTGAGCTTCTTGTGTTTATGTCAGAAATGTTTTCTAAAGTTTACTGGCATTGTGAATACTACTTACTTTACACAAGTATTCAGTACTAAAAGAGAACATTGACTGTTTTCTATCTTGTCCACTCCAGGAAGCAATAATAAACCTCAGTCTTTGCACTGACAACTTATTGTCCCAGATTTTAAAATGGACTGTTGTATCCAAATTTGCTTTCAGTGACTGCTCAAGAAAAGAATGTTGCATTGTGATAGACATGTTTCTCTAAACACCATGAATTGCTAGTTTTGTAGAACAGCAAAGTAAATACTTATAGGCAACTAAACCGCATGTTGTATTTTTCCCTTCTACAGAAAAAGACCTAAAGAAAAGCACTACACCTATTTAAAATCATCATGGGTGGCTTGGCAAGCATAAGCTTAATTTTTCCAGTTTTCCAGTTTTGCCAATTTTCCATCAGTTGAACAGCTACATTTGTTTTTTCCATCAATTTCTGTGATGAATATGAAAATAAAACCAGAGATGGTGCTGTTGGTTCCTAGACCTTCAGTGAGAGCTTAGTAAACATAAATGCGTTAATTATACCTACTTTTTATATATTCCTTGACAGTGTTTCTTTTCCTCTTGCCACCAATACACAAATATATTCACAAGTTTAAAGTGCTCTAGAATGACAATGGTATCTGCACAAACTTCAGACATGCTCTGTTCTCTCAGTTCTAATAAATAATGGAATAGAGGCACGAATAATGGACTAAAGGCATAAATAATGAAATCTTCAGAAAAAAAATGGGCCTGTAGAAGGAAACAGGAGTGCAACATGGTTATTCCCTTGGTTCACTTCAAGCTTCTACATTAGTGGCCAAAGATAAGAAACCGGTCTCCCTCAACTCACTCTGTGGCTTCTCTGACTCATTCTCTAAGTCTGTAAGACTGAGGTGTTGTGTAGATATGCATTCATCTCCCTTTCCAAGGGAAAGACAAGAAGACTTAGAAGCAGAATCCTTGTGGGGCCACTGAAAGAAATCAACCTTAAATGCTGGCGATGGTAACATAAAATAGATTTAGCACAGCACTGGACCAAAACATACTCTCTATACTTGAAGAATACTGGTTCAAGTTCTCTTTCTACCGCTGTTGTTAGAAATCTTGATTTAAGAAATATTTTTCTGAATTTATTACTGTGTATACTGTAGTTAGGAAATGTCAAAGTTTCATTTTTAAGGCAACAGGTCATTTGCTTTTAATACAATCATATTTTGTATTAAACGAGAATATAGTCAGAAGAGAGAATGCTTAAAAACATAAGATAATTTCTTCTGACAGCTAAAAAGTTCTGTCCCTAATGAAATTACAATAACCACTCCTTAACTGAGTGCCGTTCTTTCAATAATGACTGCAATAAAGGAAATAGACCATAAGGTAACACTGAGATAATTTCAATGCAGATTTTTAAAAAATCCTAGGCTTATCTATGACTGCTGGATCAGATTGCTCACAGTTTATTTTCTGAGAGCACAGAGGCAGAAAAAAATGAGAGACGGAAAAAAGTGTGTAGTCCCATCTGACTACAAAAATACAAAAATTTAATTGGACTGAAATTCACAGCTTGTTTTCTGCAAGATGTGGGGAGAATTTGATCTCATGGCTGTCATTTCAATAACATGCCTGTCATATTAAAGCAGAGAAATGACAGATTACATTAAGATTTATGGGTAAAAAGCCTATGGTAGCATGCAATTTTCCTTTTAGACATATAAAGCATCTAAGTTACTAGTCTATAAAACAGCCTGAATCATGATATAAGCACTTGACAAAAATATATCCTGTTGTTGTCATCAAAAACCTAACAGATGTTCTCCCGATAAAGAAATATCATTAGGGTTAACTCCCTACTGCCAGTATCTTCTGTGCATGATGGGCCTGTACACAGAAATTTAGAAGACAGCTGTTTGTATCAGAAGCATTAAAATATCTCGAGCAAGCCATACCAAAGCACTACGTAGTGTTTATACCAGAAAGAAGTGGAAAGAAGACAAGTACGACCATGAAATGCAGAAAGAATGTCATTAGGGGGCAGTAAACAGGTGGGTTTGTAGAAGTCCTCGTAATGCCATTGAGGAAGGAATCTGCTGCCCAGCCAAGCAATAGTTCACATATGGAAAATATGTTAGATTATGAAAACTATTTTCAGTTCTTTCCATATCTTTGATATTGTTCCCCTTCTAATATTGAAGCAGTACTCAGTTGCCAGCTCCTGTGATTTTATCAGCTCTCATGATACTGGTCTTAAAGCTCCAGGTACTGGATTCACAAGACCATATCAGCCATTACAGCTTTCCCTTCCCCACTGAGGGAAGATGGCTCCCACTTCTTACCAATACAGAGCAAAAACTGAGTGTGCGACGGGGCAATGTTTAAGCACTAAACAGCATATATATATATATATACATATATATATATATACATATATATATATATATATATTTAACTATACTAATTGTTACAGCTTTTTTGATGGTCTCATAATATTCAAATGCCTGGGAATGAGTAAAAGAAGCTGCAAATGGTCTACATTTTTTATCATTTCTGTCCTGTTCACATGAATATTATGAGTCAGCAATGCACCTCTATCTGACTACTCCATAGTCAAAAAAATGTAACATCATATTTTAACACTCACTGTAACAAGTAGAAAGTGTAAGATAAATCCTTCAAATGCATGAAGTCACATGCTAAAAACACAAACAGGCAAAAAGTTGCATAATCTTTCATTTTCAGTGCTGCAGGAATCAGAGAGCCAAGCTGAAATGGACCCTAAAGAATGAATTTTAAGACAGCAAAAGAAATTGGATACTAAGCAGCTTTTGTCTGCAAATACAAATAGTACTCAAATTCCAGTGTACACAAATCTAAGAACAGAAGTGTCATAGTTATTCTGAAAGTAAATAATGCCATTCAGAAGAAGAAAACTTTTAATGCAGCAAAGAACAAAACCAAAACAAAACCTTCACACACAGTAAGGCAGAAAAACAAAGCAAGTAAAAAAACCCTCTTCATTCAGAAAGGCAGCAATTATGAGAAGTAAGTTATCACATGAATTGTTATCTACGCAATGAAATGCACTACTTTTCCTGATAGTCCAAGTAATTTCCTGTAATTTCTCCCAAGAAATTCCATATCCTCAGACAAATTACGAATTGCTGATGTAATTCATTCAAAGTTAATTTTGATGATCAGACATCCTTTCCCTTTCGTGAAATTAACCAATCTGAAACACACAGTATCACAGTAAGGGAGATGTCATATAAAGCAGGGCACATTATTCCAGAAGAAACATTTGGCTGGCGCTAGATGCCTTGTCCAGGCAGATTCCTTTGCTGAAGCAGAAACCTGAAAGACATTTAACCTTCCTGACAAACATTTTCACTTAAAGTAACTAAAGTGTAACTGTGTCAGTGACATTTCATCTCTGTTGAAGATGCAAGGTGTAAACTGAGGAGACTTTTTTTGCCTCTCAGACTACCATGGGAAGCCACTGGCCACTTCTGTTCAGGTGACTTTTCAATCTGTTATTAATCAAGTTTGAAACTCAGTGCTGTAAAAATGCAAACCAGGCATCATCAGAGTCACCAGTTCAGACTAATGAAAACTGATGTGGTATTCTTCATTTCTGTTGCACAGATTTGGGGTTCTTGACTCCAGACAATTTCAGCAGTTTGGTGAGCCACGGAGATAACTCTGGAAGTGAGAAATTGTGGAGATAGGCAGGAGAAGCTCAGAAAAGACGAGTTGACACTCAGGTATGTCTCACCTAGCTCTGTGACAGTTGTTCTGATGCTGCTCCAGCTTCAGTTTGTGACAGAGCCAGGGGTAAGTTTGCTGAGACAAAACCCAAACACCTATGGTGTTCCAGTTATCTGTGTGTTTGAGACCCTTCACGGCCACTTGCCAAGCTACATCTCCTTTAGCGAGTGCTTACAGTGCTGTCCAGTGTGACTGCAGACGCCTCAGACATAACCCACCCTCACTAGGTACAACCAGCTATCAGAGCCACTGACACACTGAGTTCCAAATCTGTTTTTATCCAGGATGACAGATGAATGCATTTCTCAGTGGTGTTACCAGCATCCAAGTTACTATCTTACAGGGTATGCTCAATTTAAGAGAGCTTGTTTCTGGTGCAACTTCTCTTTCATAATTCATTCTTCCCTTTCTGAAGGCTTTGAGGGAGGTGATTACTGAGACATAGGCACTACAGCCAGGTGATTTGATGTTCTGAGGAGTTTATTCTCACTCCATCTAGTTCTTTTGGGAAAGGCTCCACTCTTCTAGCCTAGCAATGTAGTGGATTACAAAGGCACTTTGATATTTGATATCAAAATAAATAGAAATAAATAATGTAAATAATTAGTCTCCATGAAAATATTTTGTTTAGAAATCAGGAAGTTTTTGACAAATAAACCATTGACCTTGATTATCCATTACAGGTGATCAGTGCTTAACATTTCATGTAAAAGGGTGCAAGTGGAAAAGAATGAATCTTCTTGGATTCCATGTGTCAATAATGTGACACCACTAACTGCTCTCCATCTCTTTATAAATAAGAATTAGACACATCATTAGCCAACATATATGGTCAGTATTGCTCACTTTTCAAAATTTCAACAGAAGAGAGAGAAAAAAGGATATTTATCACTACTAGAGAACAGCAGTATCACTCTTCAACACCAGTGTGTTTCAGTCTCTTCCTTTTTAAAAAGAAGTCACTGAATAATGGTTCTGCTTTGGCATAAATGATGATGGTTTACATATATTGTATGTATTTACAATTATTTATAATTTCACTGATGCAAACTTGTAAGTACTATGGGGATGTTTCCCACATTCACAATGAAACTTTGTTGAATTTTCAAGAATGTTAAGATTAGGAAATAGTACAGCTGATGGCAAACTTCCTACAATTTTAAGTTGTCTCTTCTTCATTACTCAAAGCTAGTGGCAAAGATGTGTGATGTTGCCATGCCTCTTAAGATGAGCAAGATTCAGTAAACATATGGAAGATATCAAAGATTTTTCAAAAACTAAAGTGTGTATGGAAGGCATTCATTTTAAGAACTAGACTATGGTTAGCATTATCTTATATTTCTCAATGCCAGAACATGAACATCCATTCAGCCCACTTTAGCAGGCAGTGGGAAAGTATTTTGGGGAAACTAATCTTTAATTATAGCAGAATTTAGGCTTTAGGGGTTATTAGTTTTCTTTAAGTTGCTCAGGCTTGCAAAAACTACTCATAAAAGTTTCCACAGTGCCATGCTGTTTTTCTGAACACACCCAGACACTACTCTAATGCTTTCCTGACTACCCAGATGTTCATTGCACTGAGGTTTGCTAAGCACGTTGAACAGCGGTGGCAAGCCTCTGGCTACACATTGCCGAGAACTACAACCCAGCAAGCAGGGAGTAACACAGTACTCACTTCAGGTTCCTGCTTTGCTGGAAATTCGATGAGCAGATGTCTGGAGAAGAGCCATTAGCACCGGAAAGCAAAATTGAAAACCATAAAAAAACCTTAAAAAAAAAATCCTAGTGGCCCAATTTGTGACAATAAAAAGATTTTTAAAAAAAGAAAAACTAACATTCTGAGGGGGTGGAGACATACAGTCAGAGGAAAACCTCCTCTTAAAAGCAGTTTTCGAGCCTGGAAAACTAGAAGGAACAAAAAGAAATCCTGCCTGTCCTGTGGCTCCCATTCAGTATATCAATCACCCACCCCTGTGTAGAAATTCCATCAGAATCCCCCTCCCACACAAGGCAATTAGACCTCATAACTGGACATACCCTTTTTTCCCATTAATGCCTGATCAGCAGACTTAGTCCTCTGAACTTGAAAGTGACCACTACATCATGTATGTGCCATGTGTATTGCTGATTATATAACTGTGCAAGCTATTTAAAGTCAAAAGTTTTCAATTACATGAATTGGATGCTAAACTATAATACAAGCTAAAAAATGGCAGGAATCTTCTTAGAAGCTTATGTATCCTTATGTTTCAAGCATTTCTTATTCATTTTTCACTAAAATATGTAATTATTCTTGTACTATAAACATCTGCTAAGAAAAATTTAAAATTATTATTTGAATGCATAATGTTAACTTTACTGACTATTTTCTGAATTGTGAATAAAAGGATACTAACCCTTGGACCAAAGATAAGACCAGCAGCAATATTAATCAAAGGAAAGAACATGATGCAGTATCAAAGTAAAGTTTTATCTGTTCGGCATAGCTGGATTTTTATTTGACCTCCCAAAGATGAAAATGGACTTACACAATGTCTCAAGGTCAATAACCTGCTACCTATGAAATTTAGAGGTGACTCATTCATTTTTCAATAGGATATCACTTTGTTCAGAAACATGTCATCTTTGAACATTTTGCTTCAGTAGAAGAAAATACAGAAAGAGGAGCATATTTTTTGAAACTACCAGGACACCTTGACAGAAATAACTGGAGTGGTGACTAGAGATTAAACCTATTCATTATTATAGAAAATATGAAAAAAGGAGCTGATACAGAAAACTCAAGATTAAGTGGGTTAACAAGGCACTTACATTGGTGTACATACTGGACAATGACTTTGATATAGTACTAAAGTTTTATGGATCATATAAGGATTTATGGGATAAAAACTTCTAAGTCACTGAAACAATAACAATCTGGTGAATTATTTTGTCAAAGAAGAAAATCCTACTGTATTTATGGCTAGAACAGATGCCAGGTTTCCTCCCATTTACATTTTGGTTGGAAATCTCCAAGAGTCACAGAATACTCCTATCGATGATGAGAAAATAGCGAACGGAAACCATCTGGGTTCTTAGCCCTTCCAGACCACCATCAACACTATTTCACATCTCTGACTTTATAGGGGAAAAGAATTGTTAACAACTTTTAAACACATTCAGTCCTCATTTTAGACTTCCTTTCCATCCTTGTCTACATGCACTACAAATTATTTAAACTTACTCCCTTAAAATGGCTGACCAGGGACAAACCAAAGCTTAAAGAAGGCACTTATTAGTTAATGCTTTTGTTACATAGTTGCTACAAATGAAAAACCAAGGTGAGAGAAAATAAATTAAAAAAAAAAAATCAGAAAAAAGATAGCTACTTACTCTATAGTTCCTGACATTCTTTCAGATATATTATCTATTTGGACAATATCTACAGATGCAGAAAACTAGCATTTTTCAAACAATAAACTGTGTCCCTCAATACTATGTCCTAGCAAAAATGCACAAGCTGTTAAGGCAAGGTGGCCTCAGCTGTCTGTGTTTCTTCCTGGCAATGCAAAAACACAGGAAGCTGGGGAAAGCCTGAGAACTGTAGCATATGCTACTTCTATAATCTCCAGGTTCCCTCAGTTTCAGGACAACTTTAACACAGGCAAAATAATCCACCCAGCAAAAGATTTGGCATGAGAATCAGGAGCAATAGAAGAAATCTCCATGTTGTACCACTCGCCCAAGAGAATGACCTGACTACTTTCTGAAATTTAATGAGATGAACAATGCAAGGAGCATGTAAGTGATTTCTTACTGCTTCCTTCAGAGGTAGTAAGGGGGAAAAAATGAAAGTCTCTTTCCTTAGGAAATGCTTCCCAAGTCTATGACATTCACAAGTACCTCACAGTCATACTGGAGTGACAGTATAGGCTATTTTGAAACTAGTTCTTTGAGGTGATAAACACTAATGGGAATTGCTCTGAGTAATTACTACTACTGCTAAATCATTGTTAAGTAAGATCTCTCTGGCATCAAACAGATCAGTCATGGAAGATTCTAGCACATTAGTATTCAAAACAGCAGGTTCTGTATATGGCAGAACCGAGTGTTACAGGTCTTAGGAAGAGGAGAAAGACAGAGGAAAGACAAATAAGTCTGGGACCAGTTGGTCCCAAAGCACAAGCACCATCCACTGAGATCACACTGGGATCTCTATGAACTACAACACATGAATTGGAGTAGATGCAATCTGGTGGGGTCCCAAAAAATGAAACTCTACCTTCATTTCCTTTCCCTTAAGGAAGGTGAAGATGAATTAAATGTTCAATATAGAAAACGTACCTTTTGCAAGAAAAAGTGAGCCTCGGAATTCAGGAAGAGCAATAGCTTACCGGAGCACCTGCAACAATGCAACTTGACAGTCTTTTTTTCCCCCCAGATTTACAGGAACTGTCCCCCAGGGTCAGGGCTTGAACCATCACAGCATAAACTTTACCATTCCAAAGGACATCTGTCAGTATCTGATTTTCAGCCTCTTTTCACTTTCTACAGGGCAAGGCACTAAAAAGCTACATTTTGCTGGCAACAACACTAATAAAAACAGTGTTGTAAACTGTTATGGCACCCAAAGAAGCAAACGTTGCAAGGTTTCCACTCTAATGACAGAGGTGATGAAAAGGAACTGAAGAATCACAAAATCTGACAAGTTGGAAGGGACCCACAAGGAACCATCAAGTCCAAATCCTGGCCCTGTGTAGGATCATCCCCAAGAGTCACACCACATGCCTTCCTGAACTCTGTCAGAATTGGTGTTCTTCCCTGGGGAGCCTGTTACAGTACCCAACCACCTTCTGGGTGAAGAACCTTTTTCTAATATCCAACCTAAACCTCTCCTGACAGAACTTCAGGCCGTTCCCCCAGGTCCTCTCACTGGTCACCACAGAGAACGGATAAGGGTCCCTCCTCTTCCCCTTACAAGAGTGTTGAAGACCAAAATGAGGTCTCAGTCTCCTCTTCTCCAGGCTGAATAGACTGAGTGACCTCAGCCACTCCTCATCCGGCTTTCCCTCAAGGTCCTTCACCATCTTCATTGCTCTCCTTTGGACACTCTCTAACAGCTTAATATCATTTTTATATTGTGGTGTCCAAAATTGCACACAATATTCAGTTCATCCCTTCATGATTTGGGGATAGGGGAAGCGGGATAGGGTGCTCCACAGCAGAGTATTCTCAGTGCAGCCCATTGAGGACTCACACCAAAGCAGAGGATGTGTGAGAAGAAAGGAGCAGCAGAGAACGACAGTCCTTCCCCGCACTGCTCATTGACTCACCGAAGGGATTGAGTGCCACCTGTGGTGTAAATAAGGGGAGAGAAGTCTGGAGTGAAGTGAGCCTGGGAAGGTGGGAGAAGAGATGTTTTCCTGAAGTGTTTTAGTACTCACTGCTTCTTTTGTTGTTTTTTCACAATACCTGAATCAGTAATTAAATATTAATCTTTAACAAACTAATTAACTCCATTAGAGTCAGTTTTGTCATGATGGTAATTAGGAAGCAATCACCCTGCCTTTATCTTGACCCATGATCTTCCCATTCTCGTTCTTCTTATTTTCTCTCCCATCCACAGGATGGGTGAGGGGTGAGAGAGTAGATGTGCAGTGCTGAGGCCATCGCACAACCACCCCCAGAGTAAGTTGTGCTCCAGCAGACACCAAGGGCCAAGAACTGTGACATGGATGCACCCGAAGGAGAAGGCATAGCAACAGACAGCACTTTCTGTCTTTAACCTCCAGATATTCAGATTTCACAGGTAAAACAACCAGAAATAACAGCATAATGCACAAATTAATTGCAGGCATTGCTTTAAATGATAATGGCTTATAATTTAAACAGCCAAGGAGACTCTATCCCTCCAGGGGAACAGCTGTCTGCACAAGGTAGACAAGGATGGAATCTAATTCAGACTTCAGAGATAGTGACATTCTCATCTCTTTTTGAAATGACAAGCTCTTGCTTGACAGTCGTCTCATTATTATTTTTACATTTAGGATATTAAACGATTATCCCCATTTCTTTCATGTTTGCTGATTAGAAAGACAAGCCGAAATTAAAAACGCTACCTGGAAGGGAACTGTGTGTTCCACGGCAGAAACGAAACTTCCCCCTGACAGCGCGAAGAGCGTTCTCACCACTGGGGCACAAAGGCGCACATGGATCTGGGAGCGGGGGGAGCTCTCAGCGCTGGCGGGAGCCGGGAGCGCCGGGGAGGGCACCGGGAGCCGCTGGGACCTGCCGGCGGGGCTCCCCGGCCGCTCTATTTTTACTACGGCATGTTTTGCATTCAGACTTTCCAGTGCAGGCGGCCAGGGTCAGGGGATCCGCTCTGCCGGCGGAATCTGACAGCTCAGCCCAGCCAGGGTTATTTATAGCGGGCGGGGGACTGAGGGAAGGGATGCGATCGGCATCGTATTCTTCTGCCGCGGGGCTGCGGATTGGGAGAGGCCCCCCCGAGGCAGCCCCCGTCGCCCCTCGGCGGGGCCGGGCCAGGCCGGGGTGTGCGGCGGGGAGGCCCCAGCGCCGCCCGGCCCGACCCGCGCCCGCCCTCACGGCCCGGGACAGGACCTGTCTGGACGCGGGGGCTGCCAGGGAGAGCCAAGGAGGCGAGCCACCCAGGCAAGGTCCAGGCGCTCCTCCTTTCCTTTCTTCCCCCCCATTTTTCCTCATGCAGCATCTCAGGAAGTGAGGATCCACCTCACAGACCTACTAACATCCCCAGTTACAGATCCTCAGTTACAGCAAGTGGAGGGTGGCTTTTATGCCCTACCACTCAGAATGAGACTCAGTACAGCTCTAGATGAGACTGCATGCTCTCACATGACAACATTTGGCTGTGAAGGGTCACTAGTATTAAAAATTCAGAGCCAATGAGAGTAGTTAAGCTGGAGCAGATTGGATACTGTCTTCAGAGGTAGTTCTGTCCATCAAGACATTTACAAGGAGGATTTAAGCTTTCTTTGTCCCTCTGTGACAATCCATCACTTCACAAGGGGTTAATCATCCTTCTCTCCTGCAGTTGGAAAAACATATGTACCCAGCCTGCCATTTATATGGCCCATTTCTTTTCTATAGGGAAAGAAACTGAAACTGACTACAAACACAAGTATTTCAAACTATAATCAGACTGTCCCTCTCAAGCCCTGCTGCTTACTTTGCTGCTTCATCCTGAAGGCATTTAAAAATCAGGAGGGGTCTGGCAGCCACATTTGGAAGGGCCTAGGGTACATGTGCAAGTCTAAAACTGCTCTGCTGCAAGTGGCCCAACATCCACCCCTTCCAAACCCTGGCTGGCATTCAGAAACAAGACATTCATCTGGTCTTGTAAGCACTTGCTGAGGATACCTGACACGCTGACAGGATTCAAACTCTTCCCACACAACACAGCCATAGCCACCATCTTTTAAAACCTGACCAGATCAGGAGTGCCACTGCATCTAACTGCATCTTAACAGCAAGTGCTGTTCAGCCTGAAAGTAGATACCTGGTATCCAGGGCCTCCTGGTCCAGGTGGGGGCAAAGCCACAGTTCCGACCTTTTAAAGAAGTGTCTATAGTGCTTATATTGTGCCTGTTGGACTGGAATGACCTCATTTTGCTGGACTTCAGTGTGGCAGAGACTCACATAGCTCAAAGAGCCACTGAGACACACCAACTGAAGCACTGTCATCCTGCTTGTGTACAAAGAGTTTGTTCAGAGTTCAATATTTGTTGGTTGGAGTAGTTGAGTAGTGGTGAGAGCAGGAGCCACTCTGTTTCTTTGCCCATTACAACTATTCCAACATTCCCTTGCCTGTTCCACCTTCTCTAAGAAGGATTGTTCACCTCCAGACAAATGAGTTTTCTGTCTAGGTGCTTATCCACCTCAGCCTCTGCACTCAGTCCTTGTTTGGCCATG
Organism: Lophotriccus pileatus; assembly: GCA_035583135.1. Taxonomy (NCBI): domain Eukaryota; kingdom Metazoa; phylum Chordata; class Aves; order Passeriformes; family Tyrannidae; genus Lophotriccus; species Lophotriccus pileatus. The sequence continues at coordinate 47,136,705 of JAWWES010000133.1, read as the reverse complement.
CAAGTAATGACAAGAAATTATGTGTCTGGCAATACATGGACTTAGTATAATGGCAGGACAGTAAGAGCAATGTTCCTCAAGGGAGCTGAGTGCTAAGACCTAAATATCTATATCAGCTTAGCAGGGGAAAAAAAAAAAAAAAAAAGGCAACACAAAAGCAAATCTTGTGTTCAAGTAAGCCTGCCTTTTTAAATAATTATTGGCACTACTAACAGTCCTGGTTTTCATTTGTATCTGCAGACATCATCTATTACATAACTAATAGTCAGTTAACCATATAACCAATAATACAGATATATTAAATTGCCCTATATGCATTGCACATTTGATAGAACACCCCCAGTCATGACACATTCCAAACAGTACTTCTGATTCACTGGACACTCATTATCTACAGACTGTCAAGTGCCAGCAAAAACTTCTGGAGAAGAAGTGAAAGTTTTCTTCAGTATTTTATAGTTACAGCTCCAAAGGACTTAGGAAAAAACCAGCATTTTATCCTAACGGTCCCATGAGACACTAAGTGCACAGACTCCCCTAATCTGGGCAAGTGAGCTGGGCTGCCTGGGTCACCACCATGAGATGCTTCTTTGGAAAATGAGTGCCGGTGGCTTCCCTGAAAGTGTATGCTAAATGAGGTTTATATGCAGGGTGAAAGGGCTGGGCTTCCCCACAGGCAGAATCTGGGGGAAGCCATCTGCCTGTTGGGGTACTCCATAAACAGAGGAGGGAAAAAAGTCACGGGCATTCGCTATCTAAAGGAGGTTTGAACATTGTTTAGGATTTCTCTGTTTGCCTCGAGGAGCGCCCAGCTTCCTAAGGAACCCTGATGTCCAAGATGCTCTAGAGATGTGACCAGCTTTTATAGAGACACAGAGGTAGAAAGGTTCTCCAATTCCCTGTATTACTACAGTTGCTTGGATTATAACTGCTTGGATTATCTCAGTGACACACTAATTCATCGCTGTCTGTTTCACAATACCTGAGAAGCTTATAACAGAGATCTCCAACTAGGACATCCGTTATAAAAACAAACTAAAAATTTAGTCCTGCTGAGTAGTCCATCTTTTAGGAACACAGGGAGGATGTAAGTGGCCATATGGAAAAATCCACTACCGTGTTCTTGCTGCTGTAAGCTAAAACTCCCCAAGAGACCTCGTGAACGCATTAAAAGCTCTAGATATTTGATTTCACTTAAGACTTTCACCATGTCAGCCGGACTTCTAATAATTTAAAATAAAAGTTAATTAATTAATCGCCTGCCATGAAATGCGTCCAAAGATTCTGCATTTTAAATCAAGTGGAGCAACGATACTACCAAAGTATACTGCCGTATTTACAAACTTGTGAAACCAGCTGCGGTGCCATTTCGGTCGCGCACGATCGCTCTGACAGCACGGGAAGCTCCGACGCCCTCTCCGCAAGTGCCACGCATCGTGCTGAGCACTCCTGTGCTCCCCCTCGCCGGTCCTGGCCGGCGACAGAAAGGGATGCCAGTCCTGCCGGCAGAGAGGGATGCCACCAAGCCCTGCCGGCGGACACTCCCCCTCGCTCGCCGCGGGGCTTCACACCGGGGAGCGCTGCCCCTGGCCCCGCTCTCCACCTGCTGTCCCCGCCGTGCCTGCTCCTCTGGCAGCGCCACCCGCACCGTGGACAGCGGGGAGAACCTGCGCCGCGGGTGGCGGGGGGACGGGCACGCTGGGGGGACTGACCCTGAAGGTTCGCACTAGCGTGTCTGCCGCCTCTCCTATACGGGCAGCCAAAGAAAGCTCCTTCGCCCCCTCATCCCTCCTCCAGGGGTGTGTTGGGACACTGCCAACCCCCGCGCTATTCCCCTTCGGACACTTCCAAGTACACAGGTGTGCTGGTAGAATCATAGAATCACACGGGTTGGAAAGGGCTTCTGAGATCTTCAAGTCCAACCTGTGATCCCCTACCACTGCAGTTACTAGACTGGCACTAAGTACCACATCCAGTCTCTTCTTAAATACCTCCAGGGACTGAGAATCCACACCTCCCTGGGCAGCCCATTCCAATGCCTGATTACCCTCTCTGTAAAGAATTTTTTCCAAATATCTAACCTAAACCTCCCCTGGCAGAGCTTAAGACCGTGCCCTCTTGTCTTACTGATAGCTGTCTGAGAAAAGAGACCAACCCCCACCTGGGTACAACCTCCTTTCAGGTAGTTGTAGAGAGTGATGAGGTCTCCCCTAAGCCTTCTCTTCTCGAGGCTAAACAACCCATTCTTCCTGCAAGGATTAACTGCTTCACGGGATGACCTCCCTCCGTGGGTGGTTGCGGCCAGCGGTACCATCCCGCCAGACAGCCGTGGGAGGGGGCGAGAGGAGGGGAAGATGTCCTTCCACCCGACCCCAGGCTGCACCAACGCAAGGGTAAAATCAGCTCCCGCCGCTGCCGGAGGACAACTACCGCGCCGGTGTCACGGTGCCTCGGCTCTCCGGGAGCGCGGTCGCCGACGGAGCTGCCATGACCGTCCTACCGGAGGCTAAATCCAAATTTTGCTCTTTCAAATCCTGGCCGGACCTGTTGTCCTCGGGTTCGACCATCTCCTCCGCGGTCCTTCCAGCGGCAGAGCAATTAACAGGAACATCAGCCCCCCGTGAGAGAACTGGGGTGAGAGCTCCTCTCAGCTCTCCATGAGACGCTAACAACGAGCGGCTCACCTGCATCCCGCGCCTCTGAACGCGGCCCCGCACAGTCCCGCAAGTTTCGGCATTGGAGCGCTCCGGGACGGCCCCACCGCGGCAGGTTTGGGCGCGGGCCGTCGCTGTCACCAGCCGTCCCCCGGGCCGCGCCGGCCGGGGCACGGCATCGTCCCTGCCTGCGAGACACGGGTCCGCTCTCGCTGCGACAGATTGCCGGGCTCGGGTCGCCCCTTCTCCTCTTGCCCAAGGAGCCTGCCGCTCACCCCCACCGGGACAGCGCAGGGTGTGCGCCGCGCACGGGGATCCCCCGCAGGACCGGCGGCGGCCGGGGGCGTCCCATGAGCGCGCTGCTCCCGCCCGCAGCCCGGGGGTCGCCGAGCGGCAGAGCAGCCGCCCTCACAATTCCCCGGCCCCGTGGTCCTCCGGCGGCCCCACGCACGTAGGGGAGCGCCCTCGGGCTCGCCTTACCCGGCTGGAGGAGAGGACCTGCCGGTAGCGCTCCTCCTCCGCAGGCAGGGCAGGGAACTGTTGCGTGGAGAGCATGCTATGGCTGGTGCTGATCCCTCTCCACTTTGATTGCCCTCTTCACCCTTCTCTACCTCGCTCTCCGACAAGCCGCCTCCTCCCGCCTCCCGCACAGACACACTTGCCGGGCGGGGGTCCCCCCGCATTTTGTCTTCTCGGCAGACTCTCCCTCCCCCTCCTCCACCCAATAATAGTAAACCTCCGCGAGAAAGAGCCACATCCCCACCCCTTTTGCACACAAGGATCTACCCCTTCGGGACGCGCTGAGAGACAGCCCACTTGCTAATTTCGCCCTAAAGCCGTCCCCCAGGGAGGGCGGATGAAGTGGGCACGGCTTTTGTTCCCCCTTCTCCGCCACCGATCAGGGACGTGTCGTCACGCCGCGTAGGGCTTCAGGTGGCAAGAGAATCCCGGGTCAGGGAGGACGTGCGGGGCAAGAACCCCGGGAGCTCCCCGGAGCTCGTCCCTCGCAGCCCTTACCTTGGCTCGGCGGGGCTCTGCCGGGCCGCCTGGGTGAGCACTTGGCGGCCAGAGCGATCCAAAGCCAGCACAGCCCACGGACCTACCGGCGCTCCCGGCCCGCCGTGTCGAAGAGCAGAGTTCAGAGCGGGGAATGGGAAGCGTGGGTCCGTTCATTCATCAGCGGTTCCCAGGTGGACTTCCCTGGGCGCTGGAGAACCTGCCTTTCTTCTTGCTGCGCTTCATTTTACGTTACGGTCATGTTTTCATTTTACCCCAGGGACGGAGAGTTTCGCTCCCACAGGGACTGCAACGCTTTCCTCCCTAGCACAGAGGCTCGCTTTTCCCAGCCCATCCTCAGCTCCAAAGAGAGCTGAAAGCGGCGCCGACACAGCAGAAGCGGAGAGGAAGGGGCTCCGGCGGGAGAAGGCTCTCCCGGAGCCGACGACAGTTTTTTCCAGCTCCTTCCCCGCAGGGAGGCTGCGCTCCCAGCCCCTGGCGACAAGCCCGCCGTGCCCTGTCCCTCCTGTTCGAACAAGCGCTGCGCGGGGGGACAGCGGCGACCCGGGGACACTACACCTGTTCCCGCGCCGGGACAGGCCGTGACCCGCCCCAGCGATCCGGAGCTGGAGGGGGGTGTCGGTTGGAAGCAAGGCTCTCAGGCCAAGAGACAAGTGCCACCTGAAGCTGCAAATTACAGAGCAAATGCCCCACCCCATGAGACATTGGCTTTTAAGACTTGCATTTGATATATTTATCCTCTCTTCCCTGTATCTGCATCCAAAGATCTCAAGTCTGACTGAAGCCTCGGTCTGTGCACATAACAGAGCTCACAAGCACTATCCAAGAATGATAAAGCAACAGGACAAAAGGCAAAACAAAAAACAGGACAAAATCAGCGGAAGTGGGTGCTACCAGAACAGAAACAGTTCAGTACCCTTCCAAGAATCACAAAAATGTCACTGGCACCGTGGCTGGGTTCTAAGATGACATTTGTAAAGCAGAAAGGCTTCCAGTATTTTACTGTGCATGACTGAGTGCGTCTGAAATGGTATCATTCAACATGTGAGTTAGGAAACATTAAAAAGAAAAAAAACCTGAACAACTTTCCATGAATACAGCTGCTATCTGTGTCACCACTCTTGGCTATCAGTGAGGGTGATACCCCTCATATATAGACTTTATGTTTCTAAATTTATACATATATGTTTATATAGAATATATAAATAAGCTAATAAATAAGGTTCTTAGCCTTTTTCCCTCAGCTTCTTTTCCAGATATCTTTATTTCCATACCTTATGATTTAGGCCCCTTTACTTTGAGTGCAAACTTTAGGGTACAGAGACAGGGTGCTCCGTGCTTCTGGAGTGCCAATGTGCTTAAGAAACTTCTGCTCATGGTAATTCAGTCCTACATTTTTTTACCCAAAGTCCCCTCTGGAGGAAAACAGTGGTTTTGGTTTTAAAACAATTGCACAAAACACAGGAAAAGCATGGAAAGAGAGAATAAGAGCACTTATGCAAAATCTTCAAATTGCTTAATGTAAAACAACAAATATTTTGTGCTATAATGCTGATAAAAAGAGGAATCAAATCATAATTTGTTATTCATTATAGTATTTTACAGAGATTAGGTAGCCCTAATAGTAGGTAGTCAAAAATTCTAATAAAAAATGAAAACTTAAATCTAAGAGCACATCGAACAACTTGGCAAAGCCAGCTTGGCCTTGGCTGAAGAATGGCTTCTCTTCAGCTGGAGAACTGTGAATTCCAAACCCCAAGCCAATCTTGACTCCTAATCTCATACTAATTTCCTCCAGCAGGCCAGCCATTGAAATTGCAGTTTCACAACAAGGTTCAGCTGCAGTGTACAGCACACAAAGAAAGCCTAAGCTGAGTTCTGGTTTTGTTGGGAATTTTCTCACTTAAACCACTGCATGAGCAACAATTATTTAGCCTAAGTAATACTTGGTTGAATTGAGCCACAGTTCCCTCAGAGCACGGCTTACTGTTACACAGCTGTCATTTCACCTACCTTATTCGACTGAGTTTGATGCATCACAGAGCTCATATTCATATACTATCCATACCACAAACTTGTTTTCCAGTACCATGGCATATAAACATTTTAATGCAGTGTTCAAGGAGTTCATTAACATTTAATCATTAGTGGAAAGAAGTATATCTCATTATCTTATTAATTTTACTTCATTTGATTTTCTCTGATTTTTACCTTCCTTTCCTAGTAAATACAAACCACTTCAGGTTCTTCATTTCCTAATTCTTCAGAGCAACTGACTGATTTACTTAAATGAGGGCAGACATGAATATAAATTTACATTCATGAAGCAAGAAAAGGGAGCTACTTAAATGCCCACAGATAATGACTGGTAACGGGATGAAACCAAAGCAGAAGAGGGATATCCAAATAAATGACACCAAAGACAGGGTCACACACGAACTGTCCACCCTAAAGCATACACCAGAGAGCAACTGCCACAGATATCAAGCTTCCACTGCCTGGCACAGGAACATCTTTCAGACCCAGCATCTCTGTGCTCTAACCTCACAACACATAAGCTAATCACTCAGAAAAGCTGGCACAGAGCAGATATGTTTTGGAGGCTGAACTACTGAGATGATAAACTCAGAATTCAGTGCTTTAAAAGCCACAATCAAGCACAGACACTTTTTATGAACAAATTTTGGGGCTATCTGCATAGTAACGTTTCCTTCTCTAGTAGTTATGATCAGCACAAATGTCTAATAACCAGCTACATTTCTCCATGAGGCAAAAAAAAATCAGTTCATCACAAAAAAAACCTCAGTCCATTCCCATTTGTTTCATCTTAATCAATTTCTCCAACCCACTTTGTCAGACCAGTAACATGAAGGAACATGATTACATAATCCCAGCATTAATTCAAGCAGTAAGAACTATCCTAGAGAAGGGAACAAAAAGCATGTCTAAAACTTCCACTGCAGTGTGTCAGTCGTCATTACCCTGGAGGTTTGCTGCTTCACTACATCAGTCCTTGAGAACAAACAATTTTCCAAGTTGTTTTTGATACGTTTATTGTCTGACTTGGTTTTTACATTAAATTAACACACACAATGGATTTGCTATTGTTACAGGGAACAAACTTGCCCAAGGAGTTTCCAATCCCAAATATACTGACAAATTGTAAGCACCTTGGTTCAGCAGGATAAATGTTCACTGGAATGCATCTGGAACCAGGAAAAGCCTCAGGTTTTTTCATTTTACACATGGCTAAATATTCTCCATGTTAAATCACCATCAGGCTTCTGTGACTGTAATTTCCCTTCAACAGCAGGTCAGATTACATAATTTGTTTTAATGTATACTTATCAATATGCTTTTTTTTTTGGTAACCTGTTAACATCCAAAATATTTCCTCATTACATTATGTAACAGTACACTACACATAAATTGCTTTAAAAACCCCCTATCTAACCTTCAGTTCAGTTCTTTTCTAGAATTACCTTCTTTCATTAATAATGAATAATAGGTGATTTTATCTGTACCTTTTACTTCAAAGGTTGTTGACAACATGCACCTCCAACCAAAGAAAGGCAAAAAATTAACTGTAAAAATAATTTCAAGAACCAAGTAGAAAACTACTGATTTATTAAACTGCAGATTGCTTGAACCCCCACACTTTTTTTATGCCAAGAAATAAATATCTGGTTCAGCAGGCAGACCAACAGAATGCAAATGACTCAGATGGTTGGATAAGATATACAGAATTATTTTGAATAAAATTTCAAAAATAGGCATGTCTTGCATATGCAAGGTTCAGGGGATTACTAATCCTTTAAGAAAGGGAATACGCCCACTCACACACATCTGTATGAACAGAATGAATTTTTAAAGATTTCTGTCCTTTCTTCTTATAATAAAGATGATCAGTGAGAAGCCTTTTCCTCTTCAGCATTTTACACAAATACTACAAAATATGCAGAAAAGAATACTAAGAACTACTTCAAACATAAAACAAGTGTAGTTCATTTTTATAGCTCTCTAGAGAGAGATTTCTTCTCTTTGTTGTAGAGGCAAGGATAAACTTTCCATTGTACTTGTTTTAAAGCAAAAGGTAGCAGTAAATAGAAAAAATTAGTTACAGTCATGTAAGATAAAAACCTATTTCCACTATGGTCTCATTCATGATGATCTGTATATTTCAGCCAGAAAGGTATCTTTCTGTACTTTTGGACAACCCATCACATTTTACTTCAGCTGAACAAAAATCTCTTCTTTCCCTCTCAATGAGAAAAGTGTTACTGGCATAAGCAGTCACACAACAGCATTTAAAGAAAACACTCTTATATCTGGAATTATCTCCCAGGCATTAATATTATAGAAAAATATTAAAGTAACAATATGAAAAATGCTTTATTTCTTATACTAGAAAATAAGAACATTCAATGGAGATGCAACTCTGCCTGGTGTAATTTCAACTAATTCTACAACTTTAAATACTAACAGTCTGACACATAATTAATATACATCTCTAAAAAGTCAATTAAAAAGCCCCATAAAGCACTACAAATTAGCATCAATTCATCCTAAATATTGTCAAGTTTTCCTCACCTCTCTCCTCATTCACCGAACTTCAGTGAAACATTGAAACTGATTTTCTCCCTGTTTTGTTAATGTAGGCAATCAAAAGCTACTGACTTTTTTCAGCTTTCCTGTTTTAATTTCCTGCTGCTGAATCAGAATTAATTGGGTATCTGCTCAAATTAATACTGGATCCCTTTACAAGTGGGTCAAAATCAACCAAAAGAGGTTTCAAGCAAACTGCAATCTTCTCTAGTAATTCACACAAATGGTCCCACTGCTTTTGCAGGATTTGTGATGAAATTATATGCCTGAACTACAAGGCAACTAATGCCCTCTGGCTTTGTACCTCATTTTTTTCAGGAGCTTGTAATCATTTTGCAGCTACCTGTAATGCTCAAATATCAGCACAAAATTTCCAGCAGAGGTTTAAAAATTCTGTTTTCTGATTTCCACCTGCTCCTGAATTTAACTTGCAGTCCCTCAGCTGAGACCACGGTGCTTCTCTGATAATCCTGAAGCTACATAAAAATCTTTCAGTTCTACCAACCAACACTTAGAATTGTTTGTGGTATAGCTGAATTGACAGTTCACATTTCCTTTCTCTGAACGAGGCCCTAGAATACTCAAGACCAAGTGATCCAAAGTTCCCTGTTAGTCATCATCATTAAAACTGACATGAAGCACAGAAATTATTTTGTGATACAACATAAAGACTAGCATAAGAACACTAATCTTCAAGAAACCACTAAACTGATTTTACAGGAAACATATATTCAATAAAACTTTTTATACTAAACTATTCTTAATATTATGGAATGGAGACAAGGAAAAGTAACACTACTAATAGAAGAGATGTTAACAGATCTCAGTCAGACAAACTATCAGCACTTAAGTGTAGACTAAAATCTACTATTACTTTCAGTGTCTGAGTTCAGTTTTGTGCTGTGTATGTACTAACACAAAAGGTGACGTTTCTTCCCTCCTCTGCACTTTTCTTGGCAAATAGTATACACACAAAATCTATGCATATTAAGTTCTGTTACGCACTGTCTAACTTTCTAGGAGTAATAGCTACCTAAAGTCCAACTGAGGTATATTAAATATTGAGTTGTTTTCAGTCATTGTAGACCATGAGCCATGCAACCATCACAACAGCAACTCCAAACACTGGCAACATAATGAGGTTCTTGTATTTTTGCCACAATGATTTTTCAACTTCTACTTCATCTTTTCTTCTCTTATTCTTTCTTCGACCTTTTAATCTGTTTTCGAAAGCTTCCAGTTCAGCCTAAAGGAAGAGAACCACAAGTAGTTGATATTTGTGTCAGAATTAAAAACAAGGAAATGTGCAGATTTTAAATAACATTCCAATAAAACATTTAATAAAAGTAACTGTCAGCCAACGAAATTTACACATCTCTTACAGATGAGACAGTAGGACTACATCCCAGTTACAAAGCACTTCCCTTTCAAGCATTAAACCATTGTTTAGCTTCCTATAAAACACACTGCCAAAAATGCAGCCAAATGAAGTTTTATATTCGATTTTCAACTCAGCCTGAATATATTAGGCTAAATTGAGATTGTTATTTCCATGAAACATGCTAAAAATACATTATTTTTTCCTATTAAAAAACACACTTGTATTTAAGCTATTACAGTAACATATATAAGAGCACAGGCTGACATCTCCAAAAACTGCCTCCTGTAATAAGGATGCACTTTCTGATAAAGATAAAAAAAAACATAAAAAACTAAAAATCTATCATATTTTCCTCATTTCTTTATATTTGCATGCTTAGCTAAATTTTAGATAACAGCTGTAATCTTGGACATGCACAAAAATATTCGATTTGCTAAGTGTTAACATTTAGTCACTCATATGACTGTAGGTGGTATATAGTGTCCTTCAATAGGAAGCACATGCCCTTAGGCTCAAAAATGAAGCAAAGCAATTGTAAAAATAAGAAGAATGCTAGGCTTCCAACCCAGAATCGTAGTTTCAGGGTCTTGTCTGGAATAAACAATAGCATCCTCTGATCCCTGTTCCTCATTGCCCTCCACATTCTTTTAAAAGAGCAGGAAGAGAATACAGACGAAACTGATTGTAGGGTACAAAGCTGCAGTAAAACTGGAACTAGGCAGCCTAGAATGAAGAGTGAGGACATGAGACTCTAATGAGAAGGAGTTGCTAGGAAAACCAGAAAAGATGCTCTGAGATCTGAGATAGACTAAAACAAAAAAGGTCCAACGATTACCTGGATTTTTGAGTCAAGTTGTCAGCTACCAGAGAAAGCATGGGACAGGGTGCTAGGGAGCAGAGAGGCTAGATGAAATAAAAGGGATAAGCTGTGGGAGCACCAGAGCGCAGCAAGCTGGGACTGGCTGGGCAAAAGACAAGACTGAGCTGAAGCAGAGGAAACATGGACAGTGAACAGACACAAAGCTTGGCCATGAGAGGAAATAAATCTACAAGAGTACTACTGCAGTGCTGCCAGGAAGAGGGACTAAGACAGCACGGTAGGTGCATAAAGAAACAAGAATAAGACTGTTTTGAGAAATGAGCAAAGTAGTAGTCCAGTAAATAAAATTTTCCCCTGGAACTCAAGATGACTGCCTGATATCTGGCCTTCCTTCACTGACAGGAAAAATTTGTCACTTTCACAAAGCAGCTCTTACTTCCCCTCCTGTGCCAGATACCACTGTTAGCAGGAGGATTTTCATGTCTATTCCTTTGTACCTAATAAAGGGAGAAATTGTTGGCTCTTCTCTGATGATATGGGAGAAAAGTTCAGACAAAATCACACAGCCTATTTGAAACAAGATTACTTTCAACTAGCTAATCCTCCTTTAGAAAAGCAAAGTATTTAATGAAACAGTTTTTCAAAATCCAAAATCTGGAGGCAAGGGCAGAGTTCTTAAGGTTTTATAGATAACATGACAGTATTTCATGTTACACAGACATTAAATAAAATTTGGGGCTTCTACAGTTATTATATACTTGTGATTTTAAAAGTTTTAAAAGCAGAGTGCTTTGTGAATTGCAGCAATCTGAATTAAAATACAGGGCTCGAACAATTATATAACAGGCACTGCATTGCTTTCCGAGTGAACTTTATAAAAACCTGGCTAAAAATAAATACATCATAAAAAAACAAAACACAGAATGAAAAAGGATTCCTAGGCACAGAATATGAGAGAGAAGCCATGACTATCCTTGAAAAGCTACCTACAGATTTTATGTAACTGTCTTCATTCCCAAAATGTCACCTCAATGATCTCTGAAGAATATAGTAACGGTTGTGCCCAGTCTTCAAACTACCTTAACTTTTCCAGCTAAACAAGCTTAGGATTTTTATTTGGAGTAAGAACCTAACTTCTTTGTATATAGGCATAGTAAAAGTAAAATGAAATGCATTTATTTAAACTGTATACCCAAACCAATATGATGCCAGATAATGCCTAGTTTAGTGTTGCTCAGGCGTGGATTTGGCTCTTTCAAGTGTTATTCTCTATATTCCTCCTGCACTGAAAGGATCAGCATTCCCATGGGACAACGCAGCTACCTGAATGCAGATAACGATGACTATGCAGCCACAAATTGTATATTCTGAAAGTGAGGATATATTTTTATTTACTGGCACAGGCATGAGTGACTTTTGTACCTTCTAAGGATCTGTTAAAAAATTTTCTTTCTACAAAACAAAAGGAAACAAAATTTTTCATAACCTAGACTTCAGGTTTGAGACCCTGACTTTCGGTATGGAAACAGTTAGCTGGAAACCAAATCTTTTACACTAGAGAGGGACATAGAGAGAGCTTAGTCTGAACTGCTGAATAATGAAAGCACTGATCTTTTTTCCACCTCTAGCAATTGCAAAAATCCTGGCCTCACAGGGTGCCTCTGAATTAGAAGCAGAGGGAAAGTTTGGCTGCTAGGGGCATGACGAGAAGCCTAACCAAGGCATCATCTCTCTTCCACTAAGAGACAACTGATTCCATCTGTAAATGGTATTAGCAAAAGTTGCTACCAAATATAGCAAATACAAAAATATAAATGTGCACTTACCAGAGCAATAACTAGTTTGTATATAAAAGATTTAATAAAGTATTACTCAAAATAGGTTTTAAGAAATTGTGACTAACAGATGAACAGTCTCTATAAAAATGTGCTAATGAGACCAGGAAGGCAGTACAAGGTGCAAACTTTTGTCAGAAGGGAGTATATTCAAAAATACGCTCTTAATGTGACCCAACATCATACAATAGTAACATCCTCCAATTTGCACCACCAGACGGCAGATTATGAGACTGAATTGGAAAGGAACCAATGTTAGATAAAAAGGTTTCAGCAGCTGAGGTTAGTACTTGTGTACAGTTCTAGAGCCCATTTATTAGTTACTGTTGTCCTTTCTTAAAAAATTGGTTTTGTCCCTTTTTTCTTTTACTGTTGTTGTCCTACTGTTTCCTAATGTCTGTAGTAACTAGCCACTCTTAACTAACCTTTTAATAGACTTGATTATGTATAGTCAAAGTTTTCTATGCTGCATCCATCACAAAACACATATACAGGAGCAGTTGCCATATATTGCAGCTGTAGGGTACTGCTGGGCTGACACTGTGAGACTCCTGTGAAAGTACAAGTAGAATGCAATGGTGGTGTGACTGCAGAGAGAAACAATCACTGCTGCAGAATCCAGCCAAAATGATGTTGCACAATATGCTGCTGGAGTGAATCTGCTACAGTTTCAGTGGAGTCTCATTATTGAGACTTTACTAGAGAGACTATACTAAGTGATTTTGCAGCAGAAATCATTAGTAAATGGGTGGGATGCCTTCTAGAATGCAGGAAAACACACTCGGTGCAAGACAAACACCAGCAACTTTGAATTTCTAGCTCTAGAACTGTATGCATACTTTTCACATGTGAAAATATCCATTAGCACACTTCAGTTCTTAGCTTGCAGAACCATCAGTTACGGATTTGCTCTACCTAACAGACATCTATGTGCAACCTATGCTTCCTGACCTATGTGCCAGAACTAACATTTCCAGGGTCAGCTTGGAGAAGAAAAATTAGATGAACTGTCTATGAGTTATATGAGGGAATATGTGATCGACACTGTAGACAGCTGAGGTACGAATGTTGCAATAAACATTGCAAGATGATCACAAAACAGTGCCCAGTCCCCTGGACAATTCGGTGCATAACTCCACGCTTTTCTTGTACGATGAGTAGACACGTTCCCCTTTGACAAGCAAAAGTAGGCCTTGCTAGAGCATTGCTTGTTAAACATAATGCTTTCATTAATTGCCTAGAGAATTATCAAAGCATGCATAATAGAAGCTATGGTCCAGAGAGAACCTGTCGATCCTAATGAGGTTGGAACAACAGCATGAAAAGATCAGATATGTGAGTAAGCCTCCCTTTTAAGCACGGAGCAAGCCACTGCTCTGTGATAAAAACAGAGTGACATGCAGGTGAAAACACAAGTATAACCTAAATACATAAATGTTCTGACAGTTGAGTAAAAGGAGTCAGAAAGCACACACTGGTCCTGGAATAAGATTTGGTGTTAAACGCTCACTCAGGCACAGGCACACAGGCATGAACTGGCTGGAAGGCCAGTTGCAGACTCCAAATGACAAACCTGACCTAGTCATCACCACCAAACGAGCTTATGGTGTCGGCCTGAAATATTAGTATCAGCATCTCCTGGAAGCTGGCACAGAAGCTTTGTGGATTACAATGCTGACCACATACGCTCACCACCAACAGCAATTACAATAAATATCCATTCCCCATCCCGAGACCTTGAAAGACAAAGACTCATTTAGCTGTCCTTGCTCTTTCATGATGGCAGGGAGAAGGGGAACTTCACCCAATATTTAAATCTCTGCAGAGGCTATTCAGCATTCTGTGGGTGTTTATGAAGTATAAAATGTTTGATTAAAATAAAGGGTACTTAGTATTTTAAAAATAAACGTTTTGCATAAAATTATGAAAACTGTTTGGGAAAACCAGGCCTTTTAATCTTTGTAAATAATTTACAGCATACAGAGTACAGTAACAGCTGACAGGAATGACTGTGCATATGACATTACAAACTATACATCTTTAGCTGCATATAAATTAAATTTGTTACTAACAAGAGCAAGGTGAGGAGGATGTGAGTGAGGAAGAAAAAAAGGTTGATACCTGTTGTCTTCGCTTCTCTTCTTCAATAGCAGCTTTGGCTTCTGCTTCTTTTATCTGTCCAAAGATACACAGTGATGAGCAACTGTTGTAAACAGCAACTAAATCTATTTTCTTATGGAGTCATAATTACTCCTATAGAATGGTTCTCAGCAAAAGGATGCAACACCTCCTTCATGTGAGCTCTTGACTTACTGAGATGACAAAATATTCTTGGAAAAAGCTGTATCATCTCACATTTGGAAAACACAGAACATATAATAGGTGCGAAAGGTTGTAAATTGAACTTCTGACTTAAACTTGGCAAGCTGAACCAACAAATATAAAACCTTAAAATAAGAATTTGTTTACTATCAACTGGGAGAATTCCTAAAGACAGTAATTCTAAGTTTTCAGCAACTTCATCCTCAATTCAGTACACATCACATATACAGATAATTCCTATGTATGTATATAATTTACACACATGGATTTCATTCCAAGTACTCTGAATATTCCCTAACTACTAGAGCAAAATGAAACCTCTATATTTGTAAATAATACGAAAAGTACTGGATAATGCATAATAAAACTGCTTTAAAGCACTTAGTATAATACAAACCAAATGTAATTAAAAATGTTCCACCATCAGAAAGTCATATGAAAAGTCATGGGAGTTAGAATTTATAATTCTATAGAAATATTTTGCAGTGTTCAAGAAAGCAAATTAAATGTTAGAAAGTATTAAGAAAAAATGGTACAGAAAAAACATCAGTATCTAAATATGTCATGCTCTTGAATCTTAGCTCCTGCATTCATGTTTGGTCCAGCAATAACAAAAGAATGTGAAGCCTGAACATATACAAAAGATAACAGAATGGAGTGGCTTCCATATAAAGAGATGCATAACTAGGATTCATCAGGTAACTAACAGGGCACCAAATCCTGAAAAGTGTAAAGACGCCAAATAGGGATAAAATATCCATAATTATTTTTCATAAAGCAAAGGCATAAAATGAAATTACCAGGAGATTAGCTCACAACAGAGGGAAGTATTCTACTCCCACAGACTATTTGGCTAAATCCAGAATTTCAGTGTAGAGGACGTTTATAGATGCCAAAAATTTACGTCAACTGAAAAACAACCAGGCATGCTAATAGGAGGTAAATCCAACAAAGACCAAGTGACAAAAGAACAGCATCTCACTCTCTTAAATTCCCATAGTCAGAGATCACTTAGTAGTAACAGAAAGAGTATACAGGGGAAGTTTATGTGTAGGCTGCCTTGTATACATTTTTGGGCCTTTTTTGGACCACTGAATCACTATCTCAGAAAAGTTAGATGTAAAAACCCATTAATAACTTGAAATGAGAAACAGTCTTGATCATAATAACTGGATGATCTGTATACTAACAATGATAATAATTTACTAAATATGGTTTGCATAGGTGGAATTTATTACAAATAATTTGCAATTCAAGAACTTTTGACAACTCAGGAGAAAGCACACTAGACCATGCTTTAGCACACTGTAGGTCAGTATGCACTGAGGGCAGGGTCAATAGAATAGTCCATTTGCAGCTTTTCAGACAAATTTTTAAATTACTGAACCCTGTATTAAATAAAAGCATTACTGAGAATTTCATTAATCTAGGCACAATGGCAAATTCTCTTTAGAGAAGTGTGTAGAAGACCTTTTCAGCCATGCACATCTGAAATCTAAAATCTGGTGTGCAAAAAAACTACACAACTATCCTCCTGGTATTTCACTGCCACCTAATGGCAAAACTTCAGCTACAAAAGAAAAAGCGATGCACAAATGTGGAAAAAAAAAGGCAACAGAAATGCTTCTTTTTACACTGGTGTGGCCATATTTGTAAAAGATACACAGGAATAACATACATAGGTAGAGGGAACCTTAACCATTATAATCACAGTATAGAAAAACGTTCTAGAATTATTTCTTCAATAAAACATACAGTAAAAGACAATTCCTCTGAAGTGAATATTCACTAAATGCCAGACATTAAAAGTTTTATTAAGAATTAATGCACTTTGTTTTCAGAAATTCATGTTTGTTTTGCAATTGTGCAAACTAATTTATCTCTGTAAATGTCTGGAATTTTTAAAAGATTTTTTCCAGTCTGGACCTGTTAAAAACTAATAGACACAATAAACTACTTTTGTCAAGTGCATATAGTAGGAGATCACTCTAGTATGTCATTTACATAGTACGTCAATACAGCTTACAAAAAGGTGCCTAGTAAGAATGTAAATAGAACTTTATTACTTCATAAATAAACCACCCCCCAAAAAGTAAAACTACATTCTTCTGTAAGCAAGGTACACATAACTAGGTTATGCCATACAGTATGTCTGTGGCATTGCCTACAGTAGAAACCATCAGCCATTTGCTCATTGCATTAGACCATTCCTCCCTGTGGATTGTAACGTCAGGGTGAGAAACTGGCAGTCGTATCAGCCAAAGTAAAACCGCAGCTGACACTGCACCACACTGAGACATGTTGCTGTGTTCCAGCTCTTGCAGTGAGTTCACCTTGCTTTAATGAATGACTCTGTATCCTATGAACTTATCTTCACACTCTCACTGGAATTGTTTGTTATGACTGGAATTTTCTAAAGGCATCTCCCAGGAGTTTTAGCATTTGACCTGCTTGAAAAGTTGCAGGATTTGGTCTATGTGGTACTTGTTAGAACTTGTCAATCAATCCTGAAAATCTGAGCAGAAGCAGACAAAATTCAGCTTTACCCACTGAGTTTTTGGGTTGTACATTTATCAAATCTAATACTTACCTGATGAAAACCAAGTTATGCACCAATTCCTTTTGTTTATGTTTTTATAGAAGGCTTATTATAAGAACAAGGTTGATATTTTGCCCCTCTATGTGACAGCATGCAGCAATTTCTTCATGCCATAAAACAGCAGAACTAGGGAGAAGTCACATTTACACCAGGCTAAAAAGTATTCTGCAATTGCTGAAAACCCTCTGTTCTTCTGGTACAGGGTAACTAATACAGTGTGGCAGGATTACACTCCATGCTGGACAAACTGAGCGTTCAGTGGCTGAAAAACTTTCACTATAGATCTATCAATGTCCTCTGAAGCAGCCTGACCCTAATCTTACAACACTAATCATCAGTAAAGACTATTTTACTACCACTGAACATCACTTGTTCTCAGTGAAAGAGGAAAGAATCAGTTCCAACAAATTAAAAAGAAAAAAAAACCAAAAAGCAGAATACTGTTTAAAATAGTATATCATTGTGCTAATTAACAGTGTTCACAAATGCAAGCCTGAAAAAATAGATGCTATTCAACACCACATCCATTTATGTTGTAGTTTTTGCTGGTATTGCTTTGAAAAATAATTGTGTTCATTTTTTCTATTTTTCTTGAAGCACTGAGAAGAAATTATAGCTACAACGGATACATTACCTCAGATGCTTTCCGCTTCATTTCCTTGCATAATGCATCGCACTCCAGTGAAACTTGGCCTTCTTGTATCTTGCTGCACTGTATTTCCTGTAAAGAATAATTTGTCTTTTATAATCATTTTCCCATATAAAATTTTAGCTATAATGTTCATTTCTTTATGTCTCACTTGTTTGCCTGAGACAAAATAAGATAACCTTCTGAACCTCTGGCAGAATGAGTTCCCATTCAGAGCCTCAGTCATTTCATATACATTCTCTTAACTGGCTCAGATTACAGGGCAAGGTAATTACAAGCAGGGAAAAAAGTAATTCTCACTCACACTTTCTCCCCTTCTCCTAATATTGATTAAAAGAAAAAAAAAAGGGTTAACTGTAAGCAGAGACTGATCCATTTTAAGCACTTGTTCTGTACATGTCATCCTTTCCCTTGCTCAACACCTCATCTGCAAGACTTCAGGATGCACAAGACATATCTTGGAGAAGCCTGAGAACTCTAGGGAACTGCAACCTGTTCGGAACCCTTAGAAGTTAACTGGATCTAGAAAAATAATTTAAGTGCCTTTTCATTGAGCCAGATTACGGGTTTTTTTTCCATCAAGTTGTAATTATTTGTCAAGATTTCTCATCAATTTCTGTTGTTCCCCTCATAATAATATATACCCATAGTAAACTTGTTTCATTACTTTGTTCTTATCTTTGTTAGAAACTAAGGGTGCTGATGGCCGTACTTGCTTTTAGGTTTACAGGGAACCTTAAACTGATTACATCAGTTTCCATTTCCCAACATCTGTGCCACTTCCAATTTATATAAACTTTCCCAGTATCACCAGAGAAATATAATTTGTTTTCCTCAAATCACTCCAGGTCATCTGACTGGTCTTCCCATGAAGCTATAAAAATGCAAATGTGCTTGAAGACAAAGCTATTGTAAGTCAGGCAGCTATCATATGCTAGAATTAGCAAGACTTTATATTCTCCAGTGAATATTCTGATGTGAACTGTTACAGCTGATGTGAACTGTTACAGCTCTGCTGGAGTAACTGGGCCTATTCTAATCTGCACCATCCCCAAAAGTCATCCATACAAGACTAGGAACATGTAAAAAATATATACATCCTTCTCAAATTGCAACTTAGAAATTTACCTTTTTCAGTCTCTTACAGAGACATCGGAGTTTAACCTTCTGGCTGCAGTTCAGAGGACAGCTACCTGAATGACAAATCTCTTTACATCGGTGACCACAGGGCAACTATAAAGAACAAAACGCACAAATCAAACTCCCACACCAATGAAGTGTTTGCTTGCTTTTTACTGTATTTCAGTTCCTATAGAACCATTTATCTTTTAAAAGCTTGATTAAAAAACAATTTCTCCTTTCAGATGTTTCAAGAGCAGTCACCTCCATGGTAATGTATAAAACAATTACCTTAGCTATCTGTATGTTGGGGGAATACAAATAGATAAGGTAAAAAAACCCTGAAAACTGAAATTAAATGTACTGTAGCTACTTGTAGATTAGACAGAGTAATAAAAGAAAAAAGAAAGAATCAGAAGCAAAAACACCGCAAAAGAAATTCTGCATGCAAGAATCATCTGAACAATGCATAATTAAAATAAGGTCATCAATATTCTTATGTCCAAAATTTCACAAAATCCTAAATTTCTGCATTTGGCAGATTATCCCATTTCTGACATCTGAGAGATAAAGACTTTTTTTACTGCTAGTACAATTTTTGACACTTACAAAGAAAATATTATCCTTCAGTAACTGTATTAAGAATTGAGTTAATAACTTGCATATGCTGACTGATAAGAATGTAGCAGTGCTCCCAGCTTTGTATTACATAAAATACACCAAGAAAGTAAGCAAATTTTTTTCACTGTTAAAGACTTAACTGAAAATATCCCTTGGTCATACACATGTCCAAAAGAAATCTTCATAATAACAGTTTTTAATTTTCAATTACATAACCCAATACTGTTTATAATTGAAGATGGAATCTCACAGGATAAATCTAAGCAATTGATTTACAGAGATAGCTTTAAATTCAGGAACTAAAATAGTGTTAGACAGTGTTCTTTATTAAAAGTGAAATTTCACCTCCTCACTGTCATCAAGAGATTAACACAGTGTGGAAAATGCTGTAAAACATACATTTTTCCGTCATTTCATCCACAAGAATGAGAATACTACATAATTATGAAACTCAGGTGTATACACCTTGATTAGTAAATCTGGACCTCAAAGTCCACAGGAAGTGGCTCAACATCTGAGCTAGCATCATGAAACACATACCTAAACACAACATGAAACTTTCCAACTAAAAATCACAGAACAGGCATCCATGTTTTCATGTCCATGACAGTCACAAACTATCATTACACTGACAGATACTTTGTGGTTTAGGCTCAGGTTTTTTAGTCACCGTTTCAGCAGATTTCATACAGGCTTAGAAGGAACATCCAAGTCACCATGCTCAGTCCTGAAGTCCAGTCTTCCTACAGGCAGGCACCTCCTGTGACCCTTCCAGGACTGGATGAAGTCTTACCATGAAAACAGTTCCCCTTCTGACCCTATTCTCCTGTTTTGCTAAGGAGACTGCTCCAGGAGGTCACCAAAAGATGCAAGAATTTTTTTAAATGTCTTAGATTTGTTCTAGCCAGTCTAAGCCCCTTAGTTCTTATCCTCAAATTGAAGTATTTCTCTACTGTCCTTTCATAAAAGGCTCTTTATTTCCATAGTATTCCCTTCACTAAATTTCAACCAGCTTAAATCAATGTTTCTTGAATACATAGCCAGAATTGCATGTAATATTCCAAATGACAACTCAGCAGGAAAGACTTTGTACAATGCCCTAATTTTTACTAAATGCACCTCATTTTTACTAAAGTATCTTCCCCAATATATCTTAGCCTCTCATTTGCATTTGTCTCCAGCTAATCATGCTGTGACAGTAAGAATTTCTGCTGTTTCCTGGGAACTTACTATTAGCTTCACATGCATGGTCTAACTCGTTTTTTTTCTGCATCATGCCCCAAATACATGTGTTCTGCAGATGCACTTCCTCAATTCTCACATACTGACACCCCTGAACAGATTTTCATCAGAAAATTCCAATGTTTACTTGGTGCCAAGGTCGTTACTGAAAACAATGAAAGGTCAAGTGTCAGTTCAGTCCTTGGGAAATCTTCCTTATTGTTAATATCTCTTGCTCCATCTTTTGCTTTAGTTTTGTTGTTGTTTTGGGGGTGTTTTTTCAAAAAAAAAAATCAAATACAGACAGTTGCTTTCTTTAGCCCACCTTCATCCTTGTATTAAACCTCTCCTGTATCTGAACTAGATATTCACTGAACAGCATTGACTCGCTCTGCTGAAGCCTCACACAGATCTATTCTATTCACTTTATCTGGAGGGAAAAATATATAAATTAGTCACCATATCAAAGAATGAATTTAGCTTTCTTTCAGGTACAACTAATCATCAGCAAATATTTTTGCCTGAAATAAAACAAAAAATTATTTTGCCTCATTTTGGAAAGATGAGGGAAGAAACTTGTCTTTAACCTTGTATGCCACCAAAGTCAGACTACCAGCCTCCTCACCAGTGAGCTCATAGAGCCTGCTCACAAGTGATCACAGTCTCTGCAAAACCAATTTACTACTGCATGACCTCTGTGCAGGAGGGCCCTTCTCCTGGCTCTCTAAGAGAATCATACAGAATAACTCAATCTAGTCTCACCTGCAAGTCATCTCAAGCTGGCCAGAGCAAGCCATGGCTAGAACTATTACTTCCAGATTACTCCTTCTGTTCTCATCAGGCACATTTTCATTAACAGCAGCAAAGCCCAAACAGTCTTATAACTGACATGTCAGAGCTGAAAACTCAAGACATTAGCCCTTACCTTGACCTCCAGCTACTACTACACCATTAGAGTAAAATTCCAATACTGAAACACAAATGTACACATTTAGTTCCCTTCATAGAGCTACACAGTTCACATCGACAGGGATGCAGGACAAGAATGAAGCTGGCAGGGAAACTTTTTTTTTACTCCTTCCAATGCAAAACCAACATTAAAAAAATATCAAGAGAAGCAGGGTAAAATGCATGGCGAAATAACATTTACTCATGATCTCAAAGCACTCATTCTGCTGCTTCTGCTGGATAAAAAATGTAATGGGAAGGATTTCTTTTTTTGCTTGTTTTTAAATTCCCTGCTGAACTACTTGGTGCTAAAACTGAAAGTCTGTGCCCCCCTAGATCCATTTCTACTATACAAGATGTCTTGTCAATAGCTTGTGGACTAAAGGCAAAAATGAACAGGCTTTATGTTTGCTATGGCAAGGCCTTTAAAAGAAGAGATTTAATCTATTGAAAAGCTCTGAAAAGACAACCCAAAAATATCCTACAAGTATTTTCTCCATAGCCAATGCATTTAAATCTTAAGATTCTATCTGATGATGGTAAAACCCATCAATACCTGTGGAGGCTTAACTGATATCTGATAGAAGGTTAATATACATCTGATAATATAGAAAATAACATATTAGTAAAGAAATCAGCACTTCTGAGCAGCAATCCCAAAAGCTAAGTACAAAAGAGAATTTTGTGCCTTCCAAACGAAGACAAAAATAAATTTTTGTAGCCCACATATATTTGCAAGGTGGGTTTACAACATTTTATTTCCAGAATACTTCATTAATTTATTAAAAGAACTCTAAAAGATATGTATACTCCTAATAATTTAGAGAATCATAGAATCATTAAGGGTGGAAAAGGCCTCTAGGATCAGTAAGTCCAACCCTTTACCTGACACTACCAAGTTCACCACTAAATTATGTCCCCAGGTGCCACATCCACACATTTTTTGGTACACTTCCAGGGATGGTGACTCCACCGTTTCCCTGAGCAGCCTACTCCAGTGCCTGACCACCTCAGTCAGTGAAGATATTTTTCTGAGTATCCAATCCAAACCTCTCCCAGCACAGCTTGAGGCTGTTTTCCTCTTGTCCTGTCACTTATTACTTGTGAGAAGAAACTGGACCCGCACCTGCTACAACCTCCTTTCAGGTAACAGTCGAGAGTGATGAGGTCCCCCCTGAGCCTCCTTTTCTGCAGCTTCCTCAGCCGCTCCTCATATAACTTGTGTTCCAGGCCCTTCACCAGCTTCATTGTCCTTCTCTGGACATGCTCCAGCACCTCAATGTCTTTCTTGTAGTAAGGGCCCAAAAAATGAACACAGGATTCAAGGTGCAGCCTCAACAGTGCCAAGTACAGCGGAAGAAATTACATTGTCTCTATTGCACTATGATGTTAAAATAAATTTATCACAATGGGGTCCCATACTTCATATCAAGACATTAGCAAAGTGCACAGTAAAAGTACAAAGTATGGCTATTTTGTTAAGAAATATTAATGACACAGAATAAAGGGTTAAACACAGATTCACAAATACTGACAGGAATACATAAACCATGAGAACTGACAGACTTAAAATTTCTATGTAAGAACTGACTCAAAACATAGGCAAGCATGATCATAAGAATTTAATCACCCTGATTAAAAAAAAAAATTAAATTTCCTTCAACAGGATATTTTGGTATTGTTACCAAATAAGAGAATTAACTTTTAATTAAATGATCTCATCTAACAGTTGTGGTAATATTGAAGACACTGCTTTTACCTAAAGCAGAAAGAAAATGTGGGCTGTATTATATAACGCTAGAAGTCACTTTTATAGTTTTATACTTCCATAGCCAAAACAAAAGTATGAAAACTTTCAAGATTTTCATGTTCTTGTAGCATTTTTTTCAAGGCACCAGACAATATAATTGCTTTTCTTTATCCCCAAATGTATCATGGTACCTGTAAATCAAATATGGGAGCATACCGTCTACTGCAGTTCCCATTAACCAAAAACATCTCAAAACTGTGACTTCATACTTGCATTCTACTGAACTCAAGTTCCACTGTGGTAAGCTTTGAGTAACAGTGCACACTGATTTTTAGCAAACATCAACATCACTGAGCTCTGCTAATGGCCCAAGGTCAGCTTCTGACATCAAATAAGAAAATTCTCATAAAACACTAATTTGAAATTTACTTGAGGCTGCCAGAACTGTACAGAAAACACCTCCATTTTAGTTTTGGGCAGACAGATTTGTAAACTTCAAATGCTCTAAATTGGCCAAGGTATTCATAAGTTCTTGTCTCATGAGACAAAAACTTACAAACAGAAAAATAGGGTTGACCGAGATTTGCTTCGGAGGGTGGTGGCAGTGGTAGGGTGATGTCTGTTAAGGCTGCTCCTTTAAATTGTGTTTATCAATTATTCCTTTAAAAGAGAACTACCAATATAATTTATATTATGATACAGCTAGCTGATTTTCTCAAAGTTGCAAACAAATATTGGTGCTGTTTAATATTTGCAAAAATGGGAACAGATATTTTAGACAAAAAAATGGTAAAACCCTCATACTGTACACATCAAGTTACTAAAGTAGGATCTGGAGAAAGTAGGATGAACTGTAACACAAAGATATGAACTACCTGAAGCAGGAAGGTACTAATAACTTCTGTGTTTCATCAAAGACAGTAAGAGCCAGAGCTAGAATCACAGGAAGCGAAAAGCATGCATTTTAACATCAATTACTAAAAGGATTCTCTGCATAGCAGAAGGTGCAGAAAACCTTATTTTCCAAGACAATTACAGAAACAGGGACTTTGCGGTTAAGTTAAAGCTTTATAAAAATAATGCAGACTCTGTTTCCTTAAGATTTCTTTCACATCAATTCACTTTAACTGACGTAAGTAAAAAGGACATCATCTGTGGAACAGGGCAATTCTGAACTGGAAGCTAGAATCCTGGACTGCTATTAGGTGGATTTTAAATCCTAGAATGAGTCCAATCCCTAGAATACGTCCAGAAAAATCACAACAGTTACATTAATCAAAGATGAGATATAGGAGGAAAAAAATCTTTGTAGAGAAGCTGAAGTACAGAACACATAGTTCATGATAAGAGATTATAAGCACTCTCGAAAATAAAGAGGAGAAGTCTTGGAGCAAATAAAACCAAAGTAACAGAAAGGGATGTGAAAGGACAAAATTAAGAGGTAAATGGACAATAAAATAATATCTCAGTGTTCCCTCGCCAGGAAGAGGGCTTTCAGACATCCAGATGAGAAAATTGTGACAGGCACATTCATTTACAGAAAAAAAGATAGGCATCTACAAGGGCAAGAAGCAGAAGATACAAGTAGGCGTGGAGCACAAGAGCACAGCCTTCCTGTTGGGGTTAACACAACCTTGTCTGAAAAGCAGAGAAACAGACACTGTTGGGGAAGCAGCAGGAATGCTGTGAATTTATGCATTTACTCAAAAGCAAAAAAAATTTCTAAAAAGGCAAAGATTCAAATGTCAACTTTCAGACATTGGAAGATAATGAAACAATAGAAAAGTTTTGAACCTACATTTATTATGTTGGTAAGAAGACAGAGATCTCAGACTAGAGGACATCCTAAGTAATCCAGCAAGCATATGGGAACTGAGTGGAATCAGGGAAGGAGAATGGGTCAAATCAAAGCCTTTATAAGTGCCACTGAATTACGAGACAAAGAGACTCAGCTACACAGTAAAAGGCCAAATCACATCAACAAAATAGTAAGTGATTAAGGGATAAAATATTTTCTTCAGTACAAGCATTTTTATTGCAGAGAAGAATTTCTCAGAAATTCTGGAGGGTTTAGCAGTGGAAGCACTTTCCAAAATATTCCTGACTATTCCTGTTTTTCCCCTTTATACATTTTATTACCCTACAGTGGGACATGGAATAAAGAAAGGGCTGTCACTCCCATGACAGCTAATTACAACTGAAAACCAAACTAAAATAAGAAGTAATGCATGGATTTCTGAAAGCACATGAGCAGCACGTAACAGCAACACTGGAAGGGACAACAAGCACAAAATCATTTGACCCATCCCTCATGTCCAATTGTGTTTAACATTGCTTTAAGACAAATCCTGAAACATGTCTAAGCTGTTCCTGATGAAAATTTGGAAGCTTCTTCAACCAGTTCCTGCCCTGCTCCACAAGCTTTACTATTCAAAAGCAGTATTCAACAGGAATCTTCCTTACTGATGTCTATTTCCATTGGTGCATAGTCTAAACATCATACAATGCGGGTATTCTTCTCTTCTTCACAGCCCTTTAGATATACCCAGATACAGCAGAGAGATTAACTGGCTTGTCTTCCATTTCACACTATTTAACACCTATTTCACTAACACACCAGAGGATTATTAGCTTATCTCACTTATTAAGTAAAAACCCTTTGCCCCCAAATTGTTGCACAGACAGGGACTGCTAGACCTGCACTTAGATGAGAACAACAGCAAGTACAATTCTCAGTATTTTTATTAATTAAACAGCCTCCAAGTGTCTTCCAAGTACAGTTCACTAACCATCTTTGCATCTATCATTTAGACCAAGCTTCTCTAGTTTGCTTAGCCTATATCCACAAAATTTGGCATATCGATCAAATCAAGTATTTCTTTGTTAATACAGGTTACCTCTTTGGGGCACTGATTTTTGCAGGAAATGAGATGCTCCTTTTCTTTTAAATCAGCACATGTTAGTTTTCTGTAAAAGGAAAGATGTATTTGTGATAATTTCCAATTTAAATCCAACAACAGTCAATAGAATTAGGGGTACATTTTAAGTATATCTCACTGCAAAGAAAAGTAAACTCATCTGTCCCCATCCTGTGCAACTAATATAAACCACTCTATTTGACAGACAAAGACACATAAATTTAGAGGAACTTGAGGTACTTTAGATAAAATGAACAAAGGAGAACATATATGATGAATATTTTCAGAGCAATACACAAAAGACAATGCTTAAATCCACAAGTTCCATCTTATATTTTATAAAGTCTAGCTTACCCTCTATGCACACAAATTATTTTAAAAGTGTACAAATTATTAAGGAGTTTTCCCATTAGAACAGCCAGAAATTGCAGGACAATTCCTGTATCTAAAGGACATACTATCTGCAATTAATTGCAAAGACCTTTTACACTAACTACATTAATTCTAATTCTTGTTATAAAATTCTTCTTCACATACTCTTAAAGAAGCACACATAGAAAAAACATTAAGTTACTATAATACTTTCATAATTCAAAATATTATCTGTATTATAAAAATATTATAAAAATAATTTCTGTTCATGAGACTCCATGCATTTATAGTAATTTTAGTTAATACCAATGAAACTGGCAACACTTAAATAGAAAAACCATTATATTACTAACTACAATCTTCAAGCGAAATTTTATAACTTGCTGTAGCTCCTATCTCCAGACATTTCAAATGTTTTCCAGTCAGTAGCATTCAAATGAAAAGCTGGGTTCTGTTCTGACACTTACAAGCATTCAACATACAATACTGATAGTTTACAGTGACACTTTATTTTAAGCATCTGGAGACATGATGGGCAATCCCCAGGATGACAGGGCAAAACACATCGGTGAGGACAGCCAGATGGCCGGGGCTTGGTACACTCCTCTTCGCACTGGGAACATTCTGGACCCGCCTAACAAAATGAAAACAAAGTACTAAAGCAAGTGCAAGACATTTGTTTGTGAGATGTCATTAACAAGCTCTTATATAGAAGAAAGAGTTGGGGTGTAAAATACATTTTTGAAAACCGAAGTAGAAATGCCAGTGTTTGTCAGTCAAAGAGACAGAGTTCTATTTTCTTTCATGGGCGTAAAAGAATCTCCTTAATATTAGTGCAGTGGAAAATTACCACTAAGCCTGTTAATTCTCTACAGAAAAATGTTAGAAAAAGAAGTAATTTCATAATCTGAAGTAACTTTTCCCACCCACCATGTTACTGTAATGCTTTAGTCATGACATTCTGCTCTGTAATATAGGGGTGGGGAGGGGTTAGTTTGCTTGATTTTAAGAAGCAAGCTTTAAGCCATTCCACTTCCATACATGTATGATATTCTGTATAATCTTCCAAAAAGTATTAATTTAGGTATATGCTGGGAGCTGCCTAAGGCATTCCTTCCACTCTAGAGGCTACATAAAGTCTACAAGAGCTGTGGTGTCATCCTCATTCCAAGTGATGTGAGGCATAATACAATGAACATCAGCACAGTAAATTAAGCATCATTTCTATCCATATTCTTAACAACTCATTCAGAACCCCAGTCTGCAATCAAATACACCCAGACAGATTGACATGATTTATCAATTGATATATGTTCAGTTTCAAAGAAGTCAGCCAAAGTAAAGCAAATTTCTCCAAGAATGAAGCTACATAATACTTCTCCAAAAGGACTATTCCATGTCAACATTTCACTTTATGATGTTCAAAATAAGAGCATAAGTATTTAAGTTTTTAAGTTTTCCCCCAGTCCCCTCTTCTTCTGCTTCTACAGCTGAACATCTTCTGCTGAAGTTTAAAAAGGAACCACTGTACAGTGACTTTACAAAACTTAACTCCCAAAAATTCATATCTAACAACAGCAACTAAAAACATATAGAAAACTGTGGTACAACATTTAACAGCAGGTAAAAGCAAACAGCTGGCCTTTCTGCAACGTTTTCTATCACAACATGCAGAACAAATGTAAATTCCAGACAGAAAAATCTCTACTCAGACATATAAGCGAGAAATTTAATCAGCCCTGACTACAGCTCCCATTTAGTCTACCAAAACAACAGAACAAAAGCTCTAAAGGTCAAAACCAACTTGAGTGCATAAAAAATTGAAGAAAATTGAGAAATGAGATTTACCCACGTTTTGCAGGTACACAGGCTTCCATTTTCTGAGAATGTATTGCCTCATTCAAGACGGAGCTAGAAATAGTCCTGACTCATTCACATTTTAATTGGCTTAACTGAAGCAGCGGGCAGACAGCCCCTTACCGTCAGAACTGGAGATGCTTAACTGTCACTCTCAGTATTTACTGATGTTGCTCTATTGCTACAGATTACTGTTCCACCAGTTGCACCAACAACCTGTACTCCTCAGATAAAAGTTCCACAATCATTAATAGAGTAATATGGTAGCTACAATATATAGTTATTAGATGAAAACACCACCACTTCCAGGATTGGAATCCACGGAGACACCATCCTATTTAAGTTAAATGTAATAGCTTTATACCCAACTGAATGCTCCTCAGTTTTCTAAATGCCCAGAGAACCCACTTGTTTTAAAGTAACGCTTAAAAAAAACTTGAAAAGCTGTTTTCCTTCAAATCATGACTCTCTCAAGCCACAAACTATGTGGTTTTGATTACTCAAAACTTGAACGATTTTCAGGTTTATATTTATTTTTTTGTTTGTTTCAAATTATCTTCAGCAACTAACATCCACAGCTTCTTAACTGCATAAATGGCAGTTTCTGTTTTCAGTAAACACTGAATAAACGTGACTATATCATGCCAGTGCTTTAAAAAGTCTTCAGCAACTCTGCAACGTTCCCAGTGTTCTGTCCTAAAGATCTGTCAGCCTCCTCAACCTACTTCAAGTCTCCTCAGTAACTAAGTACTTGTCCCAATAGGTTGTAAGTGCATTTGTATATAGGGGTTATCAGTAGTTCACTTGATCTTGACAGTTACAAAAGACAACTTTAGAAGAGACTTGTCAAGAGTGTCATATAAGATTTTGATGTAATCAAAACAATGTATGTCAACATAAAACATAAAATAGAGAGAGTTTGCAAAATATAAAATAGTCTCCGTTTTGTAGTCTAATGAAGTACAGATTAGTGTCAATGGAAACACCACACAAGCAAGTTTCCCAGTGGGATTTGGATGCCAGTGGGATCTTGTGCCTTCCAGCTGCAAGTTCTTTATTTTCCAGTTAAAACCAATGACAACATATAAAATGCATTTCAAAAATTAAAAAAAAAAAAAAGGCAAAAAGGAAATTAACCTACCTTCTTTGCGTCTGTACTACTGTTCAATTTAGTAACATGATGACATTCTTTCATACAGGTGTGATTCTGGCAATCAAGAAGCCTCCCACAGTATCTTTTACATGAGTAGGGATTTGCAGAGTGACAGGGTAAGGGACTAACCTAAAAGTTAAAAATAAATGAATACAGATATGCAGACAGTGTATATATACATACATTGCAGATAATCTGTGTGATACAATACCTACCTACACACATAGAGGCACAGAACCATTATTGAGAAATTCTGGTTCTCAAGCATCTTTGTTAAAAGAAAAAACATCAGTCCAATTCTATTTGATCTTTTTTTAAAGTATTATTTAAGTTCCTCTCCAGATAACATAATCACACACATTCGTTTTACACTGATTATACCAGGTAAAAAAGCACACTTCATTAAACAAGCTAACTTTTGCAGTATAGTTTGGGTTTTTTTTTTAAGAGACTATTATATTCTCAATTCTTTTAGTGTGATTTATCCTGTCTCTGTGAATTAAACTCATACCTTCCATTAAAGGTTCCTAAACTGTTTTACTATTATTGCAGAAGACAGTTACAGTTTGCTTTCCCAGGGGTAACTGTATTATGGTTATCATACATCCAAAACATTTACAGTTTGACAAACAGAAAACAACCTGTAAGCCAGAAATTCTATAAACCAAATACTGACTACATCAAATGTAACTACCAGGAGCAGTAAGAAGAAGAAACAGCAGCATGACAGGACTAAGATTTTAATGTGTTATGATACATTTGTACTTTCTAATTTGAGGTTAACATTCCAGTTAACAGAGCTCTGTAATACTATTCAGAGCATCTACTTAGAAGCCTTTCACCTTCATCAATACCGAAATGGAGTGTAAACTCCTAAGCAGGTTAACTAGGTTACTTTTCTAAATTTGAATAGTACAAGTTCCTCCATGTCAAAAGATTAGAGGAAACTTGCTGTTCCCATTTTTTCAACCATTATGTAATATTCACATGAGAAAAAACATTAGTTTCTGTGATGCTGTCAAAAAAATTCTTTTTTTTTCTTAATTTCATGATCACTTCGAAGAGAAAAACTATTTGTGATGTTATTACACAAGAGGCTAATGTGACATAACTCACTTTGACTAGACCGGGGTGTGATTTTGTGTTGCAGCTTAAGTTTACTGAACAGCTTTGCAGGGTACCCCTTCCTTTTCTCTCCTCCAACTCTACAATACCCATTGCACACTCCTACCACTTACTCAGAACAAGTCCTACCACACATCTGGCTTTTACAGCAAGACAATTCAAATAACCAAAATGGAAGAAAAGGAATTAATAGAAAAAATTTCTTGTCTTTTGCTAGTGGATTGACCATACAAACAGGTACTGAAATGAGAGAAGAGAGAACAGCCCCACAGGGCAGAGTGAGAGACAGCCTCCCTTCAGCACTGTCCATGTTGGTTTCCCTCAATCCTAAAGAAGAAATACACAAAGTAGGATTTGAAACCACTTGCCTAGATTAATGTTTTCTGGGCTTCAAGTAAAAAATACTACTCCACATCAAGTTACTGCAAACTCCAATTAAATTGCAAGACTTCTGATCTCCTCTTCTCATCCTGACCCTCCAAGACTGAACAAGAGTCTGTACAGCAGGCTGAACATCAAGTATGGAATACACAGGAGAAAACCTTGAGGCTACCACATCCAACCACTCTCACATCCCTATGTCAGGGCTG
This sequence comes from Lophotriccus pileatus, assembly GCA_035583135.1. Taxonomy (NCBI): domain Eukaryota; kingdom Metazoa; phylum Chordata; class Aves; order Passeriformes; family Tyrannidae; genus Lophotriccus; species Lophotriccus pileatus. The sequence continues at coordinate 47,105,149 of JAWWES010000133.1, read as the reverse complement.
AACCTAATGCTGGCTAAAGCACTAATACAACCACAGCAAGTAGTCTGAATACCTGGTTCATACTGTCCCCTGCAATCATCCCACAGCTCTGTCTCCAGTGGCCTATGCTTATGGTGACCAAAGGAGGAAAGAGACAGCAATAGGCATAATAAAATGATGGTCTGAAGCAGAAAATAGTACTATACCCAGCAAGCACACATCAATGACCAGAGCTTTTCACATTCCTAATATCCTACCCTTTCTCATTCTCCTCCATATCCCTCCTCAGAGCCACAGCTGCCTTTCACTAGCAACATTAAGTAGTCAAAGGATGTTGAAAGGTAAAAGAATGAAAGGAAAGATGTACTAAACATTACAACTTGTCACTGCTCACTTCCCTACCTTTCCTTGCTCCCCCATTGCCACTCAGTTTTTTATGACTACTGGCTCTGCTGCACCTCAAGCAGTGATAGCAGAGCAGAGCAATAACAGCAGGTAAGCTCTATGGCTGCACTGCTCCATAATGCTCATGAGACTTCTTTCTACCAGGAGTTGAGTCTTCCATCTGATAAAGACACAACCACGAACTCCAGTTAAAGTGAAGCAAAAGTGGAGCATCCCTTAGGCAAAAGTGGAGCATCCCTTCCAGTAGCATTCCTCAAGTACACGGTTGAGAGGTACTGTTGAACAAAGCCAGGGACAGTGAAGCACGCAAGCCAGCCGGACAACAATGGCAGCTTTCAGATGGCTGACTGCAGGGAGCATCCCAGCCCTCTGGCTGCATCCAGCATAGCTTTAGCTTGAGACCAATAAAAGATACAACAGGCTTCTGGAATCAATTGACAGTGTAGCCAAAATTGAAGAATTTCAATTAAACTGACTTTTTTAAATTATTTTTAATTTCTTAACAAGTCTTTTTGTTATGGATCTTAATAACAAATCCAAAGGACAAAGTAGAGAAAAGCTGTACTTTCTACATTTGGAATGCATTTCTGAAATGGCTGAATGGAGGTTGCTACTCTTGCTGCAAAGACAAATATCAAAGAAGATGCAAACTCCAGGAGGCTGACCAGCTGAAGAATAAAGAATGCAGATGAGAAACAGAAGTATTTAACGAAAGCTGAATAGGAAAAAAAGGAAAATAAGAAGGCATCATTTTCAGACTACAGGTCTTCCACAGGAAATAAAAAAGGAAGGAAAGGAAAAAAGGATGTGACAACATTCAGAAGCTTTCCAGGAAATCTCCCAAATGCATAAAAGCAATTAACAGATACATCAATTGCAATATTCAAAATACTCATCAAGGAAACAAAAGCAGAGCATCTTCCTTCCTCTAGAACATTTAATGAAGCCACTACAAAAGAATTATATACAGCAGATAAATTTATTTCATATCCAGTTAAGATTTCCTTCTTTGTCCGCATTTATCTTTTATCAGCTTTAATTAATTTTTCCCACAAAAAGATTTGGAATCATTTGATTTTAAAAGCTCTTAAAAGAGCACATGTGTAGCACTGCTATGAAATGCTAATGTTTATAACAGTTTTAAGAAAAGGTAAAATGTCGAGATTTCCTTTTGGGGTGTTGTCAACTGTTGATGATAGGTGTTTTGTCTGACACACAACCTGAAACAAAATTGATTGCTTCTTTTAAGAACCTACATATAGAAGAATGAAGAGTTATTTATTTTTTAAAAAATAACAACAAAACCTTAGAGAGTAAAATTATTTAAAAGAAGGCTGTAGACCTCAGCTAAAAGAAATCTTATTTTAGCTTAAACATCATGCAGAATCATATGTGGAGGGACATAAACTTTACAACCATGTGTAACTAAATAGGATCAAAACCAGCAACATTATATAGAGCATGTTATATATTGGGTCTACTGACCACAGTTTATTTTCTGTTTATAGATAAATTCATGAAAGTTAGGGTGAGATTCCATATGTCCTATCAAAAACCATGTCACTTAATAAAATATTGGATAATTAACCCATAAGTTTCACTGCAGAAAAAAACAAGACCCACTCTGTTTCAACAACAAACAAATAGGCACTGTTACTCTTTTCATTCATTTTCACTGAAAATTTTTCTTTAGAAACTGACAAACTGCAAAGTAGCTCTACAGAAGCTGCATTCACGGCCCGGATGGGTTAATAAATATGCTGCACAAACAGACTGCAGAGACAGGAACTTTGGTAACAACATTTGAATGTTGCCACAACATAATTAATCCATCATTTTAATACATGCCAAGAGATTATTAAAGAAGGTCAAAGAAAAAAAAAGACAGAGGTATCTTCAAATATTTTTGTATTTACTATTTTCTAGAATTCGTTACTAGCTTAAACTGATTCTCGCTTTTTTAATAATATAGTTAGTTGGACTTTGATAGTGAATTTCTGCCAGACATACTAGTAGACAAAGCCATAATGGCCTTTTTTTAAATTAGTTTAGCAATCATCTTTTAAAATCAAGAAAAATGAGTTGACCTTAAATTGCATAACTTTTAGAAATTACTGTGAATAATGACAATCATTTTTTAAGGATCAATTAGATTTTCTTCTCATGTAAGCCAAAATAGACAATGACTTCATCTAAAACTAGAGAAGGATAGTTTTCATCAAAAGATAAGCTAATAAGTAACACTAAAGAAGTTTCTGCTATACTGTCTGATTTTATCCAGGTGTGCCTAGATCCAAGTCACATTAAAATTTTCCTGTATGACACTGTGTCCCTTATCCTTTTAGAATATACACAGCAGTTTATAGGAGCACTAAGGAAAGTGTGTGATAGGGAGAGATTAATAACCATAAAATGAGGGGAAAAATACCCAGAAGTATCTAATAAAAAAGACCACCCAAAACACATTGTAAACAACTGCAAGAATACACAAATAGCTACATAAATCATGTGTCTAAATTTCTGTTCACAAATTCTATGAAGTCAATTAGTTACATATTCTTCAAAAAGGAACTAAAATACCTTCTGATATGCAAGCCCTTGTGATAAGATACTTAATTGGTTAAAAAATATGTATAAAAAAATCTATTATTACTCTTTTATGCTTTTTTTTCAGACTGAAAGAATGAGATATCTGCCGTATTTCACTTTATAAGGCAGTTTCCATGACTCACCTCATGCTGTCCAAGACACTCCCTGTTAAAGAAAAAAATCACAGATTTAGAAAACATGTATTTTTTTAGGGGATTTAAAACAGTGACAGTGCTTTTCACACAAAAGTTAATGCAATCTATTTTTAAAAAGTGCAAACTAATAAAAAATCATCTGTCTATGCAGCTCAATGCCTCCTCCTTTCCAACAGTTGTTTTGATTGCTGTTTTATGACTGCAATCTCAAAATCTGTTTCATGTGCAAATTAATTGTAGCTGTATATGAAATCAATAACTTCTTTTAGAAAATAACCTGCTTTGCTTCCAAATATCTTCTCCTTTGTCTCTTCTAACAGATCACTTCAGTGATCAGTTATTTCAAAGAGCTATCTAGTCTACTCTTAGGTTTACAGTTTTCTCCCTTTTAGAATGCTCTGCAGTTCCTAGGTAAGAAAACCTGCACTCTGTCTGAATTATGAAAGTATTAAATAGTGACTCATTCAAACACCAAAATCAGTCCTTTGCTCACGTTATTTTGAAAGCTATCTTTTTCTTTTTAACTCTAATTTCATATCTATCGTCTCCTCAATTTCTCTATTGATATCTTATAAGGGAGAGTAACGAAATAATCACAAATATTCAAGTTAAAATACCTGTAAATCAATTCCTAATAATTTCTAGAAGAGTATTTAAAGAAAAATCCCTGATAACTTCTCTGACACAAAACAACTAACAATAGCTATCGATGGTCTTTAGGACAGCAGGATACTAGCAAGGGCAATCAGTCTTTCACCTAGTATAACAAACAGCAGATGCAGCACGGGAGCCTGTTCTTCACTTGATACAGCTCAGCTACCTTGTATCTTCAATGATCTACCTATACCCAGCTAATTCGGCTTCTAGGATCTCTGCGTTCCATTGCAGCACACTTCTGTTTCACTGCAAGGGGACACTGCTCAGCCAGCGTGATTGCCTTCTGCCATGTAACTACTGAATCTGTGAGCGACGAATTCCCCATGGCAAATTTGCATTTAAGTTGAGCTGTAATGGTGTCAGATGAACTACCAGACACATGAAAAACTAGTAGGATCCCTGGGGTCAAATGGTAGTAGCTAGTTTTTGTATCCTACTTGGACAGCAGTTGCAGACCGAAGTCTTCAGCCTGGGACCTATCTTGTTTAACTACTTTTTTCCCCAGTAACTTGGAAGAGACAAAATGCACCAGTTCTGCAGGTAACATAAAAGGACAGTACAGTCAACACATTTGAGGGCAGAGGTGCCATTTGGAAGGATCTAGACAGACTGGAGGAATAGGCTGAGAGGAAATCAATGAAATGTAGAGACAGACAAAATCCTGCATCTGTGACTGACTAAATCCCAGCAACACTGCAGGCTACTGGCTGGGGATAGAATAGTAATCTTTTAGCATTAAGGGGAAGTTACCAAGAAGATGAAGCCAGGCTCCTTACTGAAGTTCATAGCAGGGAGGCAAGAGACAATCATACTCTTAAACAAGTAAGGTTCTGACTGTATACACAGTGGAGTTAAAAATAGAACCAAAATCACTAAAAGTATAATCAAGCACTGGAAAAGATTGTCCTGAAAGACTGGAGAATCAGTGCAGTTGGGGTTTTCTAAGGTCCAGCTGGACAGAGTTAGAGCAAATTGCTCTGAATTCAGTGTTGATCTGCTTTTAGAGGGAGGCTGGACTAGATTACCCCAACCCAAGGTAACTTTCAGCCTCAATGGTCCTTCAAAAATTAACAGACCAAACAGTTTTCCAGAAACTCGCTTTTTAACCAGTTACAGAAATAAATACCAAATACATTCCATAACAAATGTCTACCTGCTCCTGTTCAAAGATATCATATTACTAGAGAAAAACCCAGAAAGTACTGCAAAGCTTCAGCAGTGAAGAATGGAATCTCCACTAACATCCATTCATACAGAACAGTATAATTTAAACTATTCTCCATCATCATATTTGTTCAATTGTCACTATTTCAGCAATGATTTCAAAAGCCCTGCTAATGATCTAAGAAGTTGTCAGATAATTTGCTTTGTAGCAACACATTACTTTATAACCATGGTTTTGTTTATTACTATTTTCTTAATTCAGGAAACTTCTCTCCTATGACTTTCATTTAAAAAAAAAAAAAGAAACACATTACAATTGCAAAGATTGATCAAGAGAGGATATTCCAGAACTAGTAAGATCTAATGCTAAGAGAACCTTAATTTGCTCCAAGCACTGTGAAATGTAACAATGCTTCCTCTAGTTAGAAAATTAAGTACAACTTTTCCACTACAGTTTCCTTCTCACTTAGTAGACATACCTCCTCTGGGGATAAGACTTCAGACTAAAGGAGGCTATTTTGATGTTGAAATTCAGAGGAAATAGGAGACATGTCTTACAAAATGCATGTTACACTACGACTTCTACTGAATACCTACATGAAACAGTTGCTACAGGCTTCTACCCAAACACTGAAGCCAGACTGGTCAGAACGATCTGACCTTTTCCACCGTTTGAGGGTCTGGCTTTGAACTCAAGTATCACAAGCACTGTATGGTCACAGTTTTGAACAGAAGTAAAACCTATTACAGTACAATCCTATATTAAGTTCTAAACATATCTGCATTGACAAGTTAAATGGATCTTTTTATCATCTTCCTCCATCTAGTTCTCACTTCACAAAATGAGGACATAATAGTCCCTCATTAAAGAGGGATGTTTATAAACCAAAAAGGCAGTAATGACTGTGAAGTACGCAGGGTTTAAAGGAGACCACAGCACAAAACCAAACCAAAATCCCCAACATTTCATTTTTCAGACAAATACTGAATTCTCTGTAATGTAAACAGAGGCTCCATCAAATTGAAAAAGAATGGTGAAAAAGAGTCATCACCATGTCTTCCCCTGTATCCTCAGCACCATCACAGAAAGAGCTGATTCAGTTCAACTCAAGGAACAGAACCTTCTGGACAAGTCAAAACTAGAAAGGAAACAAGCAGATGGGATGAAAAGTATGTACCAATCATTCAATAGCATACCATAACTGAACAACTGAGAAACAAAATAGCAACTCACTATGCAGGATATTATGATCCCACAAACCAAGAAAGAAACTACACAGAAGTCACGTCACTGATGACTATCAAACTTTGCATTTTCTTTTAAAGTAGGATTGCCCACAGCACACATTAAAAAAACTAATCCTTACTAACACTATCAGTGCTTTCATACAGTAAGCACACATTAGAGAAATGTCTTAAAGAACCAACAGTACTCCCAGCTCTATAAGAATGGTCTTCACATAGGTTCTTTGCACCTGGAGAGGAAAATATGGTTATTTTCGCATCCACCTTTAAAACAGTATAAAAAGAAAAGAATCTTTTCCATGTAAAAACTTTTTTTTTCCTTTTTTAATACATACACTGGTATAGGAACCTCACAGGGAGGACACGGTAATGCGGTTTGAATGAAAGCTGGCTCAGATGGCTGTTCCCAAGGACCTGCAGACTGATGCTGAAAGCAAAAGACACTAGGTGAATACAAAACACAGAACTATCTGCTTGATCATAAATAAACACATCACCTAAAGAGTTCCCAGTTCTAACAAATTCACTTCCTAGTAACTAACTTTTTACTAATGGAAATCTCAACACCCCCTACACATAAAAAAATTACTGTTTCATCCTTAGCCTGGTTAGGGATAAGAAAATGAAGGCCTGTGGTCCTTACTGCTAAAAATTAAGCACAAAGCCAAACAAGAGAGTAAACCAATTCTAACTATTTAATAGAGGTAAAAATATAAAAATATTTCAATTAGTAAGCTAGTTCAATTACCACCATGCAGTGCATGCATGTGTCATGCTAAAAAATGCCAAACAATTTCTCACTTCTAACTTGCGCAAATTTTAATGGCTTAGTAAATATCAGAGTTAAAATTTATTTTTTGCTCTTACGTTAAAAGCAATTGCATACATCTGGAATTAAACATTTGTAATACAACTCTAACAAAAATCTTATAATTTCCTGAATAACGGTAATTGTTGAAAACTGCAAATTCAATTATATATTACAAAATAACTTACATTGTAACAAAGGAGCACCACTTAGTTTTGTGTTGAGCAGTATGATGATTAATTTTATTTACTCTGAACTTCAAAAGCCTCCTACTTAAGATTAAGGTTGAACTATTGCTCATTCTTCAGAACAGTAATACACCATTTTTCACTATTCACTTACTGAGCCAGTTTGCCTCACAAGAGCTTCGTCATGGCAGGAAACAGGGCACAAATGACCACACGTTAACGTTTTCTGGCAAGGCTGACGACATGGAGGACACCGCCCAAAGTGACAATAGTGTTTCTCCTGGGTAGAGTGGTGGCAGGTAGGTGGTCGACTGAAATAAAATCCAAGATGAATCAATATGACAGCAAGAAATAAGAAGTTACAGTCACTGGGCGATTATGCTCAAAATACAAAGAACTGAAATGAACAAGTTGGTTTTGGGGTTTTTTTCTTCTCAACTTCAGCAGTGGTTAATATTACGATGAAATTAAAACAGGAGTTTTAAATAAAACTAAAATAAAAGTTGGGTTTATATATTCAAACAGCTGTTTCAATCCTAGTTCTACTCTGTGCTAAGTAATCTTGCTAGACCCCAGCAGAAAATAATCTTTTTCCTTTTGCTAGTCAATTTTTCTAGATAGACTGCCTCATGGAGGTGCTTCAAAACATACCAGAGATGACTTGGAAGAAACAAGTGGGACTACAGAATTAGAATAGCCTGGGGAGACAGAACCTCCCCCTTGAAGCAGCAAGCTGCTCATGAAACCTCAGTGTCAGAGAGGTATCTGATAGGAAGGATTATTGCCTTATTTCCATCTGCATAGTCAAGAATACAGAAGACTGAGAAGTAATATCTGTAATCAGATAAGGAACAATTTTTCCTGTTGAAGGCATGCTTTACTACCTTCTATAGGCACAATTTAAACTCCACTTAAGAACAAGAAACACGCATACTTTCCATACTGACCTGCACAGCTGCTTGCATTTGGGAGGTTTGATGGTACGCTCCCTGCCACAGGGCACTTTAATGACAGTTGTTCCACAATTGCATTTCACATCTACAGTCTCTGGACACGGATTACAACTACCTAAAAACAAATACATTAACAAATGAGACCCTCTGACACTTTGAAAAGAAGCCCAGTCATTTGGCTCACACAACACTTCTTTTTCTATTAGTATTTCAGTCTTACACACATATGAAGACATACCATCTTTCATCTAAATTCAAAAAGGTAAGACACATTGAAAAACTGGTAAAGTTTTGCAGATTTTGGACGATATTAAATGTTCAGCATATGTATAATGAATGCTGCTTTGAAAAGATCCTCTACATCTATAAAGTCACTCATGTTACTAATCTATTTTTAAAAACATATTTGTGAAAGACTCATGTTTTAATTTATAGCTCTCCCACACCATTTTTGCAAGTGCCAATTTCCAAGTTTCATTCTTGAGAAATTAATAGTAGAATATGAATATTCTAAAAAAGGCAAATTCAGACATGGGTCTTAGCTTATTAACCATATTGCATTCTGAAATTTTAAAGGAAGTAATGCTTTGAAAGAACTATTGACAGCCTAACGTTTTAAGCAATTCTGACTTGTTAGCAGGATCTAAGTAGCAGCACTTCAAGAAGCAGATGTCTCAAAGACAACAGGCTGCTGAAGAGCAAAGGATGGAAGTACTACAGTCTTTATATTGCAAAGTAAATTAAATTATATTATCAGCACACATAAAATCATGGAATCACAGAATGGTTTGGGTTCTAGTTCCATCCAGTTCCAAATGTCCCTCCCATGGACAGGGACACTTTACACTAGACCAGGTAGCTCAGAGCCCCATCCAACCTGGTCTTGAACACTTATAGGGACCAGACAACTCCAGGTTCTCTGGGCAACCTGTTCCAGTGCCTCAACACCCTCACAGTAAAGATTTTTTTCCTAGTATCTAATCTTAACCTATTCTCTTTCAATTTGAAGCCATTCCCCCTTGTCCTGCCACTTTGTGCCCTTGTAGAAAGGCCCTCTCCATCTTTCTTGTAGGCTCCCTTCAGGTACTGAAGGCTGCAATTAGGTCACCCCAAAGCCTTCTCTTTGCCAGGCTGAACAATCCCAGTTCTCTCAGCCTTCTCTCATAGAAGAGGTGCTCCATCCCTCTGATCATCTTGGTGGCCACCTCTAGACTTGACTCAACGGGTCCACGTCCTTCCTGTACTTGGGGCTCCAGAGCTGGATGCAATAGTCCAGTGATGTCTCACAAGAGCAGAGGAGAGGGGCAGAATCCCCTCCCTCGACCTGCTGCCGATGCTGCTTTGGATGCAGCCCAGGATACAATTGGTTTTCTGGCTGCAAGTGTACATTGCTGGCTCATGTCCAGCCTCTCATTCACCAGCACCTCCTTCTCAGCAGGGCTGCTCTCAAGCTGTTCATCCCCCAGGGTTTGCAGCAACCCAGGTACAGCGCCTTGCACTTGGTCTTATTAAACTGCATTAGGTTCCCATGGGCACACTTTTCCAGTTTGTCCAGCTATTTTTACAAAATAAACTGAAGGTCTACAGCTATGCTGCCCAGAGTGGCTAATATTTTTATTCCCCGGCAACAAATTCTAAACTTCAGCAAGCATAAAAAACATAAGAAAAAAAGGATTAAAAATTTTAAAAAAAAAATCAAACCACAAACCTAATAGATTGTTACCTTTTTTCCAGGGACCCCTGCAAAAGGCCTACTGCTTATTATCAACCTCTGAGCAGTTATTTTCCAGGAGGCATCTATTTCCTTTAAAATCAGTGGTCCCTGAGATCTGGCAGCTCATTGCAAAATTAACCTGATCCAGTATTACATTCTAAAGATAAAATAATTAATCATAACTTTCAGTAGCTATTAAAATATTGATGTATAAGGAGAAACAGGAATATAAATATTTTCAAATAAAAATAATTGCCTTGATTAGGAATACTTTCAAACATTCACCAAGATACTACAATCTGTACTAGACTGTATCTTGTCTAGCACAGAGAAGTTTGGGATTTTTTTTGAAAATAAGTTTATCATCTGATGTTGGAGCAGAAGCAGGTGCTCCGAGGGAGGCTCCAAAGATAATTCAGCAAAGGAATTCAGCAAACGACCTTGGGGCCATCGAAAAGGAGCTGCTAAGAAGCTGCTAACTTCGGCTAAAGGACACCACCGTGCTCCATATACCTGAAACCAGAGGCAATTCCGAAGCAAAAGGACTGCTTATAGTAGTTCCACTCTAGGACTATGTATTGATTCGTTAATTAATAGTAACAATATGTTGTAGTTAGTGAGGAGTTTGTATAGTTTGAAAAATGTGTGGTTTGGAAAACGTATAGTTGTGTGGCAAATAGTTCCGTGCTTTCCCCTCTTCCTGTAGTTTGCATATCCCTCTGCCAAGCGTGATAAATGTAACGTTATCAGTAAATAAAGAGTTCTCTGCGGGATTCAGTTTGGCCCAGCAGCAATGCTGAACTGTGTGCAGCTTTTTAGACGTTCACAATCTGATATCATAGTTATCAGCTCCATTATATGCAAATTTAGTTAACAAATAGACAATTATACTCTTTTGATAAATTACACTTCAAAGTGTATATATTTGACATTTACGGTCTCAAAGATCACTTTTATTTTCTTATAGATGTTATTTTATTGTTTTCATGTTAACTATTAGAAATCTTTGTCACTTTTAACTAGGCTGTAAAATGCAAGCAGCATCAAATATAAACCATCATTCAACATAAAAGTTTATCCTATAATGCAGCACTGTTTCCTTAGAATACAATTCGGATTGAAAAACTATGATTTAGTTATCAACCAAACTAACGCAGAAAAACAATGTTACCGGTTTTGTTCTCACAGTACACAAAAAATTATGTATTTCCAGGATTTTGGAGAGGTACAAGGGCAGAGCGGAGAAGAAAGGAAAGGTAAAAAGAAAAGGGGCACAGTTGACAGACTAAAAAACAAACCACTAGTTCGTGGTGACAGATTTAATAGCAAGTTAACTGGGACAACTACATTTACCTGTCCTCTCCTCTGAAGAGTCACTGCCTCAGAAGGAAGACTAGTTGAACAAGCTGTGAATTATTTCTTGAGTTGTTGCAATTTACAGTTCAGAAGAGTAAGGGAAATTATATAGGCTACTCAGCTGCTGTTACAGCAGGGCAGCAGCTTCTGTGGGGAAAATTGCTGAGAGGGCAGATAATTTTTCAGTCATTCCAATTTAATCCCCTACCAAGCAAATGTTGAAGCAATTGGCCAGGATAAAAGCTGCCAGGTAATTCTGGCCATTTCCAGCATCTTTTTAACCAAGGTCATGGCATGCAGAAGTAAACTTTGTTTGCTATTCTTCATACAGTAAGTAACAAGTACTTAATTTCTTTCAACAGCAAGATACCAATATATGTTCAAATTCCATATTTTTTTTTTAATTTTAAGACCACTTGTACTACATGTTGTATTCTAGGATTTTTAAAAACCATCCAGACTCAACCAGCAACAGTCATTTCTGTATGTATTTGTTATGTATATTCAGTGAAAAGATTAATTTTGAACAGAATTACTGCGGGCAAAAAGGCAACCCATGGCTTTTGAATTACACAGCTGGAAAGAGGAACAATGTTAAGCAAAAACACCAGGTAAAAACTCAGGTTGCCACTATGTAAGTCTTTAAGTTCTAACCAGCACTTTCAAACACACTGCTCCCACAAAAAGCCCACATGCAACAAGGGAGAGAATTCAATAAGGACTACACAGTCACACAAGCATAAAATTTGGCAAATAGAAACAATATTCCATCACTACAGGGATTCTTCACCTGTTCTTACCTCTGTGGCAACCTGAAGGACATTTGTGATTTCTGCAGCCTAGAGTCCGCCCACAGACTTGATCACAAGGTGGACAGTTTCCAGAACAGCACTATTCAAAAAAAAAAATAAAAAAAATCAAACCAAACAGGTCTATATAACCAAAAACTTAGAAATTTCTGGTATACATTTTTCCACTTCTACCATCTCATTTTTGCAATACTTATTAAAAAAAAGTCAATACAAGTTTCCTCCAGAAAGGAGGTTACTTGTACAGTGGTTTTAAAATTTTCAAGTCATAAAATAGCAAGAAAACACACATCTGAAAGCATTATTTCAAAATACTAAAAAGGCAGAGGGCTTCAAAAAAACATTTAAAAGTTCAAATTCTTATAATACTTTAATCCAAAATAATTTCAGAAGATTGCACATATAATATCCAACAATTTGCCCCATTACTCTGCAATTTTTTCCACTTTTATGTTATATTGTCCCTAGCACAAAGATGTTGATAATAATTTTTTTTACACCTTTTACCTTTATAGTAAAGCTCAGATAATTTAGGATCAGTTTTCTACTATCTACCCTTATGTAAATTAGTAAGAAGGAAGAATCAGAACATCACATCACCACACTGGTGGATGCCAGGGTAGGAGTGAACCCCATTTTTATTTTTAACTTGAAAGGTACTCACCTTCCAAACCATACATGGAAGGATGACAATTAGGAAGAGAAACATGGATTTTTTTTTATCACAAATTAAAGATGTCAAGGTTGCATTTATTTGTTTTATAATCTTTTCACATAGAGTAAATTGACTTTAACAATAACATTAAAAAAACACATAAAAATAAAACTGTATTTTTTCATGCCTGTTTGTGGTAAGAAGTCCAACTTCCATAATGTATTAATTCACAAACAGCAGACAACTTTCAGGCCTTCTTGAATGAATAAACTGAAAAGACAGTTCTGAGTATCAATCATTCCTTTGATTTCAAATGAGAAGGGAAACAAAACTCCAATTCCCAATTGTCAGACTACTGCTGTTTGCAGTGGTGCATATGAGAAGGCGTGATGGAATGCTGGGCTATGAAAAATAAGAGCATGTTCCTTACAGAGTTTTGACAGATCTCCAGCTCTGCCTACAACATTAGGAAATAAATGGGTTTAACTACTACAGAAGGCATAAAGCATCAGTAACTACTAGAGAATCTGAAAGTAAAACTGCCTTCTGGACCTGGAGAGTTATCAAAATCCCCTCCCAGTTTTTAAGGTCACTTAGTTTTTCTTGATGACACGTTGTTCAGAGAATTCTAGTTCACTGAAAACTGATTTGAATGGCATTGATGAAAACACCTCTTTTTATACAGTAACATGAGGTGGGGCAATAAACTGATGTGATTTTTACATAAAATAATATATCTAAATTTTGAAAAACTTATCTAAACAACACATTTGAGAAAGATCATCTGTGGGCACTCACCTTTCTCCGACACTGGTGCTTTTGGCAATCTCGAATTTTAGTACACTTTGTTTCACAGAGATATGGCTTATGACATGGCATGCGCTTAGTGTGCTTTCCACAGCGACACTGCTTTTCAACCTCCTGGGCAGCAAGACAGGGAAAAAAAGCAAGTATTTTTAATTTAAAAAAAAAAAAAAGGAAAACAACATCTACTACTATCTGTAAAGAAAAGTATAAGGGAAAGTAACATTACACTTCTCTATCAAAACAGGAAGTATATCATGTGCTCTGAGCAGATTACCTATCTGTGAAGTAACTACTTGGGGACCTTGAGTTGGTATTGCAAACACCTCACTGTAGCCTCTTCACAGAGGGAAGTCACTTCAAAGGAATCAAGCAAGTGTGTAGTGCAAGATGTCAAGTGTAAACACAAAACAAATTCATCCGAAAAAGAACCCTTCCTGCACAGCAAACTAGATTCATCCATAACGTATACCAGCAAGACTTAAGTGAGCAGGTCTATCTGACCTTCATCCCAGCTGTCATGTGCTAACTACTTTTCCTATAGACTTTGTAGCCAAAGCTGGCTCAGGAAGAGACAACAGAGACCACACAGAGCAATGGGTTTATAGACCAGACCACAGATGCTCCATGGATGGTTGGACCAGACCAAAACTTTATTCTCTTGTTTGTAAGAAAATAATGTTATGCTACAGCACCTTTCATTTCACTATGGAATACCATATGACAAAGCCACAAGGAAGTTAGAAACTCCGGTGAAAAATTGTCTTTTAAGACGTAATTAATTAAATAAATGAAAACAAAACAAAAGCAGGCCAGAACAATAAAACACTCATCTATGCCTCAATTCAGATACATAAGGCTCAACTACTTATTCAGAAATGTATTGGGGTGACAGGTTAATAGAAAAACAATGTGCTGCTTTTAATGAACATAAACTCATAGATTTTGTGATAGATACAACTTCATTTTCCTTAGGAGACTCGCCCTGTTCCAGGCATATAGTTTAAAAACCGTAACAAAATGTAAACCTGCTACAGCAAGACTAACCTGTCTGCATATTTCACAGGGACCCCGATGACAGCGCTGTGAACATTTATGGATGCCACATTCCAGAACTTTGTCACAGCTATCACCACAGGTGGGCACATCTTCTGTACAAGGCAATGTAAACTCTGTATAAAAAGACAGAAGTACAAGTAAACACTTAGAAAAAAAAGCCAAAATATTTAGAAAAAAAATTCAAAGTGTAATGAGTTCAAATGCCAATCCTCCCTCACTTTTTAAAAAGCTTCTCCGGAGTTACTCAGTTATTCACATCAAAAATTAAACCCCTGATGCTAAGTAAAGCTTTCAAAGCTATGCAAAAAAAAGTTAATATAGTGTCACAGTTGACTGTAAGAACTTTTTATGGACCTGCAAAATTAACCTAAACTAGTGACTGTCAAAGACTGGATGTCTTTTTTTTTAATTTATCATTTAAAAAAACCTGCAGCTTACTTGTTTTTCCACATGGACAGGACCTTTTCCCAGAACGAGGACAGTCTCCACAGGGACCAGCATGACAAACTTGTTCACATGTGTGATTGCCACACGGCAAACGTTTCCCACACACCTAAGAAATCAGAAAAAACAAGTGAATGCAGTGTTATGGAATTACATAGCTAGACAAAGCAACCTAAGGGGAAAAAAGTAGGAGTGAGACATGTGTGGATGGAATTCAACTTTCTGTAAATTTTGCTAACAAATCATCTATATCATGGGTTCACCATATAAAACTGATCACCCCTGCAGTGATCCTAGTCTGGAAGACCCCTGTGTACTGAGAAGTTAGTGGTTCAGGTAACCTGAGCATTCCAGGTCTGTGCTGTGCTGCACATACAGCTTAACCTTCAGGCCTGCATTACGCTGCGCATACACCTTGGCCAGAAGATAAACACACGGTAGCAGAGGAGATTGGAGGCAGCTCCCACTTGGTACCAGTGATTATGCTGCTTTTATCTAGAAGTGTAGCAAGAAGTTCTCATGAAAACATCCTTTCTGTTTGACAGTAGAAATTATGATCAAAGGCGCTTTCTTGTAACAAAATCTTACAACTTGGTCATTTTCAATGACCAAAATGGGAAACCCTGTTTTACAGATGAGTCTGCATGCATGCTGCAGATTCACAGCCCATTTGATGATGCACAGCTTGGGGTTCCAAACATCTAAAGAGACACACTGTATTTCATATTATGCTCCTTTAGTGTTAGCTGAAATAATCCATATTTTAATTGATACTTCAGAGGCTAAGTGCCTTCCTTACTTAGGATCAGAATGACCAAGTACCTCTGGTGCAGCCTCCCACTTAATTTTTTTTAATTATTTTTATTTTTTTTACAGTCTGTCAATCCATAGCCTTGGTCTTAAGCATGAGCTGCAAATATACTTCAAGGAATGAATCAAAAAGCTTTTATTCTGTTACAGTGACTAGAAGTAAATAAGCACGAAACTCCTGTCTACTAAACTGTGGTTTCATGCTTATTTTTGAAGGCAACAGCTGAAATTTCAGCCTCCAGTACAAGAAAGCAGAATATACGAAGTCAAATTCACTACTATCCTAACCCTAGAACAATTCCAGAACAGTGACGTTTTAGCTACTACAGGAAATTAACTGGGCAACCAACTAAATCTATCCTCAAACACTGCTGCCTATATGTTCAATTGCAATTTCAAAACTTGAACAATAAAATTATTTTCTTACTGAATTGAGTTTTTCCAATCATTCATTACACCAAGTAGTCAAATTTTATAAAGATGAGAAACCTGTTAAAAAGAATAGCTTCGACATACCTGATCACAGTGCCACTGAGGACTTGCACAAAGTCGTTCTGCTGTCTGTCTTCCACAGATACACCGTTGTTTACTGACACGTGGACAAGGCTGACAATCTCCTGTATGTAATTACAAAGTGACATTAGGAACAGGAATTGCAAAAGGATGATGTACCTTTACAATTGAAACAACTACTCCTCTGAAGTTTAAGAGAGCAGGTGTACCTGCATGACAGGGATTCTCACAAGTGTGTTGTCCACACAGCAATGTTCGTCCGCATGGCAGGCGACAAGACCACTCCTTGGCACTGCACCGCCGGGGCACAGGTTTAGCCTTCTTACAGTGACAGCTTGTTGTGACCATCTTTGGGCAAGGTGGACAGGGTCCTAATTACAGGAAAAAGAACAGCTGGCCATTCAGCAAATGCAGCCTTGACTACATCTCTTTCTATTCTTGAGAATTTTAGATATACTTCACATATTTTAAGTAAAACTGTAACAGCGACAGATCACACAACCAAGAGAGGCAATGGATTTACCTGGATGACAAAGCAGCAAACATTTATGACCACAAGAAGGTTTGAATTCCCTCTCACATATCTGACCACAGGAGTGAGGTACCAGCCATGGGTCCACTGTCGGATTCTCCACTTTTCCACAGTAACAGTAATACCTACTGGGAGTTTCAGAGCGTTTGTATTCAAACCTACATTTTGGACTACAGCAAGAGAAAAAGGAGTGAAAAGAAAAGCAATTTCTTAAAAAGAATTTTCAAAAAGAAAAAGCAATTCTCATCATTTTGGCTTCCCAAGATTGTTACAATGCTACCAGTAATATTTTTACAACTACTGTAACCAATAATAATATAATTAAATTTATAATATACACTGAAGGTCTTTCTATATGTCAGATTTTACAGTGCACTCATTAGAATGCCTAAGGAATCGTCCCGTCACTGCAATCTTTTTTCTCTAAGAATATATACAGACAAAAATTCAACACAGCAGGAATCAGAAGAATTTGTATGACAGGCAATACCACAACAATGTATGCAACAAAGAGTTAACCTAATTAAACAGAGCTAATTAAAAAAAGGGATTAAAAACCAGAGGTTTACTAACAGCAATCTATGTAAGCCATGTAAAACAAAGTTTAGCGATGCAATGAAAACTATGTATAATAAATAGAATTCTATCTGAAAAAAATTAGATTGAAGACGCACACCTTTATTTGTTACCCTTGATGTTGAAAGAAATTAAAAACCACCTCATTGCTAAAGGTAGATAGCCATTAGAGTCTGGAACTTTTAAGTGCCACAGGCTCTACAGGCTTTCATGTGCAAGCCATGGATGAGGGAGGCAACATTAGGAAGAAGAAACAAAGCAGTTCACATTTCTGGCTACACTGGGAAATTACAAAAGACAAGGAGCTCCTCCTCAGAGAAGAATAGGGATCTTGAAAGACCTATGCACGCATTTTTATCAAATAAAATGTCAATCTGCCATAATACAAAACATTACAGACCATAAAGCATTTCTCAATAGGGCCTGCATAGCTTTAGCATGTGCTTAAATGTAAAATAAAACACCATTCACCTTGAAATTTTTCCATTATAAACATTATGCTAAAACCCAAAACTAGTTTATAGTAGAACAGGCATTATCAACTTGAGATGCTGCCAACCAAACACTTGGTACTTTTATTTCCTAAGCAAACTCACTTGGGAAATTTATTCATGCAGCCACTTCTTCTTTATACAGTCTCAAGTAAAACTGCTAGGCTGGCTTTAATGTTGAAATTATACAGAGACTAAAAGAATAAATAATAAATCCCTACATCTTGCTATGTTAAAACTTCTTTAAAGCCTATTTATTTCATTTTGCCAACTTTAAAAGAGACAAATATGTAAAGCCATTCAGAAATAAATATTAGAAGCTGAGACTCAAGATAAACAAGTTACCTTCTCAGAGGTTAAAACAAATTTGATGCAGCAAGTTTTTAATATCACTGTGAAATATTCCTGAATCATGTAAGTGAAGACTTAAAAATAATTTTAAAAATCAATAGAAAAGTCAGTCTTCTAAAAACACTTTTATTTTGGTGTGCATGTCATTTACAAGTACTGTTACTTTCTAAAGTAACACCAGTTCACATAGTTTTCACAATAGACGTAACTTTGTAAATGTACCACAAGAAGCTCACCATGGCCAGGGATAATCTTTCTTCCCAAAATCATCATCTGTCAAAGGAGAAGATACAAGAAAAAGGCTGTCCTTGGCCCACTTTTGGATACACACCAGGTGAAATATACAAAAACACCCACAGCAGCTCCAGACCTAAAGAGGAGACATAAGTGTCAATTGCTTTAAATCAGGTTTCTTTCTGTTTCCATTGATGAACATCCATAGTATCTAAAGAAATACAAGCTTTCACTTTTCCCTTTAAAAATGGGTTTTCAGAGATAGATTATACCTATTGTTAGATGAACATGAAGTTTTATTGTTACAAATTCATACCTATAATCTTTTTTCCCTGACTCCCGTGGGAAGTTTTTGCCAAGGCCTATGGAGACCAAAACATTCAGATAACCAGAAAAATGTTGATTTAAACATACTGTTGGAGGTCATGTAGCACAAACTAATGCCCAGGGAAGGACTACTGCCAACTTAGCTCTGTTCAGTCACAACAAAGTTTGAAAAGTCCTGAGGGATGGGGACTTCACAACAATCCTCGGCAACCTACTCCAAGTGTCCTGCTACCTTCCCAGTACTCAATCTGCACCTTCCAAGCCTCAGTTTGTTCCACTGTCGCCTATTACACCATCTGGCACCACAAGACTTTGGCTCTAACCACACTATAGCACTTTGATAAGAAAAGTGCAGCAAAAAATTTAAATTGTAATTTTTTTTAAATAACTTAGGACAGCGTTATAAAATTATACTGTGAAAACATAGAGAATTTCCCCATTAACTTATAGAGGACAAAGTCAATGGCATAAGTTTCTAGAAGTACAGTAACTAACAAAATTCAGATTAAGTGTGCTAAGAATTCACACAAAACATATTGCATTTTTTTAAACAGTTACTGACTACAGTTTCATCAGGTATTTGTAGTCCACGTATATTCATCCTAAGAAATTAAAAGTTTCTGCACTTCTTTTCTTTTTGATGTTAAACATACAGTTGCAAACATATTTTTGATTCAAATAACTATACCAGAAACAGGTTTTAGTCTGTCAATGAAAAAGGGAAGTTCAAACATAACAGTAAAAGTGAAAAAATATTTGTCCTGAAGTCTCTGCTATATAAAATGTACCCATATGAAACAGGCTGAATTTCTCTGACGTGCACACTTCTCTTTCACCTGATGAGCATTTGAGGCAGCAGTGTTTATCTTAGCTCCCCTGCTATAAATCTAACAATGATATCTCTTAACTTCCTAGTATTTCTTGCTTTGGTGTTTGGTACACCATAGCTTATTGGATACACCATTGTAAGCACTGGCTTTTGAGCACTTATTTTTTATACCTGCTACTCCCTAAAATTTAAAAATACCTATTCTAGACTAGATAACAAACATTTAAAAAATACCTATTCTTATTACAAGCTACATATATAAGTACTTATGTCTCCAAATGTTCCAAAATCCAAAGATGCCAAGTGCTGCGTTTAGTACTCTTAGCATTTTAAAGCTATCACTCCCATGAATTACCTCAGTATTATAATTAAAAACTTGTTATGCAGACAGTTATATTTGTTTCATTCTAAAAGATTACTGTAAAGTACTTACAGCTTGGTTCCTTTTAACGGAAGCAATGCAGATGAGACATGTCATAGCCCCTGACTGAAAAGCTTCATTCATGTACTGTCTTGTACGTTCCAGTTCACTTGCATCTCCATCTTTAATGTATAAAGATTTTTAAAGCAATCAGTAATGTTTGATCTGCTATTTGGTACATGGTGAGACTGCTGCAAAAGCTTTTTCTCTGAATAAAGGCCAGTCGTATTATTATAAAAGCACATTTAATACAGCTTAAAACGATACCATTGCTTCTGCAGGGAAAGACAAGAAATACTGCCAGCATGCATGGCTGGGAACAAATATGTTTAATGCAAGACATCAGTATAGAGTGCTTTCCTTCCAGTTATGGAAAAATACTAAAACAGTGACATGGCATTGTTTATGCTTTCATACCAAAATAAAAGCCAATAAATGAAAAAAAAATTACCAGTTTGACTGGTGTAAATGGTAAACGTTTTGTCCAAAATCTTTCCTTGTTTCATTTCAGCATCTTCATCATCATCTTCAGACGAGGAGCTTAATTGATCTTCAACTAGCTTTTTTGCTGCGGCCTGATTAGCCTTCTTAATTTCATCAAATTTCTTCAGTGAAGATAATTCTATTAAGAGAAAATATTAACAGTGATTAATACCATGATAGTTAATCATGACACTACATTCAGTTCTACATACTTTCAACTGTCCTTTTTGCTTAAGGAGCTTACTGATTTTATTTTTTAAGGGAAGTACACTGCTACACTTTCAATACCACACAAGAACAGATAAATTGTATTTACTTCTTTGCTGTGCATTATCCATAAAATTCACAGCAGGAACTATTACCTATCAATTACTGCTGACAAACCCAACCAAATATACCAGAATATATGCCTCTACAATGCTGCTTTATAAAAGGGATACTTAGAGACACCCCCCCCCAATATCCCACAAAAACACAACTTTCACAGCACGAGGAAGAAAAACACAAACTGCACAATTCTTGACAATTGTTATGATTTGCAGATGCCCTACAGGTAACTCTCCCAGCACTTGGTATGTCTTAAATTATGTCCCTCAAATTCAAGAAATCTTTATTGCAATAGTATGTTCATGCCATTTCACAGCTGGCAGCATTAAAAGCGACGGGGTACTTTAATACAAACTTTTTTTGAAGTTACTGCACGTGAAATAGAGGAAGGTTCTCACACAGAAGTACAAAATTATGTAACTCGACAGAGTTCATAATAAACCAAAGTGCCTTTAAGATAACATTCCACGGAGATATAAAGGTCTTCAGCAGATCACAGTTCTCAAGTATCTCCTAGTCTTCCGTATTAGACTACTGCACACAATATATTCACTAGGGCGTTGTCAAGTTTAGTTTTAAGCCTTTTCTTAAGAACCTATGCTGCCACTTAAAAGACCTCCGACTTTTGGCACTTCTGTGCTGCATTTCACGAGGATTAACTTGCACTCACAGCTGCACCGTGCACCAAAAGCCCGCACCTTTCCCAGACCAGGGACGCGTGGCTCCCTAACCAGAGCACCTAAAGATGCGTGTCCCTACCGGGCAACTCCCCTGGGTATGTCCAGCCGTGCTAAGAAACAGATGCTTCATCCTTTAGTTCACATTTTACTCTTCTGCTCCAGGGGCACCGACCGCGCTCCCCGCGGAGGGCACAGCCCCGAGCCCCCCGGCACTGCGCGAGGCCTCCGCATCTGCGGGCAGGAGCCCGCAGGCAGGACGCGGCACACGGCGAGCAGCGCGGACCGGAGCCGGGGCCCGCCAGCCTCCCTTCCCGGCGACCCCGGGCACAGCCCCGACCCGGCCACCTGCAGGGGCTCCGAGGCACCGCCGGGACCCCGCAGCTCGGGCAGGGGGGACAGGACGCGATACTCACCGCTGGGCCCCTCGTCGACGGTCCCCACTGCCGCAGCGCGGGCACCGCCGCGGGCCCTCG
>JAWWES010000133.1:46989945-47083018 GCA_035583135.1 Lophotriccus pileatus | reverse complement strand
GGCCCCGGGCGTGGCGCGGCCGCGGCCGCGGCCCCGGCCGCCCTGGCGCCAGGCAGCCTCCATTCCTGCCCCGCCGGTCAGCTGAGGGCGGTGAGGTCCCGGCACCGCCGCCCCGAGGGGAGCTGAGTGCCCCTCTCCTCCCCGCCCGGCCCGGCCCCTCCGCCCGGCGCGGCGCTGCAGGCGGCGAGGACGCCGGTGCTCCCCCGGCAGCGCGACTACAGCTCCCAGCGCCCCCCGCGCGGCGGCGGCGGCCCCGCAACCCTGGCCCGGCCCCGCAACCCTGGCCCGGCCCCGCCTGCCGCTGAGCCACACAGACCTTTGGGTTAGGAGGGGTCCGGGAACAGCTCGGCTCGCCCTTAACCCTGCGCTGCCAGGGACACCATTGAACCGCGCCTGTAAGTGCCGTATCTCTACGGCTTTTAAATACCTCCAAGGATGGTGACTCCACCACTTCCCTGGGCGGAATGTTCCAGTGCTTGACATCCCTTTCAGTGAAGACACCGACCCTCACCTCACTACCTCCTTCTTTCAGGTAGTTGTAGAGAGCGATAAAGTCCCCCCCAAGCATCCTTTTCTCCAGAGAAAATTTTTGGCAGCCCCTTCTCTGGCATGCAGCTCTTGCAACACATTTGCTTCATGGCTCTCTTCAGAGTATGAGAGTCAAAAACCAACCACAAAGCCTGTTTAGAAACTTTACTTAAGTATATCCAGAAAGTTTTACTGCACAGGAATACATACTGAGGAACCTGTGTGCCTCCTGACAAATAAGGGCAAGTTGCAATAGTTCTAATTTTATTGACATTTCCTTATAGCACTTACACTATGCCATATGCCAAGAGAAAATCCTACATTTTTTTGTCAGAAAATACATTCTCATAAAAGTAATACAACATTTCCAGTCATAAAGAGTCTCAAATTAGTAAGCAAACTACTGGAGGTCAATAATGGGTTTCTGTTTTATTTTGAAGTGTTTTAAATCAAAGAATTTTTATTCTTAGGAAAGAGGGAGCTAGTGAATACAACTCATGTCTTAGATTCAGGAAAAAAAATAGTTAATAGTAAATCTCTGCCTTTATTAGTTAAAACAAATATCATATTACTCATTTCTCTAATGCAAAGTATTAAACACTTCAACAAGGGAGAAAAGTCCTTCCTAAGTGCCTAATGAAACATGGTGTGGCCATGTAGGATGCTGCTGGCATATAGATTGCACATTATATTCAAGACCTGGGTTGGTATAATGCTGATTGCACAGTCCAACACCCACAATATAGTTAAATGACAAAATAATACTTATTCCTCTGTGCAGGGATAGAGTCTTTAGTGATAGGATGGCACACTCTTTCCCCTCATAAGCTCATTAAGCCATTTGTCATTCAAAGCACAGGATCAACAGTGGATGAAAGCCATTTCATATTTATATTTATCCTTGTTGTTCCATATATATCCTATGCATTAAGTACTTCATAATATTAAATCCTTGCAGTGAAACCAAAAGTTATTTATAAATCTCTGGCATTCTGGAAAGCATCAACATTACAAAAAGTAAAACAACCAGAAAGGAATGTACTTTATAAAATATCCAATTTATAACATCTCCATCTCATTAAAGAGAGAATGAATGTGTAGATATATTACTGACATTAACATGTACCTATATGTTTTTTAAGAGTGGCAGTCCAAGTTCCCAGGGTGACCAAATTGCCCTAGATACAGAATTATCTGTTCTCTCATTGCAGTCCCTTTCTTCAATCCCTTTCATTAAACTTATCCAACGTTAAGTGCCTATGATCAAATTCTACTGAAAATACCCAGTTGAGACCATAACTAAGAAAACCATTTTTGCCAATGAAAAGAACATAAATTAGGGGGAAAATCCGAGAAGATAATGCTTCTTAAATCAGTTGAAAATGGATCTAACATATGAAACAGTAGATTTTACTAAGAAATAGTTATGAAGAAAGATATACCCTATCAATGGAAAAAAATAACCTCTTTAGTTGTATTGTTTCCCCAACAGCAGCTACAGAAGATATTGCAGGGAGAATTTGGCCTCTTCCAGTCATGTGTGCCCCTTGCACTCTGCCAGCATCCACAAGTGTCACATTAGGGACATACACATTTTTCATCACAGATCATAAAAACTTGATAGTCCATGTCCAGCAGCCACATGGATGTTAAATATTTGTCCTCAATGTTAAGTATTTGTTATTATTGTGAAAAGAACAGCTAAATTTTGCGCCATTCATATCTGTCATATTCATGCTTGAAAAAAGTTGTATTTTCCCCTGTCTCTATTCTATTCCAGCTCTTTCCAAACTGCCCACTTACATTTCAAGAAATCAGCCAAGGTGGACCAAATAAAATAATAGTATTTTCTAAATCTTACAGCATTCAGTACTCTCATCTGCATTGTAGATATACTTAATTCCTTATATGATATCCCATACTTAATCTTATGTTAATCAATAGATAATAAAATGTGTTCAAATTTATACACAAGTTTAATATAAAGGTTAATGACTTCAAATAATATAATTGTTACCAAAACTTTCCTTCTTTCCATAGGCAGACATGAAAAAATTATTTTAAAATAGTCAGCAAAACTTCCAATACTTGCCGGTGTATGACTGTATACAGATTGATGCATTTGCCATAGAGCAGTGTTACATAGAGCACAAAATGCATTAGCAGATAATACCACCTGCTTGTGCAAGAGCAAAACGTTATCTTCCATTCTGATTTTTGATTCCTCTTTTTCTGCCTGAAACCTGCCAAATATGTGCTTCTTGTAGGAAATCAGTGACATTGCCTCAACAAATAACTTTTTGTAATTAATAGTCAGGTTCTACAAATATTAGAAATTAATGTTTCAGCCCCATTCAGGATTTGACCCTCAGTCTTATTGACAGCCTCCAATGTTATAACCTGCTTTTCATAATCCAGGTTTATCTGTGGATGGATCTGCTTCTTCTAAGGCTGCAAACTCTTCCTCTATAACTGGCTTCAATATTTTCTCTATTCGTGTAAGTCTTTTTTTCAGTTTCTGTTGTGCACCGTCATATTCAGCCAACAACCTGGCAAACTTTGTTTGTAACCTGTCCATCGATCGTTCCATGTAGGCAACCTTCTCTTCAAGGTCTTTAGGATCGCTTCCTAAATTTGCAATTTCAATGTCCAGCAAGCCATCTTTCATTAGGATTTGCTTGCCTTTTTCTTCCAGCATAGCCTTTGCATCTGGATACTCTGTTAAAGCCTCCATAAGATCATCTTTAGACAGACAAAACAAATCTGAGTAGCCAATACTTTTAATATTGGCTGTTCTTCGATTTCCAGCTTTGCTACCTTTGATATTAAGAATGCTGATTTCTCCAAAGTAGCTGCCATCACTTAGGACCACAAATTGGGTAATTCCATCATCAGCAACTACTGCCAGCTTGCCTTCTTTGATAATGTACATCTCTCGTCCAATATCTCCTTTTCTGCAAATATAGTCTCCAGGACTGTATACTTGTGGCTGGAGTTTCAAAACCAGTTCAACCAGCAGACCAGCTTCGCAGTCCGCAAAAATCCGAACTTTTTTTAGAGTTTCCAGGTGAACATTGATTGCAATCTCTGCTCTTAGTTTATCTGGCAGATACTTCAAGACTTCCC
Organism: Lophotriccus pileatus; assembly: GCA_035583135.1. Taxonomy (NCBI): domain Eukaryota; kingdom Metazoa; phylum Chordata; class Aves; order Passeriformes; family Tyrannidae; genus Lophotriccus; species Lophotriccus pileatus. Next base: position 47,079,364 of record JAWWES010000133.1, on the reverse strand, counting down.
TTTCATCCACAGCCTTTTTGTTTGTCCACAGGTAGTCAAACCACTTTATAACTCTTTTTTCCATGTCTTTACTCACATTCCGAAAGTGCATATACTGCTTGATAGCATCAATCCTTGCTTGAAACTCTGCCCTGGCAGCATTCATGTTGGAGATCATGGAGCCCACGTTACCAACAATGGTAGCAAAAATCAATACTCCAACCAAGAAGTCAACAACCACAAAGAAATACTCAGAATCTCTTACAGGAGGGGGTGTTTCACCAATAGTAGTCAGGGTCAGTGTTGACCAGTAGAGACTGTAGACGTATTTCCTAGTCAGACGGGCAAATTCAGGATCGGAGGTGTTGGGGTAGACCCATGTGTCAGCCCCAAATCCAATTGCTTTTGAGATCGAGTAGTACACACAGGCATTCCAGTGAATAATAATCACAATGTACATGACAAGGTTCGAGATCCTGAAGATATTTGGGTAGTTTGTCCTTGTTTCTGTTCGCTGGAAGAATTCAAACATCCGAGCTACTCTGAGTAGTCTGTTTATTCTTAATTCCGGGTAATTCAATCCTAACTTAAAGTATAAGAGATCAGTTGGTATGATTGACAGAAAATCTAATTTGAATTGAAAAGATTTCTTGTATTTCTCTCGAAGCTTTTGTTCTTCTTTCACCAGAAGACCTTGCTCCAGGTAACCTAAAATAAAATTGTAAATAATAAAAAAGGCTACAACTTCAGATGTGCTGTGTTTATTGTCGGTCCAAATGTACTTTGAAGAAATATTTTGGGTGCAAATTCCAGATGGAACGTAATTTCTCTTACTTTTTAATATGCAATTTCTTATTTATAAATATTCAGCTTAGTGCTGTATGATTCACTTTGAGCTGAATTATATAGCTTTGAAAGATAACCATTTTAAGCTTGGATTCTCTCCCTCCATTTTTCCACTATGGTGAATATCTGGGAAAAAAAAAAAAACACACACACAAAAACCAACAAAACAAAACAACCTCACTCCCCAAAAATACCTCCTCAGGCTATAGAAAGGGAGATTATTAAGGGAAAGAATTTGGGCAAAGGAATTCAGTTCCATATTGAGTGCATCTACTCAATAGCTCTGGATATAGGATAAGATTTTAAAACAGTTGCAGATGAAGTTAATGGGAATGTCTTTCTTGCTCAATCATCTTGAAAATCAAGCAAGTATTTGAATTCCCAATCCTCACTTGGCTGCATTCCATGTTTATTTTGTCTTTATGAGTCAGCTGGAGGCAGCTAGAACAGCTTGTATCCAGCATACCTCAGGTTTTATCTTTCTTTGAGTAATACATCAGAGTTTCTCTTACAGGTCACAGGCTACAGTCTTTCAGAGATCTAGTTCAATGTCTTTGTTCACTCTTGCACTTCATCAGGGGTATTCAGATAATCAAGTAATGGTGTTTTGAATATTTTAAAAAACCTGACACAAATAAATGAAAAGGAATAATTAGTCATTGAGTATACTTACCTGTCCTTGTCCGTACAAACATGTCAGCAACATAAATGGCATCAGAAACATAATCAATAATAAACCATGCTGCTAAGTAGTCATGCTGAAGCTCATCAAAGCAGGCTCTGAATAGGAGAAGACAAAAGCAAATGACCATGAAATGAAAGTTAAATATTTGCATGAAATCAGTGATTAATATAATGTTTTTCATTTATTTAGAGATATTACGATTTGCCAGATGTTCTATATATGCACTGAAGGAGTACATCACCTAGCAATAATCATGGTCCAGTTGTACATGACAGGCATTGTGATGCAGAACAACCAGTTGTAATATATATTTCCTGCTGGATCAATGGTGAAAATATCTTTCTTCTTCCTAAGGGACATGCAGGGGGGGAAAAAGGAGATTTAATGAGAGACTTAAAATACACAAAACAGTTTTTGAGAAAGGAAGCATTCCAGAAATTGTTAATGTAAAATAAATGGTCTTCATTAAAGTTAAATTTCCTTGCTTGAGTGCATGGAAAATACAAAGCTGTTGTGACTTGGGACACAAACTTTAGAATCTAAATTTTTCTGAGCAAAATTACCCTGGCAGTCCCACTTCAGTTTATAGTGGTACACATGTATTTTTAAAATTATTTTTTTTTCCTACCCAAATAACTGTCTTGTCTCATAGTTGATTTTATCATCTTAAAAAATATAATGTCACTACTAATGTTTAAATAAGTGAGATAAATCATCTCTATCATTCCTTTCTCACTGGGAAAAGTCTAGCTCTGAGAAAGATAAAACATTTACATAGAGAAACCAAAGAATGGGAAATCATACAACACAAGTTCCTACTGCATTGTTTTAAGTTTCTGTTCATTAGGCAGAAAATTATGAATCTACCAAGGAGAAGGTAAAGCAAAAACTTTTAGATCATAGAAGAGTTTACTTGCTTGTAGGTGCCTTTGTGTGTGGACGAGATTGCTTTATGATGGCACATCTTTTGCTGTGGGGTGTTATCCAAGAGATATTAGATAATCAGAATCCAAAGGAGATATGTCTTAGTTAATTTTTTCAGATCACCTCCATGCATGCATATTTCTGTTGTCCTCATACAAAGTTAAGTCAAAACAACTCTACTCCAGAGAGAACAACAGCAGTCTGTGCACTCATTCACTACATGTATAAACATCTTTACAGGGTTTTTGTGAATGGATTCGATCTTACATCAAAAGCAATTTTATTAGAGAGCATAACAGAATGTAAATGAAAAAGACTTACTCTTCTATATTTTCTTTCTTCTTGGACTTATCTTTATTTTTATTTTTCTCCTTTTTTTCTTTGTTCTTTTCTGTTTCTCCATCCTTTTTTTTTTCTGGCTTGCTAAAAAATAGATTTACATTTTCCATTGTTAAAGACCAAGTTAAAACATGCTTAGAAAAAAACTGCATATATTATCAATAGTAACATAATTACTCTTTGTCTTACCTCTTCTTTTCTTTTTTCCTCTTCTTCTCCTCCCTAGGAAAAAGAAAAGTATGATAGATCATGAGATGCACACACACCCCTTGCGTCCACATTTATTTATTTATTAGAATCATCTGCATTCAGTAAAGTTAACATTATACTTAGGTATTTGACCTTCAAAAAAACTATTTTGTTTATTGTATTCACCTAGAACTACTTTTATTTTAAATTAATAAATACAATACCAGTAACTTTGCTATTGAGAACGCTCATCACAACAGATGTGCATAAAGTTAAAATATACGTGCAGTCTCTTTTGGGATTACCTGAAAGACATAACTGTTTCTAAAGAAATTATTAGATAAATATTCTTCTTCATTTCTGCTTAAACAGACAGTATTGCAGTACTCTCATTTTATGAAAAGGCAAAGTTACTTACGCATCTTTATTACTATTATTGTTAATATTGTAGCATGCAAATACACCAGGTAGATATCGTTGCCTGGGGAACAACAAAACAAGAAGTTATATGATATCTGCAGAAATACAAAAAGATCTCCTAAATGTTTACAATAAGCAATATATCATAAAGACTTAGTTTATTACTAGTAGTGAAGAAAATCAGGTGATGGCAACCATCTGTGCTTAGATAATCCTATGCAAATTATCAAACTGAAAAGAAAACAAAGTCACACAAAATCGTGTATTTGACATACCTGTTTTCCTCTCTGTGCATCAATCCAGGGTCCTTACTGGTGTCATGCACTACCACACTTGGAATAATTGTATGGGACTGATGGGTCTCAATCACTCCTACCTTCATGGTCAAGTTTGTCTTGAGTTATTAAGGAAGACTGGATAAAAGAAAGAATCAAGTCATTTCACAACTCGAAGAAGAAGCTTTTTTTCTCCTCCCTAAAGTTGAATACTTTACATCCTTGCTTCCTCAAAGACAAACAAGAGTATTTTCAGTTTCCTGTCTCCCATGACTTTCCCACCAGACAAGAAAGAGCACTGTGCATCCTTCAGTGTGCTGAATGATCAGGCAACTGCTGCTAAAGAGAATGTTCAATACATATTTGTCTTAGAGGAAGCATTAATTTAGGTCTTTCTTCTGAGCCTTGGCATATACTTTGAAAATATTTAGACAATTGTATTTGAAACCACTGTTTCATTTTGTTTTGAACCAAAAGTTCAAAACACTTAATGTATCAAAATGGATAAACAGATTGATGCACAGGTGGCATACTGAGAACCAGACTAAAATCCACTGATTGTAGGTCCAAAGAAATCTCAGTATGTCTCATACTTGAGAATTATGCTCTGTTGAGAGCAACAAGTAGATTCTATAAATAGGAAGTTAAGACTGATGTAGTAATTTCCTAATGAACATAGCAGGTAGTATGTAAAGGCCTAAATAGAAATTTTAGTGGCTGTTGGTGCCTGGTTTGTTCATCTCAATAAAAAACATACTGAAAATATTTAATAAAAATATTTAATAAAAAATATAGTACATTTTGCTGCACAATTTTCTAGCACTGGGGTAATTAAGTGCTGCTCTCCTTTTTCATCACTTATTTCTATGATGCAGTAGACATCAATAAGACATGAATTTGGCCATGAGTTTTGTCAACAAGTGTGATCTACTCTTGACTGGGCCATTTAGAGAGAATTATAAAACAGATGCTATCCACTGCAGTAACAATATCCTGTGCATGTGAAATCAGAGTATAGAGATGTCTGTAAGACACAAACTGACAAATGAGTGGCTGTACCACTGATCAGTGCAGTCAAATGACATAGAATGAACAGTTCTTAAACAAAGTACTTCCAAACTGCAAAATAGCAGGAGGGTGATATAGCTGCCATATTACTGACAGACTTACCTGACTTGCTTTATTATTCAATGAAAATAAAAATACTCCTATACAGGAAATAAGAGAGGAAACCCATGTTTCTAGCACTTATCAGACATGAGTGAGACATGGTGCAAAAAATAATACAGCAATACACTACATTCTACAAAACAGAAAGATAAAGATTGAACATTAAGACATGTTCTTCCATGAATAGTCCTAAATGCAGTCCAACAGTGCAGGTCAGTCTTTAAAGGCTTACAAACAAGGATTAAGTCTGAAATAAATAGATATTAAAAGATTCTAAATTTCTAAGACATGGTAAATATTAGTTTAGATTTACCATATGTTCAAAAGCTTTAACAGGGTTTCCACTGACTTACTCCAAAAATAAAATGTGTTTGAAAGTGTGAAGATTGAAATTATGCCAGGTTGAATTAAGCAGCTTTATGTCTGCTTACAAATGCTCTGAAAGCTCTAGTAATGCTGTCACACAAAATTCCACCCCGATTAAACTTATATCCTCCACAGAGCCACAAAAATAATGGTGCAAAATAAAGCTGTGTCCAACTCAGCACCAGCCAAATAAAAATGCATCCATCTCAAGGGAAATAATTTCTCTGACAGAGTGGGTTCTAACCCAGTTAGTTCATGTTACAACTCCCAGTACCCCCATTTCGATATAGGCACTCATTTTTCATGTCTCTATTTGGCCTTTGAGCCTTCTTTAGATTCAAGAAAAACAACCAAAAAAAATCTTTGACTTTCTGCTCTCCAGACATACTGATCTGCACCTGTACTAGAGGTTCAAGGTGATGAAAAGTAGAACATGCCTAAAATAGAACATGTCTAAAAATCACACCCATCCAGAGATGGAGGTTGGGGGAAAATCTGTATGCTCTACATCCCCCTGTTCTTCAGGTAAATAGGACTTTCTGTGCATTTTACAAATAAACAGATTCCTCTGTTAGTGTCTGTTGTAAGTGCAAGCATTGTGGAATACTTTCCAAGTTCTGTGGAAGGAGCCATGGCAGCCATGTGTAGGAGTTCCTCAGAATGAGGGGTTGCTATTTGGGGAAGGACTGGACATTTTCTATCACTGAGGCACTGGATTTATTAACTGGCATAGAAATTGAAGTACTGACTACCGTGTAGTTTTAAAATACTAAATCTGAATGTCAGGCTTAGGTGAGTGCTGCATCAGGTTACTTCCCTTCTCAGTCAGTCAGGACGTGTAGCACAAGAATATCTTCAAATTCCACTAGTCTCAGTGGGTCCAGAACTCATCTTAATGCATTTTTTATTTTATTATACATGTTTTTTAAACAATATTTAAAATTTTTTACTAAATTGTATCATTACCATTTCCTAGTCTGTAGTCACACATATTATTCCTAAAGTGATACACTGTCACGAATTGTTTCACTGCTTTTATTTTAATAGTGCAATGCTCATTTTCACATTATCATATTCAGGTGTAAGTTCAAAAGGTAATACAGATAGATGTTTTCTTTAGAGATATTTTACATTTCTACCATATTGTTCTTACTGTATCATCACAAATAGTTTTCTTTTACTATCTTGGATTTTTAAATGTAACTACTATGATAAACAACCAAGTTCTCAAGCATTATGACATGAAAACTAATTATCTTAAATACTATACATCAAAATCTTTAGGGCTGCAAGAAAATGAAGGCAGTATTACCCTTTTACAGGATTGTGGTGAATGGAAGATCAGCTTCCATCTCTTCTGCTCTTTTATTTTACCTATTTCTCCCTTTCTTACTGGCCCATCCCATTCACTTCTTTAGTCATTATTTTCAGAGAGAAAATGCTTTGACTGAGGATATTTGGCCTTGTATAAAGATCTAATTTTTTTTCTTTACAAAAAGCAGTAAAAAAATCTTCATTAACATTGAAATCTGCTGTGTGTTACAGCAAGATCTCTCTTTTTTAACACTAGGACTCCTTAGCAGTTCTGCAATAAGCAATTTCAACAGTGTGCTTACCTTGGGAACGTTTTCTGCTGCTTCTAATAGAGATCTCAGTCCTTTAAATCAGCCACGTTTCCTTACTACTTGAACAGAGCCACCACAAAAAGCTAAATATAATCAACATTTCATAAATAAATATTTTAATGATTGATTTCTCAAAGAGCCAGTCCCATGTGCAGTGCCTCTGAATTATTTCCAAGGAAGGACATGGATAGTAGAAGAGGATTTCCTTGACCTAGTGATGGATTTTGAGATTTAGAGAGAGATGAAAGTGACAACGGCAGTCATTATTATCCCTTGCTTGAGCAGAAGCTTACTAGCCCTATCTACACACACAAGAAGTGATAAATATTAGAGTGTCCCTTGCCTTGGAACTGAAAAAAAAGTATTGTAAATGACTATATATTCAGTATTGTCTGCTCGCCTCTTTTCTTAATATTTCAAATGCTTTTTTACTGCAGTGACAGGTCTTTACTGGAATAGATAAATACTGCAAATGGAAATTTCCTGTTTATTTTAATGTGTATATCATATGGCTGAAGAAAATGAAACTCAATTTTAAACTACTTGAAGTTCTTAAATAATTTAATACAACATATTTTGATATATTTAAAAAATTCCACGGATTGTGAATGCATATCTAGTGGAAAATGCCATTATGATGAAGTTTTAAGAGACTCAGTCCATTTTCTAGAAAAGAGGATATACATTTGAAATTTAAAGAATATATAATATATATATAATATATATATAATATATATAATTGTTTTAAATACAAGAGTAATGGGCAACAAAGAAATGCATAACCTTATACATATTGAAGCCATATACACCAATTTAGAGTAAGATATCCAACATAATAAATAGATAAAGAAGCGAACAATCTTCTAATTTCTGGCATATATTTCACTGTTGTCTTTGAAGGGCTGCAGCATAGCTCCTATCCTAAAATCATAGATACAAAAGGAATCTCAGAAGGTCACTGCATATAACTAGTATTGACTCATGATCAGTTTTACCTCTGTATTTCTCATGGGTTTTTGCCTGGCCTGCAGTCTGAAAAGTCTCAATGTTCAATGCTGAGCAGTGATTTTGTAAATATGTGGTGTCACTGAGTGTCTGGGACATGTGCCCTGTTGAGTGTCACAAAGGAGATGTATACCTTTTTACTCTGGTATAGAACAGTCAGTTTTCTAATAAAATAAGCACTCCTGTAAAACAACTCTAACTTTTTTTTTTTTCTTATTTGTTTTTTTACCACGGAGTTTTTCAAAATTCTCAAAGAGAGGAAGATGAGTCCTTCTGGGCCAGGCCAGTTCCTTGTCTGACAGTGGCTGGGACCTCACCTACTTGCAAAGAAGTTTGCAGGACAAATTCTGTGTGAGCTGAACACAGTGGTGTCAATTCTGTCCTCCTTTAAAAACCCATTACGTAGTTGTCATTGACTTCACTGATGATTATATTAGTTTAGCATCCATTTTTTTCATGGATATTTTTCTGATCATTCTGTATTCCAGTGAAGTAACCTTGACTGATGGGAGAATGACTGTACTAATGGATTATTGTTTTAGTAGGCCAACTTTAATCTATTTTTGTGTCTTGCATTGTCATCATCTGTAATTCTTCTCAATCCTGTTAAGGCCACATCTGGTTTCGGATACCCATAACCAAAACATTATACATGTGTATTATTTATAAATAAGCAGGTTTTAACGGCACAACGTTGCCTTTCACCCTACTGTGTTGTAGCTATGTAAACAGATGAGTGTCAGGATCAGAATCACAGTTTTGGCAGGCTTATTTTCTACAAATACTGTTCTGTCTTTTCTAGTGCTGATGCAATTTAAGCAATTAATGTCATGTTGGAAGTGCTATAGTTGAGAAGGCTGCAGAGTTTGAAGCTTATTTAATACACTCTTATATTGAATTCAGTGTCATGAAGCTCAGTTGGCTCCAATGAGTCTCGGTGACTGGCAAACCATCAGTGCCAACAGTGTCTCCACCAGTAGGTGGTACTGTATTTTTACTTTAGGGCTAAGTGGTGCATGAGGGAGAGCGAACTACAAGCAATTTAAGATTTGTGTTGGTGTGTTAGATTCCCATGTGCAGATGAGGCGGGAATCACAAAGCACTGGACAGACTGCAAGCACAATCTCAGGTGCACAGCACAGCACCAGACAGCTCCAAGACCTTGTCAAAGCCTTTCACTAGCATCTTCCAGGCACAGACCCTAGTTTTTGCATGACTACTGTGAGCACTTCTGAAATGTCCACGCCGTATCTGGCCAGGCCCAGCAGTTTTTTCTGTGCCCACAGATGAACCTGCAATAAGGCTATCCTTGTGCCTCCCAGGTTCAGTGGGTGTCTTTCTCCTGAGATACCTCTTGACCTCCCGGCCTGCAACCTGCAAGGAACAGAGTCACTGGCTTACCAGAAAACTCTCTGGAAAACAGATCTTCATTCAATTGTATCATTGGGATAAAGAATAATTGTAGTGACCCTGCAGGAGTGCCGGAAGCTCTGAACAGTTGGGGTTTCTGCAAAGCAGAAATTTTATTTCAAGTTAAAATAACATAAGAAATCTGGGTTGGTTGAACAGAATAATGATGCTAAAATGTTTACACATACAAAGGTGATTCAACTGAGATTAATTATACGTAAAAGAAAATCATCAATACATGATATTGCTACTGATAGGAATGGTAGAAAATGCACTGTAGATAAAGTAGGTTTAATAAATCTAGCCTTGCTTGTCCTTCATTCATTGTAGTATAGTACAGTATAGCACATAGTATAGGAGTTAAGGTGGTACTATCTGGGCATTTTTAAGGCAACATACATAGAACTAATCTCTCCACAAGTACAGCTTCATAATTTTGAGCTTCAATCTAGGGATATTTTTTTGTCTCAGCTGAAGTTAATTCCTTCACATGTTGCTCCTGCAGGTCTGCACTAAATCACATTTGGGGCAAATGGAGTTCCCATGGTCAGAGCTTCACTCACAAATCTAGCTCAGTAATTTTTGTGTGGCTAAGTGCCAGGACAGGTAATAAACCTGTCTGTAGCTGCTGTATTGAGCAGAGCTCATGTTTGAACTCTGTCGCGTAGCAGCCACTGCAGGCAGGGTAATGCAGAATAGGGAAGCTGAGCAATGATGACAGGACTTAAAAATGCCACAGGCAATTTTCCTAAATAATAATAAGAAAAGAGAGAGATCTTGCTTCAACCTGGGCTAGCTGCACAGTGAACAGGTTTTCTACTTATGGTGGAACCTGTTGTCATGATCTTCAGTCATGGAACTCAATGTATATGCATATGAGAAAACAATCATCAACAAATTTTAAGAATTTATAATAATGCCAAGCAGTCACACAAATTATAGTAATCAAGTCATTCATGGCTAACACAGAGGTAAAATGGGATTTATTAAGGAAAAAAATTAGGTTTACAATTACTATTTCATTTATGAATGTAAAAGATTGAAGTTGGCTAGATATTCAGTGCTTTCATTTTTATTAAACCCCAAAAATTAAAGTCAGTACTTGCTGACTTTAAGGAAAGTTTCAGGAAATCTTTCATTCATTACATAATGAATGGAATTATGTAATTACATAACAGAATTTTAACATACATTTTCTGTTGCATTTTTGACACATTTAATGGGAAAAAATAGTGCAGTAACACAGAAAGGTATAGTAGGATTTCATAACACCCTTATTTTTCTTTTGGAGAAATGGGAACTGCCACAAAATTGCCTTGACTGCTAGTACATGCATATTGTTACCTCATACACAAAAAGGCTGATCTGTCCTTAGCTATACCTGGCATAGATCCATGGAATTAAATGAAGCTGTGCTGATTTGCATTAGCTCACGATCCAGGCATTGCTCTAAATCAAACACAGGTGTAATTTTGAATAGTAAACTGGCATCTTTTTCTTCTTTATGTCAGACGCTAAGATTGTACACCAGTACTTTATTTTCTATGTCATTTGACCCTTACACGTCATCAAAAATAAAGAAAAATATAGCAACGTCAATAAATTACTTTTATGTAGTTTCTTTCTTCCTGACATTGTCTAAAAGTTCTTCGAAACAAGTTGAGTATGAGTATGTGAAGTGAACACACAGGAGGTATATCCACTCCATTTTGTAATTATATTATAGATTGCAAGTTCTTTACATCTGTCCATTGACTTGGATTGTTAGCTATAAATGCAATGTTCCTTTTCTCATAACATAAAGAGCACTGTTATGCTAAAAAATAAATACAGAAATAAAAATAAGACTAAGACTTTGAAACTGATCTCTTGTGTTTAACCCCAGGACTCCAAAGTCAAAGACGTCTAAGGCAAGGAAAGGTTTTGCTGACACTGTGACCATATTTCAGCAGTCTGCACAGTGGTAAAAGAGTTCAAACCCAATGATGATTAGTTTTTGTGCTGTGCTGCGCTGCAAAGCATGGCGACAACTCTGCCAGCCTCAAGTCAACATGTCCCTGTGGTGCTCTGTAGAGATGTGTTACATCTTCAACTGTTTTCCACCAGTTCGGGAAGTCCTTGTCCATGCTAAAGGTCCTCAGAATGTCCAGAAGTTTGCTGGGCAACATGTAATGTTTTCTTAAGCCATACATTTTGTAAATGTATTTCACTTAATCATGTTACACTTCTACCTTGAAACTATTGATTGGGTAATAAAGATAATTGTTTCTTATGACACCCTGGAGCCTGTTCAGCCACAGGGAGTCATCTCAGGGTATGCATCATCAGGCACTGCCCTAGTTGTGTGACACTGGCATAGTTTGGCCAGGGGATCCCTCTGACAGCCGACCGATGCGCTGGCCGAAGCGAGCGTTGGCAGCCTGTCACACACATACACGGTTGCACATCAAGACCGATCACCAGGTGCGAAGGGGGTGAAAATCAAATCTATAAATCTCCCACCAGACACAAACGCTGCCCAGGTACCCCAGGACAGAGCTCTCCCCCACGAATTCGGTGTTCGGGTGGGGCCGCGGGACTCCGGGACTCCACAGGGGAGACCTGGCACTTGATAACGATTTATAAAGCCCATTCGGGTCACTCCTGGAGTGACCGTCGCCCGCCAAGGCAGCTCCGGAGGAGTGGCGGGGATGCCGCCTGCGGCCGCAGCGCGCACGGCGGGCCGGCCGAGGGGTGCGCCTGGGTGCGCCGGGCCGCGCCCGGGCGGGCGGAGCCGCCGCCGCGGAGCCCGCGGAGCCCGCGGAGCGGGTGCCCCGCAGCCATGGGGCACCGAGAGGCGCTGCCCGCCCGCCCGTCCTGCCGCGCAGGTCAGTGCCGGTGCCGGTGCGGGCGCGGAGGGGCAGCCGGGGCAGCCGCGGCGTTGTGCGGGGCGATGCGGGGCAGGCGGGGCGGGGCGGGCTGGGCTGTCTGCGGGGGGCTGGCGCTGGGGAGCGGGGATTGCGCGGGGTCTGCGCGGGAGGGACGCGGGCGGAGGTGAGGGCGCGGTGTGTGTGCGGTGCCGGGCGCCGCTCCGGCAACCCCCTGCACTGCTCCTGCGGCCGCACCGCGGGTGCGGGATCGTGACTCCGGCACACTTAACACTTTCCTCCGCCTGCACGTCACGCAGTTGTTTTCCGGCGAGCGAGGCGCTGCGGGCGCCGGGGAGGCTCCTGAGCTTCTGCCGTGGCTGCCTCGTGTCTAACCCTCTTTTCAGCTTTTTTGTGGGCTTTTTGTTGTGATCCTTTTTTGTGAGTGGAGGTGTGCCGGGAAAGAATTCCTTGGTGCATCTCCGTACCACCACTTTTGGCCCCCAGGAGACAGGCCTTGGCGAAGGTGGACTTGGTATTTTCTGGGTGACTGAGAAAGGCATTTCATGTTTCTGCCAGGAATGAGCTGACTCGTGAGCTCAATAGAAATGGTCAAATTATGTGTCTAATCAAAACAATTCGTTTTCTAGATGATTTAAGACCAATATCTTAAATGTTGAGTTAAAAGCCAAGTTCGCTGTTGTTAATGAACTGCAGGGTACATCAGTCCTAGACTTGCAGGACTGTAGAACAACAGCAAGTTAGACTTGCCACAGAAAGTGTGTAGCACCAGTCTGGCTATTCTGCCAGTTTAGATAGAGACTATTTAGGTGTTTGGGGGGAAAAAAAAAAATCAGATTTAGGTGAATCGTAAAAACAGTTTAGAAGTTACAACGGCAGCTGCCTGAACTCTGGCTGGTTTCCGGTTGTTATCAGCCTTGAGTCAGAGCTGGGAGAGTTTATTTCTGCAAGGAGGAGTTCTGCTGACAGGTTCATGTTTGGGAGTGGGAGGTGAAACTACCTTAACTGCAGAGACTGTGTGTCGAACAAGGCAGACAGCCTCAGCGGTTTTCACCTTCCTCAGCCTTTCCAAGTGATCCTCAGACTGTTTGCAGTTGGCAATACAGTAATAGTGAATCCTGGATCAGCCTCCTTTTCCCATCTCTCAGGTCGTTCTTTGATCAGCACAGTGACATAGTACTTTACCTGCAAGTAGAAGGAGTTACTTGTTTTTTTAAAACTAGGAAGAGCTGTTAAGCACAATAAGCAGAGATTATAACCATTCAAAATTACTCTTCGGTTTAGGTTGAACATTAGGAAGAAGTCCTTCTCAGAAAGAGTGATTGGACATTGGAATGGGCTGCCCAGGGTGCTGGTGCAGTCACCGTCCCTGGAGGTGTTTAAGGAAAGACTGGATGTGGCACTCGGTGCCATGGTCTAGTTGACAAGGTGGTGTTGGGTCATAGGTTGGACTCAGTTATCTCAGAGGCCTTTTCCAACCTTTATTCTGTGATTCTGTGAGTGTTCTGCTTCTCACACCAGTTTGGTTTAGCATCCTTATAGATATTGGGAGATAAGGGATTTCATTCACTGACGGCCACTCTGCTTTTTTTTTTCACAGAATCATAGAATAGTTTAGATTGGAATGGACCTTTAAGGGTCATCTGGTCCAACCCCCCTGCCATGAGCAGGGACATTTTGTCTTGCCCTGATATGTGTTAGCTAAGAGAAAATATATTTATACTTAAAGGACTTGTCTGCAGTTTTCTTTTGTAATTTATTCTTTATTAATTATGTCAAAACTTAAATATATGCAAATTTTTCTTCTCCTAAGACTATGGTAATACTTTAGAATTTTAAACTGCTTCCAGGTGCAGATGCAAATTACATTTCTTTTACATTATCCAATTGCAATTTCTAATAATGATAGATGGCAGAATAGTATTTGTGTTACATACCGTGCAAAAGTAATTGCACATTAATCTAAGCTCTTTTAAGATTTTAATCTTCAGCTGCAGGATATGAACATACCCATCTTGTGGGACCACTTTTATGAAGTCTGACTTAGCAAGACAAAATAACTCTTGTTATATAGAAACTCTCTTGGCAAACAAGGAAATATGATTGCAAAGCTTGCAAATCAAAGGATAACTTCCTGTAGTGTGTTTGTTGCACAGTATGGCACGGGAGAACTGAGAGAGATAGTCATTCTACTTTCTTGCTTGTAAAGGGTGGTATCTCCCAGTGTCAATATCAGGATTTCCAACTGCAAATGAAGATATGCTATTTTTAAGACCTTTAATATTTCAAGTATTCCTTACTAAACAGTATTAGATGAATTATCCAAGGCTGCTTATTTTTAATTGTTCAGTGAAGTACTTTTGACATAACAGTAATATTTCCAGAGCTTAGATATGAACAGACAGAGGCACATCCTTTTCTACCAAGTCCTCAAGTGTTTCTTTTTCAGTTGGGAAAAAAAAAAAAAACAAACAAAAACGAGTATATTACTGGTGGTGCCACTCAGCAGGATGAATCCTTCATGTGTCATTTTAATTACAGGGAAAACATGGAAAGCAAAATTATTTGTTGCATCCAGTGCTTTATATGAATCACAGTGGACTGAGCTTTTGTACTGCTGCATCAGCTGTTTCATATTTTAACATGTCCTCACAATAAACCTTTTTTTCCCAAATAAGTTGTCCTTAAAAGCTCTTCCAGTCTACGTTCTCTGATCCACACTGGCTGTGTGATGCACTCTACTGTGAGAAACTGGGAGACATCAGCCTAGACTGTCATAAGCCCTTTTGCAGCTTTGCTGCCTGTCCCCTGCTTCCCCAGGCAAAATAATGTTCTTGGAAATGCAATACGTCTTCTTCCTTTAAAAACACATCTAAGCTGATAACAATGACATCATTCCCACAGACTGTCATCACAGTGATGCTGATAATGCTTGGCTGGCTGAGAGTGTAAACCTTGGGTCTCAACTCGGGACCACCTGGTTCTGCAGCTCTGTTGCAGGGATAGCCGAGGGGACTGTCCCTTGTGGGGCTGTGATCTCCCTCCAGATGGGGCATGTTGAGGTTAGATGAAAATTGCTGTGAAGTGCAATGAGGCCTTCACCTGAAAACTTGGATGGATTAAAAAAGATCTGGCTCACACAGTACTCACGGAACAGTTTTAATAAAATGCATATACACCTATAGTTTGCTCCCTGTATAGATTTTTCTTCCCCTTTTTTTTTTTTTTGTTTGTTTTGTTTGTTTTCAATCTCAGCCACAAAAGTAAAAGCAGAAGCTTGAAATAACAGGAGGCTTACTTTAATAGGCAAAGTCTGAAATCATGGATTTGACTATATCTTTGTGTTTTGGGAATGTGATCTCTGCAGAATACAAAAGAACTGTTTCATCTTGAGGTTTCAGGTTAGGTTTAAGATTTTAAGTAGAATTTTACATTGAAGATTGTATTTTATTGATACATTCCTTGGTATTGCCCTAATTGCTTGACTGAGCCAATGAAGTGCAAAATATATGTGTCAAATAATGTATACACCTGTGAACTCCACGGCTAGGCTTTGCAAATGAAGATTTGGGAACCTGGGAAGTACAGGTTTGGGTAATCAGGGCAGCACTGTGTATGTTAGGTGGATTTTGTGTGTTATTTGCACACTTAGAAAGGACAAGTGCTCTGGCAAGACATGGAAAGAGTGAGATCAGGGCTCTTCCAGTGTTGTGCCTGGATCAGGAATTATTTGTCATCTTTTTTTCTTCTCCCAGGTGATGTGCTCTCTGTTGCTTGCCGTGACTCATGCCAAGCATGGTGCCAGATTATCAACGTGTCTGAATCACACTCTCCTTTCCTCACATCTATGGAAGGGACTGTCAATGAAACAGACTGGAGCATTTCCACGCCTGCTGGAAGCAGATATCACCTCTACATTGGCTTGGCTTTGGCAATAGGTTCCAGTATCTTTATTGGTTCTAGTTTCATCCTGAAGAAGAAAGGACTTTTGAAACTGGCAGACAGAGGAGTCACCCGAGCTGGTAAGTGGTGGTGCCTGTGTTGCTCCTGCTGGGGACACAGAGACCAAAACACAAAATCAAGGTTTGAATCACAGAATACATGTTTAAAACTGTTGCATTTGAATAGAGATCAGAAATCCTGTCTTGGTGAGGGATGGAGATACACTATTTCTCTGGGATTGAAATCCCAGGGACTGGCATTTCAGAATTCCTAGGGCTATGGCAGTTGCGGTGTGTATTAAATGCAGTAAGCTGATGATATTTCCTCACTGACAATAGTTAGTTACCAAATAAAATACTCCATTCATCTTACCCTTCAAAATGTCTTTTTCTTTTTTTTCCCATCTTTTTTTCCCCCCTCATTTGAGATGGAAACTCTTAAGATGGTAACTAGTTTTTTTGTGCTTTTGGTTTGGGTTGTTTTTTTTTTAACCTAAGTGCAATGACTTGTAGAAAGGATATTTATTAGATGAGTTTCTACAGTTAGTACAACTATTCCGTCATCAAAGTCAACAGATGAAGAGCTAGAAAAAGAACAGTTGGACTAATCTCATAATTCCTTTTACGTGTGTTTAAATACATAGCATTAGCAGTTTTTCTTTTGTTTGTTGTGTTTATTGCAATATACTCTTCCAAATAATGTGCTCTTTCGATACTTTTTAGGTGCAAATGTGAAGTTGTACTTTTCTTTATTATAATACAGTGATCTCTTTCTTCTAAGATCAGGTTGTTTTTGCTGCTTTCAGGACAAGGTGGATATTCCTATTTGAAGGAATGGCTTTGGTGGGCTGGACTGCTATCAAGTAAGTCACCTTTTTCCTCTCAGCCTATATGTAAATGCTACATAAACCAGATTGCTTTAAAGAGATTTATTCCCTGATTTTTCACTCCCTTCACTTAAAAGAAATGTCCTTGCAATCACGTTCAAGACAAGCCGTTCTGACTTGAACTGTTTGCTCAAATACTGCGTTTGGGTTTTGGAGCTTTTTGCAGAATAACCACCTTTCCTTTATTTTCTTGTCAAAAGCAATGGGATTGCATCTGTCCAGCTTCTAGAAGTACTTAGGAGAAAAGTATTTAACTTTCTTCAGCCTTTATTATTTCCAGAAGAGATTGTGTAGCTAATGTTGAAATGAAAGTTTGCATATATTGTGTAGAAAAAAATATTTTGTTTTATATTTGCTATCATAGCTGTCATACAAAATATTTACAGTCGTAAGCCTTTTATATCCTCCTCCTCTCCTAACCTGATCTGAATGTTCTTTCTTCTACAGTGGGATTAGGAGAAGCTGCAAACTTTGCTGCCTATGCCTTTGCACCTGCAACCTTAGTTACCCCATTGGGTGCACTGAGTGTTCTCATAAGGTTAGTACCAACTGGGAGCAAACCTTGGCAAATGAACCATTCACTGTATGAGGGGAAAATACTGTCTTTGGCTGAAAGTAGAGAAAAGCAATATATGGACAAAGAGTGCTTTTTGGTCTTTTGCAGAAAGATCCTTTGCTCATTTAGAACTGAGTTTCTGGGTAGACAGAGTTATAAGTCTTGTTCCAAACACCAGTGAATGGCCTTTCACCTATATTATAGTATTTCTTATCAGCATATATCAGGTGTACTGCTGATGCACAGTGATAGAAGGTTGTAAATTATCTCTTCCTAGCGAACAGCACTGTTATCCTCTTCTTCAGTTGTATTAAAATGTTAAAAGAAAATATTGTATTCCCCCACTTCGGTTTTGTTTTGTCTTTTCCAAGTCCTTATGGAAAGAAGGCAGATAAAATTTTGGCTTTTTTCAGTATGCACAATTTAAAATTTTGGTTCTTTTGAAACATGAATGTCCTCCAGAAATTTATTATTTCTTACGTATGAAGAAACAAATAACTTCCAAGTACTTAAGTACATGCATTAATGTGGCTACCATAGCAGCAGAAAAGACATGGTCTATGCTTACAAAAAACTTTCTGGGAAATAATTTATTAGCAAAATGAAACTATTGTCTTTTAAATATAAAACTCTTCAGATCTGAGTATAGTGTATGAAACGTTGTGTTTAAAACAACCTGGACCACGTATTAAAAAAACCTAAACCAACAAGATGCTTGCAGCAATCTAAATGCTAAAACTGCAGCCATTCCATCATAGCAAAACAAACCTAACTCAGTTGTGCTGGAATCAGCAGGTAGGTAGATGCAGATTAACTGGCTGCCTGGCTGCTGCTTTGCAAAACAGCTTGAGTTTTATTACCCCCTCCTTTGATGAGGATAGCAATCTTTCCAATTTTCATGAAACAGAGAGGTCATGAGAACTTCATGTCAGTGAACTTGTTACCTTTGTGTGAAAAAAAAGTCAGTATTTTGATCAGTGAGTTGAAAAGCTATTTGGGAGCGTGTCCACACACCATTAAGCCTGTGTCTGTGCCCAAGGTTATGTTCTAACAGGCTAATTGTGCCCTGTAAGGTGGTCTCATTTAGGCCATGTTATTGTCCTTAGGTTAAATATTGAACACCTTAGGGATCCTGGGGTCAGCCCTCTTCAAAAGGGGAGACATGCCTTCTCTGTTGTTTGGAGGGAGTCCTGGCAAGCCAGACAAAAGCTGTGCCTCGGTGGGAGCTTCTAGGGAGGGATGAGGAACAGTTTCCAGAACTCACGTGAATTGGCTCTAACATCAAATAGAATGCTTTAAGCCATTTTTGAATGAAAAAAAAAAAACAGCTGATGTGGTTAATCTACAGGTTTGGGAGAATGCATATCCCTGGCCCAGGCAATCAGGAATGAGAAGTTCCTTGAGCAATTTGTGCTGTTTGCAACCTGGAGGGAAGTGATCAGGGTTGCTAACCTCCCTAAAATCTGACCTGACCTTCTTGGTCATGACTAACCTTATTGCAAAACTCCTTACAATTTGATTGTTTCAGGCTCGTTGACCATATATCTAAATTCAAATGAGGTCTTGAGTTACTGTCGTGCTACACAGACAGTATTTTGAATGCCTTTTGTGGCTGGTGGAGCTGAACCTTTTATTTATTTTTTGCCAAACAGTGCTATATTGTCATCCTATTTTTTAAATGAGAAGCTGAATATTCATGGAAAGCTGGGCTGTGTACTGAGCATTTTGGGATCAACAGTCATGGTTATTCACGCCCCAGAGGAGGAAGAGGTCACCTCACTAGATGAAATGGAAAGAAAGCTGCAAGATCCAGGTCTGTATGTAATTGCAGTGAATGTGTGCTACAGTTCATAGAGAAGTGTTCGGGACTCTGAATAACTTTATGTACTTTGACATAGTTCTGGTATTTTATCTCATGTGCATTACTCTTCTTCCCTTTCCTCTTTCTTACAGCATTTGTCACATTTGCTGTTCTCATAACAGTTGTTGCCCTTGTCCTGATTTTTATCGTGGCTCCAAAGAGAGGTCAGAAAAACATATTGATCTACATTTTAATTTGCTCGCTCATTGGTGCCTTCTCTGTCTCATCTGTGAAAGGCCTGGGCATTGCCATTAAACAAATGCTGGAGAAGAAGCCAGTTTATCGACATCCTCTGGTTTACATTTTGGTGGGCATCTTGGTGCTCTCAGTCAGCACTCAGATCAACTATCTCAACAAAGCACTGGACGTGTTCAATACATCTCTAGTGACACCTATTTATTACGTGTGTTTCACTACAGCAGTTGTGACATGCTCCATCATCTTGTTCAAGGAGTGGAATAGTATGCAGCTGGGTGATATCATTGGAACCCTGAGTGGATTCTGCAGTATCCTCATTGGCATTTTCCTGTTGCATGCTTTCAAAAATACTAACATCACCTGGAATCAGTTGATGTCCACTGTTGCCAAAGAGCCATCACTACCACGCCGTAAATACGAAAACAGTCACACGTTACTAGGGAGCATGGAAGATCCAGCTTTGGCATATGAGGAGGACGACATTTTATTCAGTCAGTGAAACTCTCTAAGCAGTGCTCATCATCAAAGCATCGTGAGTTGCCAACTAAGCCCACCCATGTTTACTAGAATGCTTTTCTTTTCTGCAGTCCTCTGGAAAATGGTCTGTGAGGCCTGTTGAGCGTGGGCCACTCCTCTGTGTGTCAGCTGTTGGCAGTAATGAATGAAATGAAAATGTTCAATAATTAATATGACAGACAGAAACATGATGGTGATTGTATGTTAGGCAATGAAAAACATTGTCCTTTTTTTATGCAGCATCTCCTGTTGGAGAATTTTAGCAAAAAATTAATAGTCTTTGTAAGCCAAAATTTACAAAATGCAATTCTCTTGTAATGGTAAAAGATAATACGTGCTGAAGTGGCAAGTACTCTGCTATTATCTTGGTGATGGCCTTTCTTTATATTTTTGTAATTTATTGCCAAGCAAGCATGTAGATATTCTACATGAAGGATATTTATTGGAGACACAATATGAAGAAAACAGTGTTTAACCCTTTTAGCCTTTAATATAAAAATTTTATACAAGATTTTTTCCATTTTGATCCTCTATCAATGAACCTTGATTAGATGTCATGAAAAAAATTTATCAAATACAGTTTTTGTCTCCTTCAAAATCCATTTTTCGACAGCAAAGTCTAAGCTTTTCTACCCAAGAAATCCTGAGTGGATTGCAAATCCCTGCATGTGCCTGTACCTTTCTCTTTAAGATGAAGTTTAAGAAAAAGAAAATTCATTAGAGACCTGAAAACACTTGCTATTGGCTTAAAAATTACATCAGATGAAAAAATAAAGTATTCAAAGGCAGAAGAGAAGCAGAATGTGCAATTAAGAATTTGTACTCTGTTTTATATTACTTTGAGGGTTAAGAATGGGCTTCACTAATTTCTGTACATTTTCCTAATATTGCAAATCAAAACCCATTTAAACTTTTTATTTTTTTTCTCATTTTCTGGAACAGTATCATTCTATATTAATAAGAGAACAGTCCTGATATTTTATATTCTGTTAGAATCCATTGTACAGACCATGCCCTATTTCTAAAAATATTAGGGTGGGCTGTAAACAAGGGGTGAAAACCATCAAAATATCTTTTTTTTTTTTTTTTTTTTTTTTTTAGTTTGGCCTTTTCATCATTTCTAAAAATGAGTTTTCACCTCTATTAAATGTTTAGCAGTGTGATAATCTACCTGAGGCCTAGAAGACTGGTATCTGTACCACAGAATGCTCCTCAGTTCTGGTCACTGATCTTTATCTCACAAAAACAGCTTGCACAGTGCCTGATTTGCTCATTAGAATCCCCTTTGTTTTCCACTTTCTGAGCAAGAAAGTAGCTTCATCAATCGGATGTATGGGTCATTATCAGCTCACCAGAAAGATAATATTTCCAATCTTTGGATTCTTACATGTGAGTCCAGAACATTTTCTAGGGGTTATTAGCACTTCAGCAGTTAAAAACTTATTTTAATCATATATATATGTGCCAAGCAAAACTCCCTCATGAAGCAGGCTGTATGTTTTCCAATGTTCAAAAAGTGTAGTAGAGGAGGGCAGTTTGAATGGATAAAAAATTCTTCCACCAAAGAAAGCTCATAATTTAGATGTAAGAACAAAAGGGTTGCTGCTGATATTCCATATGTTTGTGTTGTGCAGACTTTCAGTACTTCTTTTTTGAAAGATGTTCATGAAACATCTCACTTGTTAATTATCTTTAATGATGCTTTGGAATATTTTTCAGATTCTTAGGTGATGAGACTTGCAGTAATTCTTTGCTGTTAAAATGCACGTGTCAAAGAAGGAAGAAAATCTACAAACAGGTTTTCATTACTTCTTACTTAATGTCGAGGATACTTTGGCTTTATTGGCCAGGTTCAAGCTTGAAAATCTTTGTAGTTAAAAACAGGTAATGCAAATAATAAAAAGACTGAAGATGGAGTTTTTATTACAGTTTGTCTGTTAACAAAAACTTGCATTGCTTTTCACTGTGAATTACTCCATTTAAAGAATAACTGAAGAAAATATTTACACTAAAAAGAGAAAAATAATCTTTTTGCATAGCTTGTGGCCCCTTTATTTGCTTATTCAGTCATCACTGTGGAATGACCAAATGGGTTATTAGTAAGAAAAAGCAACCAGTCCAGTTCTTGAATGAATGTGTTGGCATTTTTTGAAGAGAGGTATAATAATTCCTTTGAGAAGGATCTGGACATCCTTTATACTAACTGTTGACTCATACCAAGCAAAAATTCTGTTATTTTCTACTGGACTTGTCTATCTGCTTTTATACATAAATAACAACTACTAGTAAAAGAATGTTATTTTCTTACAATGTCAGAAAACCAAGTTAATCCTTAGTTTTGTGGTGTACAGTAAGTCTATCACGTTAAGAAGTAAATTACTGATTAAGTTTTTGTATAAAAAACATTTGCTGTAAGAGATGTTATTTTTTAAGTGTTTATATTTAGTTATTAGTTTGGAATAACTTTGATTTTTTAGTGAAATTATGCTAATATTTCTCTTGTAATAAATTATTAATGGATTATATACTAAATTATCTGTATTTTTTAAACAAGGGATAAAAAAAAAGTGTAATTCATATTTTTAAACTAGAGAAGAAAACCTGAAGCTGATCTATTAGGCATCTCTTTCTCACAGCCAGTCACAAGGGAGAGTATTGCAGTGGGTTGTCAGGTTTTCCAGAGGTAAGTAGGGCGAATGATTAAGAACTAGAACAAAGAAACCTCAGAGACGATACATTGCTATCAAAATTATGGCTTTTAAATGCTGATACAAAACAAATCTCGACAGCTACTCATTATTACCATACCTCAGGACAAGTTAATGGGCAATTAAGTTCATTACAAAGCTGCACTGACTAAATGTAGGTAGGTCAAGAAGATTTGAATAGGTTAAATAATCTAAGTTTAGAAGGAGATACACCAGTTATTAGTTTCTATAGATATCTGTTCTCCCATCTTCCTCTACCTGTCTTTCCAGCCACTCTTGAAAGAGCCATGCTCAAAGAAATTTTCATTCCAAAGATGACAGATTCAAAACTTCAACATCGACTCATCAGAGTTGCGTCCTAGAGCTATATGAGAAATTACATACATTTAGAAAACATCCTTCTCTCACTGTTTAAATGCCTGCAAAATAAAACTGGCAAGCGTGTTAGAAAACATCCTTCCAGCAAAGCAGGTTTCCCATAGCTGACTCATTTCTGGCATGTTTTAAAATGATGCTGAGGTTCAGAACAAGACTGGGAGGCTGAGCAGGATCCAGGCTGGTGGTGCATGGGGGGAGGAGTGCTGGTGGTGATGTGCCTTAGTGTCTGCAGGGCCTCCTTGTTTGTGAAACTTTAGGGTGGCAGGAGACGGAGGAGTTGGTCTGAAAACCAAACAGCACTGGAGAGAACTGTTACCAGACCTGTACACACAAATTATTGATCTGCTTTGCTCCTCAGAAGTACCTAAACAAGGAAAGTAATTTTACTTTCTGAAAATACATTTCAGTTTGTCAACAGTGTGGGATTTTTTATAGAAATTGCCAGCCTAAGTGTTGGCTCACAGAATCTCAAAGTTCTGACATTTTTCCTCCCATCCATAATATAGACTTACTCAGGTTTTCTGTTGTTTGATCAGGAAGCATCAGCTAAATTTTTACAAATTCTCAGCACTCACAGCCTTTGACCAGGCGTTTCCTTTATGGAGGTGTTATAGTGTCCCCTTTTAACCTTTACCGCTCTTCCAGGTCTCATTTTTATCACACAAAATTTCGTTGTAAAAAAACAGCTAGCAGACATCTCTTTGTGGTCAGTGACAAGGGTGGCTCTCACTGTTCACCCATTTTTGCCCATTTGAATACGGTTAGAATTTGAACTAAGTTCACAGATGCCATGTGGACTAAGGTGGCCTGCTCAGTCTTTATTTATGGGTGTAGCTGTTCCAGGAAGTAATTACACTGTAGATACCTGACCTTTGTCCTGTAGACCTTTCTTGCTGACAATTAAGTGCCAGTTTCACTGACTCTGAAGTAGCTTCTAGTGCGTTTTCATTTGTTTACTGCCAGCCTGATGATAGCAGCTATTAAATTTATCTGAGTATTAATAACAGCCTGCTCATAATTTTCCCAGAGCCACCTACAGAAAGATTTTATTGAGAAGTGAAAGCCTGGTAGGCAAGCATTATTTGCTCTGTGTATTAGACCAACGTGTTTCAAGGATGGGTGCATATTAACCATAGGACAGACAGCTCTGTGACACGGGCATGATCAAGGTGCTTCAATTACATAAACATAGTGGAGCTGCTTTTTACTGCACGATACTGCAGTGTATTACAGATCAACTTGCATATGGCAAAACCAGTTTTACAAGAGTTATTAAAAAAGATGCCTCATATATTATTCAAAGGCCCCATGTACTTTATATTGCAGAGACATTTTGAAGTTTGCATTTGTAGCCCATCATATGTTGAAAAACCTTGTACTTCTGTTGCCCGAGCATAAACTATGGTGAGCTTGATTTGTGTACTGTGGGAGTGTCTTGATTTCAGCTGAGAGGAAGCATTGCCAGGATAGTTGACCTGAATTAGCCAAGGGGATATTTCATACGATGGAACATCATGATCAGTTCCCCAGATCATAATCTCCCTCCAGCTGGGGGGAGTTGGCCAGGGGCTGCTGATCACCGCCCAGGGATGGGATGGCCATTAGTCAGCAGGTGGTGAGCATCACTTGTACTGTGCATCTTTTGTTTCTCTTAGGTTTTATTCCTCTGTATCATTTAATTGCTATTGTTATTGTGGTTATTGTTATATTTTACTTTGCTTCAACTACTGATCTGTTCTTATCTCAACCCACAGGTTTTACTGGTTCCCTTCCCCATCAGGGCAGGGGGGCAGCGATCGAGCAGCTATGTGGTACTTAGTTGTCAGCTGGGGTTAAACTGCAACAATTGTATAGATCTAGTCATAGTTCTGATAAGGGATTGAATGCTGATAGATAAGTCGATTATGAAAGTAAACAGTGACATCAATTGATGGCAATTCTTCTAGCAAATTATATTAAGTGATAGAGATATCATGCTTTACTTGAAGCAGATATGCCTTAGAAGTGTGTTTAAAGGTACCCGCAAATGTTCAAACAATAGGACTAACAACTTCCTTTCCCAAGGAATGATAACTATTAAAATACTGTTGCAGTAAAGATGACTGATTAATGCTAGGAGTGAATTCGTTTCGGAAATGCCATCATCTTTTGGAAATTTAAAACTTTGGTTGTTTGCTATATTTGATTTTATTGTTATAGTTATATTTTACAAATTTGGAAATGAAAAATTAAATTGTGCAGAACCCAGTCATTCTGGCATGTTTTATATATTTCGTCTACTAAGTGCTGTAAAACTAAATATTATAATATATTTATCTATAAATAGTCCACAACACAATCACATATATTAAAGAACATATTTATTTGTAATGGTCTATTTGATTTTAAATTATGATGAATTTCATCTGCTTTTCCTGCTCTATAACATATTTTTATTGATCACAATTAAGATTTAAAATTAAAAGTGAAAATAACTTAAGAAGCAGGTAAGGTATCTGTAAGGTATCACAGGATCCATCTGAGGTTTACTGTCAGGTTCCAGTTTTAACTTGCCCATTAAGTATTCTGGGCACTGGCAAGGGGAGAACTAAGGCAAGAGTGACATTTGAGTAGACAGCAGCAGAGGAGTGGGAGACAATACTTAAAAATTGTGGGAGAGACTGGAATAAAATAATCCTTACTCTTCTCCTTTCATAGAGAACTGGTAGAGAAGACAAATTGACTTGCAATGCAGGTTTAAAATGCTCAGTCTTTCCAGCTACTCAGATGTGACTTGCGAGCTGCTACGTGAGGGCTGCTCCTTTTGCTCTTTTTGCCTGCCTTTATCCACAGCAGTGGGAACAGGCACACATGGGTACTGCTTGGCAGTTGGTCAGGTAGCTCAGTGTCCCTTCTGAAACGCTGCTCTGTGTCTTCAGTGCTGCATGCTTTGCAGTGCACAAGGATTTGCCTTTAAATGTGACCTAGCTAGAGCTTTATCAGAGGTTCTTCCATAATTTTTACCGCTCTCACTTGGTATTCCCCAGTGCATGAGTAATAGTAAGTACCAAATAATTTAATAACATTTTTACAAGAATTAGTGTAGCTCTGAACAAAAGAATGAATAAAAAAGCCTATGAGGTCAGTAGGCTTGGTTACTACTTTTCAGACAGGAGATTTTTTTCCCTCATCATGAAAACAAAAGCCTCGAGAGTCCAAAAGCAAGTCTCCTGGGGTATCTTTCTCAAATGAGTAAAAATTAAGCCAAGCCCTAACAGCTGTTTCAATATGTTGGATTCTGGTACTGTGATTTTAGTAGAGATCACTGTAAAAAGTTTTCTGTACCAGCTGCATTACTGGCATGCTTAATGCTAACCTTTCAGTAAATGTATTGGTATAAAATCTGTGATAATCTCATCTCTGCTAGATCTGTGAGGGTCACTATTAACTCTGCAAAAATAGGACATCCTTCATGTTTCTGAAAAGCAGAGGATAAACTTATATTAGCAGATTGGTCAATTATAGTACCAGACTTTGAAAGACAATTATAAGTACATGTGAGATACCATTTAAAAATTACATTTTATTTTATTAATACAGAAGAAAAGATCAAGTTTGCCATTTGAGAGAGAAAAATAATCTGTTATTCGTGACACCAGCAAAATGAACACAGGCACTTTTCCAAAAATTCCTAGAATTTCTTTATACTTGTTTCAATTCTGGATAAGAATTCCCATAGGATTTCCCCCTGCAGTGGGTCTATGGAAAGCCCTACCTCTCAGGAAACCATGATACTCAGAAATGTTTCCTGGATTATTGAAGAAGGACCTTCCTGGCTGTATCATTTGATGTGCAGCTCAGTATAGAGCAAATTCCTGCTGGTGGTAGAGGGGACAACTTCTTCCCCATCCTCTGTCTGCTGGCTGGCATCCCAGTGGATGTTTCTGATAAGCAAGCAAGCTGGACACAATTTAGATTTGTCTCTTAACCTTTTTTTTTTACTTAGGGTTTAGAAGTTTAATATAGAGTTAAAAGGTGAGCGATAAAGGAGCAATATCATTTCCTGTAGAGACTAGAGAAGGAGGAACCTTAAGAGATTAATCAGGTGGAGAAGGTGATTAAATCAGTGTTTTGATACCAATATAGGAGCAGGAGAAACAGAGAAAGAATATCGAGTACCAAATCAGCTTGGAGAGGGTGGAAATGGTGCAGCTTAGAAGCTGTAGTGATGTACAGAGATACTGATGTACACCTGAAAAAGAGAGTTCAAAATCTACAAGAGGCAACAGTAGCATATTCAAACCCAGGGTTGGTCTAGATCTATTGAACTGATAGTGTTCTTTATGTTTATTAGCTGCAACAGTCAGAAGAAGCAGAGGCTTGTAAACTTAGGTGTGATTTGTAAAAAACATAGTCAGGAATACCAAGGATTTCACAGACATGAGGAGTTGATGCCTCCATTTATTAAAGATTGCTTTTATATCCACACTGAAAATTAGTAATAAAGTAATATCACAGGGAAAAAAAGGGCAACAAACCTCATGCCAGCAGCTGTACATGACTCTGTACACAGTATGCGATGCCAAATGTGGTTGATAAAGTCGGTAACCAAATCTCATGGACAACTTCAGAATTTGACTTGTTTTCAAAAGGCATTTTGCCTTCTGTGAAAACTTCCCATATGAATACACCTAGAAGTGAACCAAAATATATGGTTTAGGACAAAACAAAAAATGCCAAACCCACAAGTTTTTAACATTAGGAGAACAAGAAAAACTCCTGATCTTTTGTGTGTTGAGAAATGCATGAAAATATGGGCAACATGAACTGGAGACAATCAAAACCATTTTCAGCTAATATAATTCTGCTCTCTTATAAGTCAGCTAAGGTTGTGGTCCATGAAACTCAGAAGAATATACATTTGGTTAATGAGGACTTACTAAGAATGCACATTTCAGTGCAAAATCTAATTTTTAGGCACAGAGCCTTTCTAATGAAAAACATACTTGTCAAATATAAGCAAAATTTAAAAATTGGAAGTACTGCAGCTTAAGATATGCAGCACGAATAAAAAGTTACAGTTTCCTAAATCACATCAGTAGTTTTAGGGAAGCACAATATGTCGCACATGCACCTAATCAACTCACCAAATGACCAGACATCTGATTTGCTGCTGTATTTTTTGAAATGAGAGACTTCAGGAGATTTGATTGGAAACTTGGCACCTGAAGAGCTGATATATTCGTCATCAATGACATACCTAAAGAGTAAGAGGAAACTTCATATATTTGAAGGAGTGATTTGAACCCTTCCACAGAGGGTTTATAATTTAATAAAAATACACTGTCAATTTAGAAACAAGGAAATGGTATCACTAATTTAGTATAAAATGGACACAGAAACCAATACTGAAAGCTATGCACTTAAAGTGATTTCTGTTTAAATGAATGTTTTGGATTGTTCATGAGAAGTATGTTGGAAGAAAACATATACCATCTGTAATGGTTGTTATTGTCATCTTTTGGGTGTATATTGATAGGACACCATGAGCAGGAAAACCAGCAGCAATAATTAGTCTTCTTCTAAAGGATCCATCTTTCCAATCACTCATTCTATCCAAATACTACTGTTACTGCCCATCTTCACAGATGTAATATCTGTGACATTGTTACCAAAGCAACACAGAAAGAAACGTTTGAGGCAACAGTTTTTGTAGGGGCGCTGAAGTAATTATTTTTGCCCAAGATTATAGGAGCTAACATCCCAGATAAAATGAAATTATGTGTCTAGTGCAGGCATTTATAGGGCAACACTTTAAAAGGTTACTAGTCTGACCCCTACCCACTGACAAACTCTGTGCACATTTTGTCGATATTAACATTCCTGAGCAGACAACAGATGTGCAGTTCTCAGGGAAAGCATAATGCTTTATCATCTTTTAAAGCACCTTTTAAAGGAGGTCACTTGAAATAAATAATCTTTTTGCCTCACTTTCTCATTTTGGTGTAGGCACAGAAATATGGGGGGCTATTGAATAAGGAACACATGAAATACCAGTACAAAATAATCTGTAGTGGCTGTCGTGTGAGCTCTGAATAATTAGGTTGTGTTCCCATCACCTCTTCACAATTTCCCCAGGAGAGTGAGTACCTGTCCTAGAGCCACACCACTGATCTCCACTTTTTGGCAACAGTGAGCCATTCAGTCCATTATTCTTAGGCTGGACCCTGACAGCCCCTGGGTCTCTTACTGTTTTCTAACTCATTTGGATGAGTCCAAACCCCTGATACTGACTTTACCCTTTTGGAGAACAGTGCAACCATGGTATAGGACAGCCCTTTGAAAAACAAGTATTTAGTTATAAACTGCTAGGGTGTTGTAAGCCTGAGGTTAGAAACAGGAGGCAAAATGAAAGGGAAAGGTAAGCAGCATGGCTGTGCTGACCTCATGATCTGTAGCCAGAAGGTGTCACCACCACCACCACCTCCTGCTCTGAGCCACTCACTGCCTTTCAAGTTTGTCTGCCTCTTAAGTGACCTGATTCATTTTACTAATCCTGCAGAAAAAAGAGCCAGTAAAACACAAAAGTGGAGAGCTTTGTGCTGGGCTTGCAAGAGGAAAGAAGGAAGGAGACAACCCCTTTGGGTAGCAGTCAGTCATTTGATCAGCTCCGCTATAAAACACGTCATGTTCTCTGAGGGAAGACTGTGTGGGCGAAGCTACATTTCTCTGGCCAATGTTTGTCCGAATACAGTGTGCTTTTTTCCCCCATTTTGGCTGGTGCTATCATTAACCAGAAAAACCACTTCCCTGCTAGAGCAGCATGCATCACACTTCCTGACCACCCTCCCTGCATCCTGCTGTCCCTGCATCTAGCCTCACGTACTCAGCCACAGCTGCCTCAAGAGCTCATCACCACTCTTGGTTCTGTCCCTAAGAACTGTCTGTCCTCCACCTTGCTCAGAAAAGTCAGGGGAACTTCTTTCTTCAAGCTTTTGGCTTCAATTCCTATGTGCCCTTGGCATTTTTCTGTCCATAAATACCTCTGAAGTTTGTTTACCCATCTGACACTTTGTTTACCCATCTTGCACTCACCAAGAGCAAGAAGAGGACACAACATCCGGTTCATGGTACAATGGTTAAACAACATTACAGTTTTTATCAGAATTCCAAAATTAACCACAGTGGGATTCCCCATGCCAGTGAAGCAAGCAATGATGTTAACTCAAGATGGATGTTGCTGCAGCCGTCTGAAGAATAGGTGCTCATGAAACCTGTGTCAGCAGCCTCGTACCTCACCATGCCAAAGGCAGATACTTTAACAATGTGCTCTGCATTGACTAAATAGTTTCTGGCAGCCTGGGGAAAATGAAAGAAACATATCTGAAATCTGTGCTTAAGAGTTTTTAAAAAAATACAGCAGTTGAATATATTTGCTTGAGCTCATGCTGTTTATATCTAAAAGGAGATTAGTGTACTGGTCAAAAATATGAGTGAATTTCTGGCTCTGAGTCAGTGAACATATTTCACTACTATGTAGTAACATATACATAGCACATATGAGCTTAAATGCATGTAGTATGAGTTGCAATATGTTCACATATGCTTCAGTGGTGAAAGAATTTTAGGCTGCAGAGTCTAGTCATCCAATCAGGTGTTTTCCTGAAACACCAGAACTAGGACACTCAGTGTGAATTTTTAAAAAATGTTTTGTGACTTTTTCATTACAGAAATCAGGAACTCCTCGGAAATTTTCCAGATTTTACATTTCTTCAGGCAGATAGATAGGAGAGCAGGAAAATTTCCTCTCTGCATCCAAATGTGAGTATGGATAAAGTATCAAGAAGTACAGAAACAAGCTACTCTCTTATGACTCCCTGCCCATAAGAGGTAGGACAGAAAAGCCACTCATATATCCTGACATCAAAGTATGGCAGTGGGGAGCTGAAAAAAATATAGATAGAAAAAGATTTAATTTTTTAAAATGCTCATCATTGCTGATCTTTGTATTGCTGTGATTTTGGACCACTCTTGTATTGGGATGTCCTAACACCAGCCTGCTCCAATATCCCAATTTTCTCTGACCTCTCAAGTGTTTTTTCCAGTGGTAAAAAATTGTTTTTATTTGAGCTCTCCATGGACAAAAGAACAGCTGAAAAGTTTTATTTTGTCTTATTGGATCCTGCAGGGCTGAAGTCTTACAGGACACACAGTGTCCCATAAAATTCAGTGGCACATTCTTTACTGCAAGTATTTGTCAAGAACCTCAGAAAACCTATTGTACTTACTAAATCACGGTGAATGAAGTTATTTCTTTCCAGATATTCCATCCCTTCGCACACATCCTGGCACATGCTCAACAGCACATCTCTGACAAGTTTGCTGCACCTTTGCCGAAGGTAATGGAGCAGGCAGCCATTTTCCATGAATTCAGTCACACCGTGGAGAGGCTTGTGATGTGTGCACACTCCATAAAGCTGGACCAGCTTTGGGTGGGAGAGTTTCCTGTTTAAAATTGCATTTTAGACAGGCTAAAATTTGTCCTTGGCAGGTAACTAGACCTTTGATTCTCATGATAGTTTTGAAAAATACTTTCAGTACTTGATAAACAGTATCTGATTCAATTGGCTTCAGAGTTCTCCCGCTACCTAACACATTTCTGACTGCAACTTCCTCCAAAATGTTCATTTTTCAATTTTCCTAAGCATTTAAATAAACCAAGTAGCTGTTAAATGTCTATTTGAGTCTTAGGTTCACTTAGAAAAGTCCAGATAGCTCTGAAGTGCACTGGTAGTTGTAAGAGAAGCACAGCAGTCACTGAACAGAAGCAACTGAGTCAGATGTCTAATTTGGTACTGACACCTTACAGGAAATGAGTGTCTGTCTCTGGTGAATATGTGTCTGTTTATGTGTTTCTTATTACCAAGACATTTTACAGATACAGCTTAATTATGGCTGAATACAATCTAAATTCTTGCCTAGGTAGATAGCTAAATCTCCTCCAAAAGAAGATTAAAAATTTACCATAATTCAGTCCTGTTGTTGCTGGTGAAGAACGTCCATCTGATCCAACTGAATATCGAAGGTATGTGATAAGACCTGTAAGGAACAAAACAACAGTATTCTGTTGGCCAATTGCTTGATTTTAAAATATGCTATATCATACCTCTTCTCAAACAAAAATATTTGGAATCTGATGTACATTTCTTATTTCTTGAAGTTACTTTTTCTTACAGCTTCTTCAGATAAAACATTACAGTGGAAGAAATGGAGAAAGAGGCTGAATTTGCAGTCACCATAGATAGCACAGCTTTCCCACCATCCACTGTCTTCCTTACAATGTCTTCACAATTATGAGGCCACATGTATGAGTTAAATCATCTTACTAAATCAGAAAAAATAAGATAAAAAAGAGACCTTGTCAGCCAGATTAGTATTGATCTGACTGATCACACCACCCTGCACAAGCTCCATCCAGTGAAATGAAGGGGATGAAAATCTCATCAGGGACAGGGTGGAGAACTGTCTGCTTCACCACTGTTTTCGATCATTCACCATTTAGTTTTAGATCATTCAAGCCAAATACAAAATAACACTTGCATGACAAGCTTTTCTTTATTGCAAGATTTATTACAGGAGACACACTTCATTCAGTTCTTTGAAATAATACTGATTTACTATTGCAGACATTAAAATAATAAATGCATTAGCCCAGCTTTAAAGTGTTGAGAGATATATGCTTTACTCTTTCATGTCAAGTGGCTGATTATCCTGAGTAAAAATACACTGGATAAATCATCACAGACATCAAACATTTAAAGAGAAACCAATCCAATATATCTTATATGTGCAGCAGGGAGGATATGATATTAAATAGGTCAGAAGGCATTAAGAAGATTTGAACAAGGTAAATAAATGGCTCACATCTGCTCTGGACCTCTGCTACTCAGATTGAGACCTACTTTCCACAGTTTGTGTTCCCACAGCAGCTTGAGCCAACTTGTAGCAGTTATGGTCCCATACTCTTTCCCTCTGCACTGTTCATCTCATTTCAACGTCAGCAGGACAGGATGCTAAACCAGCAGGTAATCCCTTTCTGCTGGCTCAGCTCCCTGAACTGCATGCATTGCCATGGGCGTGTGGGAGGGCCAAAGCACCAGCAGGACAGGCTCAAGCTCTCGTATGCAATGTACAGTCTCTTAAGAACCATGAGAGTCAAGGCTGGAGAGACAAGGTTCCTCTCATAGTCAGCTGCACTAACAGAAAATAAACTTTATATCCCACTCCAGTGTGTCCTATTTTTCTCTGCCACAGAGATCATAGTTTGCAAAGAGGCCTCAGAAAGTTTTTTGAAATAGGCTTCCCAAACTCTTGGAATTTTGCTGCTTTGTATTTCACGTGTTATTTCTTTGTGTGGTCTTACCAGTCCCTTCCACTTTATCTGGTTTTGCCTTGTGGCATTTTTGTGTTGTTGATCCCAATGACCTAATCCAGCTTGGAATAAATAGATTGTCCCTTCTGATGTCTTGCAAAATTTTTTGCCAATGCCTGTTATCAACTGAAAAGCCAAGTGTTCTGGGAGTATGCATCCTAGCATTCAAAACATTAAGCAACCTTACTACATGATGAAAATGTAATTATTTTCTCTATGAAAGTACGTAACTTAGCAAATCTTGCACAAATTAAAGAAGCAAAAATGTCAGATGTCAGAATGATAAGACCAATTCCAGTTCTTAGTTGGAAGAGACCCATCTCATAATTGTTTTGTTTAGACTGCCTTGAAAAGTCGTAGTGCAGTTTCCCTTGGACTGTTGCATCCTGTGAAGAACCTATCATGTGAGAAACTGGTGAGTGTACAGTGATCAGAAGACACCATCAATTTTTTTATAAAAGTTCCCACTGACAGCTATGCAAAATGCAGAAATTAAATATACCCAAGCCAGTTGACAGGGACAATTTTCTTCAAAGAAACCAGGCTTAAAAGATACAGGCAATGCAGTTTATTTGCTGCATAATTTTCCAGTGTACATCAAACTGTCCCTCAGCTGTTTAAAACTCTGTTTCATAAACAGTGAACACTGTGGGTGAAAAAATTCTTGGATTTGTTTTACTTCAGCCAGTGACATGAAGTTTAATCCACATTTATGAAGTATTTAGTTATTTGCAAACAGGAATATGGCATTTGAAAGCTTGTTTGTTTCTTCTAATTGAAACATCTAGTCTAATTAAATATACTACTCATCAGATTAATTTCTTCTTCCTATAAAACACCAGAAATAGTTAGAAGCAGCACTTCATACTTTCAGTACAACACTAGAATAATCTTCTAATAAGATTTTAAAGATTTAGCTGTTACCAGAAAACAAAGGGTTCAGACAGACATTATGGACATTTAATTCTGTCTTACTTTGTGAGACCCAGCAATTTGAATACATCTGTACTATAAGCTCAGGAATCCTTTTTACCTTCAGTGAATTTCAAACTTGCTCCGTTCATGGATGCTTTTTGTGTCTGATGCTATGCTAAAAGCAATAATGCAATAAATGACTGTATGTGATATTTTTAAAAATATCCCAAGCATATACAATATTGAATATTTGGCCTCTTACCCTGTCCATAAAACCATAAAAAAGGTATAGGTTGAAGCTGCAATCATGATGTTTCCTTCCTGGGACATGTGCTTCATTTGGTGAGCAATTTTTCCAAGCGTAAAATGTGTAATTCAATAGAGAACACAAAATATGATAAATTCTGCAGACTAAAAGCTAAAGTTCAGGTTACACTAGGGACGTGGGTCAGATAAGGCCACTCTGAACTGAACTGAAGCACAGGGACCAGAGGAGCAGCACAAATTTCACACAGTTCTACCAAAGGCTTGCACTCTTCTACCATGTTTTGCAAGAAATTCTTGCTCTTGCAGTGAAGCAGCAGATTAACTGTAGTCAACGCTACAAACTCAGCTCCACCCATCAAACCCAGATCTTTGCTGTAACATATGGTGTGCCTCCTTATCTGGTCTGTCAATTTTCAACAGTACTAGAAAAATCAATAATCTGATAGAAAGCCACTGTACAGTTTGCTTCTAAAAACAATTTAAAATACAAGCTTTCAGCTTTTCACATGTGCAAGCTGAGGCTTTGTTTTTCCTGTGAGTTAAGTCTGCGCTGGAGGAAAGAGAGCTTTAGTTCTACCCAACTTTTTATGCATGTCTTTTTTTTTATTCATGACTTTTTATGCAGTTCGTGCTCTTAGGAACTGTATGGGGAAACCTATCAATATGTAAAAGTAGTTGCTTTGTTGAATCCATCGTACAATGGATTAATTTTTGTGCATTAATTCTGAAAGTCAAGACAAGCAGTCTGAACAGATCACCTTAGCAGCGCAGAAAATGGGTTTGTGTTTTTATGGCAACATTTAAATACTTCAATTGCTAAGTACACTGCTGTTGCACAAAACAAAACTGCAGGACCAAAATATCCAGCCAAGTTTACTTACAGGTAGAAAGGATCATGTCTGGTTATCCATTTATATTCAAATGAAAATGCAAACCTCTCTTCATGAGCTGTGCCAGTGAAACAGCCCAAGCTGAGCTCTTCGCTCTGATATGAAACATGGTAAACCACAAGTATTGCTTGACCATGCCTACTTACCTTTTATTTAAGAAAAAAAAAAAAGCCCCAGATTAGAAGGAGAAAAAAGTGTCTGCTTTCCAGTAGCAAACAGTCTATAGGAAAAAAAAATTAATAAACTGTTATCATAGGTCCAAGTATTTCTTATTAAAAAAAGGATAAAAGCCACATTAGATATAATCACAGCATTTGGTTCTGTCCAGAGGATTTTTGACACCAACATTTGAAAAAAATCAGTAATAATAGGAAGGGGAGGAAGAACTGAAGTTGCTTAAGGGTGAGAGAGCTCATCCAGAAGAAAGGATGGTACATTTCAATCTGCCTTTGAAGACATCAGGAGAGTCAGCAAGACAGCTGCCTCCAAAGGCATTCTGATCCTTTCTAAAATTAGCCACCTAAGGCTACATTCAACTAAACAAATGCATTCATTGATAAACCGGGTCCCTCAGAGTTCCTGACATCCTAAGTAAGTATCAAATCCAAGAGCAGGTAGGCGGAAATTATCCTCAGGTACTGTGAAGAGGCAGGGCAAAGTGTTGGATTCAGAGCACCCACCCCACTGAGAAAACTGCTGCCAAAAGTCCACACAGTTAGGGTGTGTTTTATAATATAAATTAATGATAAATATTTAATTATTGAAAAGAAACAGGCTTAAGGTTCATTGGAAACTATTAATCTTCTGATTTTCCTACGGTTCATTTGTGTTTTAAGAGAACATTACTTACTACTGTAAAATTCTTCATGATGTATTGTTGAAAGTGTTGGCAACATCATACTTTACAGGATCTCCATGGTGAAAGTGGGGTTCAAAGGAGTAGTTAGGGAAAGATGAGCTTGGCTTACATTAAATGTTCCACATTGCTTTTTCTACTACATGTACAAACCCCTAGATTTTTCCTCCTGACATTACATGCTGTTTATATTGATTGGGGAATGGTTTGAACTCAAAAATTTGATGGATTGGATTGCATAGTTGGAATAATCTTCTGAGACTTTGTCATTAAGAAAAAAAAGGCATTTAAACCTTTTCTGATCGTCTGTAACTTTTCAATAGCATGAGAAAAAGAAAGCACTTCTTCCAAGAGAAAGGAGGTTTCCTCCTTTTGAACATAAAGGTTTAGGCAAAGCAGTGCAGGGATTTAAGCATCTCCAAAACTGATTACAGAAAGACTCAAATGCAAGAATGATAGAATGCATTAGCTAACTATAGTTACCTTTAATAATTTGATCAGAAATAAAGTTCACCGTACTCCTCTCTGACTACTTGAAAATGAAATTAAAAAGGTTTTGTGCAATATATTTCCTATTATACATGGCACAATAGTACAAGTAGAAAAAGAAAATGTAATAGAGCTACTCAGAAGGTAGTTACAGCAAAACTAGAGTGTAAATACTCTTCATATCCACTTGTACAAAGTTAGATTAACTGAAACAAGCTTCAGCAAGGCTGTGGAGACATTGGCTTCTAGGAGAGGGGACATGGCAGGTAACTTCTAAAGAGAGTTCAGGCATTTCTGCACTTAAGATTTCAACATGGCCAAGTTAATTTAAATATATATCCATTCTACCATTTATGTATTTAGTACAGTGTATGTGTACACACAGAAATATATACATACACGGACTATCATAACACTTTAATCATGTGAACAATGAGTTTGACTTATGATGCACTGACGGTAAATTATTTGCTACAAAATTAATTGGTTCCAAACAATAGTTAACATTCACTTTATTTACACACATGTGTAGTATGACATTTTTTGTTATGAACAGAAAGGTTAGATCACTCTATGTACAGATGACAGACAGAAAGAAGAGCCCTCCTTAAACACACC
Organism: Lophotriccus pileatus; assembly: GCA_035583135.1. NCBI lineage: Eukaryota > Metazoa > Chordata > Aves > Passeriformes > Tyrannidae > Lophotriccus > Lophotriccus pileatus. The sequence continues at coordinate 47,041,773 of JAWWES010000133.1, read as the reverse complement.
TGAGAATTTACTTTGTTTCATTTACAATCCCACATATAGAGTTGTGTATTCCAGTGAGGGTAAGTCAAATTTCAAGACAACCGCCCCCACACACACTTTATATAAATAAATGCATTGAATATATATATTTACATTACATACAGCATATAAATTATTTTATAATTAATCCAAAACTTGGTACTATGGTACAATGACAGCCAGTTGTGCTGAGTCTTGGACTTAGTTTTGATCAGTAACATCAAGACTAACCATGGGAGGTCTCTGGTTGATCAAACAGCTTAGAATGACTTTGGAATATCACAGCTCAGTCCTGAAGCAAGGCTTTTAGAGTGTTACACTGAACTGAAGACTGTGCTGGCAACAACCTACTATGTGCAAATGAAAGAGACATGTTTTGTCTTCCTGATGTGCCATAAAACACCCATCAACTGAGAAAAATAATGTTTCTGGAGAATCTCTGGAAACTTTTCAGTGTCAGTAAATAGTAATTTATAGATACCTTCCATTTTTAAGCATGCAAATCACTACTAATACTACTGCCTGTGTAAAGAGAAACTCAGAAACGTGGACTGTATGTACATGAAACCAACCCACTGAATGCAAATAAGGCTCCTGACCTTTGGTCACATTGTCTCCCTCCATAAAGAGCTCAACTTGCCAGCTAAGCAATGCTGACTGTTCAGAGAAAATACAGAGATTGCTGAAGACACTGTGCTCATTTCCCAACATCATGTAAAACTCTCCTTTGTGCTTGAGTGGATTAGATGTCACAGGTTCCCCACATTGTTTAGCAACACCCAGCAGCTTACAAGATCAAGCTCCTCAAAAGAAATTATGTAGCCTCATCTTTGGAAAGTGGCTTCTTTTCTGTGCTTATGCTGCTGTTGTCTTTTTTCAGAAAGCATCTTCACCCTCTGCAATTTCAATGATTGCATGAAGCAACTCTTCAAAAGTTGGGCGTCCCTCTGGTTTCTAAAAATACAAAGCATGCACAGCTGTGATCAGAAATTAAGTTTTGTTGGTTTTGATAAAATATTGGCCATTATATCATTCTGTGGCAATGAATTTACCATTTCATTAAATACGAAATGCAAAAATTTCCTTGTCTGGATTTTGGATCTGTCACTTAGTATCAGGAAGCAACACCTTTTCTTTATGCTTTGAAAAAGCATAAATACGTCTTGCTGGACTACTCTTCATATAATTTATTATTTTGCATAGTTCAACACCTTTTTATTTTTCTTCCCCATCCCCATCTTTGCCCAATGAACAGCTCTAATCTTTCTTTATGCAAGTTTTTTATGCTCCTAAGAATTTTGAGTGTCATTCTCTGATGCCTCATTTACAACAATTTCCTTATTTGACCTCCAAAGTGAGACTGTGTCACAGACTTACACAAAGGTATCTTTCATTTACTCTATTTTCCATGCAGTTCCTCAATGTGCTTTATAATCCTATTTGTTTTGTTTATTTAAATATTGAATCACCATCCCTGGAAGTATTTAAAAGATATGTAGAAGGAGAACTTAGGGACATGGTTTAATGGTGGACTTGGCAATGCTGGGTTAATGGTTGGACTTGGTGCTCTTAACTGTCTTTTTCAAGCTAAATGGTTCTATGATTTTAGGATTGCGGCAATACACCGAGGTAATCTCTTTGCTGACTGCAGGAGCAGCTAGACAGGCAACACTGGACAGCTGGATGATAAAAGAAGAAGAAGAAAATACTAAAGCAAAAATATTGTGGTCATGAGCCAGCCAAAGCTAAGATTAGTGTGTGTGAAAAGAAAGAGAAGGTCAAGCTGGAAAGCCGCTTGGGGCATGATTGTTTTTTGTGACCGAGAGCAGTCACATGCACATGTGTGGCATGGGTGCTGATAAAGAGACATCTGGCCTGGCTTGATAGTTCGGGCCACAATATTTTTGCTTTAGTATTTTATTCTTCTTCTTTTATCATCCAGCTGGCCGTTGTTGTCTGTCTAGCTGCTCCTGCAGTCAGCAAAGAGATTATCTCAGCGTATTGCCACAATCCTAGAAGCTGACCTTCCTGACACAGTTAATTTCACATCTCCTGAGTGCCTGGATAGCTTGTACTTTTCCTACAGAATTCATAATCAGGTAATGAAGTAGTCCTTTAAAAATATTTTCAATCACTCCAACATGGTTCTGTAATGACTAATAAACTGAGGCAATACAAAATCAGATTCTCCACTTCTTGGCCTTTCTGACTTTATTTTTCTTTTTTTTGGTAGCAGTAATTGTATGCAGGTAAAATTGCAGTCAGCATAGATTTAGCAATTATTTAATTTTGTTACTAAATGCCTTTGCACACTTAATCTGATAGTTCATTTATTTCATAAAAATGTCTTCAGTGTTTTTTCTTATCACAGTTCTAGTTCATCTGCAAACCAGGAGGAGATCTCTGTCTTTTGAATAAACACACAAATAGCTTACAGACCTGGATACACTCAGAATGCTGCTTTAGAGAAGATTAACTACTGTTGCTGGATTGACCTTTATTTCAGTTCAAAGACAAAAAAATTAAAAGTACATACCTCCTGCCAGCACATCATCATCATTTCATACACCGGCTTACTGGCTAGTTTGGGCCGATACAAACGATGTCCCTGGCTAACCATCGTTACCACTTCATAGTTGGAGCTTTTTTCAAAGGGCATTTTTCCTTCCGTAAATACTTCCCACATTAAAACACCTGGAAAAAAGTTTACAGAAAATAAGAAAACAACGTCTTAAACATATATGTTTATTTTGGGCCCTGTCTTGGGATTTCTGATGGATAAAAAGTTTGAGAACTGTATTCTAGAAACTGTTTTCATTTATCACCACTGAAAATGCCTTATTCTAGCAGCATGGTTTTTAATAAATAACAGTACTAAAGGTGTCTGTGGAACTTTATCTGATCATAAAACCATGGCAAATGGTTTCTCTCAGCTTCTTCTCAGTTGTCTGATTCCTTCCCAATAACCGGAGCTTAACAGCTACTGATAAGATGTAAAACTAGTGCTTTCTCTCCATGATGAAACGTTTCTTACCGAACGACCAGACATCTGACTTGCTGCTGAATCGGCTGTAATTAAAAACTTCCGGGGGGCACCATTTCACAGGAAATTTAGCCCCAGAAGAGCTTGTGTATTGGTCATCAAGGACATACCTAAAAAAAAAAAAGAAAAAGGCAGACAAGATATCCTTCAGTCAGCCTCCAAATCTGCAAAAAACCCTGAGATGAGCTCAACTGCTTGGAGCATGCTGCTAATAACACCAAGGTGATGGGTTCAATCCCCCTACAGGCCATTCACTTCAGAGCTGGAGTCAATGATCCCTGTCTGAATCCCTTCCAACTCAGAATATTCTGTGACTCTGTGAAATTATGACTTAGTTTTGGATTGGAATATTAGAAGCTCACATTGCCACCTAATGGCCATGACTGTTAGCATCACACAATAAAAATAGCTTCCCTGGGGCAGTACTAAGGCTTCAGTCAAGACACAGTTCATTTTTCATATTACCTCAGAATCCTTTCTTGTGATTTATTAGCTACACAACACAGGTCTAAGCTGCCTGCAATTTAAGCATATGTATTATGAGAGAAAATGAGGCAAAAGCAGAAATTTCTTGTTCTGTTTTTCACTAGCCAGTGTGAGTTCAGACGTCAGGGGACTTGCAAGCTCAGCAGTACAAAGAGGTGGCAAAAGCCAAGATCATGGTCAAACCATGGTGCTTTAACACCCTTCTTGGAAGAGCTGCTCCCCACCACTGCCTCACTCACACATCACCCACGCCGGTGCTAACAACGGCAGGAAATTAGCCTCCCCTCCAGCTCTCAACAGCTCCCAGCCCTCCAGCTAGCACGATGCAGCTCTGAACCATCTACCCCAAGAGGATCTGAAACTCACTGAACAGCCTCTTACCAACATTTATTTACCAAAATACAGATTAACCATTATCTCTGCTGTCTGATAAAAGCTTTGACATGCCTTTAGTAATGAAATCAGCACGTGACCACCTAACAAACAAGCTTTATAGACATTCGGAAAAAATAAAAAAAACACCAAAGGCTGTTACCTAGAGAGGTCAAAAAAATCATTTTTTTAAGTAATTTTGCTCAGCTTATGTTGCCTTTGGGCTAAGTACAAGGGTTAGATGAATTTTTCCAAATCCCCACAAATAAGTTGGCACACTCAGACATACCTTGTCATTCCAAAATCTGACACTTTGACCACTCCTGAATCACTCACTAAACAGTTTCTGGCAGCCTGCAAAGGGAACGGTTAGAGCTGGATGAAAACTTACAGTCTTTTGCAGACAAATTACAACAATCTTCATCCTCATTGCAAATTCACCCATTTACCGAGTTCAGTGGTGTATTTTCATTACAAAAATACAGGAGCCTCTCCTCTTGATAGTACTATTTTGACAACTAGATCACTTTGTAAAAAATCACCAGAAAAAAAAATCGTTACCTCAAGGGATTCATGAGTGGTGAAAATGGCACTGATACAGAACAGAGGCTATTATATTAGCACAAATAGCTACTAAGTCTTTATAAAAATTTCAGACAGATTTTATTCCATTTTCTTGGGAGAGAAAAATGTCTCATAATTTTCTGTACAGAGCAGTTTTAGAGACTTGGTTAGACTCTAAAGAGCCAACTTCAGCCACTTAGAATTTTCTGGAGGAACAAAAGCAGTTGTTTACAAACAGGCTGTCTCAGAAAGGAATAGTAAGGGTCAAAAATAAAAATTTCAAAGAGGAGGTCTGTTACCAGGTCTCTGTGGATAAAGCTGTTTCTCTCCAGGTACTCCATTCCCTCACATACATCTTGGCACATAGTGAGCAGGATGTCTTTACTCAAAACTCCTCGTTTTTGTCTCAGGTAATTGAGAAGGCAGCCATGCTCCATGAACTCAGTCACGATGTAAATGGGTCTCTGTTGTGTGCACACGCCATACAGCTGAACTAATTTAGGATGTGTTAACTTCCTGAAAAGATTGAGATCATGTGATTATTACTTCCTCCACACAGTGCTAGCTCCCACCCCACAAAACTGCAAAAATACCAGCTACCCTAAGAGTTTTATTTATAATCAGTATCTGGCATCAGAGGCCTAGAACGAGAAATAAAAGTGCCAGGCACACAACTCACATCATTACTTTAGCTTCTTCAATGAAATCCTCTTCGTACATTGCCCCTTCCCGTATTGCCTTGATGGCCACTTTATACTGCGCCCTCCATTTCCCAAGGCGCACTACTCCGAACAGACCACTCCCCAGTTCTCTCATGAACGTCAGTTCTGAGGGATTAATTTCCCATTTTTCTATTAAAGAAAAAAAAAAGGAACAGCTAAGGAACTGGTAGGTGATAAGGAAGAGAAAAGGGAAACTGGATTAGTAGCAAATTAAGGATTTTAGGGAGAACACGTGTTAGAATTAACTTGAAAACCAAACACTCCTATACCTCACAAAACAAACTTTTAGGTAGACATGACCTTTAAGCAACACCTGACCAATACAGAAGTCAAAATTCAAACTTTCCCAAGGCCAACAATTACATACTGATATTTTCAGTCGATTCCAACAAGTTGCCACCATACGAAATTGTGCCAATGTGTAGAAATTGCTCACATGTGATGTGGCACATTTAAAAAAACCTTATTGCAAACTTACATTTTAAAAAAGTAACCCCTCCACAAAGATCAAATTCCCAAGATGGAGTCAGAAGTCTGGAGGCTAATGAAGGAACCAAAGACACAGCTCTTTAATCAGACAGAGCTCAAGGTATCCACAAAAGCATGGAGGAAAATACCAAATTCCCCTGGAGCACCAGTGACATGTTCTGCCTCTCCTCACTGCTGCCCTTGGCACCACACACCTATGACCAGCTGTGCTGCCTTTGCATACTGATACTCCCTGCAAGGGTCTCGAAGGTACACCTGCACCAGTGTAAGCTGGTATAGCCAATCACAGTACAGACTCAAACCTTTTCAAAATGTTTAGAAGATATTTTAGCATCTTAGCATAAAATCACAGAAAATCTTAACATAAAATCATTAGAAAACATATGTGTCGATGAATATAGCATGCAATCACCATAGCTGAATCCTGCTGTTGTTGGTGCTGTCGTCTTCTTTGGGGTCACTGGGTAACGCAGCCTGGTAACGAGACCTGAGGGTCAACGATAAGACACAGTTTACTTCTGAAATAGTGCCAGGCAGCCACTTGTTCACTGCAGACTCCAACACTGATTAACAGTCAGCTTATTGTTATATACAGCGTTGACCACATTTTCTGATATTGCATTGTCTTGATTCTAAGTGGCTGTGAGAGTCACACAGGAGCCCTCACTACATCTAACTCATTGCATCTTCTTTACTGGTGAGAGATGGATACATGCATACATATTTGTGCTTTACAGTTATGCTGGCACCAAAAAAGCCTGAGAACACCTTTCATAAAGCAAATCAGAAAGATTATCTAAAACGCACAATGTTACTTGATCATTTCTCTTTTAGACATATAAATCCCACCAGTTTCATATAGGGATTTTATATGCCTCACGTTGAATTAGCTGAATATTCCCCTAAATACATTTTCAGAACTTGACATGACAAAAGGAATGAAGCAATTAAAAATATGTAGAAAAATAATTTATAATAAATGAAAAGTGGGCTTGTGTTTTTGTGGCATATTTTTCAGAAAAGCATTTTCCAGAATATCATCAGGAAATGCTGGACCATCAGAGTTTGATGTAAAGATCTGGAAACTATAATTTGTGAGGAAAATATATGCACAGACTGGACTTGAAAAAAAACACATTACTGTTCTCCCCATCTGTTTGCTGTACAGGGAGGTTAGATCATTTTAAGTGGCAGTGGCCAGCAGGTAAAAATCTAGTGCCTGGAGAGTATTCTGGGGAACTATCATCCCTGTCCATCTGTTGTGGGTTACAGGGAGCTGATAGAAGCACTATAGGGGGCTAAGTGAATAATTCCTGACTTGATACAGTATTCTTCTGTTACTCTGGGGACAGTAACATATCTACACATTTTATATATATATACCTTTACATAAAACCTTTCAAATGATTGTCTGTGTTGAAATAATGTGAAAATGCAGCATTTCATGACTTTCCTGGAAAAGAAAGATCTATAAAATCCTAAAAATTTTCATTAAACCCCTAAAATGCCTCACTCTCCTTTTCAAATGAACCCTAAGTGACAGAAAAATCCAGTTCATCTACCTGCTGCATTATGTTGATGATATTCAATTATGTCTGGAATGGAGTTAAAGAGATGTTTTTCTGCCAGGTAGTACTGCTTTGGTGAAGTTACTGTTTCTTTAATATGGTAGTGTCTTACTGCTGATGAACCTTCCCTGGAGAAATAATAACAATAATATTAATTAGTAATAATATATTGTCATTTGTTGTGATTTTTTTAAGAGGAGCATATTGACTAGGAAAAGGAAACTAAAAGGGCCCACGCAGGTGCCCAATGTCACACACTTTGAGAACAGCTTGAATGTCAAACATCCCAAGCGCTGGTGACTCGCCTTCATCTCAGGGCTCAAACCAAGTTGAAGATTAACCCAGAACAGGTTAATTTTCAGCCCGGCAAGCTCCCCAGTCCAGCTCACACACCTGGCACAAACACAGGCTGAAAGGAGGGAAAAGACCAAATGGGGTGGGAGAGAAAAACCTCCTTCTCTGGGTAGAGGTTTAGGTCTCCACTGGTTTAAACCAAATGTGGCCTAACCATGGAGTCAACAATTTCATTTTAATCACTCTTCTTTTCTATCACATCAGCCCTTGTTTCTTTATGGAGTTCTTTCCTGAGCTTTCCCCCAGCCAATGGATTTGGACACAGATACAAATCTTTGGGCAAGACAAGGTGTGCAGAGCAGAACAGAAACTCACCCTCCAAATTTTGTGTAAAGGGAAACTGTATACAGGCCAGGCTGACTGGAGTCTCTCACCACAAAACCACCTTCTTTATCCTGAAACACATGCACATAGACGGTTTTGTAAAACTGCTTTAAGCTACACGATTCTTTTACTTGTTCTAGGATATGCACTTGCCCAAATGAGCCTCTGCTTTAACAAAAGAAGCTACTGAAGCAAAATACACAGCTGATACTGCAAGGCTGCCGTGCTCACCTCATTCCTGAGGAGCTGTTCTGCCTTGCTTCTGTTCAGGTTTCGGCTGTACCACCTGCAACACAACATCAGTAAACAAAACTTCTCCCAGGTGCATGCTTTACACAAAAAGCTTTTAGCAAAGCATTATGAAGCTACAGATACAGTAATTTTATGATTAATTAAGATCAAGAATTCAACTTTTGATAATGTGCAAAAATCAGTGTGTATTACACTGTGCAGTTATCCCATAAAAATGCCCCGAAACAAATCTAGAGAGATCCCACAGAAGCCAATAATCAGGTAATTGATAAATGTTTTCAGAAAAACATTTTTTGACCATTCACAGGCTGATGGCAGTAGTTGCTGTGAACAGCAGTCTGAGGGCAGGCTGGCAGCCCTGACGAAGCAGCTGCCTTGCATACTGGTCAAGCCACCTGTGGAGCTGGCTGCTGGACTGCTATGTCATTCAATAACTCCATAGTTGTGGGCTTCCAGGGAGAACCCACCTAGCAAAGAGGGGGCCGAAATTAAGTGTCACAGTTACACATCCCTGAGCTCTGTGCTGGATGGGCAGGTTAAAGCAGCCACAGAAGCACCAACATGTCAGCCAGTCGCAGAGAAAATTAAGAAAAGGATAAAACAGGCAGCTCTCAAATGGTGTGGTGCAACCATTTTGAGCTATGCTGTCACTGTGGTAACCGAGCAGGGAAGTGGCACAGCAGCCTTTAATCAGATTCTGCCTGTTCCGGAGACAGTGGTTTCTTGCTCCCTGGATTTCGCCGTGACTCAGAATTACGGCCCCAAGCTGGTAAAAGCACAAAGTGGCTGGACCAGATAAGGCAGCCCAGTTCCTTCCTTCCCTTTCTGCTAGCCCTGAAGCCCAGCCCAGAGCAGAGCAGAGGTCTTATCAAGAGCCTCTAAGATGAGAGAGCAACAAAGAATTCCCTCTAGTGAAGCTGAGGGCAAAATTCCAGACAAAATTTCACCTTCTGTCAAAACACAGCAGCAGGAGCCATATGTAAGTTGAAAGTAGAGTTCTGGAGCTACTAAAGTACTTTTCTAAACTGGTTTTAATTATTATTTTCTTACAGCTCCATTTTAACTAAAAGTTATTAAATATGTCCTAAGTTCTCAGGCACAGTTTATGCTGTACTGATATTTGAATATCAAGAATAACAGGCTCGGATACTTTGGTGTTAAATTTTATCCTGATGTTCTTAAGTCAGTGTTCCATGATTAAACATCAGTGGGGAAAATCACTTTTTTAAAAGCTAGACATTTATAGCTGTTAATTACATGCAGACTTAAAATGCACTGAACTCTGTATTTTCTTGAGAATATGAGCTGCCTTCCAAAATCCGTTGTGTTTACTTTGAATGATTTCCACTGTTTTCTGCTCTACTATCTTACTGCCACAGACTTTGGATAAAGATGTCACTTTAATATTAAAACAACATTCAGCACACTTACAGTGGATAAATTTCCTTTAAAGCTTTCCTTTGTCTATCAGAGAATTAGGAGGGCTTTCTTTGCTTTAACAGTGATAGACTAAGTACTACATGCCTGATGGCAGACTCACTGACTTGATCCTACATTAAAAATCACAGCATAATCCATGAGGAGAATCTCAAGAACATATAAGCCTATTTCAATTGTTTAAGTTTAACCTCTAAGTTCTATCATACGTAAACGATTGCTTCCAAGATGTTAAAAATACATGGTCATTCTTGAAGCATGGGTTTGATTTTATGACATTCCAAATTTTAATGCAAATATTCACTTACTCATACTGCTCAAGGTTGTTGGACTTCTTCTCTGTTACGTAGTTGCTTGGAATATATCCTTGTTTTCTAAAAAAATATATAATACATAATGTGAGTGAAAAAAAATGTAAAATTGCATGTGTAGAAGATAGCGTTTCATTCTGCTAATTATCAGAGGTCTCTCAATATAATTCATATATTACTGACCCACCCACTCTACTACTGATTATGCGGGAACTAATTTTCCACAGTAGCATTTCCACATTAACTTTCACCACCCCTCGAGAAGTGACATGGGCAGCAGAAGTATCCAACAAAACCAGCAGAAAGGGTGAGGGAGAGTACCCTCTGCTGCTCTGTCACTTCTGCACTCTAAAGTCCCAGTCAGTCCCAGGAAATATGTTTTGGATCCCACCACAGGCTGACAACTCACAATTACCTGTAACAGATGGCAACAGGAACCTGATACATATTGAAGCATGAAAACTTTCATCTTTAAAACCACAGGGAAAAATTTTAATTCAAGGAATCTAAAGTTGTAGTCATTACAATTACAGCTCTCTCTCAACTCATTCAAAGATTGTCTCTAATGATACAGCTATTAAATAAAGTGATGATGATTATTCAAGTCTGGAAGTCAGAGCCTGCTGAGCAGAGTGTTAACCATATTGCTCCGTAATGAGATGGTCCTCAGGGAAGCAGGAGTACTGTACCAGTCTAGCAAGGTTTTACAGGATGGCTGGTGCCTTAATTGGAAAACCATAAAGTCAGATAGAAAACATAATAGGAAAAGCTTCCAGTTCTGCAACTGTCTTTGCACGCAGGCCCCAAAACATATTGAGTACCACACTTTTTAAAATTGGTTTATGTGTGGGAATATATGGATGAGGTTTCAGGGCTGGGGTCCAAAGTGCAGTTATTTGTTGACACACAGTCAATATAAACTACTACAACACAGAAATAGCCTTATGAACTTTATAAAAAAAATAAGGAACTGGTGTTTACCCATATTTGTCTCTCGCCCTCCACCAATGAATGTCATTTTTCTCAATCACTGTATATTCTTCACCTTTCTCTAATCTTAAATCATGATGTTCTGTAGGCTCAAAGTCATACATTGCTACCACTATCTCCTCCTCTTCATTGCCATTTTCTTCAACTGGAGGAACAGGTGGTGGAGGCCTTCGCTAAAAACAAGACAACATTATTATCATCCCACTCTGCTCCATTTTTCCACCCCACCCACCTTTACCATCACACCAGTGCATTCTGGAGGCAAAAGCTGGGATATTCCTGAGTTGTCCCAGGAGGGAGCTGTGGTGGCCCAAGGAGGCAGCTGGGGTGCATGGCAGCAAATCACGTGGGTGGGTGGTACCCATGGGGCTGGTTCCTGCTGCAGCTCTGCAGATGCCAGGAAAGGGCAAAGCTGGCTGGCATTTGCTTTTTGGCCACATCTTCCACCAGCAGTACAGATACAGCTAAATTTCAATGGGATTTTTTCACCCTGTGACAGAGCATGGTGCCATTGATGTGTACAGAAATAGACCTTTGCTCCAGGATGTGGAAAGAATCTAGAGAAATTTAAGTGCAGTTTCAAAAAGCAGCAATTATCTATTCAATATTTTAAAGACTCTACCTACCACACTTTTTTCTGGCATTGGAGAGGACAATCTCATTACATCTAGAAACAAAGCACAGAAGAGAATTAATGTCTATCCATTTAGCTATGAATTAAAAAATTAAAGAGAAGGTTTAAATTTCAAATAAGGTTTTAATACCTCAACAAGCCTCAAGGAGGACTTAGAAAAGCAAAGACAACTCCAGTTCAGCAGAAGCTCTCTGTGGCATGCTTTGGTGTGGCACAAGTATTGCTGAATCTGTGGTGAATGTAACCTGCTGGCTGATTTAGGATGTTTTTGCAAGAATATTTAATCATTTCTCCTGTTCCTACTATGGAATTTTCCTTAAACCAAAGATGAAATAATTACTATATCCTTTGTAGGACAATATGGCAGTGCTACAGCAGCGCATGCAGGAGCATCCACTGTTGAATAACCAGAACCTCCAATTTGGATGCTGGAAGATGCACATGCCTACAGAAGTCACAGCTCATCCCAGTTAATACTGGGACATTTACAAGCCTCTGAGAAAATTCAGTCCTGTGTCTGGAAAAACATTAAACCTTCTTGTATCATTTTTAGCCTTGTGTAGTAATGCTAAATGCAATACAGGTATTATTCTTTCACACGGGTAAGTAGAGTTTTGAATAAATAACTGAAGAGCTGACAAGATTTCTGGCTGAATCTTTTCCACTATCAGGTTTTATCCTCAGTCTGAGGTAAACACTTGGTCAAATAAGTTTTAAATGGGAGAAACAAATCAAGTGAGATCTAGCAATGTCAGTGATTCCTTTCAACTTCCTCTACACTTTTTTTGGTTTTGGTTTTGTTTTTTTAAGGACATTTTGCTGTTTGTTTTTTTTTTTTTTACAAAATACTTAGAAATGAAACAAACATTTTGACTTACTTTATACACAGTATCAACGATTGAATCTGCTCTAGAAATTTGCATAATATCCATGTCATTCAGGTGTGATGACAGTATCATATAAAAAAGCAGAACAATATGCCAGAACAACTTCATATGAAAACATATTTACTTACTGTTTTCAAAAAGACTGTATTTTTCACAGCCAGGAGCTAATTTTTCTGTCTGTCTGCAGCACTGATAAATTCCCTCTGTCCAGAATTTAGGATGATATTTTACCATTATATTGCTGTTGTTCTTTATTTCTACAAGAAGAAATAGAGCATACATTGAAAGGCACCAAAAAAAAAAAAAGTTTGCAAGAGATTGTATTTTTAATACATATTACAATATCTTTGCCTTTACTTTAGCATTGCTTCTCTTAAGTACTTTCTGGCAACAACAATCATAGAGAATGTTTTTAGGGTAATAACATAACTTTACTCAAGAAGGGAGTGCTGTACTCCCCACCTACAACAGCCATCCCAGCAGGATTTTGGTGAGCCCACGAAAGGAGACCCACATGCCCATCTGCATTGTACGAATCACTCAGGCAGCTGTGAAGGCTCTGGAAGCTCTGTCTGCTTATTTATTAATGTTGCAAGAGTGTCAAATTCCTCTACAAACAGTGTTCTGAAGGGAAAGATAGCTGACATTTATCTCTAGTCCATGGTACAATTCCTGAGTTTGGTCTGAAAGGCTCCTTACCCCCATCCTATGGGCTTGCTGACTTTCAGAGGTCACTCCTTGCCCTGTAATCCCCAACCCAGAAATCATTCCTTATTATTTTACTGACCATCTGTAGTTAATGTGAGCATCTGATGGCGAAAGAGAGCATTAAGAGGCTCATGAAAATAAAGCTTTACTATGAGTATTATCAATAGATATTAGAAATTGATAATAGATAATAGAAATTATCAAATCACGTCATTTTATATCAGCTTAAGGCCCACAGTCTTGTCTAGCTACATCCAAACAAAACTTTTGAGGGATGCCATTAACTAGCTTGGACAAACTTTTTGGTGATTTACTCATTATGCAAAAGCAGAGAGTCAAATTTTGATTGCAGCTGGTCTTCACAAAATCAAACTAGACCAGTCTGGGTCTTTTTTGCAGTCTGGGAGATAAGCAATGGCTCAATTTCGTTTCCTACTATGGAATTTTCCTTAAACCAAGGATGACATGCAGTCACTTGCCCACTCTCCCAACTCAGCAGGGTGGGGAGAGAATAAAAAGAGCAATAGATAAAAACTTGTGGCTTGAGATATAGACAGTTTAATAACCAAAAGAAAGAAAAAACCCAAAAGGCAGTCACTCACCATCACCCACAAGCAGACCAATGCCCAGCCAGTCTCTGAGCAATGGCCAACATGGAAGCAAAAAAACCCAATCCCTGTCTTCCTCCACCCCAGCTTCTGTTGCTGAACACAACTTTACATGCCCTGGAATATCCCTTTGGTCAGCCCAGGTTTGCTGTCCTGGCTGTGTCACCTCCCAGCCTCTTGCCCACGCACAGCCTACTCACTCTGGGGGCACAGGAGGAAAAAGGCTGTGCAAGCACCTCTCAGCAGCAACTACAACATGGTATGTTTTCAACCCTATTTCGGCCACAAATCCAACACACAGCACCAAGTTAACTCCAACACATCCAGACAGCAAAACCAAAGGCATCTGCCTATGTCAGATGTTAAGTATAAGCAATCCCCATTACCTTCTTTCAGGTTCCTCACCCACTGATCCCGGCTTTGTGCACTTGGTGCAAAAACATAAAGCGTATTAGCATCATATACAACCTGGAGAGAGCAAAGAAAGAATCAAAATACATTTACCTTGTAGTATTAACTCATTTCTGCCTCAGGAAACAGAGGAAACAAAACAAGACTAATGACTGTTGCATTTGGCAAGATTAGTGTACTGAGGCACAAAACACTGAGAAAGATTATTAATATTTATTATTCATATATGATGCTTCCAAGATAATAAGGAAGGATTTTGCAATGGTATCTATCTTGACAGCATTTAATAAAATGCTTCACGCTTTGCATTCTTCACCATGTGTTTTCTAAAAACAGCTCAATTCTATCATTATAGCTATTTAATAGTCAGACATCCTTTGTTAACAGCCATTTCATAACTCCCTGCAATTCTGTACTGCTCTGGGGTGATTCTTCCCTTTTATTTCACTGCTTGTATTGCTCTGGAAGAAAGGGATCAGAGTCCCCTCTCCAGCAGTGGAATTCATCCTCACTCCGACCATTCCCTCTACAGTAAGGAGGCACAGCATCCAACCCACCCCAGTTTTCTTTTTCCCCTTTAAGCAATTTGTTTTCTGTGTTTATTTCCATTCAGTTCACAATGAAAATAAAAGCAATAAGTTTTATTTTGATTTTCTCATTCCTATATAATTTAATGGTAACTAAAGTTAATGTAATGTGGAAGACTGAAGACAGGGAAAACAGGCTGCCACCTTGGTGGTTCTGGAGGATGACCAGGAGAAGGGCACTTTTCAGTCAAAACTCAAGCAGAGAGGTTGGGGAAAAGAAAAAGACCAAGTGTATGAGGCACAACTCCCAAGGGAGGGGACTGCAGGGCGAGCAGAGTTTACTGGGGATGGGTTTTAACCACTGATCCTGAACTACCTCCCACCAGCTCCAAAGAGCCAGAGAATAGGCTCAGTATTTAGAAGTGACAGAAATTTTAAAGGAAGTTAAATCCAAATGACTTGGCACTGTTGAAAAGGGCACTGTAATTTATATATTTTATATAAAAGAAACATACCTGAAATGGATATTTATTTTGACAGGGAATAATACCATCACTTCTTACAACTTCTACACATTTAATCCTTGAAATATCCACGGATCCTTTTCTGTACTTTTTCTATAAGAGAGAAGCAAAAAATATTAATAAAACATAACCAATTTATCTAATTTCTTTTTCAGCAGAGACTTCCTTCTTTCCTTTCCATTTATAAAACCTATATTGTTTTAACTGCAGAAGTCATTTGAAAAATATCCCTATAGAGAATATAAATATCTACACTTATGAAAGTGCAGAGTACAGTAAAATTGCTTAGTGAAAAATACCACTTCTTCATACAGAAAGTTTCCAATCAGTTGTAATCATAGGTTTCATCTGCTCTTCTTTACAAAAAATAACTTGAGTACAGAAGAAGGAAAGTCTTCCCTCTGACTGATTTTAAATTATGATTAAAACCAGTGAAGGAAATAGGTGCCAATGCATCATCTCATGTGGTCACTCTATTGCTGAAGTGCTACCACCATTTGGTGGCTACTGCTGTGTTTCACCAATTTACCAGAGAAACTGGGATGCTACACAGGCCATACAAGTCCCTGATGAGGCAGAAAGCAGAAGATAGATGTAACCCATCACTGGGCCAAGCTGGGGTCTGTATTGAAGGAACTTCTTCGACCAAGGCTAGAAGAAGCCCAGAGAAGCAAGGTCAAAAGCAAAGACATCTGAGATGATTTAGGTCACCTAAACTGATAACTATGAACATTTTAAAGAAGGCAAGGCTGTTCAGCAGGTGCTGCCCAGTGCATAGAAATACACTGTAATTCAACACTTTGGAGAGGTGGCCTCTTGGAAGAACAGCTCATAATGGGAGGTGGTGTGTACTGGGCTTTAGTCTACACTGAAGTCTCTAAGGAGACTGTATAGTGCCACCTCTCACTATCAGGAGAGCCAAATCTCTAATAGGAGAG
Organism: Lophotriccus pileatus; assembly: GCA_035583135.1. Classification (NCBI taxonomy): domain Eukaryota; kingdom Metazoa; phylum Chordata; class Aves; order Passeriformes; family Tyrannidae; genus Lophotriccus; species Lophotriccus pileatus. The sequence goes on along the minus strand of JAWWES010000133.1, from coordinate 47,025,606 downwards.
GAAGTTTCTTCTGGAATTTGAACAAAACAAGAACACTAGCAGCTCATGGCTGGTCCTGAATTAATGCACACCAAAAGTTTGAGGAGTACATCCAAAAACATCCAGTCCAGAGTATGGCTTATGAAAGACTGACACTGTTGAAAAAATGTAGAAATAATTAGTAATTACTGAATTATTTGAGATGTGCCAATCCTTATTCAGCTGCCCTCTTCTCTCCCAAGGCTGGAAATTTCAGTCCAATAGCAGAAGTCTGATACAATCATAAGCAACTGAAAACACAGTCTTGTAAACAAAGAGCAACTACAAATATAGCTGTCATAATTCCATCATCCTAGAAACATGATAGTTACTACCCATGGAAGCTTGATCAGCATTTAAAATGCATTTAGCACTCTGTCACTTATGCACGTTGATGCAGAGAAAGCGTACATGAGTAACTCATGCACGTCATGGTCAGCATCAGGAAGAATGACAGGAGCTAAGTCCAGATAAAGCTGTAGCTGTTATTTAATGCCAGGGAAACCAACACACACAGAGACACTGGGTTTTCTTTTCACGGTGGAGGTTTAATGAATCATAAAAAAAAAAGAAGTCATCAAATCATAAACATTACCATGAGCTGTACTACAAAAATATATCATGTAATGCTGAAAATTGGTTTTCACCAAGTATGCAACACTGGATTTTTTCATGTTAACTCTTCTGTTTATTTTATGTGGGTTCCTTCCAACTCAGGATATTATATGATTCTATGGTATCCCCTTCCTTGAACACTGACTCCCTAAAGTAAAACACACATCCCTGCAAAAGCCAAAAACTGAGTTGCTGAAGTCCACAGCAGGCAGTACTGCTTCTCCCTCAGTGGCAAGGGTCACTGTGTGGCAGGCTTGGCAGTTTCAGGGCTGTCAGATTAGCCAAGTCTGAACAGGAGAATCCAAACAAGATGAGCTTTTTCATGAAGCCCAAAATTCAGTGCTCCACGTAAGTGTGCTGAAGACATCTCTCCAGATCTTTTTCTTTCACAGCAACATACAAAGAAGAAATGCTTACCACTCCCGTAACTTATCTACCCTCCTTTCTGTGTCCAGTGGGGGACTCAGACTGCTTAGATCCCACCTGCTGGTTAACTGAGGTTGCAGGACAGAGAGATAATACACATTGGGGTTCTCTTTATCCAGAATCACAGAAATTCCCTAGAGGAACACACTTTATTACTTTGTCTGAATCTCCCTCCTCCAGAGATTTTCATGCCACATCTGGCATTCAGTAAGTGCTCACTCAAACAGAGGATACAACTGCCAGGAGGACAAGGGACAAAAATCCAAATAGATAATCATCTAACATTTGGGGGGGGGGGGGAATTAAGGAAACCCTATTATTTAAAACACATCATCCTTGTAACTGTATTTCCTAAATCATCCCTTTCTACACTTCTATGATTTAAGGTGGCTCAGTTTGCTTCACCACAAGATGTTGAATTGAGCCACCTCAAAGTTGACTCACAACTCAGTGAAGCAAATTAAGCCTAACATCAGAGATTATTCTTTTTTTTTGCATATTTTACAGATTTTCAAAAAAAGCTTACATTTGTGAAATTAAATACAAATCTACTGCTCCAGACATGTTTCAGATTACATCAGAAGCAACAGTTATCAATGGCCACCAGCCTTCAAACTTCCAAGTGTGAAGCTCTATTTTAGCTCAGCATTACTCACTAATAAACTATGAGGCACAGAAGCAGGAAAGGATGACTCAAAAGTGCTAAAGAGACCACTGCAATTCCTCTCTCCTCCCTGCTTTAATGATTTCCCTTTATAATAGGACACCTTGCATACTATCACTGTGTTGCATTTACTCTACAAGGCAAATGCCTTGCTCTAGACCCAGACAAGCAGCAAACAAGAAATGCAGAATCAAGGGAGAGCTCAAGCCCTGAACCAGCTGGGAAGCAGAGGTGCAGGCATGAACCAGCCCTGAGTAATCCACCCACAACCCCTCTTTCCAACAAGTGACCTCTGCTACGGAGGTAGAATTAGTACAGCGGCTAATCATGCAATGCCAAACTTTAGAAGGCAGAAGGACATTTATAAAGGGGTTTACTTTGGAAGGTGAAGATTGCTAACACAGCAGAAAAAGGTTAGATTCACTGTAGAAACAGTAGTATATTTCACCAGAACTTTCGTGCATGCTGTCTGAATGGGATATAAGTGCTGAAAAAATCATGGGTCAGTGAAACCAAGGGATCTACCAAACCCGGACCACCCCTTTTCTGAAGATAGATATACACCTCTAGAGGGAGGTCTATAGAAGCAAATATGGTTAGAACAGTAATAAAGGTATAAAAATAATATATCCCAATAAAGATAATAAATAGGCAAAATATGTGCTTCAAAGTTACACTAAAGTTTGGGGGTTTGTTCTAGGTTTTTTTTAATGTACCTGCTTGCTGAAAAAAACAAAGGGGAAGTCACTATATAGAAACTACTATACAAAGCTGCCCAAAATGCAAATGCCATACATATTTCATATTTGCCTATACTTAAAAAAATTGATTTACAGTTTTAGAAGCCCTGCTCCTTGGCAATGGGAATGGCCAGTCCAGGCAATAAGTCTTGGTTCTATGCAATCCAAATAGTATAAGCTATTTCTTTTCTTTTTTTTTTTTAACATATAAAACTGCAATATTAAGAAGGCATAACACTAGACCTATGTTTTCAGACATGGAGCAAATATATGATTACACATAAAAGAAATTACACTTAGAAGAAATAATCTTAGAATACCAGAAGACAAGAAATATCTGTGTTAAATAAATGCACAATCACACAGCTGATCCTCTGTACACTTAGGATTACTCCTCTGTTGATTAAAGCAGCTTTACAGCTTAAGAAGCCCTCACTATCAGATGAAAATATTTCTTCCTCTTTGCTGATGAAGATATTGTGCTGCTTACCCTCAAAAAAGTGTTTATGTGTGGGGATGTTAAACAATACACAAAGAACATTACATTTGGAAAAAAATGAAATGAAAACATGCAGAAGTTAGCCCAGCTGTCAAGAGATACCTAGATGTTGTCTCCCCCATGCTGTCTCCTTCTCTTTTTCTTTGTTGTTCATATTTTTTCTTTCTCCCATGCTTCCCCCCATGTAGGAAATCCTGAGGTCACCAGCATGTGACCCACGGAACAATGCTCTCAGAGCTACAGCAGATCACAGCTTTACTGACACCTCCTTTTATGGAGCTGCTCTACAACTTTACAAAACCTCGGAAAGCCTGGCTAAGCCAACACTGCCTGCAGGCAGCTTCTGTGGCAGAATATGCTCCAGAGCCAAATGTAACAGTATTTTCATGCTTGGTTTTTGGTCGGGTTTGTTTTGTTGGTTTGGGGTTTTTTTTTGGTGGGGGGGAGGGATTGGGCTTTGGGGATTTTTTGTTTGGTTTGTCAGGTTTTCTTAATAGTATTGCCACTTAGCAATAAGAAGCACTGACTAGATACTGCTGCAGTTCTCTTGAGGCAAGCAATTACTGATTATGCAAATATAATTACTGTAGCTAGGTGTTAAATGGCCACATTTTCCATTCCCATATTTTCCAGTGAGTCAGAGGTGTTGAAGAATGCTCTGTCTCCTTTCAATTTATTTTTAAGATATTATTTTTTAAAAAGCAAGTATCAAGTATTTCTATTTATCTTTCCAAAATGGCCAGAATCAATATAAAAAGCGAGGGGTGACTACTATTCTGATCTAGTTTGACCTGATCCAACATCTGACTCCCAAGAAGAATTTAAAGGGGGAACAAACAATCAAAAAAAATCCCACAAAACCACCTGTCTTGTAAATTAAGAAACTGAGAATCCAACACTATCATCTGGCTACTCAGCAGATGTCAGCCACCAGCACTGGAGAGACTGAAAAGCACAAAAATAAATTACCCATCCTAGTACTGATGCAACTTCCTAACCATGACTATAATGTGCTTTCCGTAATTTACTCCTCTCCTGCAACCAAGAGGCAGTCAGTCAAACACACAACTGCAGTCATGATACACTGCTGCAACCACATAAGAGTAATGGACACAATAAATCAGCCAGGTCTCCATCCATATCAGGAGCTGTCAAAGTAACCAGCATATCTCTTCAGGTTCTTTCAAACAAATCTTCTTGTCTTGGTTTTCTCTGAAGTCCTCACAGAGCTCTGAGTCTGCCCAGCCTAGCTGTAGCATTTCTGCCCTGTATTTTCCCCTCTCAGGGCCACTGCTCTGTCTGCTGGGTGACACCTTGCATTCAGCCACTCCCCTAACACAGCCTTCATGTTGTCTGAACACTAGCTTTGGACAACCCAAGCCAAAAAGAAAGGATACCCAAGTCCACAGGCACCAACAGGGGAGTGACCAGGACCCAAGAGAAGACCCAAGAGGTCCCCTAGTCAAGGCACCAGATGTTTTATCTACTTTCTCAACATTCAGATGATGGACTCCACAACTACAGAGCCAAGAGGTTTTTATTTGCCTTTGGAGATTCTTATCCATCACTACTCCATCTCTGTGCTTCCAACAATTGCTGCTCCACCAACCAACCCTTCAACCAATCCTTCATCACTGGCTTTTGGGAACCTCATTCTTCCCACTGTTCTTGTTCTTGAATCTCACAGGTAGTTCCACAACTTTCTTGAAACTTACTACCCTAAACCAGATGCAGCACTGCAGCTTATGCATTATCATCTGACTATAAGGATCATAGAATCATAGAATGGTTTAGGTTGGAAGGGATATTGAAGTTCCCACCTTCCTGCTATAGGCAGGGACACCTTACACTAGACCAGGTAGCTCAGGGTCCCATCCAGCCTGGCCTTGAACACCTGCAGGGATGGGACATCTACAACCTCCTTGGGCATCTTGTTCCAGTACCTCATCACCCTCACAGTAAAGAATTTTTTCCTAATATCTAATCTAAACCCACTCTCTTTCAATTTGAACCCATTCCCTCTTGTCCTCTCACTTACATGCTCTTGTAAATAGTCTTGCCCCCATCTTTCCCTAAGTTCCCTTCAGGTACTGGAAGGCTGCAATTAGGTCACCCCAAAGCCCTCTTCTCTCCAAGCTCAGCAATCCCAGCTCTCTCAGCCTTTCCTCATAGGACAAGTGCTCCATCCCTCTTATCAAATTGGTGGCTCTCCTCTGGAATCACTCTAACAGGTCCAGTCCTTCCTGTGTTGGGAATTCCAGAGGTGGATGCAGCACTCCAGGTGGGGTCCCACGAGAGTAGAGTAGAGGGGCAGAGTCACCTTCTTGATCTGCTTCTGATGCAGCCCAGAACACAGTTGGCTTTCTGGATTGCAAGTGCACACTGCCAGACCATGTCCAGCCCTTCATCCACCAGCACCCCTAAGTCCTTCTAGGCAGGGCTCTCAATCTGCTCATCCCCCAGCCTGTATTGGTACTGGGAGTTGCACTTGGTCTTATTAAACCACACAAAATTCCCATGTGCCCGCTCGTCAAGCTTGTCCAGGTCCCTCTGGATGGCATCAGGTGTGTCAATAGCACCACTCAGCTTGGTGTCACCTGCAAATTTGCTGAGGGTACACTCAATCCCTCTGTTTATGTCATTAATGAAGTTATTAAATAACAGTGGTCCCCTTTGCACTTGTCCACATTGAATCACATCCTCTAAAATAAAAAAGCAAACAACCAAACCCACCACCAAACCCACCACACCTAATTCCAACACACCACTTGGAATTCTAGACTTGTTTTTCAAAATGGTTCTTCAAGTTTTATGTCACCTGAGAACTTAACAAGCTTCTATTCCAACAAATCACTAGTGAAAATACTGAAATGCAGAACAGGACATAAAAATTGCCAAATTGTTCAAGACAAGCTTTCAATCTGAAAACAAGCCAACAATGCTTACTCAACACTGTACCAGCTTCCCATGTGCTCTGCAATCAGATTCACAAGAGGTTTTTATAGGTAATTTCTAATATGAAGCACATGTGAAAACGTGTCATACATCACTGTCAAAACAAACTTATTGGAATGAAACCACAGGATATCTGCTGCCTCTCTGCTACCCACAAGACCTGTTACCCCATCGCAGAAGTGCATAGAAGTCTGACATTATTTTATTTTGTTTCTTTGTTGGTTGATGTGCAATTTTTGTATATTCCAGGTAACTTCAACAAGCCTGTTTTTTCTCTAGCCTTCTTACATTTATCTTCCAGCACTTCCTTCTTAACCCCTTAAAGATTGATCCACTCCTGTCTAGTCATGAGGTAAATATTCATATCTTGCCTGTGTCTCAACAACTACAACCTGTTTTTCAACTTCACCTATGTCTGATTTTTTCCATCAAAATTATTTTTAAAAGAATTTTTAAATTCCTTTAAATTCTTTAGATTCTTTTTAAAAAATTACTCCTGATCCTCATTTTATAACCGACCTTTATTTTTTTGGATATTGTAGAGAATGAGGAGTCATTATTACAACATAACCAACTTCTTTACAACTTAAGTTTCTTTATGAATTGCTCTTTAACAAGTGAGTATTCCCATGCATCTGTTAAGCTGCCCCCACATGAAAAGCTTTAAATTATTTCTCTGACTTGAACAGTTTTCACTTGACCCTGCTTAAAATTTCCCCAACTGTGACTACTGTTATCTCTTCTCTTGGGTTTTCAGCCAATATTTAGGGTCTTCTGGATCATCATCAACACGGTAGTTCTGCCTAGGAGCAAAAAACTTATTTTAACAAATTATTTTCATGAATCTGGGGGAAGAGGGAGGGACCCGTGAACAGGCAAACCAGGAAAGATGGAGCTTCGTGATTCCCAATGCCAACATCTACTGTTTTCTGGTAGATTTTCTATCCAGACCTTCTCTGAAATTTTTCTTCTCACATTCTCTTGGCTGCTTTCCTCCTGACTCATTTTTGCTCCTCCCATGAGGGTTCTGGGGCCTTTGCTGCAGAACAGTGTCTTCTCTTTCAATCACCTCCATAGCTCAAAATGCTGACCAGCTTTACATGCAGCTGTACTTTGGGCAATTAATTCCTACTGTTGGATCTACCTAAAGGAGAACTGATTCCTTACTATAGGGTGCTCTGAGCAGTGGCTACTACAGACCTAGATCCAGCCCTCCTCTTCCCCAGGCAATCAAACAAAAGAGGTGTGGGCAACTAACCTGCAGGAAAATTTTGCTGGTCACCGCGACATCTCATCAATGCTTTGCACCATGTCTCTACTCACTTTTTGGCACATTCAGCTCCACAGAAGGATGGGGTTTTTGCTCGAAGTGTTTGCTGCTGTTGTGGGGGACTAGAGGCTATCACAAAATAATTAAATCTATATAAAGATAGCATGGCTTAATTTATTTTTGTATCTGTGTATTTATTTGAAATAAGACAGCTTTCTACATCACTTTTTCTCATTAGAGATGGATCTCTCACAATTCCATTACTTTGGTGGAGCAAAGAGATCTCTATATAGGAATAACAATGAAATTATTGCTATAGGAATACCAATACAGGTACTGTTCTATCAATAAAGATGTTTGTAACTTTGCTTAACAAATTATAACCTGAAGAGGATGAATTGGCCAGTCATCTACAGATTACCAAGTCACTTGCTAATTCTCTGTCTTGATTTCTATGTAACCAAGTGCAAAGCAAAGAAATTTAAACTATTTTCTTAATGTTGCTAATTTGCAAAAGCAATGGTTGTACCCATCATATAGGTATTATAAAATTAAAAAAGGTGGCTACTTGTATTCTGAGTTAGCATTTTAAATACAGATCTTGTGAAGAAGTTTGAAAAGCCCTCTACTCCATTATGTAATTTCACTCTTTAGTTTTCCATACGGGACACAAACACAATATTGCCTATCTAGATGGATATGACAGGCATCATCCTACATGGGATAATTTGTAAATGCATTATTGTGCTTGCTCAACAATATAATTTATGCTGAAAATCACTGTTGCAAGTTAATCATTATATCTTTAGTGTTTTGTACATATACATCTATATAAAAGTGTGTGTATATTTTGAGAAATCCATCTATCCTGACTGCACTTTAAAATTATGATTCATTCTGTTTTTCTGACAATGCTGGGGAAAAAAACCTGTGTTTAGTTCCATTAAAAATTGCTAAACAGTAAGAGCTGAACTTATCCAGAGCCACAACAGAACTCAGTGACAGTTGTGAAGGTACATCCCCAGTAAGTACAGCTAAGGACTTCAACATGGTTCACGTGGAAGTGTATATCCACTTCTAATTCCTAGAGGGGAAACAGCAGCCAACTCACAATCCTCTTCAAGGACTAGTCTGAAAGAAATTATTGTGCAAACTTGCAAGCTCTGTCTTTCTCTCTTTAAGAAAGCTCTATCATTATGACCTGTGACTTGGAACAAAAAAAGCTCTGTCAATGTACTCATTTCACAAGCAATTTATCTCACAATATAAAACAAGAGTAAGTGATCAGAAGCATTTTAATGTGCCTTCATTTATATAAAATAATTAAATCACCTAGGCAACAACTAATGAAATCACCTAAATCAGGGTAAGTAAGTTAAAAATAATAAAGGATAGGAACTATAGGAATGAACAAAAGTGGAAACGTATCAATATTCTGTTTTAAAAAAAAAGTAAGTAGCGTAGCTTTTTGGAACTCGCTCATGTTGTTATGCTCCATAGGAAGTATTTGCGCAAGAGTAGTGTGGCAATGAATTTACACAACTTTACCCTGAAACCTGCAGCTTTACAGTGGGCCCCAGAGTTTTTATTTTTCCTTCCTTAAAATATCACCACAGTAATTTCAATAGGTTCTGTCTCCTCTGTATTCAAATTACAAGAACCAAATGCAACTCTTAGAGAAGAACCTTTTTTCCTTAGGAAGAGACTATCAAAATGAGCAACCCCCAAGAATGTTCAAGCTTTTATTCTGCCTTTTTCATTTACAATCTGGTTGTTTTTTGTTAATTGTAACAGTTCTGCTGCTTATGCAAGAAAGTTTTTACACAAGTCTGATCCTGATGGCAAATACTGCTACTTCCAATGAAGACAAGAGCATTCTGCTTCCAAGATCAGCTCATCAGGAAGCTGCCTTCTACTTGACTGCACAGAAGCAACCTTCTAAATAAGACCCTTAAGTTTTTCCCTCAAGGGCTATTATTTGCCTTCTCTGTACAAGCAAATGGTTTATGCACACTAACAAATAGGTACGTGCTGTGCCTACCCCAATATCCTCTGTGCAGCCATCCCAGAGCTAGCAGGTATTGCAGCTCTAAGTCTCCCCCATCTTGTCCTCCCTTTAACACCACAGACCTCTGTCCCTCCAAACACATGCAGGGTAACCACAGGGACCAGGATTTAGCCTATATCGTCTGAAAGTGAAAAATCCATTTATTGCTGTGAACTGTAATACATACAGCAAACACGAGCAAACAATAAAAATACTAAAGCTTAAAGAAATTTAATGTTAATAAACTCATACTCAGCTTCAGACTCACGGTCAGTGCAAGTTGCTGTGGGCTGGAAAGGTTGATGCAAGCACGCCGTGCCATGTGTGGGAGGACAGTAACCAAACCACACACATCAGCACACTTTCAAACTAAAGAGTATCACTGCTAAGCAAGATGAGAGACATGGAGAAATACTATAGCGAAAGGGAACATTCCACAGCTTCAATAGGCATGAAGGATACTAACAGTCCACGCACTGATAAGAATTTTTGAAATTATAACCAGATCTGTGGCAGTTTTGAGGGAGCAGCACACTCATGAGAAACATCAATACGAAGTTTTCAAATCAGCAAACTAGAAGGACATCTCACTTGCGCAAACCAGGTCCTTTTAACTGCTGATGAGAAGTACTTTAACACCTACATTTATTATCTTTCCTTCATCTCAAAGAATTTCCCTTGCCTAAAATGCCAACTAGCGCAAAAACTTGTAGTCTGGTGCCACTTTTAAGTTCAAGCGAGATGCTTTGTCAGCATAAGCTAACTAAAACTTGTATGAAGTGTATATTACTTGCTGTGATGGCTCTTTAATGAAGCAGTAAGCCTGCTCCAGTCAGGGCTGTCAGACTGCCCCAACACTTTCTCCCAGTTCAGAGATACCTTCTCAACAGTCATTGTGAAAGAATTCACAACAGCCAAACTTACTGCCACACAAGGAGAGAGAAGATAAACCAGGAGTACTTGGTGGACCATTCTGATGGGCACAGTAGCTTGGATGCTATTTTTGTGTGGTCTGTCCTGTTGATTTACTCAAGAGGAATAAATGATGCTGTTCTTTGCAGCAGCAAAGCCACTGTGCAAGAGTGTGTGGGGCACTTGCGGCGTGGGGCACCAGCCACCAAGCACACCGGTAAAGCGAGCCTTTGTTTCAATTGCCACTGTTCAGCTGACATTTACTGATGTAATTCAAATTGCAGTGGTAAAGTAGACTCCTTGATAAACACTAAGGTTTGATTTTCCAAACAGACACAGACAAAAGTGTAAATGCACCAATCCTTTGAAAATAAACTCAAGAGATTTAAATGGAATATGCAAGATATGAGGTCACTTTTAACAGAAAATGGCCATACAAACTTAGGGCCACGCACATATGCTGTTATTTTCACAAATGCCTCCTTGGATTTCAAACCTGAAACCCATTCAAGATGAAATTAGCAATTTGGAAAAAGTCATATTAAAACTTAGCTAAATTTTTGCTGCTCAAAACTACAAAAAGCCATTCCAAATGAGATTTTTTTATTAGTATTATTACTTAATGAAATATTTGATTTTCAAGCAAGTAGGTTCACTTCAAAGTTGCTTAATTTTGCTTATTAATTTCCTACTGATTGGGTTTGATTTCTTGGAAGAAAATACTTCAGGAAAATAAACAGAAGCACACCTAAAGTATTATACTAAGCTTTCAAACCACACAAAATTGAAAAGAGATTTCCTGATTAAATATTTCAACTTAGTGTTTCCTCTTTAAAAGACTACATGCCATTGCTATACAACCAGATTATTCAGAGAAGTTGCACTGCAATCAATTACTCCAGTTGACACCAGTAAGGATAGTGCAGCAGTTCTCAAGAGCAAGGGCCAGTTGGTTAAAAAAATTCCTACCAGCTCCCACTTTCAAATTGCCATAGTTACTACTGTCTACATAAATGTGTTTAAAGCAGGCTTGGTAAGTCTACAATGCTTACTTTAGAACACTGTAGGTATCTTAAGTCTTTCTGACTGTAGCATATTCAGTTTTATAGTACATCTGCGTACTCAGAATAGAAAGATATTTTACTTCCTCCCTATTTTTATACATTCATGACCAGTACTCTGTGCTTGGAGACTGATTGAGTTATTCCTTACTAAAATGAACTTCTGTCTTCGTTATAAATGGAACCCATCACATTCAGATTTCATTAGCTGCTTCTGCAACTTCAAGGTAAAAAGTACAGAAAATACTGTTTCCAACAATGACAGCAGATAAACCATTAAGGGTTTCATGAAACAACATCAATTCAGCATTTTATATACTTGTCATTATTGTTAGCCCAACACTGCACAAGAGTGCAATGATGACATTTCTCCAACAGTTACACTTTCTAATTGTCAGAATTCATGACCAAAAAAAAAAAAAAGACAAAACCAGAAGACATCCCAGCTTAAACAGAATATTCCTCTTTTCTGACAGTAAAAACTTATCTCCATGATGCTTAAGGCAAGTCTGTTCCTGATGTATCTTTATTTTCAAGCTTCTTAACGTCCATCTTTTTAACAAACCTAAAAGTGGTATTTCTTCAGGATTTTTTTATCCAACAACATAATGCCCAGAAGAAATTGAACTATGAAAGCCAAAGTCCTACTGACTTCCTACACAAAGTAGGTTTCCCATTGTATCAAGCATAATTGTAGGGCTTTGCACAGGTGATCTAAACCAGGACTCTCCTTCCTCGGGATTCTGCACTTTGAAATCAGTCTCGAAATTCAGCCTCTTCACTGACTCTGTAGTTATGCTCCATTGATAGTTCACACACCTCCTCCATGACCTACAGTAGAGCAATATTGCTAAGTGCAGAAACTATAATTCTCCTTCTCATGGCAGCAGTGCAGTTCCAACTTCACTGCAGGCACTTTGTACCATGACAGGGAGTCTGATCTGCTTGAAAGCACACATAGAAAGGTTTAAATGGGTTACGAGCAAGTTAAAACAAGATTTCAGCCCTCTGCTTGTAGTCATGTTTCAGAGATAATCATTTATTGCTCCAAGCAGGTAATATGGCACTTTGTCAGGACACAGGACCAAAAAAAAACAGGGAAGAATGCTTCTATAATGTGCAGTTTCTGGTCAAAGAGCAAGTGATGCCTGAGTACCAGCTGCAAAGAACAATTAAATCTCTCAGCAGCATTTACAAGAACGGTATCTGTTATGGTTGACTGCTTTCTGTTGCCATAGATGTTCCATTTCTGTCATCAGACATACCAAATATCTAATTCTGTAACCTTATTTACAATCCTGACCAGCCCACACTTTGAGTATTGACTAATCTGGTTAACGAGATTTAGTTTAGTCTTGGTTTCAAAAAGAAGAAGTGATATGATTATTCACGTGCCTACAAACCCTGTGTTTCTTTTAAACACTTTATGGAACTTCCACAGAAGTTAAAATGGAAGAAAAGAAAATACCTCAGCTTGGCCAACAACCTCTCTGGGAATCATACACCTGCCTAGAGGTGCAGAACTCAGCCACCCTTGGCAGACTGCTACCACTGCAGTTATGGGATTAAAATGAGGGTGTGGGATCCTCTTGGCTTGGGATTTCCACGCTTATCTTACCAATCTGGACTTTGAATATTGCCAAGCCCAAAATGAGATCAGTCTGTATCTATCCTTTCATTTGTCATGTCTTTAAATTCAAACAGTATTCACATTTATTTCAGCAATAAACTCCCAACCATTCAGAGGGGAAATAATTATTTTGATCTTTAATAACTTTTTTCCTCTCTCTCTATAAATTACCTCAGCCCAAATATGCATCTGTCTTACTGTCAATGCAAATTTAATGCCACTGTAATGGACTTTAAAAACCACCCAAACAATAACCAAACAAATTATAAAACCCCCAAACATTTTTTTCCATTTAAGTTGCCCAGTGACATAAAGGAATAACTACCACTGTGTCACAGAGATCATAGTCACACACTAATTTTTTTTCAAACAGAGAAAAATATTCAATATGCCCCTCTAGGATCAGAGCTCGTTATTTTCAGACAATATTGTTAATAAAATAAAGTGCTGATTAATGTTTAAAAGAATCTAAACTGAGAACAACAGTGAAAATAAAAATGGTTTTAGGCTGGAAAGTTATGTGTCATGACTGAGCCAGTCTAACAACCTGCTGATGTCAACAACTGGAGCATGCTGTTCTCCTCCACCACCTGGCACAGCCTCTGGCACTTGTTAGATCCTGCACCCAGCTTATGCAGCTTGCTAACCCAGCAGAACACTAATCCAGAAAAAATAAAACCAGATCAAATATCTTTCTGCTGACCTAGTTGTGGCCTTCCAGTACCTAAAGGGAACTTTCAGGAAAGACAGAGAGAGATATTTACAAGTGATAGGACAGAGAGGAATGGATTCAAACTGAAAGAGAATAGGTTTTAGATTAGATACTAGGAAAAAATGCTTTACTGTGAGGATGGTGAGACACTGGAACAGGTTGCCAAGAGAGATTGTGAATACCCTATCTCTGGAAGTGTTCAAGGCCAGGTTGGATGGAGTTCTGAACAGCCTGGTCTAATAGAAGATGTCCCTACCCATGACAGAGGGGTTGGAACAAGACGTTCTTCAAGGAACATTCCTCAAGGTCCCTTCCAACCCAGGCCATTCCATCATTTGGAATTTTTTTCAAGGCTGTATGGGTTCCAAGAAGTGCCAGCTCCAATTCAAGCCAATGGTGGAGGCTAACAAGGCTAGGACAGGGATGAGATGGACATGTCTGTTTCAGCAGCAAACTGATGGCCTAGTGTAGGCATAATATTTCAGCCCAACTGTCTGTATCTTAAACTGGAGCATTTTAAGAAGTTACTGCCTCCTCAGCTGAGGGCACTATGGGCAGCCCTGCTCCATCTCATGCAAACAAAAACTGATAGTTCAAACCCCCTCTCACACAGATCCACAAATCAGTCTCTTGGAAAGGTATTTTAGCCAGAGGACATTAACCTGGAGGGGATCAGGAAAGCTGGAAGGAAAAAACTGTAAGGGGAAAGCTGGAAGGGAAAGCTGGAAGTGGTAACTTCTTAAAGGGTGACAACTAGACCTGCAAAACCTGTTTGTTAGATTTCTATTTGTTCTGAATGTGAGCCGACACAAGATAAGCATGCAAGACATGTTTCAGAGGGCTTCTGAGCCCCCCCCCCCCTTTATTCTCTGGGAGAGGGAAAGCATACATATTTTAACTCCACAATCAGTAAAAACACATTAATTCATACTCCAGGGTTGAACAGCTAGACCCAGAGGGCAGTGATCACTGGCAGAAAGTCTAGTCAGAGGCCAGTAACTAGCACTGTACCCCAGGAGTCCAGTCTCGTTCAATATCTTCCTTAGTGACCTGGATGATGGAGCAGAGTGTACCCTCAGCAAGTTTGCTGATGACATCAAAATAGGAGTGACTGATACACCTGGTCACGCTGCCATTCAGAGGGACATAAAATGCCTGAAGGGAGGGTGCAAAGAGGACAGAGACAGGCTATTTCCAACAGTGCCCAGTGTCGGGACGAGAGCCAGTGAGCACAAACTGAAAGACAAGAGGCTCCATCTGAACATCAGGAAAACAATGAGTTTTTTACTGTGAGGGTGACCGAGCACTGGCACAGATTGCCCAGCAAGGTTGTGAAGGCTCTGTCCATGGAGATATTCAACAGCCATCTGGATACAGCTATTTAAGAGCCAGCTGGTCCCAGGCCATCAGCTCTATGTGGCTCTCCTTGAGCAGAGAGCTTGGACCTGAGGGCCTCCAGGGGCCTCTTCCAACCTCAGCCAGTCTGTGATCTTGTTCTTAATCCCCGACTGTGTCAGAGAATGGCAGCTACACAGACTGCTGTTGTCCTATAGCATGGTGAGTTTAGTTCTGGTGCAACCACAAGGTCTGGCAGAGAAACATGCTCAGTAAGCCTTAGCTCTCTCCTGCATCCTCTTAAAACAGCCGACACAAGAGGTTGCAGGGTTGTTTCCATTAAGTTTTATTGTTAAATGGCTTCCTAATATGTACAGCATGTTACACTAGCTTTTGTAGCCATTTTAATCCCTTCAGCTTCTGTGACAAATATGGAAAGTAGCCTCAGCTAAGCGGAAAATCGCACCCCCAGCACTAAGGATATGACAGGGCACGATTGAGGCAGGCGACCTTGATGAAACTGAGTCTGGAGCTCATTTGAAAAAATGCTGGTCTGAGGATTTTACACAGAAAGTGGTAACAGGGATGACTTGTGTGGTTAAAGATAAACTTTCATTTCCAGCTTCATTTCAGTCATCAGGTTGCATGATCCACTCTAATGGCTCTCATCTCTGCAGAACTTGGTCTGCAATGCACTGCTCCTATCAAATGCTCCTCCTGTTCGAATCCAGTTAATTCCCAGATGTTAATCACCTTCACAGTAAACACAGCCACAAGCAACTATGATTTTAAGTTTTTCCATCTCTTCCCCACTTTGTGAAAACAGTGATTTTTCATCTCTCTGGAAAAAGAAGTCAGCCTTGGTGACCACCTACAAATACTGTTTTCTGTTATTTCTGCCATCTAGGCTATGTATTACTGCTCTGAGAACCAGTTCATGTTGACTACCAGATAAGTTATCTACACCTCTGTCAACCCGCACTGTAAACAAGAGAAATGGCAGCTCACTTTCTTTGCCACGAATGACCATTTCCCCCATCTGCTCATGACAGTATGGTATACAGTAGGAAAAAAAAAATATTATACAAAAGCAAAAAGGAACAAAGGCACTCTGTAGTATAAATCTGTGTCTCCTACCTCTGCTCGACCTTCATAATATGTTAGCATAGACTTCGTAAGTACGAAAAGCCTCTCTTTGTAGTTTAAGGGAGAAGTCCTCTTCTTCTGCTGTGATCTTTTAATCAAAATCTCTTGTAGGATAGTAGTTGTATTCATTTCAGCCCCTTGTCAGCTCTCTTTCTAGCCATTGAACATCAATTCCTGTGAAGGCAAGAGGAATAAATCATTATGACATCTCTGAAGGATCACAGAGTTGGAGATTTCTGTAGTAAAAAGAGCTTCTACTTTTAAATGAAACTGCCTGAATATACAGAAAGCTGGAGTTCACTGTCAGCATCTGGAAGTTTACAAAAGTTAATTATTAGACAAAAAAATTCAGGCTTTGCTCAGCTGAGGTCAGAACTGGCACCTTCCCAGGAAGCCAAAAGCTGTACGTGACTGGGATGAAATAAGGTACACTGCAGCCTATGTCACAGAAAATACAGGTGAGAAGTCTGAAATGTGCTCCAGGCAAACAGGAGTGTACCTCTGTGCTCTTTACCACAGAGTCCTAACTTGCATACAAGTTATAATTGCTAAGGTCTGCGTATGTATACATGCCAGAGTTCCATATATAAAATTGAAGATCATAGAATATCCTGTGTTAGAAGAGACCCACAAGGACCACAGGACAGCCCCAAGATCACACCATGTGCCTGAGAATATTATCCAAACACTTCTTGAACTCAGACAGGCTTGATGTTGTGACCACTTACTTCCCTGGGGAGCCTGTTCTAGTATCCATCACGCTCGAGGTGAAGAACGTTTTTCTAATACGCAACCTAAACCTCCCCTGACACAATTTCAGGCCATTCCCTCAGGTTCTGTCACTAGTCACCACATAGGAGAGATCAATGCCTGCCCCACCTCTTCCTCTCACAAGGAAGTTGTGACTGCAGTGCGGTCTCCCCTCAGTCTCCTCTTCTCCAGGCTGAACACACCAAGCGACCTCAGCCATTCCACATAAGGCTTTCCCTTGAGGACCTTCACCATCTTCATTGCCCTCCTTTGGGTGTTCTGTAAGAACTTAATGTCTTTCTTCCATTGTGGTGCCCAAAACCGCACACAATATTCAAGGTGAGGCTGCCCCAGTGCAGAGCAGAGTGGGACAATCCCCTCCCTCGACCAGCAGGTGATGCTTTGCCTGATGCCTCCCAGGACACGGTTGGCCCTCCTGGCTGCCAGGGCACTGCTGGCTCATATTCAACCTGCCATCAACCAGGATCCCTAGGTCCCTTTCCACAGTGCTGCTCTCCAGCCTCTCATTCCCCAGTTTGTATGTACATTCAGGGTTGCCCTGTCCCAGCTGGAGAATCTGGCACTTGTCTTTGTTAAAACTTCGTACAGCTGGCAATTGCCCAGTCCTCTCATTTGTTGAGGTCTCGCTGCAGGGCCTCTCTGCCTTCAACAGCTCCTCCCAATTTAGTATCATCAGCAAACTTTCTTAGTTTATACTTTCCATTTCTGCATCCAAGTAATCTATGAAGATGTTGAAGAGCACCGGGCCTAAGATGGAGCCCTGGAGGACTCCACTAGTGACCACTGACAGTCTCACACAACCCCATTTACTATAAGCCTTTGAGCCTGATATGCATCAGTACAGTAATTTTTAAAACTCACCCCAATTATTAAAGAAAATTTTGAGACACAAATGGTAGTTTAGAAGCCGTCAATTTAAAAACAAAGAACAAAAGTTCATTTTTTAAAAAATATTAAGGATATGCCCTCCATCTTCTCTTTAGAAAGACTTCATGCTGACCACCAAAATCAAGTAATTTACTTCTGATGGTTTTGGTCACTCAGTAACATTAAGATGCTTTGAAGTTCTTCACCATGACTGATACCTGTAGCACAGACGAAGGAGTACATAAAAAAAACCTCACTCACAGTTACTTTTTTTGCAAATCTGGGTCCAGGGTCCTGCCAGAGACATTGTCAGGCAATCTCTCTGTTCTTTGCAATGATGCCAGCTTAGAGACAGCCAACCTCCTCCCTCGCCCTGTCGTGCCAGCCTGCCTTGTGCGGGTGCAAACGTTCCTCCCACAGGGCTGGGAAGCAGGCTAGGGAAGGGACCCAACCAGACATTTCATCACACAGCACAGACAGCTGCCTGCGTGGACTCATCAAATGAGGTGGCACGGAGGCAGGAATGAAAGGTGTGGGAAAGCTAAGGGAGAAGCTGTTCCAAAAATCCTTTTCCCCCTTTCCCTTTGTTTGCTTTCTGCCAGCCCTGCCCATGGCACCACCTGGCTAAGCTCTCATATCCCATATTCCTGCCATTTCAACAGCTGGATGTAGTTGTTCACTGCTTTAAAACATCCTTTTCAATTAATATCTCTGCATATGCTAAAAAAACTACCCTGCAGTTTACACGGAACTATAAAATAAGACCAGGTTAGGATGCATAAGTAAAAGACTATAATTGGACTGGAAATTGTGATTGTTATCAATAATCTCTTTTTGTTATTTCTCTTCTTCTGATATGTATACACACATACATTTAGTTGGTCATGTCATATTGCTGAGAAGAAGGCATGATCTTTTTTAATTAGTAATTGTCTTGAACACATTCTGTAACTACTAAAGCTGTCCAATTCTGATTTATTGCCCTTCTAAAAATAAATTAGCAATCTTAAAGGTAATTGTGGAAGGAAAAAACTACCATAAACTGAAAATACAAACATTGTTCAAAAAGTTAAAAGTCAGTATTAACTTTCACACTAGCTTAATGCACACAAAACTTTAAGGGTTCCCACCACAGCCTCTCCCACCCAAAAAATTATTCTGTTCTCAATAGTAAAAATTCTCTTCTGGCACTTAAGAAAAAAATATCATCTTAGGAACTATGATCTCAGAGATCCCTAGACTGCTGCACCAGCAAGGACAAGAGAGATTCAAAATTAACTATGATTTCTCAATACAGATAAAGCTAAAATATTTCATTTCCCATCAGCCCTCTGTGGTCGCATTAACATTACACAAGAGGAAAAAAAAATCCTTTTGACAAAATCGGGGTTAAAAAATATCAATAATGTAATTGGTCAATGTCTGCACCCGCTTGCTACACTGAATTAGCCCTGCTATGGAGATCTCAGCAGATTAGAACCAGTTTCCCAGGTCACAAGATCAGCCTTTGAATCTGCATTTGGTCACAGAAACCTGTTTTGTTTGAGGTTTTTTCCAAGTCAGTGACTACAGACACATTTCTGTCTCAATAAACAAGGCTCAGGACAACTGCACCCCCACCCATTATTCTGGAAGTTCTTTTCTGAAATTCCAACACTTCATTAAGAAGCCCCTGTAACAGTCACCCTTACCCCTTATCACACCCATATGTCACTGCTTTTCTTCCGTACAGTTTTAGACATTTTCTGCACATTTCCTCCCCAAACACTCCATTGTTCCCAGACATCCCTCAGAACATGAAGCTGTTCGCGTGACACATTGTTATCTTGTTATAAACAGCTGTGGGAATTTCATGCTGACGCCCATATAAACTTTTAACAGTATGACTTCTGCCAAGAACTTGCCCTGTTCCCTGCCAACCTTAGCTACATCATAACAAATATGATCTAATTTGCAGAGATGCTGAAGACTCAGAATTACGACTGAAATCAGAAAGAGTTACAGATTCTCAGCTTTTTTTATGGTGAGAAAACATTCTCAACTTTAAGTATCAAAATATCTGCATCAACTTGCATTATCTTCACATTATACAAATATTCACCTGTAGAGTCAGGAAGTCACCACACACCTCTCTTAAAACAAATGAACACAACTGTTCAGATAAATCTGATAGGTCAAGATGCACAAAGTACATTTTCACTTGTAGACAGAGCTTCTTATGCATGTCACCTTTCCCAGTTTTCACTAGGGAAAATTGAGGCACTAAGTGATGTGGTAAGCTCAGGTGTTTCAACACTACCCTTATATCTTCTGGTTCCCACTCCCAGCTCGTGGATTCTGTTTGTTTATTGAAACAATTAGTCACTGTAAGCCGGTAACATTCAAACAGGCCAATAAATGCATGAAAGTCCCAGTCGAAGTTCTAGTAAATAGAAAAGAGAAAGTGCATTCCAATCTGATCAGGGCTTCTCTGACTCAAATGTAATAAGTTATTGTCACTTTTTATGGCACAAAACTTTGCATCACATATAGTCATGGAGGGGTTCACAAGAAAAAAGGCACTCTGAAAAACACACATCACAACAGCCATAAAACAAACACCAACAGGAAACATTTGTTTGTGGCTCAAAACAAAAATAAAATCAAGGTGGAACTGTTTTCTGAGTTTCAACAGCTCGTTAGTAATGGTAACATTTCCCTAGGAATTTGGATCCTTTAGTGCAAAGTCTTAAGGTAAGCTATGGGCATTCAAAATGCCCATTCTAACAAATCAGCATCCTCAGCTTTCTGACTTGCGTTTCCTGCATCCTGCACAACAGCTTTTTTCAGACTGGGGACACATCAATTCAAACAAGTAGCAATTCCAGATCTGGATATTTAACGTTATTCACTAATTTAATTTTTTTAAGTATCAAAATGTCGATTTTAAATACACAGGTGGTGCCTTGTAATTCTGACTCAAATATGTAAGTCTTCCAGAATATTTTTTCCTCCTTCATTTTAGTTAATCCAGATAAGTTTCCTGATTATGGTCATACTACATCCCTGCAAATGGCTGCAGTGGGGTAAGTGAACAAGCAACATGAGCTGCTCTGGGTAGAGAGCAGAAACAGTGCAGACAGAAGGAAGAAGAAAAAGAGAACTCCTTACCCTGGTTTTTCTGATGGAGCTTCTGTTGCTTTATCATGAAACTACAAACTGAGTTACATGTGAATATTTATGCACATAAGTATCCAGCACAGGCTTATTTGAATAATTACTACTCAGTGTAAACAAGGGTTGCAAAATATACTCTTGTATTGTGTTTTTGCCCTACATCTAAGGTTGCAAATTCAAACTCCAAAAAAATAAAATACAAATGTTATTAATGCCTGTTCAAAAGGTAAATTTCACAGAAATACAAATACAAAAGAACTATAACTTAGCAAAATCTGTCATAATTTTAAAATTCAAATTGAGAGGAAAAATTCTGTCATGATATTTGGAAAGTATCATATGCCAGAAAAAGGAGAAGTAAAAAAATACTTATATTTACTTTTTTTCTCCTTTTTTTTTTTTTCTTTTTAGCATCAGACTCTCAGAAACCAAACAAACTTCTATCATATGCAGGTTCAAATTTTTTTTTAACTGACAGAAATGCAATTTTGGAGCACTATTTTCTAATCAATTTCAAAGTTATACTCAAAGGTTTGCAAAACCTCAGTCTCTTTTTGAAAATCAGCCAAACAATAAATGGCTAATTTTATAGCTAAGCAAACTCTTCAAAAATTAGATTCATATTTGCCTGCACTAAATTTAGATTAACAAGTAAACAGGTTAAGGGGTAACTCAGTGACAACTCTGACTGGAGATTCTGAGATAATCATATTGCAGAATATCCTTTATTCAGCTGAAAGGTACTTATGTAAGCACACAAAAGGAGTATTTTATTGCAACTAGGACCAGTTTTCCAAAATTCCTTGGAAAGAGGCTCACTACATTTTACAAAATATGAGCATTTGTTTCCTTTTAGCATTACAACTTAGGTAGTTGGGGTAAACAGAGGAAACAGTGCTGAAAAATGATGGTTCCTCTCAGATAGGGTCAGTTGGCATCAAGGTAGTTCATCACACCAGACTGGAGGATCAACTCATCAACCATCACAAAAGACAAGTAGAGCCGAGGCACACAGAACAGCTCAGGAAAAGTGGTAAGAGCACCAAAAGGATTTCTTTCCCCTTACAGTGGTGATTTAGGAGAATGACATGTACATGCCTCCAAATCATTTATAAACTCAGCTATTGCTCTTTACTTGGATTTCCTGTAAGCAATACACTCCAATTACTACATTAGCCTTTCACAGCTTTATAGTGCACCTTCTTCCTGAATTAAATTATTTAGGAAAGGAACCTCTGCTTTATGAAACAAAAATTACATTATTACCATTCATGATATAGAAAATATGTTGACATGGGCATTTTTTCTTTAAATTATTTAGCAATAACTTTGAATTAGCAACCAAATAATGGGATACCATACAGATGGACTGATCAATTTTCACTAACTTCATCAACTTCTTGTATTTTTATTCATTCCTCTAGAGCTGAGTACTCGTAGCTTTTCTTATTTCTTCCACATAAAAGCTCTATAATACCTAAAAACTTGCATTGACTATTTTGCCTTCATTTTATATCACTTGTAATGTTCTTTGATGCAAGGCAAGAAAGCTGAAAGATAGTCTGGGACACATGAAAGCAAGGCACAAAAAAGACTTTGAAAAATCAATATTTGACATTAAACCTTAAAAGGGAGACGGCAGACTTTACCAGGTACAAATTTTGTGGCTCAGGTTTATTTTATTCTAAATACTGTGTATAAAGCAGAGTGGAAATGGCAGACTTAATTTTCTGAAGACATACAGTGGGTCCTGCCCTCTGTGGTGCCATCACCAAGACTTCAGGATGCTGCAAGGAATCTGACTGAGCTGGCCAGATGAAGCAGAGCATAAAGAGATTTGCTTCTTCACTTGTGGAGCAAAAATGACTGGTGAAGAATATTGGTTTGGTTTACTTGCACAAATATAAGTGACACTCAGCTGACAGAGAAGAGGTAAAAGATAATGCAAGAACAGGAAGGGAAGGTCAGGGTCTGAACTGGGAAGAGGCACATCATATACCATATATATGGTCCCCCTTACATATTTATGTACCTTTGAAAGGAAACAGTCCTCTTTATTCCAGCAAGTTTTTTTTCAAAGAATTAGAGAGGGAAATGGAAGAACAGAGTGGCTGGAGAGCAGTCAGGCAGAAAAGTACCTGGGAGTTTGGATTGACAGGAAGCTGAACATGAGCCAGCAGTGTGCCCAGGTGGCCAAGAAGGCCAATGGCATCCTGGCCTGGATCAGGAACAGGGTGGCCAGCAGGAGCAGGGAAGTGATTCTTCCCCTGTACTCAGCACTGGTGAGGCCACACCTGGAGTGCTGTGACCAGTTCTGGGCCCCTCAGTTCAGGAAGGATATTGAGGTGCTGGAGCAGGTCCAGGAAAGAGCAACAAGGCTGGTGAAGGGACTCGAGCACAAGTCCTGTGAGGAGAGGCTGAGGGAGTTGGAGTTGTTTAGCCTGGAGAAGAGGAGGCTTAGGGGAGACCTCGTCACTCTCTACAACTACCTGAGACGAGGTTGTAGCCAGGTGGGCCTCGGTCTCTTCTCCCAGGCAGCTATCAGTAAGACAAGAGGGCATAGTCTTAAGCTCTGACAGAGGAGGTTTAGGTTAGATATTAGGAAGAAATTCTTTACAGAGAGGGTAATCAGGCATTGGAATGGGCTGCCCAGGGAGGTGGTGGATTATCCATCTCTGGTGGTTTTTAAAATGAGACTGGAAGTGGCACTGAGTGCCATGGTCCAGTAACCACGGCAGTGTTGGATCACGAGTTGGACTTGATGATCTCAGAGGTCCTTTCCAACCCGGCTGATTCTATGATTCTGTGATTCTATGAACTACCTCCAAACTGGCATGCTCCCCCAAACTGGTTTGGAGGAGCAGAAGCTCCAGAAGAGCAGAGTCTATATACTTCACTTCTACACAGATAAAGGCTACTCCACTGGTACCCCACTGGCCTGTGGCACTGGATGGACTTTTAATAAAGCAGAGCTGCTGCCTCAGTCTTTTTTCCAAAAATCCCCTGCCGATAAGAAGGGAAGAGAAACAGTAACACCCATGTACTAAAGAAACAGGCAAAGATGAAATTGGCAAAGGAAATGGGCGATGCTTGTGCTAAAGCTTTTCCTACTTCTCCAGGAAGCCAGAGGTTTAGAGGCCTGGAAAAATAAAAGGTCTATTAAATCTGAGGTTGAACTAACTCTGTTTAGGAATCCTAAAGCTCACCATCAAGTAGGAGGACAATTGCTATTGTACAAAAAACTGTAAATCTGAGCAAAACAAACCTTTGGGGAAGAAAAATATAAAAAGGAAAGAGATCAAGAGTGCCTGAGGCTATTCTTCTTTTTAACTATAGTAAAGGAGTCTGTTTAATTCACTTTATTCACAATTTGAGTTTGTTTTTTCAAATGTTATACAATCTCAGGTGAGCATGTGATCTATTACATAAAAAATAAGCTTAATTTATTTTAGCATTCAAGACACTCTTTTGATATGTTCTAACTAAAAGTCTGTAATACATACAAATTATGACTGGCTTGATACACAGGGAATGACTAATACTTCCTCAGTTACTTCTTTTTCCAAACACTCCAATAACTTTTTTTCCCCTAAAAAACTACTTGTTCTCCAACTACTAAAGAACTGCTTGTTCTCCACCTTGTAGACTACATCGAAGCTGCACAGTAAGAAATACTCCAACAATAAACTGGGGAATTTCTATTGAAGAAAAAGCTGTGAAGTTGACTCAGATGATGAAGTACTGGCCACATCTCACTTGACTAATGGATATATTTTCCCTCAAAGTCTTCATTTTTAGGTAGTATTATAAGGACACTTGATAAGTGTTGCTTTTTCACATCTACTGACTAGCCCCAACAGACAGTGCTGATATATCTAAAGTTACAGGTCAGAACCCAGGGCAGCAAGTGGGAACATGAAATACTGCAAGTTCCCATTTGTCAACTTTCCCCTCTATCATTTTCACCAGGATATGTCCCCTCTGCTACAAAACAAGCACAAGAGATTGAACACAAAATGAATGACCATTCACATTTCAGCTGAGATGATGTACTACTGGCAAAGCAGTGGCCTTTGCAAGGTCAGCATTCTTATCTTGTGATTCCAGAGTCTCTTACCCTGTTATGTCGGATTGATTTTGCCTGGGGTAGAGTTAAGTTTCTTCACAGTGGCTAATATGGGGCTATGTTTTGAAATTGTGCTGATCATAGTGTTGATAATATAGAGATGGCTTTATTATTGCTGAGCAGTGCTAGCACTGCCACGATGGTGAGGCGGCTGGGGGTGGATAGAAAGCTGGAAGGAGACACAGCCAGGTCAGCTGACCCCAACTGACCAAGGGGATATTCTGTACCATATAGCATCATGCTCAGTATATATATAAAGTGGAAGGAAGAAGGAGAAAGGGGGGGACGTTTGGAGTTATGATATTTGTCTTCCCAAGAAATTGTTATGCATGATGGGGCCCGGCTTTCCTGGGAATGGCTGAATACCTGCTTGCCCATGGGAAGTAGTGAAAGAATTCCTTGCTTTTACTTGCATTTCAGCCACTTACTAATAAAGTCTACACATACAGGACTGAAAAGCCAGTCCTTTAAAAAAAAAGCCTTAAAGAATTTTTTCATACAGTGCAGCCTAAGCAACAGGCAATACCAAAGGACTTTACTTCACTCGTCAAAATATAAGTATTAATTCAGGGGAAAAGTTTCTCACTGAATCTGTAAATAAATACAACTGAAGCAGTGCTGTGGTCTCATGTTTTCCCTTTCCTCTTGCTAATGCAAGGTAGTGAGCATCTCTAGCAAAGCAGCTTGTTACCTCTGCTCTCCTTGATGTTAGTTCTCAGACGTTGAGCTGTCTCAACTGTTGTGAGTTAAGCAGGGAATGAGGGCACTTGTCAGGTGTCACAAGACATTTATTGTCTCAAGGAACAACATTCAGCTTAAAGTCTTTGAGACATGCAATGCGGTCACTAATTCTTGATAGTATAAAACTCCACTCTGGTTATTTATAGTGATAGTGACATAAGGATATTACAGAAGAGGCATCACCAGAATTGGGCTGCCACAATCTACTCCCTTAGAAGTCAAAATTACAAGGAGTAAAGTTAAGGCACTGCAAAGGTAAGATAAGACAGTCCTTTATGGCTAGGTCTCAGGTTTTCATGGGGAGTGCCAGCATCACACTGACTTTCAGATTAGTTTCAGCTTAAAAGATACAGAAAAGTACTAAACAAAATTGAGGGAATTTTGCTGCTTGCCCATGACTTTTTTTTTTTTTTTAATCAAACAAGTGTAAGCCCCTTCATGCTTGGTGAGAGTGCCTTAGTAGGAAGAGAAAGCCACTGTGGTGACAGAGGAGACACCTGCAGCCCCTGAGAGAGAACAATGGCCCTCCTCTCACTGCTCTCACACCCTTTCACCTGTCATTCTCCCAAAATCCCCCGTGATAAAACAGACCCCCACAAGGGCACACAATCCAAAGTGGGTGAGGCCGCCCCTCTTCTGCTCACCCCATCATGCCACTGGGAATTGATCTGCTTTGCAAATTCAGCTGGGAAAAGATGTTCATAACTGGGGAGGGGAGGCAGGGAGAACACACACAGTTATTCTTTCTGTCAGGATATGGAGCTTCAACCTGTGATATAGGACATCCTGTAATTCACAGGAGAAGAAGCAGCCTTGAATACATTAAGAATTTATGTATTATGATTATCTCACCCAGCCCATAGGCTAGCCCAGCAAACCTGACAAGATTTGTGCACAGGACTGCCTAGGACAGATGTACAACATTCAGCTAAAACAAAAGGTCAGATATCACCTGGGTCTGATGGCAAGTTATGTGGCTATCCTGTGGAGAAAAAAAGAAAAAAAAATCCTTTTTTCATTTAATAAACATAACTGGTCAGGAATTTGTCCCAGTCTAACACACAGTGTGCTCACTGGAAGGGCAGGGTCCCAGTCTCCTGCCCCAGATGCTGCTTCCTTTGTCATACAAAGCCACCTTTTTCTGCCCCACATTCAAGTGGAAACTAGACCTTACAAGGCCTAGATCTTACAAGTTAGTCAGATCACAGCTCAGTGTTCAGCACAGGGCTGAACAAAACCCCTCCTGACAGGAAACTCAGCTATGACCTACTGGAGCACACATGAAGTTATACCTTATGTGTGGCACAGTGGCACCCATTCACACATCTGCACATGAATGAGTAAAAGCAGGAGTGCCAAGAAAGCCTTTACCCAGGTCCCACATATCTCAGCACACTAAAGGTTTTTTTCTCCTTTGCGCTGCATTTAATGTTGTATAGGATTTTTACCTTAAGAGCTGAAAGAGGGTAGCCCAGTGCTCCATGCCTGGTGCTTTGCCTAAGAAGAGGAGTTGTGAATGCAAACACGGCCAAACACTTCTTCCAGTCACCAGGAGCTGATTTACATGGCTGGCCTCAGCAGATGGGAACAGCCCTCATACATCAGCTGTTGGCCAGGCTCAGACTCTCTCAGAGTAACTCCTCTCTCTGCAGCAGGCCCCAAAAAAACATGTCTCCTGCCCACCATACCAAGGCTGGACCACACCAAGCTAGGCATGAGCTTTACTGAACCACCCAGAATACAGAACAGTCATTCAACCAAGAGGTATCTTTTCAGCAATGTCTTTTTTCTCCTAAATGTTTGAGTACTGTCAAAACCAAAGACTAGCTGATGTCATTCTTCCTAAGAAAGGTAAACCATGATGGACAGACCTAGTTCCAGGAGTCTTCTTCCCAAGACTTCACGATCCCATGTGAACACAGTGGCCACTTCATAGTGCTTGCAAGGAACAGATCTCTACTTGCTCCATCCCACCTCCATGCCCAGGAAATTGCAAAAAACCTTCTCCCCTCCCTGCAAAGCACCTCCTACAATGAGACTCATCTCCCCAAGTGTAAGAAATTATCAGTTTTTAAGGTTTTATCTCACATGGTATTTTCCCTGACTCTGAATCACAGCCCGTGTGCCTCAGCTGGAGCAGGGGATGACCGAGAACTGCTGGCACTGTAATGGCCATGGGGCAGTGATCAGTCACAAGCCTCTGCTTCCCAGTTCCTCTTCTGTCTCACCAGACAAAAGGAATACATGTCCACACAAAAATTAGTTTCCCTCAAATTGCACACTGCTTCCTTTCCTAATCATTTTTCCTTTAGAAAATACACTTAGAAAAACAGACCAGAAGCAGGAGAGCAGAATGCTCCTCTGCCTGACAGCTAGCAGAGAGAACTCATGATTTGCCTTTAGAAGTAACATACTCTGTTAACAAAAATACGTTTCTTGAGACCCAATTGACCATTTGTTAAAACACAGGTGCAATTTCATTGGTTTCTGGAGAGCTGTGCCCCCATTGTATCAGTATACCTCTAATGCCTAGTGCTAGCATGAGGCTCTAGCCAGGATAATGAGGGTAAATTGAGCTGATACCTCTGTAGTGGGAAGGAGATCAGTCAGGATGCAGCTAAAATAGTGAGAGTCTTTCCCTTGAATTTTGCATAATGGAGGAAACCACAGATCATTTAATGAACATCATCATTCTAATTTCCATGATGCAAAAACTGAATGATCGTTGGTAACAATTTTAAGCCAAGGTATTGGCAATTGTGTGGAAATAGATGTACCTGTATAACAATAAAAATAGATCTAGCACAAATCCAAAAATATATGATACATGTCCTTCATACGTTCTTTAAAATGTAAAAAATCCACCACCTCAGGCTTTCTTCACCATGCCAACCTGTATTCCACTCTGTCCAAGTACAGCTTTCCATCTTTCAATTTTTATTGTGATATTTCCTTATCCTCTCTCTGCAGGAGAGCCACTGTAGACTGCTACAACTGATTTTCTGGCATACACAAACCTGCCTTTTTTTTAAAGCACAGTTCTAAGTTCAGCAGTGAATAGGTAATAGTTTAATGAAAAAAAATTCAAACCAAGCAAAAGTAGAAAAACATCTTAGACATCAATGGTTAACAGAAGCTAAAGATTATTTCTCATGATCTTTGCATTGACAGCAGGCAGCACAGACTTCTATTGTTTAAGAAACCGAACATGTTTTGCGTATTTGAGGTATAAATATTTGTATGAAACTTACACCATTGCACCTTATCTTCTGCATGCAGTTTATAAGCTAACACAACACAGAGGGAATTAAATCTACAAGAGGTTGCATCTACATTTGGTGGAGGGGAACACTTCTTGATGTTTCCAAGCAATTTTGTGGAAGTAACCACTTCCCAGTTATTTTAAAATTAATTACAGGATATCATACTATCATGGCATATCTGAATACAATGTTGTTTCAGGGCAAAATGAAAAAACATGGAGCTGATATTGTTTTATCAGCTCTATTATTTTTCTCTCTTTTTATCCATTGTAGGCAGTCAGCCAGGTTACTGGATACATTGCAATGCGAAATCCAGAACACCAACAGCTAAGAATTAAAATGTGACTTAATTTAGCACATAATTCTAGCTGCCTCACAATCAATAGTTTAAAAAGATTTCAAAGACTTTAAAATTCTATATTAACATTCAAAAAAAAAGGTGTTACTCCTATAAATTTTGAAGGGCTTATAAAATCAGGTTTTGCAGCTGAGAACTAAAGTTCCTTCAAGACAGAGATCTAACTGGCAGTATGTTTTTGATTTTCACACTTTTGACATCACCTTATTAAAACAAAAAAGGTGCCTAATATAACCATACTGCTCTGTTTTCAGTGGTTTCAGCAGATGAGGTCACATAGAAATCATTTGGTTCAAAACAATCCTATTCATTTAGAAATTTAGAGAAACGTGCAAGGCACCCTTTCATCAAGGACTAAATGCAGAGAAAAATGTGATTATTTCACAATAAGATATCATTTCTCAATAAATAAAACACATGAAATAAAACGTAGAGAAATATGAAGACTATTAGATAGCAACTGGGCTCTTCCCTGCTGCAGTCCCCTTAAAAACCCTAACCGCCAAATGGCTCTGAGTAACACGCTGCGCAGGAGCCACCTCCCCACCTACAACAGCAGTACCCAGGAAACAAGACCAGGACACCTAAAGGGCCTCTTGTGCACAGGTGGCATGATCCGAGCAGCACAGCTGGTGTGCCAAAAGGTAAGAGAAGCATGTGCAAAGTCACTCTGGCCGCTCCTCAACTCGGAGCCTGTTGGTACATGTGCTGCTTTTGATGGGCCAAAATACTCTAAACATTTATATAACAGTAGTAAGTAATAACCCATCTTCCAGTCACTGGAGGGTTCTGAGAAATTAAATGAAACTTCACCCTCTATCAGAGGTGGGAGATAGGAGGAACATTTACTCTAAAATAAAAACAAATGCTTCAGAAGCAAGTATTTGCAAGACACCTTTTTATCGGCATTTCTGCTACAGTCAGTTTTTCCATCTGCACAAGCTACAGTCTCACTTATTTGACTCATAAAACAATCCTATTTCAGATTAATATTTGTCACAGTAAGGTACGCATTTGTCCTTCCAAGCAGGGAGCTTGTGGCCATGCCTACACTAAAAGCTCAATTTACAGCTCAAATAATTACGGGTTCCAAGTTACAGGGGTGCAGAAAGGAAGCCTGTGGAAAAGCACCATGCAAGTCCAGTCACTTACTGCACAAGCAGCAGGTATGCTGTATCCCAGCACGAAGGACTGTAAGAGGATTCACCGCCAAGAAAGGATAACCCCGCTGTGGGACAGAAAGCAGGGGCCATTGTTAGGACGACTGAACTCACACACAAGGCAACTTTTGCCTTGAGACGAGGCGGAACAGTGTTAGTAGAGCACAGTGGTTACATGGGTGTGAGGGAAGAGAGAAGAAAGTCACACGAAGAAGGAAATACTCAGCAGTGTTGGCTTTCAAAAGCGTTTGACAGCCTAGATAACAGCCCCTTGTATTACACAAATTACAGCAAATTTAAGCAAAGGCTTAAAAGGCAGCTTTTGTCATTGCTCCCGCTTACAGCTCCGTGTGACACCTCGACGTCGAGGAAGCGGTCCCTCCGCTCTTGTGGCGCCCACACTTCTGAAGTCGCAGACAGCGGCCGCTGCAGGGTGGGCTCCGTGATCCGACACCCCCCGAGACAGGTCCCTGCGGGGCGCGGACCCGGCTACCTGCGCTGGGAGCGCGGAGGAAGGCACTGCCCTCGGTGCCTTGCGAGGAGCGCCCGCTGCCCGGCAGCCCCGGCTCTGCCTTACCTGGCTGTCCCGGCCGCCGCCGCGGAAGGAGCCCTGGCGCCGGCGGCGTGGAGGGAGGCGGAAGGAGGGAGGGAGAGAGAGAGGCACCGCACTGCCCCGCTCCGGCGCGGGAAGGCACCTCCTCTTCGTCCTCCTCCTCCTCCTCGCCGTCCCGCCGAGCGCGGCTCCCCCCTGCGCGGGACCCGCTCCCCGCCCGGCGGCACCGCCGTCCCAGCCGCCCTCCGCGCTCGGGGCAGGTGCGGCACGGCGAGGAGCTCAAGTGAGAGGGTGTCCCACGCGCAACGCAGCCGGCGGAAGCTGCCCGGAGTCGTGTCGGTGAAGTAGAAGAAAAAGGCAAATTACACAATTCGGTTGCAAACTCTCCTCCAAAATCTAGGTGCTTGGCACCAGCTGGCTTTAAATTGCGTGTAAGCGGTGCTTCGGTCACACATTTCTCGTTCCAAACCGCGGTGAGAGTGAGCGCTCGCAGGGCTGCGGGCTGGGCTGTAGGGAGGCGGTGGGCAAAAGACTTTCCCATCCCGAGTGGGCTGTTCACCCCAAAGCTGCTCTTCTTTAATGCCCTTCACACATCTGCTTTTGCCCCGGCGGCACCCAGGGTGACAATGCCTTCCTCCATAGTTATCCATACATAAGAGTAGCATCCAGCCACCCCACACCTCAGACACTGATCTACAGCCAGAATAATTGGCTTTTTGGCCCCATCAGATGTCTGCGTTGAGCTTCAGACATCAGGGTCTGTAGTGAGATCTTGCGCAAGCTCTCCTCTTTACCTCCTTCTTTTAGCACAGCCTGACCTATAGAAACTATCACTTTGCAAAACATCATTGGGAGAAATGTAAAGTTCAGTGGAAATACATCTCTCACATTTCTGTCAGTCTAGAGCAAAGTGAGCAGTCTATACTGCTTGCAAGCGAATTGTTTTGTTGTGACTAGTGTGTAATAGCTGCATCAACACTGATGTCTTTCTGTTCAGCTTGGAGGAAATGACTTACAGAGTCTTTGTTTTCACTTGGGGGATTTCCTCCAACTTAGCTTTTGGCACTGTGACCGCATCTCCGATGCCTGTCACAGTACTGCTGAGCCCTGGGAGTCACAGGGCTGAATCCCTTGTGTGTGGGACCTCTCTGATGTAAACACACGGGTAGTCTCCCTGTAGCCACTTCATGATGACCAGCCCTCTCTCACCACCCTCCCTCCCCTCTGTATCCACACATTTGTGGTAGCACACACTCAGGTGTCCATGCAGACCTCCTTACCCACTGCTATTGTTGCAGTCAGTTTTGCAAAACAGGCAACTGTTGTTTCATTTTTCAAGCAATGGCAGCCACAGCTTTCCTCGCCCTGTCTGCTGCTGCTGTGGCAGAGGGAAAGGGCAATAAAACTGAACAGTTGCTTAAAGAGGGACCTTAAATAGGTTTACCCCATAAGGTGCCATTTCTGAGCTCTAGAAAGAAGTGTTGTCTAGCAGAGAGTTAGATGTCATTATGTGTTATGCTACAATGTGACAATCAGCAGCAGCTACGTTACTCCTGAGACTTCACTCCAAAGCTGCAGTAGCAGCAAAGGGACAGCAGAGCACACATCTGAGTGGTCCAAAGCATATGCTATTGCCATGCTGAAGGTGTTCTTCTTTCAAATACTGATCCGGGGATGAACACTTTGATGTTGATTGGTCAACTAACAGAGCATTTGTGATGGATGTGCAGATTCCAAATTTGTTTCCAAGCTTTAAGGGTCTTGCAATTCTCATTTCTAAAAACGTTCTCTTTTCCCCTCCCACTGGCTTCTGCCACAATGTCAGACAAAGATATCAGCAGGACAGTGAGACCAAAGCAACTACAGGATGGCACTGCTTCAGAGGACAAGGGTATGCCTCTGAGGGACCGAAGAGGGTTGGTCGCTGCCTGAAAGCTGGGCTCTGACTAGATGTGCTTGTATTGGTTTATAACTGCTCTGGGCTGGACAGGAGCTGTGAGAGCAAGGAAAAGAACTCTACAAAGGTCAGGTGGTAAAGGATGAGGATGTGCTTAGCAGCCTTCAGGAAATTCTTAAAAGTGCGCTGAGCACATGCATTGAGGAAAGGCTTAAATGGTCTCAAGAGTTTTTGGAAAAACTTTGGAAAATCTTTCCAAAAAGAAGGTGAAGAAAGCAGCACCCATTGTTCTTTGCAGCTTCTCATGGTCTGGTGACTGGGACAGCATCATGCTTTTGGATTTCAAATGCACAGTTTTGGTTTCTCATGGCCCTTATGAGCATGTGGTGTGATTTCAGTTTGAGAAACATGACAACACTGTGTCAGAGTTTTCAGAGTTACTTGGGGAAGTTTTCATTTTGCAAGGAGTTTCTTGTTTTTCTTCTGTACTTCATAAATATCTAAAAGTATCCATCACCAGGGCTACTAGTACATCTTGATCTAATGTATTTAAAAAGCAAAAGTACTGTTCAAATATTATGCTTCCTTTATACATCTGATTTACTGCCATGACGGGACTGAACTTTCCATTCAGGGGCATTTTTTGGGTTCAGGATTAAAAAAAAAAAATCCGCTTTGCAGAAAGACCAGCAAGATGGAACCATAAATTATTTAATTTCTCATGCAGAACTATTATGCAAGCTTGAGGAATGCCAAAAAAAAGAGGAGATATTTCAGGGCTTTGGTTCTATTTGCAGAAGAGTTGGTGTTACTTCTCTCCTTAGAAGTTAAGGGCCCCTTTTTGTTGGAGTGGCAGAGCATCCATCTCTGGACTACAGGGATCAGAGCATGTATTGATTGAACCTTTTCTTTGGTAAGTCCCTGGGGACTCAGTGAACTGAAATGCCCTAGTGATGTCTCACATTTGAATTAAAGGCTCTCAGCTCACAGAATTGTTGACTTTGCTCTACTGCAAAGGAAAGGGTAGTGGTGAAGAGTTCTTGTGCCAAATCGCCCCTCTCCAGGAGGAAGTTTCGACTTTGGGAAAGACTGAGGCTTACGAAATTTCAGGCCCCCATGTTAGTGTAAAGTACCAAAGAGAGAAAGACAAATACACAAATTGGATGGCAACTTTAATAGACCATATTTTCCAGCAGTTTTTCACCTATTGCTTTATCATCTCATGGTTCATGCCCATTCTTCCTTTCAAGTCAGTGTTGTTCTTTTGCGTGAGCTCTTGAGTTCAAAAAGCCACTCTCTGCAATCTTCTTAGTCAGAGGGTCTCTGCCAGTCACGGAGAGGGTCTTCCTCTTTTTCTTTTCATGCCTGTCAAACCCTCTTCAATCCTTCTTTATTTCCTAGAGGCTTCTGGGCATTTCCTTTGTTTATTTCTCTTCCCTCACTTGCTGTGGACAGAGATAACAGACAAGAGTTTTTCTCACTTTTAAGAGAGAACCCTCTGAATGAGAGAAAAATTACAGTAATTCTTCATTGTCTGGTTTCCCTATCAGCAAATTTTTGCTGTTTTTCCTTTGTCCAGAACTTTGTACGAATTTTGAGAGATTTTGGGAGTGATAATTCCATTGTACCATGGAAAGTAACTCTAAACAGTGGACAGTAATACCATACCACAAAATATTCTTTCTTCTAGTCAATATTGTTGTCTTGAAGGTGGGTGGAGAGTCCAGCAATATAACTGAAAACCACAGGGATAGTATTTGAATATAACTTGGTTAGGAGAAGAGAAACCAGGTGTCAGGGAAGCCATGGCTCTCTGGCAGACCAGCTTGCAAAGTGAGCTATGGATTGCTGGCAGACACTTGGAGCATATTTTGGGGAAATTTTAACTGGGAGCATTGAGAGGGTGCATCCTGCTGTACCATTTCATTACACAATCAGGGTGTCTCATCTGCTTCCTTCTCCACTCATCTGCTTCCTCATTTAGAAAGGATGAACTTTATGAAACGTTCAGTTCTTCAGTCTTTGCCTTTAGATATTTCAAAGGCACCCCTATACTTTCTTTTTCTGTGTATTTTTTTGGAGCTTACTCTGAGGAAACATTTGATGTGTTAATGGCACTTTCTATGGCTTCTATCACTACAAATGACTGGAATGGGTTGTCTACAGCTTATAAGAGAGATGGTGTAAAGGGGGTGTGACATAGGTCTGTGAAATCTTGAATGGAATGGAAAGAGTGAATCTGCTGTTCACTGTCTCTTCTGGTAAAAGACCTAGAGCTTCTCCAGTGAAGCTGGTAAGAGCTAGATTGTAATCAGACAAAAGGACATGATTCACCATGCAGCAGCTGAACTTCTTAATTTTCAAGTGGATGATGCAGATCAGATAAGTTTCAAGACAGACACTTGGAAGAGGGGTCTATTGAGAACCACTAAACAGATGCAACACAACAGAACCGGGAAGCTTTCTGAGACAGAACCTTAAGGAATACTTGTATGAAGGTGTCATAAAGGCTTGCCCTGTTCTTGCTTTTCCTTTGTCATCCACCTGTGCTCACTATAGAAGGTAGTATGGTGGGCTGTATGGATACCACCTTTCACAGATATAAAAAAATAAATGTAATTTTACAACAGACCCGTGAATTATTGCAGCAATATTTATAGCCTGTCCACAAGCCTCCACAGTAACTCAACAAGATCATCCTAGCACTTTCTCCACCATCAATTAATCTGCACCTTGCAC
>JAWWES010000133.1:46973281-46989845 GCA_035583135.1 Lophotriccus pileatus | reverse complement strand
TGTCCACAAGCCTCCACAGTAACTCAACAAGATCATCCTAGCACTTTCTCCACCATCAATTAATCTGCACCTTGCACCCTGTTTCTCAGTCTTCCACTAAGGCCAATCAACCTTCTCTGTTCCTCCAAAGCCTTTACTGCTGCAATGTGTTGAAATCCATGAAAAGTTGGGGATAAAAGCAGCTGGATCTCCCAACAAGGCATGTCTTTGAGGGAATAGACATTTCCTATACAGAGAGGGATGTATTTGCCGGTGCTACCTACAAAACTCATAACTTCTGTGTTTCAATGAGTCTGTGCATACATCTCCAAAACAGCTGTGCTTCAGGATGTATGATTACCAGCCTGGTCCAAAAGTGAAAACTAGAAATCCAAGAAGCACTGTAATTTTTCTTTGGCAAGTCCCATCTCCATGATCTTGAAAAAGACAAGGACATAGGTCATCTGGCCTACTCTTTGGGGGATATTTTTTGTATAATTTTTTAATCCCATTATGGTCATTACCTTCATGACCACTGGGTCATGAAGCGTTCTGGGTATACCAGCCCCAAACATGCCAGACATCTGCATAACAGCCACATATTTGGGAAATCTCCTTCCTAGCTCTGAGGACAAGCAAGCTGCTTTCTGCTACTGAATGTTACTTCTATCCACTTTTGCCCACTTTACTCCTTAAGCAATTCAAACACTTGAACAATCCTTATCCCTCTGCTTCCTCTTTGCGGCCAGTGTATTTCCTCTACCACCATAACAACAGACAGCTTTTTTGCCACAGTGGATAGACCACGAAGATGTTCCCTGCCCTCTTATTTTAAAGAAAGTGGCATCCATCTGGAAAAAACAAACGAACAAAAAAACTTTATTTTCTGAATTCATTAGCAACAGGCTATAATAAGGAGAAAAGTTGCTTCCAGCCTCAGGTCTGACTATCCTTCTTCCACTGACACAAAGAATAGATTCTTCAGCAATTCATGGGATGGACAGCAGTGATGGTGGGCTACATACAGTGTATGACTGCATGAAAGACCTATGGGCTCTTTGTTCTGAGAACAGATCCCATACCTAAAATACAGAAGTACCTATTGTTGTCAGAGTTTTTCTACATTGCAAAATGCAAGCAAACAAATGCATAGAAAGTTTGCTGGCCAGAGGAAGCCCTAAAAGATAGGCTTGACTTTAGTGACCTGTGGAAACAGTATGCTCCATTGGAAGACTGAAAAAAGAGACTGAAGAGGAGAAATCAGTAAGTCTGACCAGCCCTTATTAATTGGGTGAGAACATGGTAATTGGGGTATAATCAGACATGGATCCTTTCACCGCTGTGGCCAGATCAGGTTAAACATAGGTCTCTCCTAATCCATGTAAGGTTCCCCTGTCACTATTGCTTCTGTCCTCTAGAATCCTCCTGGATCCTTGCAGATTATGGTCTCTCTTTGGTACAGTCCATGACAGATAACTCATAGAAAAAGCCAGTTTAAACAGTGGCCACATTCTAGGACAAATTTTAAGAAATCTGAGATTTTAAGAGATCTGAGAAACACAAAGCATTCCTGTAGCACTAACGTGAATCTATAGGAGAACAAAAAATAGAAATGTGAGCTATTAGGCCAGTTCAAGGGATACTTGCCACTTTCAATTTAAATATTGTCCATTTTCACAGTCTGTAGCCAAACATGAATAGGATAATCAAATAACAGAATAGCAAAAGAGACAAATAGAAAAAAAAAAAAGAAATCCTGTCACCCTAAGTTATCCATAGAGAGCCTCTTATGGTCTCATTCTTAGCAGCTTTTACATCTTTCCTACTTTTCAACCCGCTGTTGCCAGTTCAATGCCAGCCACTGGGTTGTGTTTTACTGCAGCAAATGTGAGGATGTATCCTAGCTGTACCATGGTTTTGAGGAGAGATGTACTGTGTGAAGAAGCAAAAGCATCATAGCAACATAGGAACAGGTTGGGACCTTGGTGCATGGTGCTATAAACTGTGTTATGTCTGGTAAAATGTGTCTGCTATCACAGGCAAATGCCACTCTAAGGAAAGGTACTTGCCCAGCGAGGTTGCGTAACAGATCATCTGGAGCGCGATCACACAGCATGTATGACATGGACATACAACCAATGGACAACCAAGCCAGAATAAGTTTAGGAAAGGCAGATCCTGCCTTACCAACCTGATCTCCTTTTATGAGCAGGTGGCCCTCCTAGTGGGTGAGAGAAAGGCTGTGAATGTTGTCTACCTAGACTTCAGCAAAGCTCTTGATACTTTCTCCCAGGGCATTCTCCAGGAAAAGCTGGCAGCCCATGGGTTGGACAGGTGCACTCTTCTCTAAGAACTTTTTGGACAGCCAGATCCAGAGAGTGTGAATGGTGCTGCATCCAGCCGGTGCCCAGTCACTGGTGGTGTTTCCCAGGGCTCAGTATTGGTCCCAGTTCTGTTCATAAGCTTCATCAATGATCTGGATGAGGGGATCAAGTCTACCCTTAGTAAATTCACAGATGACACCAAGTTGGGTGGGAGTGTTGATCTACTGCAAGTAGGAAGGCTCTACAGTGGGATCTGGACAGGCTGAATCAATGGGCCGAGGCCAGTGGTATCAGGTTTAACAAGACCAAGAGCTGGGTCCTGCACTTGGGTCACAACAACCCCCTGCAGTGCTACAGTGGCTGGAAGAATGGCTGTAAAGGACCTGGGTGTGCTGGTTGACAGCTGCTGACCATGAGCCAGCAGTGTGCCCAGGAGGCCAAGAAGACCAATGACATCCTGGCCTGTATGAAGAATAGTGTGGCCAGCAGGACCAGGGAAGTGATGGTGCCCCTGTACCCAGCACTGGTGAGCCTGCACCTCAAGTACTGCATCCAGTTCGGGGCCCCTCAATTCAAAAAGGACACTGAGGTGCTGGAGCAAGTCCAGGGAAGGGCAATGGAGCTGGTGAAGGGTCTGGAGCACAAGTCCTGTGAGAAGTGGCTGAGTGAGCTGGGTGTGTTTAGCCTGGAGAAAAGAAGGCTCAGGAGTGACGTTATCACTCTCTACAACTACCTGAGAGGAGGTTGTAGCAAGGTGGGAATCTGTCTCTTCTCCCAGACAACATTTGTGAGGACAAGAGGACATAGACTCAAACTATACCAGGGGAGGTTCAGGCTGGACATCAGGAGGAATTTCATCACTGAAAGGGTTGTCAGGCACTGGAATGGGCTTCCCAGGGAGGTGGTTGAGTCACCATCTCTGAAAGTGTTCAAGAAGCGACTGAACGTGGCACTTAGTGCCATGGTCGAGTTGACAAGGTGGTGATCAGTCAAAGGCTGGACTTGATGACCTCAGAGGTCTTTTCCAACCTAAATTATTCTGTGATTTACCCTAATCACAATGGGAGAGTACAGTAAAAATACCAAGGAGTTTTAAAACCACACTGGAATACAGGGAACCTGGGTTTTCAGTCAATGCTTAGTATATTATAGCACTTTTCTTTATATCTAAATATCTATCTTTAAATCTAAAAATTGCTCTGCATAACATGGGAGATCTGTGCACAAGCTGTGGATACTTTGGACTAGACAGCCAGTGTTTCCAAGTGGGAGGACGCAGCTACTACTGCAGGGTTGCTGGGAAGACGTGGGTCATGGCCTACCATGACGATAATCTTCACTGATCTAGCTGGGATTATTCACCTTCTTGCAGATTCCAGGTGATTTTCAGCATGATGACTTTTTATCCTTTTAGCCTGAACTGTTGTCAGTTGATGCCAGATTTTCCTTTGCAGCCTATGCAGCCACCTGACATTTTGGGATTTTCTTATCCACAGTCTAGGCAGGAGTCATAAAGCAATGAATGCTAACTCCATGTAGGAAAAAGAAACTGGGGAGATACTTTATCAAACATTCAGGTTATTGATATATCAGGATATATAAGGAGTAAAATTCACAAGACTTTGCAAGGAATATTAATACAGTTATTGATTTAAGGATCAAAAGGCAAAAGAAATGTAAATCAGGCTGAGTTAGCCTTCAAAAATCCACGCATACACCGCTCTAAAGCTGCCAGACCCATACATTTGCGAAAGAGTTTGTGAAACTTCTTTAATAAGTGTTGGGCCTG
This sequence comes from Lophotriccus pileatus, assembly GCA_035583135.1. NCBI lineage: Eukaryota > Metazoa > Chordata > Aves > Passeriformes > Tyrannidae > Lophotriccus > Lophotriccus pileatus. The sequence continues at coordinate 46,985,753 of JAWWES010000133.1, read as the reverse complement.
CTTGACCACAGTTTTTGGTAAAATCATATAACCACACACATTTGTCAAATCTTTCTTTCATGTTTCTCTCTACTGCATATATATATATAATGCTGCAGTGCAACTTGGCATAACAAGGGACACAGGTATTAAAAACAGGTCCCTGTCTTCAGTGAAGCCTGATTTAAGTGGTGGCTTGATGTGCTAATGTAGTAACATGATAGGAAAGTAATGTATATATATAACATGGAAGAGAACATAAAGGGTTTTCATTTATTTGCACATTTTACCTGACACCCAGGTTCAGTACAGTAGTGCTGAGGAGCATACTGAAGTTCTTTGCCAGTACTGGTACAAAGAAGGCAAGGATGTGGACTAGGCTGTTGGGTTGCTCAGCTCTAGTAGTTTTCAGCTTGTGATTCCTGGGCCTCTAGATATTTCTCAGAAGACCCACAGGAGGTAACCAAGAAGACCCACAATTCAGTAGGATTCGCTCTGTGCCGGCTCACAGAGGCAGAGTGAATTATCTGCAGCATGCAGGTACCAGGAGCCATGGGCAAAAATTGTGACTAGGTGACGCTGCAGGGCAGCCTCAGACACCGTGATAGCATCATGTGTGGTTTAGAAGCCACACGTGCTGCTGCTAAGGAAACAGTAAGCCTGCTTGAAGAGACAACTCTTAGGGTTCAAAAGCAAGTTTAGCCCTCAGATACAGGTGGCAAGGCAAAATATAATCAGTGGGTATGTGTGCTACAGTGAACAGATTCTGAGCTCAGCAAAACTGGAATTTCACATCTGACCTTGGTGAGGTTACACCAAATTTATAGCAAAAACGCTGAAAGAAGATTTTGTGTCAGGATGTGGTCTGTTTAGCTAGAATACACTATGGAAAAGTGGGTGTCAATGTGTCATTTTAGCTTGTATGTAAAGTATCATGTTAAGACTGCATAAGGTTAGAACACAAAGCAAAAATATTCCTCTGTTTCTGAGAAGTTTGTGTGTAATATAACCATGCCACACTGATTTAATTAGAAAAGGTAGCTGAACCACACTGGTTATAAAACTACCACACCAAAATCCTAATCCCCAAGAGAAATTCAGATTATGATTGTGGCAGTATTATTGTAGATACATTCCTAGTTAAATTATTCTGAATTTACATATAGGTCAGACTAGGGCTTTGCTTTTGGAGCTTTAACATATTTGCAATTCCCTTTACACAACTGCAACATAAAATATGTCATGCATGTGGCTGATTACATAAACCCACTTCAACAAATGCAATCAGTAGTATGACAGCAGTCTTCAGTCCAAGAACTTTGACACTTCCATTAATTTATGTCCTTATCAGGCTGGCACCCCAGTAATGATAATTCAGAGTAAATCCACTATGATCATCACCTACATGAACTTATTTTGGAGTGAACTTGACATCCTACACTCACCCTAAAACCCTTTTTTCAAGTCTTCATTGACAGACATTAACCTTACAAACTTTCAAAACTGAGAGCTACAGCAAGTAGCATTTGTTTTGTTATTAAGGAATTAGTAACTTGATGTTAAAAGGTTTTATTTAACTGATGATCACTTCTCAAGTTATATTTACTAAATAAATAAAGTAGGGACAGAAAATGTAACTTTTTTTTCCCATAATTCAACCCCTGTGAATTTTCATTGCTGTGAGCAAAGCTGAGTGGATCTGAATGTTGCAGCCTTTGCAATATCATGTCCACAGCTGTGGTCTTGCTGAAAACAATTAGCTTCATTGTCCCTAAAAGCTCTTAATATTTAAGTATAGGGACAGTTAGGGAGCCTCAAGTGACATAAAGAGGGCAGTTCCCCTTCATGGTTCATTCCTGTTTCCTTGCAACCTCCTGAAGCTGAAATACAGCATTCTAACAGTTTTTCAGGTCCAACACGATCTGCAGATATGATGCAATTAATAGGTGTATGTGTGTATGTACATGTATAGACACAAAGATACACACATGTGCGCATGCACACAGACAACTTGTTATACATCTAATGAAAGCAAAGTTAAAACAATGCAACGTGGTTCATCACTTTGAACTGCAGATATATGGCAAGATGAAAACAGACAATAATCCCACTCTTCCCAAATTAGTACCCCTCTGTGCTACATTTGATTTGGTCATAAATCCAGTACTTTCAGAGAACTATTTAGCTATCACTGCTTAGATGCTTAATTCTTAGAGAAAAATCAACTGTGAAGAGCACTAAAGGCATTTTTTAAAAATAATAATAACAATATTCTTTGGAGAAACCTCAACGTTTTTCTCAAAATTTTCTTGCCAAAATGGTTATGAGAAAGGAAGAGGTCTGTAAGTCCCTTGCCTTCACGTGTTTCTTTGTTCTAATACACAAGCATGTCACAAGTAAGAGATGCCTGTGCCATGACCACGAGTGGGCTGACGCATTACTGTCTAGCCTCACATTTGGCTTGCGAACAATACTAGGAACTGAGCCCATAGAAAATATTTCACTCTCGCCAGCCTGACACATTGTTTGAGCTGGGAAATTGAGACAAACTGCTGCATTCTTGGTTAAAAATAAGAGGCCTTTGAATTTTCTCTCTAGTCTGAACTTTCCACCAAGGGTTGACTTTTGTCATTTTGGTACATCTTTTGAGGTCTGAATATAGCTTAGCTTTCATGTCAGGCTTTCTGTACTTAAAGGATTGTGCAGCAGTGGAACAGGTTCAGACCTGTTAATAAAGGAAGTGTAAAATGTGTCTCATTGAACCAGACTCCAGCGTCCTACCATGCCCTAACGTGCAGGCTTGGTTGTGATGGGGGCCAGATGCCTCAGACCAAGACAGCTCCTTTCTCCTGGAGGAAGCATAATCATGGTTCATATTTAGCTCTAGAGTACCACTGACTACAGCCACACCTGCATGGAATTTATCCCATATATTTTGATTTTACATCCTCCACAAATCCCTCACAGCCTTTCCACCAAGCAACAAAAGCATTTAGAAGGTCACAGCTCACTGGTATACTCCAAAGATTGTTTCAAGCTGAAAATAACAAAATCAGTTAAATTGTGTGCAAGGGATCAGGGATATTTACAGAGAAGAATTCCTACAGAAGGTAACCTGTTGTGCTGTGCTCGTTATTGTCAAACCCTCAATAAAGAAATTCTCCATGATGGTACCTGTTCAGATATTATTTCTTCATTTTGATTTTGGTAGACAAATATAGTTGTTTAAAAGTATTATAAATTTGGTATTCTACCTGGCAACAAGGCATAATAGTTCCATTGCTATGTTACTTACCATATTCTAATACTTCAGCTTAGCATTTTGATTGAAGTCAAATACAGACATATATATGTATATAAAAATACAGAGAAATATATGTCAGTGGACACTTGCAATGTGGTATATGTACTGGCACACTTATAATTATTACATGCATTAACAAAACCCAACACTGAATCTTGTAAGTTTTCAACTTACCTGAATTACAAAGGGACCTGAGGGATCCTGATGCTGCAAACTTTTAATTCTTGCTGATAACAGGAGTAAATAGGGAGTATGAGATCAGTTTTTGGTTATAGCATATCACCAATGTATTGCTTATTAATATATTGCTTGCATTGGAAATGCTCATACTGTGTAGATTTGCAACTTGAATGAGGAGGAAGCTAGAATATATGTTCCTGGGGCAGTGTTCTTTGACTTGCACAGTTCTTCCTCCCCAGTGTTTACCCTTTTTGCTCTGTGAAACCACATCTGGTTTCATCTGGTTGAGCTAAACAAGACACTTTCTGGCCTATACTGAAACTATTGCTATTTCTTTGGTCATTTTAAGGTTCTCTTTTCTGAACTTCTCTGAGTATGTGTTATCTTTCTTCACTGTGACAGATTTATTCTGAGTACTCGCCATAAGGTCTGAGCTTAGATAGTTGCATAAATATGTCCAGGCAGGCTTTCCTCTTCATCTTTATTCAGCAGCTGATGAACTTGAATTACTGAAGAAATTGTTCCTAGTATCTTAAGCCCCTTGTCTTTATTGCCTTGGGCTTCTGCTAATTGAGACTTTTTTTATGGCAGTTCAGTCCTACTGTGCATGCCAGATATCTTCTTTCTGTCACCAGTGTATTTGATTAATTATTTATTTTATTTGGACATAATAATTAACAGAAATGATAAATGCTATCAGTCCCTAATCCACAGTTAGGTGAATTTGAGCAAAAGAAAATACCAAGTTAATTTAGCACAATCCAGCTTTGGTAACCATGTTTCCAACTTTTATCTACTTTCATATCTCTAATTCTTTCACAAAATGTTGAGTTCTGGTAGATAATTGAAATCACCCAAATACACTTCTATGCATCACTTTTTTCCTTCAATACTGCTACTTCATTTTTTATTCTTTTAATCATATGATATTGCTGTCTGGTTTAGTAAATGCATTAAAACTCTTACTGCTGGATTTGTTATTTCTTTTACTGGGCCTCCTTGAGAACTGAGCTCTTTGCCCTTCAGTTTCATCTTGCACACAACAATTTTTCATTCCACACCCATTCTCATTAACATCTTTGGTTTTACATGTGTGTGCTGCAATATTATCATGCAATTATATCATACTCATGCTGAGCCAAATAATTAGCCAAACAGTTTGGGGTGGGACCAAGATTACCTTTCATTGCAACCACATCTGTGATTTATAAGGCATCCACTCCTTTTTTGTTGTTTATATGGCAAGGTACCTCTTAGTATTTGCTTGAATTTCTTTGCTGTTGTAGTCATTGTTGAAAAAATCCCAGTCAGCTTGCTAATGTTGTGATAATATTAGGAGGTAAGTAAATAATTTAATAGGGAAATACTGGAATAAATTTGTCCTGAATTTTTTTTACACCAAATAGTTCATCAAGATCCAGCTACAGCTAGGGGGCTGAATCTCGGTATCAAGCCACTGACTTGTAGTGGGTGACCTGTCATTTCAAGATCAGAGTATTTTCCTTTGACTTTCCTGATAGCCACCATGAGAGGGCTAATTGTCTGCAACCCCTTCCAGAGTTTCCTGCCCACTCTTCCTGCACAGCTTACTTTTATAATCCACTTATAATCCATTGAGGTTTCTAAGCAATATTTTCCCAATTTGCCTCTCACTGACAAACCCTATAATATTCTGGCAGTGGGAAATCTAATCGTGGTTCTTCTTGTGAACTTCAGCAAAAAGGTATGCACCTAATTAGGCAATGAGAAACATGCTCCAGGAAACAAATGAATTTTAATTTTCTTTTGGTTACCCTGCAGGGCCTTTCCTTCTGCTCATCCTTGCTGACAGAGGCCACAGTGGCTAATCAGCTCCTCACTGGGGTTCATTGGTTTCTTTGAGCAGGAGACCACAGAGAGAATGTTTTACCCAGTCTTATGCATTATTTATTATTTTACCACTGTTGGGTAAAATCAGCCCTCATTTGATATATTAAAAAATTTACCATACAAGAATCCAGAAGAAAAAAATCATGACACTGAGACAAAAAATAATACTGGTCTTGAAGAAAACAGATCAGTAAGTGTTGGGGTTGGTTACACGCTAAGATTTACTTCATGGCATTCTCCAAATACAAGGAACTTCTTCCACCGTGGAATGAGCAGGGGTGCCTCTTCAAGTGCTCCCAAAATCTGGGCAGGAAAATGTCAGTGCAAAGGTCAGAGCACGGACATGCCTATGCTACCTCCCCACTGCACAGGTATAGCAAAAGCTGTCCCACTAGAAACTCTCCGCACACATTTGTACCCTCTCTGAGACACCTCCTCAGGAAAGAGCCCTGAGCCACCAAAGCGGCGACCGAGGTCTGTAGACCTCAAGTCCTTTGGAAGAGGCTGGCAAAAGCGCTGATACAGCACCTGGGGAAGGTTCTTATGTGCTCGACTCCGACTCAGACACAACGGGATGCCACTAGATGGCGATGGATACCTTCGGTACTATGCAAAACAGCCAAATGTTTTCTCCAGGGAACTGGAAAGAAAGGGAAAAAGAAAAAAAAAAAAAACAGAGAGAAAAACCTATGATGTAGCTCTTCATAATACAGTGATACGCCACTTTGCAAATAATATATTCTTGCTTTCTCTCCAGAGTCAATACCAAGGCAATACCGCAGGTTTCTTTGGTTATTCTTTTGTTTGTGTACAGTATTTCTATTACTCCAACTGCCTTTAAAACTGGTCACACATCTTCCTTTCTTGACTGCAAACTTTAATTACTTTTGTTAGTATTTGCATACTGTCTTCAGACAGAAGCAGAGTCTTGTTAAATACAAGCCATTAATAATTCAGCATAAACCTAATTTAATTGCAAAGTTTGGTCTATGGTATTGTGTATACCCTCTCTCTCCTCTTCAGTAACAAATTTTCATGAAAATCTAAGCAAAAAGTTAAAACATACTAGCTTTTCCAACATGCATGTAAATACAGCACTTCAAACGTCCAACACATTTGAAAGTTCCTGACTTTTCATTTACTTTACATTCTGAAGAAGATTTGGTGCTTTTTCCTGATAAAACAGGTGCAGAGGGAAAACTGTCTTAAGAACTTCTTCAGTGCAATCAAGTCTTTCTCCTTTCAGTGTTGGCTTGTTAATAAAGTCATGTTGAGAGAGCTCTCAGCAAATTTAGAAACTTTTTTTCTCAGTGATAGAAGAGAAGATTGCTTCATACGGGTGGAGACATGTAGGGTTTCACTCAATGTTACCCAAGTGAATGAAATCACTGCACTCAGCAAATGAACATAAATCATGTATCTTCTTGACAACAGAAAGTCCTTTCCCAGTGTTCTGAGACACTTCAGTTTCACCACAGCATTTTAAGTATGTTGAGCTCAGCAGTTTTCTAAAGAGCAACAAAGCTATTTCCAGGTGATGGATAAACATGAAATACTGGTAGCTAACTCCATGACAAAACTGACCTTGCATTTTTTAATGAACTATACATGCAGATATGCAAAAAATGGAAGGAGCAAAGGATACTAGGCCTGTAGAAGGTAGTCAGATACCATGATGATGAGCTTAGTGTGAATATTCAAACATTATATTGGGCGTCCACAGTGATCCAGGCCCAGAAGGGTGATGGTCAGTAGCATGAAGTCTAGCTGGAGGTCGGTGACTAGTGCTGTGCCCCACAGGTCAATACTGGTCTACTTCTGTTCAATGTCTTCATAATGACCTGGATGATGGGGCAGAGTGTACCCTCAGCAAGTCTTCCGATGACACCAAGGTGGCTGATAGACCAGAGGGTCATCCAGAGGGACCTTGACTGGCTGGAAAATCTCAAGAACTTCAACTAGGAGAATTGCAAAGTCCTGCAGCTGGGGAGAAAAAAGCCCTGCACCAGTTTATGCTAGGGGTCACTCAGCTGGAAAGCAGCTTGGCAGAAAAGGGGCTTGGGGTCCTGGGCTGGACATCAAGTTGAAGCTGAGCCAGCAACAAGTACTTGCTATGAAGAAGGTGACGGGTATCCTGGTCTGTGTTAGATAAAGTACTGCCCGCAGGCTAAGAGTGGTGATTATTCCCTCCTCCTCAGAAGGCTGGGTGTGAGGCCACATCTGGAGTCCTGGGTGCAGTTCTGGGCTCCCTACAGGGGAGACCTGGACATACCAGAGAGAGTCCAACAAAGGGCCACAAAGATGAAGGAACTGGAGCCTTTCTCCTGTGAGGAAAGGCTAAGAGTTGGGACTACTTAGCCCAGAGAAGAGAAGGTATGGAGGGTGGACCTTACTACTTCATATAAATGCCTGAAGGGAGGGTGAAAAGAGGACAGAGACAGAGCCCAGTGACAGGACCAGAGGCAGTGGGCACACACTGAAATGCAGGATGCATCTGAACATCAGGAAACAATTTTTTTTTTTACTGTGAGGGTGACTGAGCACTCTCACAGGATGTCCAGCAAGGTTGTGGCATCTCCATCCTTGGAGATATTCAAAAGCTGCCTGGACACAGTCGACTAGGTGGCTTTGCTTGAGCAGGGGGCTTCAACCAGATGACCTCCAGAAGTCCCTTCCAACCTCAGCCAGTCTGTAATTCTGTGATACAAAATATTTATTACAATGACAACATTTGAAAAGAGTAAGCAGTAAATTATTAAAATTATGAAGGCTGAAGTACATACAAGTTCATACATTTTCTAGCCACGTGATATGGCATGAATACCAGACTCATTAGGAATCTGTGCAGTAGCCTGGAATTGCTCTGGCTCCAGAGCATAAAATACATGTTTTAAGACGGTTGTGGTCAAAATGTTAATAGCTTTTCTTTCTGTGCAGAAAAAGAACAGGCATATAAATTCATGCCAAAGAGGTACATTTTATACTTGATGATACCAAAGATAGATGTGCTTTCAATGGCAGAACTTACTTGGAATTTTGCCTGCCCTTCAGGCAGGCTTGTAATTTGGTAAGAAAACCAATCTACTGATTGTGGGTGTCTCACCCATGATATTTTCAGCAGTAAATAGCTTTAAAAATTGTTTATAAATACTTCTAAGTGTATTTACACACAGATGCCTTCATAAAGCTCACTGCTGTTTACAGTTTCTAGAGGAGAGGTACTGACAATGTGTGCAGAGCCCCTGACTGTATTTTTGAGTTTCCAAATAACCTAAGTCAATTCTAAAGGCCTAAATGTGTTGTTTCATGACTGCTGAGGCCAGATATGCTCTGAGATATCTTTTAAAAATAACTGAAGTTACAATGTTGATTCTTTTAGTAGAACCAGACAAACAATTTTGACATTAATTCTGACAGGGACATATTATGACAGGGAAATATTTCATCCACTCGGTATTCAATGTCTGTACATACTATACAGTAAAATGACAAATGATATTTTCTATTCTGTCAAAGGTTTAGATAAACACTGCCTAACACAAACATGTGTGGGCTTGCTGAACACCTCCTTTGAGAAGTCTGGCAGGCAACAACCATTCTGCAGGAGAATAAACAAAGCTGCCTAAAAACCAGCCTAGATTTCCAGGCGTGAAGTTAAATATTTGCTACAAATGTTAACTTCCCACCATGCATCTGCCCATCTTCGTGTACTATTCCCCCTGAGGGATTGTTCTCCCAGGTGACAAGTGAAATAAAGGTTTCAAAATCATACAGTTTTACCAGATGTAAAGACAACAATTCAGCAAATCACAGCTGTGAGAAACTAACCACAGGGATGTCCATGCTAGGGAGCTCAGAGGCCACCAGAACAAGGCTTCTGGCGGCCTTTTTCTAGGAACTACTTGTCAGAGGGATGTGTGCTGAATTACTTGAGTGATATGGGAGCCTTGCTTAGGCTTCTTTTTGTTTGGAGGGAGTGGTCCTCATTTCCCCTTATCACATGAATTAAGAACCTACCTCAAGTCAGAGAAGAGAAGCACCCATGCAGGGCCCTGAGATGTGGAAAATACTGCTGCAGAAAGGCTGCTTTTCTCTTCCCTCTGTGTGTGTGTGTAAAAGACATCGTGGGTGCAAACTGCAGCTGTTCAGAAAGAAAATCTGCCAAAGATCTAATTTCACATGCAGAGGAACTTCTCTTGCTCTTGTGACACAACAGAAAGGTTTCATATTTGTGGCATTACAATCAATCAATGTTATTTGTGTATCATCACTCAGGGGCCTCTGCTCGGGTGTGGTCTCTCACATCTGGCCAGTGCTGGCTTGGAATCTGATGACTGTGAAGCTCAGGGGACCCTGTTATTGACTTGTTATTTAATAGGAAGCTTCTGGTCCAAGGCTTGCTGCTCCTCAGTTCCCAGAACATGAGAAGGACACTCAGAGAACAAGACTGAATGAGAAAGCAGGATCATGGTCCTTGTTATTCAAGCACAGACTGTGGTGACTATTAAGCAGTTACTCCCTTTGTTCATCTCAGTTGCCCTTTCTCTTTGTAAAAATAGCAGATGATCTGGCCATTCTGAAACTTTTTTCTCATATTCCTCACCCCTCGTCCACACACCTGTGAGGAGTGTATCTTGTAGGGAGAAAAAATTGCTAAAGCTGCTGGCAGCTGAGTAATGGCGTCAGCAGGGGGCAGAAAGCTGGAGTAGGGAATCTCTAAAATGGGCTGGGGAAAGGAAGGGAGAAGGAAAAAAAAGAAGAGGCAGGATGCAGGCAGCACACTGACCAATGAAGAGCTCTCAGAGCTGCCCCATGGCATCCCAGAGGAGACCCTTAAACATGACATAATCACCACAAGCAGCTGCACTTCGGCAGCAGCTCCCAGAAGCCTAGGTCTGTTTCTGTTCCTGGTCCTTCTCTACACTGCCTATGTCTCCTGGCAGAGCCCTTTGCCACAGCCCCACTTCACACTCTGTCACACTTCCAGCTCCAGCCACCAGTCCCATCCTGATCCCAGTAGTTGCAGGATAGAAAGGATTAAACTTGTATTGCTACTATAAAAGCATGATTAATGCAGGTAACTGAAGGTTTATTGTGCCACTGACAATTGGTCTGAGGGAGAATATTCTTAAAGAAGAATAAGAATGCATGGTCCTGTTATAAATGTTCTAATTTGGAATAAACTTTCCTGCATAGGTTAAGACCCACCAAGCACTGAATTGTCAGCAGTGCCACTGAAAGTGTCAGTGTCACAGAAGATCCTTACTGTCAAAAACCTTTATAATGTTTTGCTTGCCTTTTGAAGAACTGTAACTTCTGTAATAAAGTATCTGTGCTCACAGAATATATCTGGATGCCTTTAAGGCACTTGACTTTGTACTAAATTGTACAGACCTAAGAAAGAATGAGCTGGATTTAAAAACTGGTTTACAGACCAGTCTCCAGGAGTTGCTATTGATGGTTATTAATGTGGTGTCAGTGAGCAGAGTACCAAAGGTCTCAGCTCATGGGCCAAAACTGTTTAATAGTTTTATAGCTATGAGAATTATACAAAATCTGTGGCAAAGTCTGCTGCTGATAAAAATGTTTGTTTTGCTAGCAGATAATGAAGGCAGATTACCATAAGAGTAATTTAAAATTATTAAAAGATACTAGCCCAGCAGTATTTTAATACTTAAATACTTAGGGTGATATTGGTTTGGGGGAGACAATCACACAAATTGTATTTATGGATCAAAGGCCTGGATTCTGGTGAGGACCTAACAGTAACAGTGGATAACCACCCCATCATAAACTCTTGAATAATGCTGTACATACAGAGAATATAATCTTTGAATGTATAAGGGGAGAGTGCTGCATAAGGCAAGGTGACCCCAGTCTTGTTTCCATACATAAGGATGCTGTATGGCTGGCAGCTCTTACACTGCAGCAGTCTGTGCACCATACCTAACACAACCCAAATCATGTGGCATTTACTGCCCCTAAGATTTGCACCTTCTCAGAACACCTCACAGGTCTGAGCACCCCAGTCTTGTTTCCGTTCTTCCCTCTCCGAGCCTCGTAAATGCTACTCACTGCAGTGCCAGTCCTTGCAGAGCCCAGCCCTCCTCTGGCCCACGTGCTGGTTGCTTCCTCTTGCCAACAAGTCCAGACTCCAAAATAAAGCTGTTGAGTAGGTAGAGCTTGGGAAGAGGAAAAAAATGAAGGGATGTCACAAAGGGCACTGTCTCTCAGTAATATGGGAAAGTGGGACACAGCATCCCCACAGTGCCTGCAGATGAAGTTTGGAAACATAGTATGTCCCAAGACAGAAAATGTCCCAAGCAATTGGAAGAGAGGCAATTGACAGAAGCTGATGCACAGGAAGTTCCACCTGAATACAAGGAAGAACTTCTTTACTGTGTGAGGCACCGTGCACTGCAACAGACTGCCCAGAGAGGTTGTGGAGTCTCATATTCAGGAACTGTCTGGACACAATCCTGTGCAATGTGCTCTGGGATGACCCTGCTTCAGCAGGGAGGTTGGACCTGATCACCCACTGTGGTCCCTTCCAACCTTACCCACTCTGTAACTCTGTGACAAACTCCCCAGCCCCACTAATTCATTAAACCCAAAAGTGTAAGAGTCTTGCTATAGATGGCAAGGTCATGTCAATTTTTAAATGAATATGCATTTATTTTTACAACATGAAAGGCTCGAACAATATTCAGTTCACATGTTTGTCACATAAGGCACGCTCTACACCACCACCAGGGCCTTGGACAAGGGCACACCTTGTACGTATCCTTTAGAGGTTCTGAACATGTTGGGAAGGTATCCCAGGGCTTCCCGTACAACTCCTGTCTGGGATTTGCGGCCCCTACGGCACGGACGGAAGCTCGAGCCAGGCCAGGCCAGGTTGTTCCCTCAGGAGCGAGGCTGCCGGAGGAGCCCTCAGCCAGCGCTAGACCAGCGCGCAGCACTGCCCGCCCCGGCGGGCCCGCAAACCGCCACCACCCAACCCCGCCTCGGCCCGTCCCACCCCGGGAGGGCGGCGCGAGCGCGGCGGTTCCGGGGCCGTGCGGGGCGGCGCCCATGGCGGCGGCGGCGGCCGGATGTGCGTCCTGCGGCCCGGCCCGGCCCGGCCCCGCCCCGGCCCTG
>JAWWES010000133.1:46941845-46973181 GCA_035583135.1 Lophotriccus pileatus | reverse complement strand
GCCCTGCCCCGCCGCGGCCGCCCGGCCGCGTAGACGGGGCGGCGCGGCCGCCTCTGCCCGCGCAGCCGCCGCTGTGCCGGCGGGCGCCATGGAGGACGTCGGCTCGGGCGTGAACGCGGACGCGGAGGTGCGGAAGCTGCAGGAGCTGGTGAAGAAGCTGGAGAAGCAGAACGAGCAGCTCCGCAGCCGCCACGGCGCCCTGCCCGCCGCTCCCGCCAGCCCCAAGCGCCTGCCGAGCGCCGGGCCCTCCCCGCCGCCCCCCGGCGCCTCCCCGTCGCCCGACGGCCGCTGCCTCAGCCCCCGGGCCGCCGCCCGGCGCTCGCCCCCCGAGGAGCCCGGCGGCGGCGAGGGCGACGGCGGCAATGGCCTCCTGGACGAGGCGGCGGTGCTCAGGCCGGAGGAGCTGGAGCGGCTGGCCGGCTGCGATGAGGACGAGACAGGCTGGTGAGGAGGCGGCCGGGTGGGGATGGGGCGGGGGCGGGCAGGGCTCCCCGTCCCTTTCCCCCGCCGAGCCGGGGAGGAAGGGGCCGTTTCCAGGCGCGTCCCTGGTGTCGGAGGGGGTCTCGGGGCTTTGTGTGCGAACGCAGCCTCGCCCTCTGGGCTGGGTGAAGGGGTTAATTAGCTCTCCGAGACGTACCGAAGCCTGCCGGGGAAGGGTGTTGTGCTCTCTGCACAGCACATCGCACCTCCCCGCAGGCCCGCGGCTCCGCGCTGCCGTTCGGCCGCGCTGGCAGCCTTACACCGAGTCCCTCGGAGACCGGAGCCGCTCCAGTGCTGCCGCAGGATCAGCCCTCAGTGTTTCCGCGAGTTCAGGAGGTGTGGAGGCGTTGGGAAACTTGTGGGAGATTTCTTGGATAGTTCAGAATTTTTCCACAGGTACTGGTACACTTCAGACGTGTATCAGGCGTGGTTTATGCCTTGATTTCTTTCAGTTGCGAAGGCAGCAAATGTAACACACTTTTTCGTCTCATAAACGTGTTGCCCTTAGGTGTTCTCATTTGTTGCTAATGATGTAGGACCACAGCTTCCCTTAGGTGGTTCGTCTTTTTAAATGGACTGCTTACCCTGCTGCTCCGGCAGAAACACCTGCAGGTGGCTGTTCGCCTTGTCATTATTACACTTGGATGAGCTTCCACTGAGAATCAGGGTTTGCTGTCTCGAAACATCACGCTGTTGTCCAACTGTCGTTTTGAAGTTTCCTATGACAGTTGTTGAGCAGCTTTAGAGCTGCAGGAGAAATAGTGGGGAGGAGCACAGTGTCAACAGAGAAATGCAAGGGAAGCATGTACAGGGAGGAAAAGTGTAACACAGGCAATCTGACTTGGGGCAGAACTGGTTGTAGGTTAATACAAAAAGTCTTTGGAAGCGAACGTGCAGACAAATTAAAAAAACAAACAAAGATTTAGAAACGCCTTTAAAAATGCTGGAATGATTCCATGCGTGAGCAATGTTTTAGTTGCTTAGGGAGGAGACAGTGTGAGCACTTCCTTGGAGAAGTCATTTGCCTGACTTCCAGCCTGATCCACTGGAGAAGTATGAGAGCATAAGTTTATTCTCATCCAACTCTAAATTAACACAAGGCATCATCTCCCAAATGACAAGTCTGTGCAAGGCAGCTACTCTTATTTCTCAGTGTATGCCTTGTAATATGCTGGCTTATAGCCCTTGATGGAAATAGAATATAGTAAATTTGCACGGTAAGTTTAGAATGGAATGACCAAGTTTGTCAGTGTCATGAACTCTAGTGACAATACATGTTATAGCTTTATATGTTAATCCTAAATCACGGGCAGAATCATGCATCTCTTCAGTGAGAGTTACTGTCACAACAGAGTGTGTGGTGACAGTGGTGCCATAAGTGCTGTGTTTTTGTTGACACGGTTCTGGACACTGGCGGGGCAGCCGCAGGGCTGAGCTCTGGTTTGCTGGGCGCTGCTCTTGCTGGTGTCAGGTGCTTGGCACGTTACTCATGCTGCCAGTTTTGTGGTACCATCATATTTCTGTGCAAATTCTAGTCCTCAAAAGACAATAAAACTTAAATGCAGTCTTTTGCATGTCTTCATTTCTTTACTAGCGTTTTGGTAAATATAATGCTAAAATATGTTTTAGCAACTAATTCAGTCTCAGATGTGGGACACTGACTGAGAAGAAACACACCTAGATAAGAGCAGTTGTTAAAATTTATTGTTGCATACATTACAAAATATGAATGTGTAATTAAAAAAAAAATTTCCTATGTTAGTTTAATATGCAGCTAATGATAAATGTGGTTTGGCTAGACTGACTGATGATTTTTTTGTTCTAAACTACTCAATAAAAATGGAAGTCAAACTCCTGGAATTTCTGAACACCTTTTAATTCAATTATTGAGGTAGTAAATACATTAAAACCATTTTTGTTTCTTATGAAGGTAGGATGATTTTGTATTTGTGCATTTAATGAATTGAGGTAATTGCTCTAAATAAAGTTTGAAATTTTCAGAGGGCTAGTGGAGCAATCAAAAAGAAACAAGCCTGTGAAGATAGGAGGGATGATGTAAGTGGATTTCATTTAAACTGTTCCGTAAAGATCCAGCTCTTAAGGTCTTGGTTATGTAAGTTCTCTCAAAAAGTAATTGAATCAACTGAAAGGGTGAATGTACTTGATGAAATTTAAACTTCATATGAACTCTTGGGTTCAAATGGATTTGGGTCACTACTGCTTAACCCAAAATCCTGTTTAAAATATGGGATTATACACTGTAAAAGTCAAAGATCACTTAGCGGCTGAGGAAATCTCTTGTGAAAACAAACTAAATTTAAATCATAGTTTGTGCATTAAAAATTGATTCATCTTGCATATTTTGCATGTCTGCCTAGAAAAGCTTAGATTTGTCTTTACTTTTAATTTCAAAAGGACCTTGCTGTGGGTGATAGTAGATGATAAAGGGTGCTGGTTATCTCCATTCTTTTCTCTGTTTTGTATAATACAGACATTTTCAAACTCCATTATGAAATTCTCTGCAGCCTTGTAATGGCAGAAGAAATAGTTTTCTTCACTGCAAAACTTACATTGTTTTACATTAATGCTCACATGAGATGAGTGGCTGTGAATTTAAGATGGAACACTTGATACTGTGACTGAAATTGATACTGGATGTGACATATTTTTTTTAATCTACATTTTGGAGTTTATGAGCTCATTTTTAGCTTTTAATTCTTTAAATGCATTTAGAAAATCTAAAATAAATCTACATAGGACAGAAATGTAAAGTGAAAAGTAAAGGAGAAGGTAGAACTAGCTAATAAGCAAAGGAACTTTGATACTGCTGCTTTAGTAGCAGCATTAGCTATTAAAATAGCATTGCAGTATTAGTGACATTTGGGACTGTTTATTTTTTTGCTTGTTTCTTCTTCTTCTTCACTGTTGTTAGTTAAATCCAGATAGTTTTTAACATTTTAGTACATCAGACAATCTTCAAATTATTAACAATATTTCAGTGAATTTAGATTGAGTTTCTTGTCCATATGCTTCTGAATCCTGTTTAATGTGCTGAAACTTTCTTTTTGATAGGCTTCCAAAGGCTGCAGATGGGCACATCTGCACCTGCACGTAGCACTGAGCTGTACCCAGTCCCATGGAGGCTTTACTTTAGGCCTGCTAATTATTTCCTTAAGTTATCTGTGACTTTCGAGTTTCTGTTTAGCTGTTCTTGAACAAGATTGGATCAAACTTAATTTTTTTCAAATTTTGATCTGAGGGGGCCTTTTCTTATTAATTAATTAAAAGGACAAAGGCCAGGAGAGGGGACTTCAGAGGAGTGGTATGCAGCTCCTTCCTTGCCTGACTTGCTGGGTAAGGTTGGGTGTGGATGTGTAGCACGTTTGAGACACCTGGGTAACAGTGTGCAGGGTGGCCTGCTATGCTGCTTTTAAGAAGAAAGCTGTCTCAAGTTCATTGCAGGATGAGTGTGCACACGGGATTAATTACTGTAGATTAGTTAATGTGCTGTCAATCCACTCTAGCTTGCTTTGTGGTCACCTAGACTTTCTGAGGTGAGTTCTTTTAAACGTGAGCAAAACATGCAGTGCTTTTCTTCAAAATGTACTTGCAGCATGTGCATAAAAGAATATACAGCATGCTGTGTATCTGTTTTGTATGTGTAATTGCTCAGCAAACTTCCGGGCAGTTGTGTCCTTTCAGTGGCAGTGCTGTAAAAACTAGCCTGGTGCTTCACAGTTTTCTTGTCAGTTTCATGTCTGAAGTCTCCTTGGTAGGGCTGAAATAGCTGCTGGTTGACTGAGCTTGTTAACAAACAAAAGTAAGCTATTTTGTGTTTGAAATTAAATTATTAGTGAGTTGTTTATATTAACTTAGTAATTCAAAATAATGGTTTCAGTGTTTGTTAAGACCTCAGATTGGTTGTGTATCCTGACTAGTTAAAATGGAAGGCACATACTTTTACTATTATACTCACTCTCATTCTGCAGCTATTTCTAATTTGCACCTGTTTATAATAGTTTGTTTCTGTTCTAGCCATCCATTGTCTTTAGTTGGCTAAGTGGCTGTTTAGAGATACATGATTGTCATCTGTAATGATTGTCTTCCAGCTCATATTGCTTGATGTCCCTTGGGCACTACCATTGCTTTGGAATCGTAGTGAGGTAGTAAAGTATAGCCTGAATATTTTAGGATAGAGCTCGAACCTGAATAAAATCCCATTGCTGAAATTACATTGCAGCATTTCCTGTTCAGCTGCTAAATTTCATTGTATAAATGTGGTTTAGGCCTCTTGGAAATCGGACAGGTTCTAATCAATATCTGTCCCATGGTCTAGGTAAAAGAGAAACTGATGCTTTTCATTTTGTGGCAGATTAAATGTCAATTTAATTTAAAGTTGTTTTTAACCAAATTCAGATAATGTCTTCACAAACTAGGAAGATACTATGAAAAGAAGCATGTAGGAGAACCAAGGATTACAGAAGTTGCCAGTTTGATCAAGTGAAACAACTGGTAACATCAAATAATATTCAGTTTGACTAATGTCTTTGAGATATCCGTGTTTATTTTGTAACTGATATTTGAGGACTGGAGGAAGAATCCCGAGGAAGAACTTTCTTCCATTTCTAACTTCTTGTGTGATATTTATAACTTTTAAACATTCTTGATATTTAGATATAATAAAAGCTTTAATATGAGTTTCCTTTACTGTCTTAGTGATATTCCTGAAATTACTTCATAATCATGTCTTGTTTAGGCATGATTCACATTTCTACTACTTGTAAGTGTTGTTAGAACTCTCAAGCCTGGTCATTAAGCAGAATTTTATATTGAAACACATTTAATAGGACACAGAACTTCTCAACTTTTCTCCATTCCTTGTAAGTATCAAAAATGCCATGTTAGAGCATATGTGTTTTAACAAATTCCTTATGAAAAGCTGCTCAGTGGACAGTTGGAGAGTCTGTGTGACAGTTCTAGAGAAGCTGCATGATGGTGTTTTTGAAGACCTCAGTTCCCATTCTACAACATGTCTTTCAGACACCACCATGTTCTTTTGGATGAAGAAATGAATAATGGCTATAATTTCCTATAACTAGCCAGGGCACAGCTAACTATCTTTAATTGTTGGGCACAGAAAGGTAGATGTGTTCCAAATTGCACTTTTCAACCTCTCAAATATTCCTAATTCTACTTAAAAATCACATCAAGTAGCTGAGATGTGCTCCTTTAATATGAAGGTTTAATGAGATTGTCAAAGCATTTTTGTAGTGTTCATATCCTGGAGTTGATATGAATAGGCCTGAACTTTACTATAACTGATGCATCTCTCGGAACCAGAAGTGTTCTGTGAAGTACAGCTGAAAACTAGTAATTACAGGGTAAGCAATGTGTGTCTCAGCCAGTTACAACTGTAGCATAGGAACTTCCTGGGATGGGAGAGAAGGAAAATCTGTGGGCCAGGTATGTGCAGTAATGTCACTTAATGTTTGGGTTGGTTTTTTTTCTTTTGACCAGAGATTCTCTTCAGATTTTTACCTGTTCATTCACAATCCATTTTAAATTTTACTTATTTAAATTGCTTCAGGTAGAGTTTCCTGAAAGTTTTAGCTTGATCTAAAAGACTTCAGATTGACACTGTTGTGTTCAAGATTATCTGTTTCCAAGACTGTCTAGTATTATTGTCTCCTGATTTAATTATTTTTAGTAGCTTTTCATTGTGCAATTTCCTTTTTGTATTTTAGAGGAAATTCATAGTGTTCTGTCCTTAGATTTCAACTTTTTCTCCTCATCATGTCTTCAGGTTTTTCATCCTGCTTTTGCCTGCACCATGTTTTGTCTGCTCTCATTTCATTTACAGCTGTTGTACCTGTCATTTGCTTTAAGCTACTGTAGCTAAAATAAATGAGCTCTAACTCAAGTTCCTTCCACCTGCCATCTTCTTTCTAATTCAAATCTGTGACTTCATATTCATCTGCATGTTTCCCCCTCGCTCTTTTACTGAGCAGTAGAAGAATTTTGCTACGAAGATTCTTCCTTTCTTCCTGATTAGATTATTGGCTTCTGGTTTTATGCCTGTGGCAACTAGCCTCTTTTATTCTAATGCACTGGGAGGTGTTCCTCAGGTGAGGTAATCCCTACACAGATATTCCACTCCTGCCACAGTGTCATGTCCTCTTTTTCAAAGCCCTTTCTGACTCAGCTGTGTCCTAGTACAACGTGCTACAGCTTGCCCTATTTGGCTGACATTATCATATGTGCTTATAGTGGCAGTAGTATTTCTGCAAAAGCTCTGTCCTTTTCTGTGCTGCATCTTTCTGGAATTAATCAGTAGAGCCCCTGGATGCTTTCAGCTTCAGGTTGGTGCTGCTGTGGCATAGTTCACTAGTGACAGCCAAAAGGAAGGAAGTATTACTGTGTACAGCAGAATCATAGTGTCTGGGCTTCTTAATGCTGTTTCAAAATAGATCAAAGCTCCTGAGGATTGCTCCTTCTTTTTATATACTGTTTTCTTTTACTTGACCTTGTGTCACTAGACTGTAGAGTCTTTACTCTTGTGTGGAGAAATTGGAGTGTAGGTTTCTGGTGTGTTAACATTTGTAGTATGGGTGGTAACTGTAAGCTGTCAGCTTCCTCAGTCGTTTTCAACTTCCTGTTTTGAGAAAGTGATTTATAGTGGTTAAAGATGTATGAAGTTATTCTGGTTGTCTTCAGTCTTGAAGTTGCTGTATTGCCACTCCATGCTGTTGCATTGCTGTAGAATGCATTAACAGGTACCAGAGGGATCTCTTCTGGAAAGCTTTTTAGCTAAGGAGGGTCAAACAGTAGTCTGACAAAGAAGATCATTTAGCTGTATGAAGTTATTTGTACATACTTCATAGTCTCTGTTCTTTTTCCGTCCTTGCTGTTGGGAAGAGAGAAAGAAATAGTAGAGGCATCACTCTGATTCTTAGTCTTGTCCTTGGTTCTTTTGTTTGTGGTGGGTTTTTTTTTAAATCCAAATTAGGCAAAGCAAGTAGAGTTAAATCAGTCTCAAAACTTGAGATTGGCTTTTCTTTGTCAGATAGGAAATTAAGATCACTGTTTTGTAATGAGGCTTCATAATTGGATGATGTACAAGAAACTGCCCTGAAAGAGCAGTTTTGTTACCACATCAATGTACATATGTGTGTCATGAGGGGGTGGAGTTGCATGAAATATGTGTATCCTGAAGTTCTGTCCTTTCTTGAAGTATAAGTTATGAAACAAAGACTGTTAAAGGGAAAGCAGTTGACTGGAAAGAGGTGGGAGAATATGCAATATATGTTTGGTTAGAAAGGAAGGTGAAGAAGTGGGACCTGTGTGAGCCTGGATTTGCTTCAGTAAGTAAACTACCTGTGAAACAAATGCAACAGTTGGAAATTGCAAAAAAGAATGTGTTGAAGCTTAAAATACCAGGTGCAATTTTCATGAGAGCAATCTTGTAGGTTTGTACCCCCTTTGTATGTCTCTCAAAGAGGACTTAATGCCTTTTATACTGGGTATTACTGTAAACACTTCAAATGTGCATGGAACTTCTCAAAGACAGCAAGGAACGTCAGCTATCCAGAGAGCTAGGAGGGAGTGTGGCCTGTACAGGACAGAAGTTGGCTTTGTTGCCTTCAACACTTCTGCGTATTGTAAAAACATACCTTAGGACAGAAAAGGCTATAGGCAAATAATTGCTAAAAAGGCAGTAAATTGAGACTGTTAGAGAGACAGCAAATGTTAGACATTACTTTTAACTGTATGGAGATAATTGCAGAAAGTACAGAAAATTTTGTAATTTTTTACACAGAACTGTAAAAATTAAGTGATTCTTGTTCTTTTCAAGGATCTCCAGGGCTATAAATATGTGATGGGCTTTCAGCTCTTCTTGTGGGCAGAGTGCCTGTGAAGATTATAAGGATTTCTACAAAATAATTTATAACATGATACTGGCCAGAGCATAAACCACTTGAACTACAGTAGGTGGCAGTGGCTTTTTGCCTTGTTACAAACAGCTTCCTTTTTTGTTTGAAAACCTGGCAGCTAATAAAAATCTTGTTTCCTGTATTTGCAAGCATAGCTTGCTAATTCCAGTGTTTGAGGGCAGAGTGTTTCAGAGAGAGCTCTAAACAAAGATCAGTGTTTTGGGTGAGATATTCATGGTGGTTTTATAATCATGCTTCTTGGGAAGCTTTTTTTAAGAAGTAAATTTAATGGTAGTAATTAAAAGAATAATCTTTTAAAGCTATTATAAAAGAAACAGTTCCAGTTCTAGAATTACAGAGGAAAGATCAGCTAATAATCTTGTAACGACAAAAGTTGTGGGAAATAACTCCCGTGTTGCCGATGTCATTGGCATAAAGGAAATAATTTTTTGCTGTCTATGTTGTAAGGAAACATGGCTGATTAGACTGTCAGATGTTTTAAGTTACAGTGTGTGGCATAGTCATATTCACTTGGAACATGAAGTCTGTCATTACTCCTAGAAGAAACACTCATTTAGCTGTTCTTGCGTATGCGTAAGCTCTAGTTCTGGCTGTACATCTTGCAATTCACTGTTGTCTTTGCTGAAGCACATTTCCAAGTTTGGTTCTAGTCCAAAGTAAGGCTTAAGCATCTGTATTTTGAGTGTGTGATTGGTTATGACTTTTCCTTTACTCTCTCTGTTGAAAGAGGAGACTTTTCAGCTAAATTTCTAGTGCCTTTTAACTGGAATATTACTTCCTTCAATCATGAAATAGTTGATGTTAAATTAATGGAGATGCTGACAGACAAAGGCTTCAGCATGTTCTCAGAACAATATGATCTCATTGTTTCTCCTATGTGCATTATCTCTTTTTCCTTGCTTCTGATGCTTGACTGTATACCCTTTAGGATAGAGATAGGCCTTTTCTTCTGTGTTTGAAGAAAATGAAAGGATCAGGTGGTAGGATACAAATCATAAATAAAAAGAAAATGCTGATTGTTCAAGGCTACTGAAATAGTAGTTGTGTTTTGTGCACTGTAGCACTGCTCCTTGGCTGTTAAGATGATAATTGCTTGCTACATCTTTGGTTAGGAAAACAACAGTTCCCTATTGCATAGTGCTTTATTTCCTTCTTTCAGGTGAATGTGACTTAAATCTGAAAAGATAATCCTGATTTGTGCATTTATGTGATATAGTGAAATTGTCCATATGCCTAAAATGTCTGAAAAGGTGGGGTTTTTTGTTGGTTTTTTTTCCCCCCCCTTGTGCATCAGTCAGGTATATCCTGGTATAGCAAGATAGGCAGCACTTTTTGCCAGAAGCCCTTGAGTAGCCAAATGTTATCACTTCTATGCTGTATCCAAAAAAGTTAATTTTAAGCTAAAATTTGTGCTTTCTTTATCTTTTGGGATTGCATTATAGTATGGATAGAGTATAAAAATAGAAATAGCATGGTATGTGGTATTTTGTTGCATGTGGTATTCTTTCGCTCATTTTGTTTGTCCTCATATATGATTTTTTCCCCCCCTTTTTTCCAGGTTGTATACATCTCCAAAGAAGAAACTGACTCCAGGGCAAAAATGTGTCAGTCCATTAGTTTGGTGCAGGCAGGTGTTGGATTACCCAAGTCCTGACGTTGAATGTGCTAAAAAGTCATTGATTCACAGGCTGGAACAAACAATGTCAGGTGAGTTCCTGCACACTAAAACCATTGGGTTATATGTATTTACTCTGAAACGGGGTCAAAATTAGCTGATAGTTGTGAGATAAGACACAAGTAATTGCTGAATGTCTTAAGTTTTTGTTGTGTTTTACAAGGAGTAATTAATTTGACTCATTTTCTGAACTGTATGAATGAAATGAGGAGGTGGCATTGGATTGTGAGTCATGATTTCAGTTTTATACTGTCTGCATAGTTTGGGCAAATGTTTTCAGGAAGAAACAGTGGTTTTAACTTGAAGGTTTTCTTGTCTTATTTTAAAATAGAAGCCTATATTAACCTATCATAATTGTTAGGTGCTTGACAGTATGTTAATGTGCTTTTCTGCTAGATTACCTGTTTTATTTCATCTCAGGAAATGGAGGCTTAAGTTTGTGAATACTTTGGGGAGGTAATAGTGATTTTTTTTTTTCCTCCCATCCCCAGTAACTTAAGATCTTGTTACAATCAGATTAAAAAACCCCAAAGTTCATGATTCTTCCTGGATACAAATTAGTTGGCTACATTCAAAACTAGAGTGTTTGACCCTGTGCGTATTGAAAGCCTACATTCTCCATCCTTCTATTACCAGCATTTTTTATGTCAAACCAGCAGCAAAGTGCTGAAGGACTGATTAGAATTCTCTGTCCATCTGCTTTCTTGCTTTATTTTAATTTCTTTATTGGAGCCTATTTTTATTTTTTAAGACGTTCTCCTGAGACAACTTACTTTCTTGCTGTTGAAAGCTCTCCCTGTATATCTTTTTGCACTCTGCTGTTTTTAACTGTTATGTTCAGTAGTTAGCAGAACAGCTGGACTCAAGCTAGGAGTAAGTGAACACACACAGGTCCAGGAGTGTTCCCAACTACGACCTTCGTTACATGCTTATATATAAACTTTGTGCTGAGTTTATTTGACTATAACTTTTTTCTCTTCCTTGGATCCTTTTCTGGAGCAATTCAGTCTTTTTTCTGGTTTGTACTAAAATTGTTTTTAATAAAATTTCAATCCATGTTTTATTCTTATGAAAATCATAGGCATAGTGGTAAAAGTGCCTTCAGTATGAGTCACCTTTGATCTTCTCCTGTTTTTTGTGCTTTTTTTATGCTGCCTGGACAAATGTCTATTGACAATTTTCCTGAACAGTTAACATGATACATGATTTGCTACAGGCAAAGACTGAAATTCTAAACAAAGAGAAGTACCCAGATCACAGGGATTTACAAATAATGATCCAAGTTTGGGAATTTGAATACTACCGAATATTTAAGACTGGATAGCTGTTGATTGACCTAATTCTTTTCATGGTTTAGCTGCTTTTCGTAAATGAGTAGAAGTCTTCCAGGAGTACCACAAATTCTGTTACCCTTAGGGTATATCTTTAAAAATTCATAGTTGAAGCTGAATGGCAGGAAATTTCCCTATGAAACGCACATATATGAAAGTTCAATCATTCAAACCATGTCTTTAGGTAACTTCACCTCATTTTTTCTCATTAGACCTAAGAATCTGCCTCTGGCAGTGATACTTGAAAAAATACTGCAATTCATCTAAAGTGCTAATAAAGTGAAAATACTAATGGTAGCAGAGATGGGCACTAATATTGCTGGTTGGAGCAGATTGCATGGAAAAATGAATTTGTAACAAAATTGAAAATTGTCCTTTATAGCAACCAATCTGTTGCAGATACAGGGTAGCAGGAAGCTCCACTGAAGGAGACAAGTAGTGCTGCTTGTAACCTTGTTTGTGTTTCCTACTCCACAACTTCAGGAGTATCTCATGACTTGCATTTTACATAACACTCCTCACAGACCCATCACTTAACCTGTTAACTACCTACTGTGTCAGTTTATCGATTGTGGTTCCAGTCCTTGTGGATAAGGCTTTTCACACTACTGTTACTTTCTTTCCTGAATCCTTGCTGATGTTTCTTTTGCATTGACTCTTTTTAATGTTGTCAGTTCCTGTTGTTACCTCTTTTTAATTTAATATCTTTTTGCTCTTTCTCTTGTATTTCACATATTCATATTCCATCCTATTTTCCATTGTGTGATAATAAAGGAGGGCAGAGCAGCTCTCCAAGCTACTGGGGCCAGTTACTGATGCATAGTGCCTTGTCACCATTTAGCTCAGGTTTACAATTGCAGAGCAAGTCCTGCTCAGTGTTGGAAGCATGTTCAGACTAGAGGGAACCTTAGGCATACTCTGCACTCAAATTTTCCTATTTTCTCCAGCAAGAGAGATTCATGACTGTTTTAACAAAATGGTAACTAAAAGGAATTAGATGCTGCATACTGTTTGTGAATGTTATAAAAGAAAATTTATGTTAAAATAAAATTGTTGATCAACAACCCTCCCCTTTGGTGTTTTGAGAGCTAATGTGTAATCTTTTGTAAGCTAGTGTTTTATCCAATATAGAATCATTTTAATGTTAAAATGAGTTATCTGTCATTTGTCTGACATTCCTAATAAGGAACACGTCTCTATTTCTAAAATAGCAGTGTCTTCCTGAGTTACAGAAATCCCTGTTGGAAAACCTTTAGGAGTTCTGGGCCAGAAAAGAGTTTGAATCCAGCTTTTTTTTCTGGGAAATTGTAGAGTGCTGAGGAAGGTAGAAGTTTGCGTTAGTTAGGATGAAAACTACTGTACATATCAAGGCTCATCATGTACCAGAGCAAACTTCTTATATGTAGCAAAAGTATGTTTACTTTCATCTAAAGAAATCTGTGTGATCAAATATTTTGTATCATTATTGATATGTACAAAGAGCCTGTTTTGAAGGTTATACAGTAGTACAATTGTTTTCTAATTTGTGTTAGTATTTTAAAATACTTCTCTGTGTAATAAGTACAAAGAACTGTTGTGCAGTCTTACATTTTAGAGGTTTTTTACTGACACTTTCTGCAAGAGATGAAAAGTAAATTTTTTTCGGCGTGAGAAAAAAGATTCAGTTCAGATGCTTTAGGATTCCTGTGTGAATGCCAGAATGTGCTGTCAAAGGAGTGGCTTCTTTGTAAGTCAACCGGAATACAACGAGTTGTAATTATTGGTTTTGTTAACTGAGCTTTGTAATAAAATGGATATTTCCCTTCTGACACTCAAAATAAAGTGGAGGTACTTCAAAAATACTTGCTAGAATTCACTAATTGGTGAAATTAATGCGTATCATTTAAGACTTGCAGTGAAAGCTGAAATATAAGCATTCCATCCTTCATCTGTAACTATCTTTTCACTCTAACTAAAATACTGGTAATACTAACTGGTTTAGAAAGTACCTTTGCACAAGTGGCAATTTTAGGGATTTGCTTCCAAGTCAACTTTAATTTCTGCTGGTTTTGCCTCTGCTGCATTCTGCCATTGGCTTGGTTGGATGACATGTCTTTTTAGGGCACTGCTAAAAACTTACTTAGGCATGCAATCAGTTAAAATACTCCAGATAGTTTTAACTTAAATCCACTTTAGTAGGCCAAATGATAGCACAGCCCCACCGTTTTTTGTTGAGGAGGTGTAGTGACTAATAGCAAAGGGAGTAGGAGGAGGAGCTAAAGCAGCTTTTGCTGCTGAAAGCAGCATTCAAAACAGCAGTGATTTTTAGTAAATACATTGGAGTTCAGTTCCTTCTCTTTTTGTCCACTGCTATCCATAGCCTAATTGCTACTGCGCTTGTTGAAGCCCATTTTCACTAATAGAAATGTCACACAACGTTCTCTAAATAGCTAGGTGAGCTGCAACTTAATCTAATCTAGATTTACATACCATCAAGTTAGGATCTCTAGCTTTCAGCTTACTGTTTTGCAATTTAATTTGATCTTTTATACACTTCTGTGTATATGTGTATATATATATATACATACACTTTCAGCAATGAAGGAATGGATTTTTAATAAAAGTGCTCAAATTTCCTTTGGTACCCACTTCCCCAGTAAAAATGTCATTCTCTATTATATTAAAATGAAATGTAAACTTTTGAACAAAATAATCAATTAAGTAACTATGCAGATCATATACCTGGCAATTGGGGGAATGGCAGGATCATATGGAAAATGTTCACTCATGGTTAAAATTTATCTGAAAGTACTTTAGCATTGAAATATTTACAATAAATGGCAAAGGAAAGTACCTAATTTAGATCTGATGTTATATATGAGTTGAAGCTTGTGAACAAAAAGTCCCAAGTCATTAGAACAGAAAGGAATAATTCCTACAGTCAATTTGCTTTAGCCTGGTAGGTTCACGGTACCCAGAAAAATAAACAGAAACATTTGCCTGGCTTAATATGTTTTTCATGTTTTTCATTTTAGCATACGCTTAGGGAAATTTTGTAGGTGGTATTACTTAGTTCTGTGGAAGTATTGTGGGATCTGCACAGGTCTGTGAGTTCTGGAGAACTCAACTTCATGGTGTGCTCTGGTTTGTATGCAATTGTGCATAGGATGTACATTAGATGTAACTTAGCTACTACTGTCTTTCTGCTTCCCAGCACCAACACTGGACATCTTGAAGAGATCAGTTGTAGTGATCTTAGATCTGAGTGCTACGATGAAAGTACTTAACCACCATCTTGTCTTGTCCTTTTCTCCCACTCCTTTCAAAATATGGTTATACGTAGGGGGTGAAGAAATCAGTTGAAAAACTTCCTGGTGTCCGAAATTTTTTACTTGAACTGTATAGTTATTAAATCACACTGAAGATACCATACAGTATTGTATTCATTTTTCAGTAGTACCTTCAGTATAATTCGTTAATTTTCTTCTCCTTCCTACAGCTCTCAAGAGACAGAGTTTGTACAGCAGCCCTTTCAGTGCAGTCAGTTATGCGAGCTCCTATAGTCCAAATACTGGTAGCCCCTACAGCAGTGGTTTTAACTCTCCCTCCTCAACACCAGTGAAATCTGCTTTAGTGAAACAGCTCATACCTCCTGGTACCTCAGGTAAATGACTGTGTGTCTAGTCTTTTGCTCTCTTCTTCCTCCTCTTCCTTTCAAAAACATGCTCAGAAGATGACCTTTGCATTGAACTAGAGTAAGAAAGAAACCAAAAACTTGTCAGTCTTTGTAGGATGTTTGCATCATGCAGTATTTAAGCTTTTTAGGAAAGCCTTTTTTACAGACTTTCTGATATGAGATACTTATTAAAATGTTTTGTTTGGATGTCCATGTCCCAAAAAATCACTGATGTATACTGGCAATTAGATTAAACACAGAGCCTTAGTCCTGTGAGTCCCAAGGTTCAGTAAGGGGCATCTGGAATTGACTGGCACGTAAGTTGCATGGTAGGTGTTCAAACCTTAGGTGTTGGTAGTTGTGAAGTCTTTGCCACTACAGTTCCAATACTTAGTAAACAATAGGTTTATTAACTGAAGCATTTGGTATGCAATGTATCAATCAGTACCTCTGAGATGTGAACTATATAATCTATGGAAGAAGCGTTTTTTAATTAAAGGCATTCCACGAGGCTTTGCAGCCATCAGTGTAAACACTGAATTCTGGTGACGTTTTCTGCCTTTATTCTATTCATCTGATTCTGTAGATGTTTTCTTTATATGATAAAAATTGATGCCTGGAACATATATCTACTCTGAAGTCATACTGTTGGCTTATTGTATATACTTTAACTCAAGTTAGCTTACAGGGAAGGTGAAAAAAGCACTGCATTGACAATCCAACTCTCTGTAGTTCACTGTGGACTTGCAGAGAAGCCTGCACTGCACCAGAGCCATTACTCAGGTTTTGTTTTCATCTCTGTAACTCGGCTCTGCATTGTGTCCTGCAATGGTGTGTCTGCCTGGGGAGGACAGAGATGTAACAGGCAATGGGATATCAGCCAGAAGGCAGCAAAAAGGAGGAGTTTTTCCTTGTTATAGTTTCCATGTTACAGTTTAGCAAAGGTGTGTATGTGGAACAGATATTTTCAGATAAACTGTATTTTAAGCATTCCAACCTGAGTCAATATTCATTGGACCAGCATGTCCTTACCAGTAAGAAAGATATAGTCAAACTCATGTCTTAGAATGTAGTAAGCAGAAGTGAGAATGAAAGCAGAAATAGAACCAGGTATGCAGTTAGTTTTGTTTGTAGAGCTCTGCAAACTTCATAGCAGTTGAAACATGGTATGATAGACCAGACTATATGCCACTAATTTGTTTAGTTACCATTGGAATGATTTAATAAAGTTGCCCGTTTTTAGAAGGTAATAGCTAAAGTCTGCTTTTGAAAGTTATATTTTTACCCTAAGTTAGCAATTGAATGTTTCAAATGGTTTGTCAGCCTAAATGTCTCAGTAATTATCTGTTTTCAGATTAGTGGTTCTTTTACTAGGAAAGGAAATGCAGCTTCCTTTTTTTCTTTTTTTTTTTTTTTTTTTTTTTTTTTTAAATTAAAATTTCATTTTAATTTTTTTTCTTTCCATAGGTCATCTTAAAAGCTCGGGAGATAGAAATCCTCCTCTAAGTCCACAGTCCTCCCTGGACAGTGAATTAAGTGCATCAGAGATGGATGAAGACTCTATTGGGTCTAATTACAAGTTAAATGATGTTACAGATGTGCAAATTTTAGCACGAATGCAGGAAGAAAGTAAGTGGCTCTTTTTCTGAAAAAAAAAAAAAAAACCCAAAACAAAAAAACCCAAAAAAACCCAACCCCAAAGTGGAGCCATTGGGAGTTTTTATTGAATAACTCCAGTAGCATTTTTGCTTAGCTGTAATGGAAAAGGGATGCAGATTCTACTGTGAATGTACAAGTGTAGATGACCCAAGAAAGTTGGTTAAGGACTTAAGCCTCAAGGCTAAGGAAAGGACGTTGCTGTGCAGAATTGTTCTTTAGGAACAATGGACAAAAAATGCTGGAGAGTATGAATTTGTAAGATAGAGTATTTGCTAAAAGGATGGTGGTTAGAAGGACTACTGCCTGTCACCATTCTTCTCAGGAAATAAGTGCCTTCCTGATGTAATCCAGTCTTGTTGACATAAGTGCTTAAACCATACTTTAAATCACCAAAATGTAAAATCACTATGGCAAAAAATGGTTAAAAAAAGCACTTATGTAGATGTCTCTCTTTTATTATAACTTTAGTTGAGACTGTCTTTTTGTACCTCTGAGTTTGCAGAGAGTGATAGTAATTTCAGTTGTCTAACTGGGTGGTCTCCTGACTATTGTGTATCCTTATCAGTTATAAAAACCAAAACCAAATGCCCAATATATGTATTTTTTTAGAAATTATGGATGTGTGCTACCCTAATATATTAGGTACACAAAAATGTATGCAAAATAATAAATTCTAAAAGTATGAGATAAAGACAAAATAAATGCTGTTTTGAAATACTGTTTTTACACTTTTTTTCTCCTGTCTGCCAGTGGATTGTTTTGTGTAATCCTGGGCGTGTGGGCACCACACTTCGGAGACCACTGATCTAACAATTCCAGTTTCTCTGGGGATAGCTTATCACATTGCTTATTTGGTTACATTAACTAATATATTGCAAGAGACATTTCATTGTGGCTGCTATAATTGTTATAGGATGTTATATGATACCAAAATTAAGGCGTAGCCTGTGGTGCTTGAATCCAGCCTGGGAGAGGAACAAGTACACAAAACACCTATACAGATGATTGCTGTACTAGGAAATGGAATGTGCTCACCTACTTATTTTAAGTCATTATTAGCTGGTAGACAACTTCTTGATACTAATCTGAATTCATGTGATGCCTCAAATAAAAGATGAGCCAAATTTGCGTTGAGAACTGCGTAGATATTTGTAGGCACTGCCTCTAGTTTGCACTATTTGTGGGCTGGAAGCGAGTAAACAATGTTCTCACTGTTGCCAGGCCTCCGGCAAGAGTACGCAGCAACTGCTTCTCGGCGTAGTTCTGGTTCCTCTTGCAATTCTACAAGGCGAGGCACGTTCAGCGACCAGGAGCTTGATGCACAGAGCTTAGAAGATGAGGAAGATGGCACACATCACACAGTGCACCCTGCTGTCAGCAGGTTCTCACCATCACCTCGCAGTTCTCCCTGGCCTTCACCAAAACAATCTCCAAGAAATTCACCTCGCTCCCGCTCACCTGCTCGAAGCATAGAGTACAGTCGAGCCTCACCACAACCTATGATTAGCCGTTTACAGCAACCTCGTCTTTCACTTCAAGGCCATCCTACAGACTTACAGACTAGTAATGTCAAAAGTGAAGGTAAAAGAACTGTCTCAGATTTGTTACACAAGTAACTTGGTTAGTGTGCAGTACTAAAACTATATGCCTGTGTAACAGCTTAAGTTCTGCTGGGGAACCCTTACAGTCAGAGGATTTGATAGACTTACATTTATTTTAGATGTTATCCAGTCACTGAATATAATTGAGTTTCATGGTGACCAAGGTCTGTCTTTGGCAGGCAAATGCACAAAAATAAAGCAGGGAAACTATCAGTGACCACTAGGGTTAGGCCTTGCAGATGACAGAATAAAATGCAGAGGAAAGTAACTGTGGTAGATGAGGATACCATGGCAATTTATGCATGCTTGTAGCCTGTGCAACAGCTGAATGCTTTCTTCTGGCAGCACAGGACTCTCAACTCTTGGACAATGAACATGGCCTTACAAGTATTAGTACTTAACTCATGCTTTTGTTGGATATTTTAGATGTCTCAAAGCTGTGTAAACTGCTGCGTGATAACAAGTAAAACTTACAGTAAACTCAGTGCAATTATACTGTATTGGCATAGAACAAAATAATATAATCCTGATAGGATTTTTCTTCTTGAATGTACTTTTTCCTGGTAGCAATCTGGCAGAAACTCCTTGAACTGGACTGAAATTTTGCGAGCATATTCCCTTTTTAGCAAACATAGTTTTTATCTGGCAAATAAAATCTTAAATTTAGAAAATATATAGATAGTAAGAATTCCCCTTATTAGTAATAGTGGCTTGGGGAAATTTTAGGTATCCACAATGCAAAAGCTAATCAATTATATCGTGACTTAGTTGAGAATTCCTTTCCCATTCTGTTCTGGGATTTTACGAAAGTCTTAACGCATGCTAGATGACCTGCAACAGAAATATCCCCTGAGAGGCAAGGTACCAAAAGCTGGTATCCCACATACCAGAAGGATCAAAATAGAGTGTGTGATCATGTGTTTCTGAAACACTTCCAAGGAATTCTCTTGTGGTGATTTTTGTGCTGTTTAATGTTGCTTGGATGTTCAGAATTGATGCAGCAGCAGCCAAAAAAAGTTGTTCAGGTTTTATTGGGGTTTTTTTGTGGTTTTTTTGGCTAGAATGTTTTGAGGGAAATTTGGTTGACAGGGTTCAACAGTGTGCAACTGCACGGCAGATTGCAAAGTGCAAAAATTACACTTGTAAGAATATTCAGCCAATGAAGATGTTTTGTTTTCATCTTTAGTGCTTGTGCATGGTTAACATACTTCTTCCCTGCATCCCTCTGCAGAATCAGGTTGGCCACTCATCCTGTCAAGGCATCTGCAGTCTTCTGTCCAAAGTATGTCATCAACCCAGCCCTGCATGGGTTGGAGATACACAGAATATCATTAGACTTGAGAAATATTTAATGGCATCTTTTTGTATTCTGTGAGCAGTGGTACAAATGTTAGTAGGCCCTTGAAGAATTAGTATTAGCTGAGTAGATAGTCAAGTCATATGTGAAAGATGAAGCATAACTGGACACTTCAGTAGTTTTGAATGCTGCATATGAAGAGGTTCTTTACAAGTGGGTGGCTGCTATTTGTTACATAATGGGCTGATGTGGGACTAGGCAGTCTCAAAAATTTACTCAAATACCTTCAGGGAAGCATTATGTTATAAATAGCTTTCTAGGTAAATAATTTGAAAATTGTGTAAAACTGCAAATGAGGTTTGTCTATCCAGTTTTCATAATAGTACAGCAAAACTCAGAGAATTGTAATCCAGTTATGTTCCAATTTTAAAACACAATATGCTTGACTTTTTTCACCACGGGTGAAAAATGTACATTCTTGCTTTTTTAGATAGATAAATGTTGTGTATGTGATAGATCTGAGAAGGATTAATGTAACAAAATATGCTTTTAAATCACAGTGTAGTTTTATGTGGCTAACATTTTGCATCAGTCAGATTTGGGGTTCAGCTACGGGTTCACAACATGACCTTTGTCCAACATCACACTACATGTTGTGGTATCTTTGTATTATTTTGTACAGAAAAACTAAGGCGTAGTCTTCCAAACCTGTCCAGGACATCTAACATCCAAGCTGAGTCTGTGAAAAACAGCAGAAGTGACTCAAACTTTCAAGTGCCAAATGGAGGAATACCTCGCATTCAACCTCAAGCCTCAGCCAGTAAGTACCTTTAGTGCCACTTCAGTGTAAATTTCATAATTAAGTGATGGTACTTGGCTGTCTTCCAGTTTCATGGCAAAGTGAAATGCTGCATGCCACACTGGAGATGCTAATCCTGATTTTTAATCAGACCTGTGTGAATCTGCTTTTTTGGTACACAAAATCTGGTACTCATTATATTAAAAAAAGTCTGATTGCTTTTTAAGGTGTCATTCACAGTTTCCTAAAAGTATATATAGAAGTAATATAAAGAGTGTAAATACAGTAGTTGGACATCTCAGAAATGTTTTTTTTTACTAGGCTCTGAAAAAAACACCTGTATGATGTTTATTGCTTTTTTTTGAAACTAGTAAAACCTGATCTGAAAATGTTCATTTAAGTTTAACCCTTGTCTGCAGTTTCTTTTCTGCTTTCCTTTTTTTTGTTTTTTTTTTTTTTTTGGCACCTGGAAATTATATATTCACTTCCTGATTTTATTTACTTTTTAAAGTGTCAATTACTTCCTAGAAAAAGTTTGGATGAACCTGTGTCCCATGAAACAAATTGGCCCATTGCTGGACTACTGTCTGCTATTTTGTCCAAAAGTGAACTGCTGATATGAGAATGCTGCTAATCTCACAAGGTTCTTGAAAATGGTGACCTTAAAGAAGCCAAAGCCAATGAAACTTAAATATTCAGTGTTCTTTATATGTCAATATTGCCAGTTCCTGTTGTTTAAATGTTTCCTAACCATTTTATTTTAAAACAAGTTTCTGAATTTAATAACCTTGTGTGACATTTTAAAGGGAAGAACACATTCTGAATATTATTATGTGAAAAGCCTTGAACTATAAAAGTTCTATGATGAAAGTTCATCAGTAATCTAAATATTTGATGGGAAATGTAAAATAATATTTTTGAATTAAACTGGAGGGTTTTTTAACCCAGCAAACAATGAAGGCATACTGATAAACCTAGTTGGTCTTCTTAAAACTTTTAAAACACTGTGTTGATGCTACCAAATACAGTTAAATACAGAATATGGAATACAGACCATGCCAAATACTACATGATTTCTGTCTATAGTGACTCAGACCAGATGTAAGGGTTGTGTGGACAGTTAGTCCCAGGTACGTGATACTGTAGTCAAAAAAGTTAGTGTGACTTTATGATCGTTCATCTAGATTACTCCAGCATCCTTTTACCTTGCCCTCCTTCTTCCACCATTCACAAACACTCAGAAGGTGGGATTTCCAACTGAGAGGGCATGTGTGTAGTTCAAATGAGGGAGTTACCTGTTACTCAGGCTTATCAAACTGTAAAGTATTCAGAGCAGTCGGACAGTAGCTCTTCAGCTGTGCTATTTCTGTGATAGGAAGAATAATCAATGACCTGAAAGAAAATGAACAAAAATTATTTGTAGGTAAAATCCACACAGATTTTATTTGGTGTTTTAAAATAGAGTGGATTGGGAAGGGAAGAGCCCAGAGGGCAGCTTAGAAGGCTATTTCTGGAATGAAAGGTATATTCACGGTAAAACTCTGTGGATAGATCAGACAACAGAAGTGTCAATGTACAGTAGTTAATCAATTACTTCACTGTAGGAACCAAAGTGGTGTGACTGTGGTTATACGTTCTTTTTTTTTCCAACTTGTGGATGCATTAAGTATCACAGAAATTATTAGGCAAATTTGCTTGCTTTTCATGGAGTATTTCCCCAAATGTGAACCGCTCTAGACCAACTTACATTAAATGTAAGTTAAGTATCATTAATAAAGGCCAGATTTCTAGCTTTTACAGTTTCCCTGCTCTTACAGATGTTTGTCAGAGTCTTGCTATTGACAATCGTAAAACGGTTTGTGTATGAAGTCAATGAGTAAGTATCTTTGCTTAGTCTGGATTAAAAAATTTTCTGCAAAAATGTACATTGTATAAAAATTTCCAGAATTGTGTCCTTTTTATTGTATACTTTTTGTTTTATTTGTTTTATATTTTGTCACTTTGCACAAAGCACTGTTAAATTGCAGCAAATTTTTGTTTTCCCTTGGCAATGATTTCTGGGTCTTGGGATTTCAAGCTTCCTCATACACCTGCTAGTTTTGCATGAGCTTACCTTTGCAAGGATGCTGGCTTGCCTCCTGAAGTCACTACTTTTCTCCTTGTCAAGGATTTGTGGTTCATAATTTACTTGCACATGTGCTGTGGCTGCAATACTGAACTTGCTATGGTTGCTGGCATTCAAAAATGAGCTAGGAATCCAGTAAGTTTCTGAAAAGATAATTCTTCTTACGGTTATGTAGGCAAATTGAACACACTTGCTTACAGAGGAGAGGGAAGACACGTATAATATGTTTAGAAGTACAACTGTAAAACATGAAAACATTTGACATTTAAAGTTTCAGGTGCAATGCAGTGAACAAGCCAAATTGTTCTTGAAAAGAGATTGAGTGAATGAAAGAACAGTTATAACAATTAGAATCTTCATTTACGTCTGATTCTCCATGCCATTACCCAGAAAGTACTTTTTTTTAATATGCAAGTTGGTAAATATTTCACATTAAAACCCTGCAAGGTATGGTAATACTTGTGTTGTGCTCCCCAAGGAATAGGAATTGTCTAAAGTGTCAGTGATGAGAAGTCTCTGTACTTGGGTCTTGCACCACATAGATTGTCCAAAGCTGTAGAACTTGTAGGATGGCTTCCATGTAGGAGCTGCCTGCTTTCTACTGGATTGTGTAATGCCTTTGTACTTAGGGGCACTGTGAGCACATGGATTTTAAATCTTTAAGCAGAGATAAATACAATACTTTCTCGAAGAGCTGTAGATTGTTCAAGCTATCAATGAAGTGACAGTCTGCTTGCCAAGATCCAACTGTTTGGCATGTTCGGAGCAAATGGAGGAAGAGTAAGTTTTGAGGAAACTAACTATTCCAATTCAGTTGATCAGAAGTAAAAGTAACCACATGTATTGAGAGTCCACCATTTGTGACAGGTAATGTCACAGCACTTCAAGAGCAGCAAATGGTGTGGATAAGTATGCACTCTGTGCTTCTCTCAGACTGCATGTCTCCTCAGCATTGCTCAAAATGTACTGTCTTAAGTTTTTTGCACTGTGGTTCAGTGCACAGAAATGTTTAGCTATTGAGTGTCTATTTCATGGAGTCTCCATTGAGAAGGAAGGAACTTGATATATATGTATTCAAAATTCTTTCCATATCATCCCACATCTCTGACTTGTAAGAAGTGTGAATAATGATGGGGGAAGAAAGCGCCATGTGTGGTAGCATATTTAAATCTGAGTGAATTAGGGCAAAACAAATTCAAAATATGAAGGAAGAAGCTGTTCTTCATTTTGTGTGGTAAAACAAAAACGCTGATTCAGTAAAAAATGGTATAGTGGAATACTTGAGGACTGAAACACTCTGGCCAGTGGTCTGCCATTGTGCTCATTTTTAAAGATCTTAGTGTGCTTTATTGGCTGTTGATGGGTATGCCTTAAAAAAAGTTTCTTGGAAGACCTTCTGCCAGAACTTGAATAAGAATTGCATATTTTGCATTACATTCTAGTTGGTAGAAGGAATAAGATTTTTATTCTTAATACACAGGCAACATTTTACTGTGTTTCTGAACACTTTAATTCTTTTTTGCTGTTTGGTGAAAATGACAGTTTTAGTTATTAAGACTGAACTGAATAGACCCCCTAGTCTTATTTTCAGCATGATGTTGAAACACATGATGATGAACTTCTTTTATAGTTCTCAAAATACTGTGAAGTTTGCACTAACTGAAGGGTAGGAAAGGTGGTGGCAATTCTTATATGCTATTAAGTTTAGAAAAGGATTAACTAATGTAATTAGGATTCTAATTTTTCTTCCCCTGCCATTTTTATAGTGATATTTGCTGATTGGTGATAGGATTATTGAGCTTCCTTACTCAGGGTCAGGATCTTTATGCACAGCTGTTCCCCCATCTTTCTTCCTTCTCACTATGGAAATAACCCTTGCTAGTGCAATCAGTTTTATGCTGGTATAAAACTCCATACATTGAGGTGAGCAGAGATGTTTATTCACACATTATCATTTTACAAAGACTATGTGAAGGCAAAGCTTTATTTCATGGACTGCTTACCTCCTTCCCCCCTTAAATATGCTGCGGTGAAAATACGCTGAGTCCATGCGTTCCTTTTGGCAACAGGTAATTCTCTCCATTCCAGGATTCTGCAGCTCTTGGAAAGTTGGCTTCTCTCGTGGTAACTGGTAGGTAGTGAGGTCATTTCAAGGCAATACCAGCCCTTGGATGTTACTAGAGAAAAGTCAGGACACGGGAGCAAAGAAGCAATAAAAATAGTTTCTGTCATGCTGTGTGCTTGCTGGCAGCTGATAAGTCGTAGTGTTAAGTCTTCATTTTGAGTTTGAGTCCTCTTGCATACCCTTTTGAAGAAGGGAAAATGTTATGTCTCCATAACTGGAAAACACAATTTGTTTATATTATGATCACATTAGACAAAGATTTATGCTTTTGTATAGTGTTAAAATACTTTTTGAAAACACTATTAAAATGAAAAGTTTAGTCTTGCTAGGTCAAATATGACAGTTAATTTTCATCCTTATATCTAATCTTGCACTCATACTGCTGTAGCATGTTTGCTAGGTGGCTTGTTCTGCCTTTGGTGTATTAGTTTTTGTTTTGGTTTTTTTTTTTTTAATTTCTGGGCATTTTGCCCTGCAAGAAGCTTTCCTCTTACCGAATCTGCGCATTTTGCACTGCAAAATTTCTGACACGCTCCTCTGTAACACTTTGCCATTAAGAGCAAGCACCATTCACAAAACCCCATCACTTCCAGAGTCATAACAGCTTTTTGAGTGTTTTACTCACTCTGTTCCTTGATGCTTCACAAGTGGATGCAATTCTGAAACTTCCAGTAAATTTAGTTTCCTTATCTTCTTAGACAAATATAACACTTCTTGTCTTTCAACAGCTCTGCAAAGGCAGAAAAATTTGCCTCGTGCTGCCTTCAAAACCAAACAGTTTCTTCAAACTCCATCTGCAAAAGGAGGTAATTAACTTACAACCTCTTATCAAGCTCCAGCAAATCTCAGATAATTGTTCGCCTGCATTAAATCTCACATGTTCTAGATTAATAAAATTGCTGTTGCATGTTGAGATTAACCAAGTGGTCCTTGCTATACGAAAGTTAACTTTTTGGTCTAAATATTAAAAATAAACTTTGCATTATACAGCAGATTGTATTTTGAGATAAAAATCCAAGGATTGATGACTTTCTAGCATTAATCAAGAAATCTGTATTAGAAAAGTACACTACTAAATCCATATTCATTAGGGCTGTACTTGAATAGGAAGTTTTTTAATTGCAAAATACAGTTTTTAAAGCAAAAGTGGTAAAAATATACATACAATCCTTTGTGCTAAAACCAAAACCTAACAAGTTTATCCTTGAAAAGATGAGCACAGAATATCAACTTGTTTTGTGTGTGCTTCTACTTTCTCTTTTCCTCACAAAACTGGAAGGTTAACCCCAAGGTACAGTAATTAGATTTCTTTTTTTTTTTTCCCTGAAGGAATTAAAGATTCTTGTATATCATATTTCAGTTTCCTAATGGCTGAACTTAGCTTTTTTTTTTTTTTTAAAGAAAATGGAATATATTGAGTCTCTAATCCAATTAGACAAATTTTATCTGATTTTTAATCAATTCTGGCAGCCTTTTATGCGACACTGCCTCAGTTTCACAATTAAGAGAAAATAAGGAAATGATTTTTGTTTTAAGCATGGTCTGTCGCTATTACAGAAGATCTCATTTTAAGGGTCATATTTCACTTGGCGACTAATTCACAAGCTCTGGGGATGCCAGAATCCTTTAAGCACTGTAAGAGTCATCTGTGCAGACGTGAGGGTGACTGACAGCATACGTGTTCCTCTCGGTGGTGTAACAATGGTGACTTCTTTGAGTCACCTTCGTTCCATGCAGAAGGTTTTACCAAAGTACGACAGTGAAACAGATTCATATGGTTTAACAGGAAGTCTCTACAGTTTCCCTAATACTTCATATTGAATAAAGAAAAGTTCTCACGGGGTTTTTCTTTGGCATAAGACCAGCATCTCGATTCCTCTGCAAAGCTTTTTTGCTTTCTTTCCGACTGGCCATGCCTTCTTCTGGATGTCTGGAACCCTCATGAGGTCAATGGTCTAGTCTGAAGCTGTGGGAATGTACAGAAAATTAACTATTTGTAAACATTTATTAACCTTAGAGAGTAAGGAACAGGGCATGCTGCACTGCCAGTTATGTATTCCAATTAATAGCTGCTGTCATTCCTTACTGCAAATGGGGACCTTTCAGTTATTTGCTTTCTGTCCTTTTCAGTTATTTTCTGTTTTATAGTCCTTGATGTACTGATTTTCTTTCTTTTATCTGAGATCCTTATGAGTATAGAATTATTTAGCAGTAATGAAGCAAGATTTTTGTCTCAGAAGAACGAACAGCTGAGCAACAATTGATTTTAGTTTCTTAAAATACTGTCCATTACCTAGCTTGTCACCTTTCACACACACAGACGTTGGCTTTTTTCCACCACTTTGTGTAAAAGAATTCAAAATACATTCAAATAACTAACTCTTAACCTCACAGTATTTGCTAAAGCTTATACAGCAGTCCAGTATCAATCAGATCATAAAACTGTTCGGGTCATCTAATCAAACCACCTCTACCTTCAGTGAGCAGGATCATCTTCAACTAGACCAAGTTCTTAAAAGGCCCATCCAGCCTGGCCTTGGAACACTTCCAGGGATGGAGCAGCCACCACCTCTGTGGGCAACCTCTTCCTGTGCCTCACCACCCTCACAGAAAACAATTTCTTCCTTTATATATACGTGTATCTATAGTGTTTTAGTTTAAAACTATTACCCCTTATCCTATTTTTACATGCCCTGCTAAAAAAAACTGGCTTTATCTTTCTTGTAAGTCCCCTTCAAGTACTGAAAGGCCAAAATAAGGTCTCCCCAGAACCTTTTCTTCTCCAGGCTGAACACCCCCAGCTCTCTCAGCCTTTCTTCACAGGACAGGTGCTCAACCATCCTCTGTGTCTGCTCCCAACAGGTCCACATCTTTCCTGCACTGAGATGACATATCAGTTTATTGATTCCCATAGTTTTACCTCATTTGTTCTTTCATGTTGGTCTGAACGATCTCATTGTTGTGGTTGTGATTTAGAATTAAGAAATAGAATTTAATCTTTTTTCAAGTCAGTGTGCAGCAGCTGGCCTTGGAGTGCAAGTCACGGAAGTTTGCAGCTTCACAGCATCCTACTTTCCCACGTGGAGATCTTGTGCTCCCTGCCCACAATCCAGGACAGAATCCAGAGAGAGTAGGAAATCTAAATGTCATGACTGGACAGAGCCTTTTTTTTTTTTTTTTTCTGGTTGCCAGATGTTTTAATTTTGGTTCTAGTTTAGTTTCTAAGGAGATGGAGTTTGGTGAAGTTATTAAGCACAACCCTTAACATGCCTACATGTTTTTATTAAACATGGATCAGCTCAATACTGCACATGGATACACAGTTATCAAATAGTCTTTGACTGAGGCAGTACCTCACTCTTTGTTACCCTGTCTTACAAATAGGCCAAACTGAGTTTAATGAATATCCAGAACTGCCCTAAGACAAAATTCTTTTATCTGTAGAACAGAATTACTAGGCAGTTTGCCAGACTGCATCATGTGGACTGCTCCGGAAGACAATTCATTGCTTTATGTACAAGAATGAATACAGCTCTCAGCAATGTCTGCAGTGCTGTGCTGACGGGAAATGTTTTATGAATTGACAGCTCAAGTTGGCAGCATGGTAGAATATGGTCAGCAGAAAGCTAGAGAGAACGGAGAGGACTAATTTACTGAATGCTTACTTTCACTGGGAATGTGACAAGCTTTCTTCAGTTACAGCTTTTTGTTGCTTATATTCCATACCTAAAAACCTTTTCTCTCTTGCTCCTCTAAGAGGCCCAAAGCTGTATTTGGTTTTTATACACTGGCACTGCTCTGCTGGTAGTCACTAACATGGTGCTATTTCTGTGTTCCAAGCAAGCGTTGTAACAAGAAGTTCAGTGATAAAAGCTCCCTATATTTACACTGTAGAGTCACTTGGAAATTCTACAGATGTGGTTGCACCAATGTTACAGGCAAGGTCACGTTTAGAAACTTCTACTATGCAGTTTATCTTAGTCCTAGGAGCACTTTGCTGCTCGTCTTGTCCAGTCATTCTGTTGTTAATGCTTTCCTTAATCCATCCTCTGGCTTGATGCCAAGGTTTTTATTTTAAGGTTTTTTAATTATTCTCCTTGCTACTTAGCAACTGTCATGTATTTTTGACCCCTCTGCCACCTTCTTTTGTCAGCTTTTCCCATGAGCAGCTTTGTGCTGTGTTTGGTCAGTGGAAAGGCCCTTTTGGATAATCGAGAAAGAAATCAAATCCAATTAACATCTGTAATGAGGCACACATTAATCTTCCTAGATATCCCCTGTCACTACTTCTCTCTTCTCTCACTCCTCATGTTCTTAGTGGATCTACCTTGAAAATGATAATAAAAGCTGTATTAAGGACCAGCTTCTTTATGTACAACATCTGTCCAAGAGGACACAGCTTTGGTCTCAGTATAAAACATTTATTTAGTTGTGGGAAGAATAGTTCATGCAAATTTAATACATGTAAACACGATTTTGTTTTAGCTCCATGATTGATTTGATTGTCCTATGTTGACTCTGACCAACCTTAATCGGCTTGAAAAACTGGTGAAATTTCATACAGTTATTAAGATTATGGGTTAATTAAGTATTCTGTTTAGTGATACATTATGCATAATTTGAAAATATTTCTCTTACTTGTGAAGAATTATGCTTAAGGTTTGGCATTATCCGAGGACTGTTGAATATTCTGGCTTATTAACCTTTCCCAGAAATGACTTGATATCAAGACCTTGCATACTAATTTAGATACAAATTATTTGAAAACAGGTATTAGTTATACTGATAATTTAGATAATGTTTGTAAGAAGAGAAAGGCTGTAAATTGTTACAGTTGTCTAGTTTAAGTTTCATAGTAGCCTCTTTGGTATTGGAGTTGGCTAATGTCATCCTTAATCCAACCCACAGCACTATACCAGTTACTAGGATGAACATTAACTGTATCCCAGCTGAAACCAAGACAGCTGACTCTAACTCTTTCTCCATCTGCCAGAAAATGTGGGATGTGACTGTATCTTTAGATGAATTCTAATTCAGTGGTTAAAAAGAACAGCATAAAGAAACATCAGGATGCTCTGCACTCAGAATTTCATCTTTGAAGACTAACATACACTTTGAATTCATTTAAAGACTGTCTCACACTAGAGTACTGTATTCTGCAACATTTTCTTTCAGGATGGAAATTAGGTTCACATGTTTCTGAAGCAGTTAAATTTCTTCTTAACCAATACCTTCTCCTCTGTTTCTTTTGATTTGATTGATATAATGGTTATAGCCTTATTAGGATTACTTACAAATCCAGATAAATAAATATTTGTAGTAAGCAAATGGGGCATTAGAGTTATATCAAAAACACATGACAAAGAAGACATCTGAATTCCTGTTTCTCATTGCTGCTTGATTGGCTGTATTCCATTATACATTCCATATTGTTTGTATAATCACATAAAGTAATTTCCAGTTTTTAATTTCAGTTATACTGTAATTTAAGCTGAAAGTAATTTCTGTATTTTATTTTCTAGTACCTTCTTCAAGTAAATTCCGCTCACCTGCGGCCCCGTCTCCCCTGGCTCTGCGACAACCAGTGAAAGCATTTAGTAACCATGGACCCGGTTCAGTTGCCTCTCCAGAAGTCACACAGCTGACGCACAGTAGTTCTTCACCGGGGCCTCTTGCAGCCCAGAGCTCAGGCTTGCCAAGCCCTGCCAGCAGTATTAACAGCACTACTCTCACCAGACCGGCAGGGATGCGGAGTGGTTTGCCCAGACCCAGTGCCCCTTCCACGGGGGGCATCCCAGTGCCTCGCAGCAAACTTGCACAGCCTGTTCGCAGGTGAGTCTGGGACAGGCAGTCTCAGGTTTCCATAATAAATTTTGTACGTTGTGTATTTGTGCTGCTCTCTCCTGCAAATGTTATTTTGATCTCAAGATCTTCAGAACAGATTTGGAGACCTCCATGTGAAGTATTTGCATGTGTTTGCAAAATAGTTTTGAATCCAAACTGAGAAAAAGGAACTTGAATGGGAGAGTGAAGGAGTGAAAGCGAAATTAATAATGTAAGATATTGAACTAAGTAAATAAAGTCTTAGTACGGGCCGAGGAGGCAATAAGAATTTGTCTGCATGTGGTAAAAAGTTATCAAAATAGAGCTGGCAAATGAAAATTCACTTGTGTCACTAAGTGACATATTCTGAAGTCAGAACTATTTGCCTCCATAACTCAAGCAGTGGTACCATGGTGAGAACAGTTTGTCTCCTTGGGCAGCTAGAAAATTCCAGAAGGAAGATGCACGAGGACAGAGGAGACATCCATAGCATTTGCTAAACTTAAAGTAAAAATCAATGCAGTTAACCCACAGGACAAAACAGAATTTCCAACTTAAACATAACTGTGCTAGCACCCAGATGTAGGAGTTGCTAAACTTCAGTGTCTTTTCAAAAACAACTGCAAGAGAGACCGAGTATTAACTGTGAATGTGAATTTTCACTGAAGGTGTCAAGCAGAAGCTGACACAAAGAAGCAGTCATCCATGAGAAATAGTAAGAAACAGAAAGGAAAAACAACTGGTCTCCAATAGTGTAAAAAAGATAATGGCCCGTCTTCGCGAACGAAGAGCCGGGGACGGTCCTTACCCGCAT
>JAWWES010000133.1:46910832-46941745 GCA_035583135.1 Lophotriccus pileatus | reverse complement strand
CTGACCGGGAATCGAACCTGGGTCTCAAGGGTAACAGCGCTGCGTCTTAACCACTAGACCACCGGGGGCTCCCTTTTGTAAAAAAAAAAGATAAAAAAAAAACAAAAAACAAACAAACAAACAAAAAAAAAACCAAAAAAAACCCAAACCAAAACAAAACAGTGGTAAATAGCAAAGTGGAAGAGTTCTGTTCTGCAGTGAGTGCTGGGCAGGGGAATGCCAAGTGACTGGCACAGTATGGACTGTTTTGCAGTCCGAGTCTGCGCTTCAGCAGTGTGGAACTTTGTGTAATAAAAAGCAGTGGTTTTGCCAGGAAGCTGTTCATAGTGGTGAAATGTGGTTGTCCAAATCACAACTTG
Source organism: Lophotriccus pileatus (assembly GCA_035583135.1). Classification (NCBI taxonomy): domain Eukaryota; kingdom Metazoa; phylum Chordata; class Aves; order Passeriformes; family Tyrannidae; genus Lophotriccus; species Lophotriccus pileatus. Next base: position 46,941,386 of record JAWWES010000133.1, on the reverse strand, counting down.
CCTTACAGAAAAGTGTTCCACTTACTAAACTTTTTATTTAAGGAAACAGCCCCAGGTTGCACCAGGGGAGGTTTAGATTGGATATTAGGAGAACAGACTGCCCAGGGAAGTGGTGGAGTCACCATCCCTGGAGGTATTTAAAAGATGTGTCTGTGGCACTTAGGGATATGGTTTAGTGGTGGACTTGGCACTGCTGGGTTAACAGTTGGACTCGATGATCTTAAAGGTCTTTTTCAACCTAAACAATTTTGTAATGCAGAATCTGTACACAATGCAATAGTGAAGTATCTATGAATGTCAAGATTTTGATGTAAGCAAAATGTAATATTCTAAACAAGGATTCCTCTATTTATATACATCACTGAAAAAGTGGCCTATTTTAGATGTCAGCAGATTAAGTTTGCACTTTTACAGTATAACAGCAGTAAGTTTTCTGCCTATTTATTCAGCCTTTTTTTCTGACATGGTAGTTGCCAATTTACAACACATACAATCTGAAACTGAAAATACTTTGGAGTTTATCTTAAGTAAACTGTATTGCAGAGAATTAAATAAATGAAGTATGTATTTCAATTATTTATAAAATGTTTAATTCTTATGTATTGTAAATGGAGACTTCAGCAGTTATATATGGAACTGAAAAATATCTCATTTCATTTTAGATCATTACCCACTCCCAAAACCTATGGCAACGTGAAAGATGAGAGTTGGAAAGATGGCTGCTACTGAACTGCAAAGCTTAATGCAGAGTTCCAGTGCTCATGGATGCTTCCTCACCAGGCTAAAAGACAGCTTGATTAAACAAACTGTTCAGATGTGACTCTTGGGATTTGTAAAAATTCCAAACCTCTCTGTCTCTAATTAGCACAAACTGGCAGAGATTATAAAGCAGCACTTTAATAACATCTAACATCAGATGTTTGGTGGTCATACTATCACTTCTACATTAAATTGCTATCAGTTCTGGGGGTTTTTTCTTGCTTGCTAAAAATGTATCAGTATGAGCATTTATGAGAGTGGCCAATGTCTGGGCAAAAACCGAACAAATGCCAAAGAAATGCCCGTCTTGAAAAAACAGCAAGGATAACTGTCAACCTGCATTGTCCAAAACATCATTTTCAGCAGAAAGAAGGCTACATTAATCAGAGCTACTGTTCTGATTGCAGATTGCTACAGTGCTAGGGAAATGTTGCTTTTAACAATTGTATGAGGTCCTGGTTGGGGCGAGTGGTACATATATCCTTCAGGAAGAAGCAGCAGTTGCTCTGGAGGTTTAGGCAGAACAGTGGGTCGTAGCCATGGCTTTTATCACATTAAAAGGTTTGAATGTAGCAGACACACACAAATGCAATAGTATAGATTGCATCTTTCCTATGTTGATTTATTGGCTTTACATGCTCTTATATGTTTGATTGCCAAAAGGGCTATCAGTTGTACAATCTTTCTAACCTTAAAGTTCCTGGCTCAGGAAAGATGGCCTTCGCTACTGTAGCCACATTTTTAACACAAGGCTCAATATTTGGGGAAAACTTTTTTAATAGCAGGTTTCCTTACAAAGGAAAGAGCAAGTGAGAATGTTAATTTTTTCTGATATCATACTGCTATGCTTGCAGCCTGCAGCAACTGTAAATGCTGATAGTTAAGGAGAAGGAAACACAACTATGCACTTGTAACATACAAATTTTAAGGAAATGAGTTGACTCTTGATGCCAAATGATATTCATTTAGGTGATGTTCCATGGTATGAGGGAGTTTTCTGTATCCTATTTTTTTACTTTCATCCATTTCTTAAATTGGTTTATTTTAAATTGTAAATATTTTTACAGAAGATATTGCCCATGTAAGTGTGTTTAAATATGTACTTTGCCTTACATATGTGTATCTTACATTACTGGTAACAGAGTATGAAACCTGCTATGTCTGTTTACAAGCTATTAAATTCCTCTGGTGGCTCTGACTTACTCTAACACATTTTGCTCAGAACAACTGATATATTTAGCATTTGAACCATTGTTTTCTGTTTTGGAAGACATCATGCAAACATCTGTAACTAAAGTTGTATTGGGTGGGACTAGTTAAATGGAAGGGATTTTTGTTTGAAGATTTTTCAGTATTTTGGGTGTACAGTTAAGTTTGAGAATGTGAATGGTATATCCTTTGTGCAATGACTGACAAACACTACAAGTTGGATTGGATGGTAGGTAGCCTTCAACCCCATTAGTATCTGAGTTTGGGACTGCTGTTGTATTTTGACTCCCACCACTAAGAGGGTAACTAATCCTGAAATTCTAGCACTTGAATTTTAGGCCAGCTTAACATTTTCCTGGATGAAAAGCCATGCAGTACTACTTGACTTGGAAGAAACCAAATAGAAAGGAGTGGAGACTTAATGTGCAGCTCTAACTACTCAAGCAAACTTTGGGTTGATGGATGACTTCACACCTCAGACCAAGATCTGTGCTAAGACTTTGAAGTCGGGGTATCAAATATACTGTACTTCAGTCAGATTTCAGCAGAAACTACCTTGCACCAGTACAGAGCAGTAAATACCACTAATCTAGCCTTGAGTCACCTGCTGGTACAGGCACTGTATGTCAGTATCTCATGTCACTGTTCAGCAGAAGAGAGGACTAGATCAAATGTGCATATTCTCACTAAAGCCCCAGTTTCTATATTTCAGCATTTTACAAAGCAATGCTGCAGTCTTCATTGAAGAAAGGTGAAATTTAATTGGTGGATTTTATTAAACACTTGATTGACTTTTAACTTTTGAAAGTCGGTTTAGATGACGATCTTGGGGGTTTTACCATGGCTGCATCAAATTGTGTATGTTTCCTTAAGTTAAGTAATTCATCGCTTGGGTAAATTCAGCTTAAGTTTTATAGGAATTTTTTTCCTCTGCTGCTCCCCCCAAAATACAGCAAATGACTTCCTGAGAAGACACAACTGTCTGTTTACTAGAAAGCCTTTGTGCATTACCAATTTATTGATATCAGGAAATCATGGGGCTCTGTGTTTAGAGATTTATTGCAGAATTGTGGAAACATGGATTTGATAAAATAGTGCCTATGATTTACTTAACTTATGTTTGATATAGTAGTAAGGGGTTTTATGAATGTGGATTACTTTTTGTGCCAACAGCTTGGAATTGATGTATGTGTGTAGGCAGAAGGATTTGTTCTGCTCCCAAAGTTATTTAATTTTTTTTCCTGTGTTTGAATGTTTTTGTAAGTGTTAAAAGTGTAAAAAAAATATATAAAATATTCTTACCACAAAATACTTCCTGGATCATTATTTTTAAACAAAGTGTTTTTAAAAGTTTTTAGAAAGTTAGAGGATGTTATTTTACGACTTCTTTGTTTTTTGGTTGGTTGGGTTGTTTTTCAAGAACTGTATTCGCTTTTCCAGAGGTTACCAACATTGCCTTCTGCCCCCTGTAATTCATGAACTGAGTACAACGTTGTATTTGGGTGAAATCTGTGATATCATTGACAGACTGAGGTGAACTTGTGTCTCTGCTCTGGAAGGACAGTGCACAGTTCAGCGTGGGGTGAAAACCTATATTCTGAATTCCCATCCAGAGTGATCTGTATGTGCAGTTCTGAGCATACAAGCTGCCTTCCATTTTTGCAGGATTCATTCTCATTTCAGGCCACCACATGAAACAAACTTTTAATTTTGAAAACTCTGGAATTCATGCAGAATATTGAGCAATGTAAAAATGTACCAAGTAAGCCCTCTTGGAATTGCTAAGTACACATTTTTTCTAGCTCCTACACGAATGCCTCTGTGTTTGGCTCACGTAAAAGCAAGAAGTTTGTTTTGAACGTGGTAACTTTCTGTAATCTGCATTTTGCTGCAAAGCAATGTATGCAATAGAAATGTGAATGCCATCTTTTTCTTTTTATTAATAAAGTTAAGGCAGGTTTAGTTCTATTTGGTAGCCACCTAATATTAAATTTGCTTAACAAAATTTAACCTGTGAAGCCGGTAATTAATTGTTCATCGCAGCATAGGCCCATGTTTATTAATTAATCCAGTAGGTTAAAATGTTTCCCCCTAGTTAGCTAACCCATTATGTAAAGCTGGCTCCACACCTACTACTTCTAAAAGGTATTCACTGTCCCTCTTTTGTCACTTCTTAGTTGTGCAGTCAAGTGCCATTTGCCTCACACTGCTTTTGGAAAATAGAGCAGTGTCAAAATCTCTGGTTATTAATAGTCTTTCGCCCTCCTCTTTTAGTAGGTTTCTGTAACAAACTCTTCTATATTAAACAGTCATTTATAATTAGCATCATCACCATAGGGAAGGCTCAAGATTAGAAACAGTATTTCCTCAGTTCTGGGGGAAGGTGTGTCAGCTCATTTGGGTTTGCGAGGTCCTGTTACATTTGATATTGTATTCCCCTCTAGAAGTCTATTGCAGTGGTGAAATAACATAAGCAATGAACACGTAAGGAAGCAGAAGGCTGAAAATTCTTATGCTGCTGGTCTTGAGGTGACTTCAGAGCACACAGTTTTATCATTTAAAACTTACCTTTTAATGCAAATACTTCTGAGAAAGAAAAACAGGTGGGGGAAACAAACGTGACAGTGGTATGTCTGTAGTTCTTCTCTTGTTTGGTAAGAACAGGAGCAAACTTGAGATTCAGTTTTTGCTTTTTAAGTACAACAGGTGAGATGTGATTTGCTATGATTTAAAAAACCAAAACCCTGACCTGCTCCCAGCTTGCGTTTATGCTGCTATGCAATCTGAGTGTGACACCTACAGGCAGCTGTCTGTACTTGTCCTGCTTCAGGAAGGTGAGCCTGGGATTTGGGTGCTCTCAGGGGCATCCATATTTTACACACAACTTCCCGTGAAAGAAGATGCTCTTGGCTTGAAAAATTAAAGAACTGAAAGGAGCCAGTTCCACCAGACTCGCTTTCCACAAGACTTTTTACAACAGTATTTTCAGCTGTGATACCACAGAGAGTTGTGCTGTGTTGTCACTGTCCTCTTTGATAATAATAAACTCTGTTGGGGCCAGTTAAGCTCTTGGAACACAGAACACACCTGTGGTGATTAAACCAATTTGTAGCTCTTCAGCAGGATTTAAAGGAACAGGTAGCTAAAATGATTCCTTGCCAGTAAAGTTATTTTTGAATTTGGTGCTTCATCTGCCTGTTACAAACAGTGAATTAAAAAAAAATAAAAAATTATTATATCTGAAAGCTGGAAAGGAGATGCTCTATGCAGTGTGGCACTCTCACATGAGACAAAAGTGGATTATATCTGTCGCCAGAGTAAGACTAAACAAAAGAAGATACTTCCATTGTAATCTGAGATCCTATCATCAGCATAGATATAGGTAATCATGTAAATCCATTTTCTGTTGAAAATGGTTTTAATAACTTACAGAAGTAAAGCTTAGGGTTAGGGTTAGGTTGTGTTCTGTGTTGTTCTCAACCCATCACATGCCCAAGATAAAAAGGTGCTTATAAATATGGGAGTGGGTCATCAGTGCCTTGACTTGGGATTCTCTGTGGCCTTCGCTGCTTAAAAACCACAAAGGTGATCAAGAAATATCTGGGTTAGAACGTGATGGAAGAGTGGTCAGGGTAGGGGAACAGGCATGCTGGCCTTTCCCCAGCCTTCTGCTCTTCCCAGGCATCCCGCCTTGGCCACGGACAGAGATCAGCTGCGGGGCTGCACTAACACCCATCACCACCCTAGAACTCCTAGCAGTGTTCTCTGTCTGTCTCAAGGTTTTCTTCCTAAGTCATTTGTTTCCCTTCAGACATTATCAGCAAACAAATCTGAACAACCCATCACAAACGCTTAGCCTGATCCTTACCTCCTTTTCACTCAGCAGGGTTACTACTGCTGTGTGAATTTCACAGCTGCTGTTGCTCTCTCTGTGCTGCACGTGGGTGCCAAAATGCTGGCAGGATAAAGTGATGCTGGACCAAGTTCTGGATTACAAGGAGTTTGGTTTGCATCCCGCTCAGGGCTAAGGGTAAGGCTGTGCTTCTGGCTGCCTGAACCTGGAACACACCAAGTTAAAGGAGCCCTGTGCAAGCTTTCTTGTTCAGAGCTGTTTGTCTTAATGAAGGTCAGCAGGACAGGAGTATCTTGTGCCACTGTGAATACAGCTTTGTCACTCTGCTCCTTTAGAAATAAAAATTTTATTGAAGCACAAGCTGCCATTTGAGTTCCCTCTCAAAGAAGAGGGGAGTGGGGGGAGATAGGCAAACCTTCTACATTTCATGCTTCTGCTTCGCTTCCTGTCTTAGCCTCAGATTTTTCAGCTCTACAGCCATCCATTTACCCCTACACTTACTCACCCAACTACTGAGCCCAGAGCAAGGTTATATTGTTTCTGTTCATCCATTCCCCACCGGGCTAATGCAGACACATAAAAGCACTGTTAATGCCGCTTCAAGTGATCTGTCTTTAAAGGAGTTATGAAAACCTTGTCCCGCTTCTCTTCCTTTTAAAGCTGTGCCTGGATGTCAGTGACAGCAATCTGGCACCATCACACAGCCTCAGGAAGGCAGTCCAGAGCATCACCCTCCATCCATGCCCAGCCTTGCTGGCAGGAACCCATGGCATCTGAGTCGTGCAATGGCCCTGCCTGCACATGCAGCACGGGCAGCACAGTCACAGCCCCTCCCCGAAATCCTTGCTGAGGGTGCAGCTGTGTAGCCACAGCAGCCACTGCTCACACCATGCACGGCTGGTGCAGAGCCAGCACTGCTGATGCGGTGCACACAGACCTCCTGAATGCCTGTGTGATCAAAAAAAATTAATTATGGGGCAACACTGGGACATAGAAGACCCTCAGTTCCCTGCTCTGCCATACACTTCCAAGGATGCCTCGTTTATTTTCTTGAGGCTCAGTTCATCACCAGTGAAATAAGTGCCAGTTCCTGACTCACGTGCTGGGAGCGAGGGGCAGGTGTGCTGCTATTCAGAGAAAGGGTCGGCCAGTCAGTTCATATCTCGTCTGATACAGTGGGGTAAGTTAAGAACAGAAATTTGCTTGACCTCGGTTTATGAGCCCAAATGTCAGAGAGCAGGTAATGTCTATTGTAAATGTCAGAGTCGAGGGATTTTTCTTTTCCCTTTAGAAGAATATCCACAAAGATTTAGTGACTGTATTTATGTTGCCACTCACACAGGCTCAGCCTAAATAGTACTGCCCAGGTGCACAAACATACTGGAGGAATATTAAAGGCACTTGCTTAAAATCATAGATCTGGTAAAGCACCCAAGCCCAGCTCAGCCTTCTTCAGCACTAAAGCAGCTTTTGGCAACACAAGGCTCTTATAAGGGCTGGCAAATTCAGGCTACTGTCTCCAGAGCAGAACACAGTGATTTAATTGATATGTGGTTTACTTCTCATCTTTACAATTTATCCCCACATGAAAAGTTGCCCAGGGGAGTGCAATACATCCATCAGTGCCAGCTCTCCTGACCAATGGCCCACTGAGGGTAGAAGAAATGGAAAATTTCTTTTCCAAAACCACCTTGCAGCCCACTGCTCAAGACTTGCTACTGCATAGGAGGCTCTACTGATTTTAGATCTTATTTTTCCACCTTCACAGAGGCGCCACATCAGCTTAGGGCTCCTTTCCCTAGCCCAAGTGCCTCAATGGCAGAACTGAAACACAAAAAATAGGGGGTTCTTGTTAAGGGGCTCAAACCACATACCCTATGACCTTGACTCATCTCCCCCACTCCTTGCTCAGGCCATTTTTCTGTGCTGCCCTCCAGCCCGAAGTCCCTCACCAGTTTGCATTAGCAGATTCTATCTGTGTGCTCCCACTTTCTGCATCCTCCTCATTGTGAAGGTAGTTAAGTGTTTGGGCAATACTCTCGGACACGTGGTGTGACTCTTGGGGATGGTGCTGTGCAGGGCCAGGAGTTGGACTCCATGATCCCTGTGGGTCCCTTCCAACTTGGCATATTCTATGATTCTGTCAATTAACAGTCATTACCAAGGCAAATTGCTGAAATCTGCCTACCAGGAACCTTGTTTCAAAATTTGAAACAACTGGTAGGTTACATTTAAGCCACTTTTCTTAGCCCTTCTATTTTACTGGTTTTTGTGCCTTTTTTACTCTTTTTTGCTTATGAGTTTTCTTTTTCCTCCTTCCTTCCTGCCCAGGATTCTCCAGACACTAGAGGGAGGCCTTGCTTTCTCTGTGCTTTTCCGTCTAGAGTTTGGTCTAGTTCAGTTTCAATTCACCTCATCGTCCCCGAGGTTGCGCTGAATTGTCCACAAGGTCCCGAATGTAATGAAAAGCTGCATTTACACCAGGAAAGCCCTAGTCTGAGGGAAGATGAAACCATGCACACAGCTGGCCATAAAAACCGCATCTTGTGGTGTCTGAAATATCCCTGTTAGACTTTTTACTCAGTGTCAGGTGGACTTAAACCTCCTGAAATTGCTTAAGATTTTATAAATATTTTCTTCTGGTCTGGGTTTTTCCAACTACAAGCGGTAGCACCACACAGCACCATCTCAAGACTGGGATGTAAAAAGGCTTGTATTGAGCTCCTCACAGATGGAGTGGATTACACGAGACATACACCCCTCGCTTCTCCCCATGGCAGTTAGCACAGCACTCGAGTACAGCCTACCCCCAGGGCAGCTCCTCCAATCCTCCCAAGTGCAGCAACGAGCCACCAATTCCCATTGGCACAGCTGTGACACTACAGGAGAGGTTGGGAGCCTGTGTTGCATCAGGACTGTTTCAGCTCTGGGGCAACACCAGTGACTGCAAACCCACGCTGTTTCTACTCTGCAACAGGGAGGATGGGCCAGTCTCCTTTTTTAGCAGAGCCTGGCTTCTCAGGGCTTCCAGATTTGGGCATATGATTTAAGAAATCTCCTGGGAAGAGCTCAGCTGCGACCTGCATTCTTGCACAAGCAACCGTGGAATTTGCATTGCTGTATTAGTGCTCAGTACGCTGGTTGTCCAATTGCTTTTACTGTCTGTTATGCCCTCAAAATTAAATTTTTGGTTACTTAAGGTCTTTCTAAAATCTCCTCCTTAGTTCTTGGATAATATCTTTCCTTATCTAATAAAGGCTAAGATCACTGCCAAAAATGTCTTGAATTTAAAAGGCTAATGGTGAGTGCCGGCATGCTGCAGGGACAGGGAGCTGGAGGCAGCCTCTCCACTTGAAGGGACAAAAGTGCTCGGACAGAGAATCACAGAATATGCTGAGTTGGAAGGGACTCATAAGAATCCTCAAGTCCAATTCCTGGCCCTGCACAGGACAATCCCCAAGAGTCACACCATGTGCCTGAGAGTGTTGTCCAAACACTTGAACTCTGTCAGGCTTGGAGCTGTGACCATGTTCCTGGGGAGCCTGTTCCAGTGCCCAAACACTCTGGGTGAAGGACACCTTTCTAGTATCTAACCTAAACCTCTCCTTCATGGCACTGTCTCCTCCTCACATGGTTGGCTGCTGAGGGCTTCCACATCCTCACAAGGATGCTGTATGAGTGTTCCTAGACTTGGGAACTCGCTGCACAGCCAAAACCCTCTCCCAGTCAGCACTGGAGCAGCCTCACGGACTGACATCTTTCCTGTGCCACTGAATCAGGGGGTTTAAAGAAGTTCTTACAATGAAATCCCCACGCTTGGTCATTGCTGTTTGCTGGAGGAGCCCAGCAAGTCATCCTCCCTGCAGAGTCTCTCTGGGAGCAGAATTCATACGAGTCTGTAGAGACTGAAGGTGATTGCGCATTGCTTATGGCACATCCTACAGACAGTCTCAGCAATACCACTCAAACACTTCAAGAAGCTACAAGTGAAAACTGATTCCGAAGATGTTTAGAAGTGGCAGAGAAACAGAAATTTTTTGTGATGAGGGGTCACACTGTACATGCTGCCTCCTCAGGGGTACAGTACCTGCCAGAGCTTAGTGCACTTGTTGCCAGTGTGCAGCTTTGCCACTAATTTCCAGCATGATCTTAAGCAAATTGATTATTCCCATGTATAACTTCTCCACCTCTACATGAGCACAATAATGTAATGATCTTTGCACTTGATAATAAGCTCTTTGGGGAATGGGGAAGAATCCTTCCCTAGCTGGTTTTGCTTTTGGGATCTCGCATTTTGGGATCTGGTTTTGTTCAGACTTCTTGGTGTCAGTTTGAAGCAACTTGCTTTGTGAGAATGAGTTTCTGTATTTTCAGAGGAAGTGGTGACTCTGTTATCTCCGTGACTACCCTCAGTGCCTGTCCCCCCACAGGACTTCCTTGCCTGGAGAGGTTTGAGCAGGGTTTGTTTGGGTGGGCTTTCCTTCGGGGCCTGAGGTTACTGTACAGTACCACTCACACCTGCATGGAAATGCTGAGCACCTTACAGACCCCTTTGGGCAGCTGCTTCTTTGGTCCCAGGTGGCACTGACTTCAGCAGCAAGACTTTGCTACTGCTATTTACTCAACACTTAGGCTTTCCAAATATATATGGGTAAAATACATGTTTGAAATATTTTATTTAGAAATTATATGCTTTAAACAGTGTATACGTAATAAATGTTATATATTTAATTGTTTGTATTATTTTGGTAATTTGGTAGATTTTAATATATTAAAATAAATTTCTAATATTTTGTTTTCTGATATAATAGACTCAGAGGAGGAAAGGCGGTCCTTTTGTGTGTGTTTATTCCAATCTTTTGTTTTTCTTCAATTCTTGCACACATAAATAAAGGGCTGACAGATTTTTATTCCTCCCTCTGACTATCCAATCCAAAACAGCTCTGTCCAAGGCCAGTTATCTGGCAGGCAGGATGCAAGATGCTGCCAGCTTAATAAAATCCGCAAGCAGTTCAGGACACAGACTTCATCTCTGGGATGTGAACCACTGGGATGTTTCCAGCTTGGCCAGATGCCCATCGTGCTGGGAGCAGCTTCCACCGGGAGCGCAGTTATGCCACGGAGAGACACCAAGTTTTATTGATACCGGCAGGTGTCACAGCAGAGGACAACGAGCATTTGCACAAGGTACCAGGGAACCAAGGGCCAGGAGGAGCTTTGTGAGGTCACTCGGTCTTGCCGACGCACCCCAAGGCAAAGTCAGCAGCTGCAGCTCACCCTGCCACAGAGATGTCTGCCTGACCTTTCCTGGGAGATCACCACTGCCTGCCCAGACCATCCAGCCTTCCGCATCACTGCTTTTATTTGCCCCCATCAGTGTCTACTCTGAATCTCTCTTACAGCAGTTTAAACCCATTGCGTTTCTGGGGACTTGAGATACTATTACAAAGAGACTACTCTCAACTAGTGCTAAGAGTGGACACTCCAGGCAACAAATATTCCCCTGGCTTCATACCCAGCATTTCTGCCTAGGCACTACAAAAAGGAAATAAAAGATCTTGTTGATGAAGACATTCACACTTTCATCTCCCTGGCAAATCAACAGGTATACAAAACCCAGGGCAAATCTGCCTCAGCTGCAGTGACATACAAGTTCTACTGATATCATAGGTTATTAAAAAATGTTCTAATTCATCATGGTTTTAAAAGTGCACATAACGCTGTGTCAAGGCTATTTCCATAGGATTAATATACAACATTAGCTAAAAGAAGTACTAAGGGATTCCTATTATGTTTGAGATTTATTTCTTCCCATTTGCCTGAGATTTCTTCTAGACAGCTTGAGATTTAATATAGGTGATGGTGCACCTATTTTGAAGGGCTTCTTATTTGCTGATCAGCATTACGGATACTCTTTTTTATTATTTGGTAAAAATTTGGCAGCAGGACAAGAAGCATTTTTATTCTATGTTTATGCAGTTACTAACACAAAAAAGCCTTAGTCCACATCCAGGCACCTTCCATGTCACGATACAAATGGCAACTGAGTGCCAAGATTTTTTTTTTTGTGTAACCTGAGACACAGAACATTGATGCTACTAACTCTTACCATTCCCATGAGGCTCACCATTAACATCCCTTTTAATATGGAGAAAGCTTTGGCAGGTGCGGGATGTAATTTTTCTTTTGGATGTCTTTCTTCCATTAAATGAATACTTATGAAGCAACTGCTGCTATAAATTCTTAAATTTACTTCTGCATTTTTTGACAATTAAATTATTCTGTGGGACAATGGCTTGGTGTTCTTTACTCTGATCTGGCATTTTTTTGCAAAACCCAAAATATAGATTTTGTAGGCACAAAGCCACATGGAGGTGTAATCTACCCCCATATTACCTCCCTTGGTTTATGTCACTCACACCAGGTTCCAGCACGGGGAATTAGGAGGGAGCCTCAGTGGGCAGTGGATGTCAAGTAAACTCAGCCAGACCTGGACCTGGAACTATACATCCCTCCTAAAGCCCCACCATTCACCATGTTGTGTGCATGCCATCGTCAGTGTGCCCTCTGACCTTGACGACACCGCTGTCCCCTCACAGCTATCAGGGTCCCTCACACCTGAAGATGCTGAACATGAGGCTGTTCATGAAACTCACAGAGGGGTAAATCCAGGCTGTGACATCCAAGACATGCTGTCTCTAAAGTCCTAAGACCATCTGCCTGCAAGGACCTGTGCAAAGCAAGAACTACGCCTGCAGTGCAAAACACCATTTGACTTTTAAAACTAAATCCACTGCTTTCAGAGTCATCCTCACCTCACCTCCTCTCCCTGCCTGGCTCTGCAGGATGCTAATTTTGGCTCTTCTGGACCCAGGCATGCATTAGTCATCAGGTCATTTATTTTATTATGACTTTTCATCTTAATGCTGATAATACTTCAACCCCAGAAAAAGATTAAATGACAACAAAATGGAACAGTGTCTGAGGCAGAATCCTTTCTTATTTGAATTTGGATAAAAGTATCCCACATAAAGGCATTTATTTGCTTAAAGAAAAACTTGCTGCTAGTAACTGTTTTACAGCTGTAGGGGTACAAGTACCTCAACAACTGACTGTTAGCAGTCAATTTACAAAATTATTCTTCAGTGATCCCCTGATTTCACCTCTTTTCATGGACCAGAAGCCTTTTTCTAATGGGATGGTTGGCAAAAGACCTTTTCATCTTGCTTCTAAAAGGCAGATCACGCAGCCTTAAACACTTAGTTCTAATTATGAATTATTGGAACATTGCAACCCGAGGCATTATGCACTTACTGGTTGATTAACGGTCTTCAGACATCTTAAAAATAAACATGAGGGAACACCAAGTGTAAAAGGAGGATTCTATTATAATAATTTCTGCCCTTGACTGCTACCTCACAGCTTTAGTGAAAGGATCCATTCCCAGCTGCTCAGAGACTGAAGAGATAGCAGGGACACAAAGGAGACAGCACAGCTCAGGCTTGTGCTGTTTCCCTTCCACGCCGCTTCAATTTAATTAAATCTCACAGTCTATGAGTTGCAGAGAGCACTGCTCCCAAGGGAGGCGTAAACACGGAGCTGGGCTGGACTGAAACAGGCGTCATTTGGAAGAGGAATCCATGAGAGAAGGGGACAGCACTCCCAAGAACGGAGAAATCACAAAGGCAGCAAGGAAGCGGAGAGGCAGACACAGCGCACCAATGGAGGGAGAAAGGGGGTGCCTGGATGCCTTTACCATGTGAGCCAAGGAGAGGACAAGGATGATTTGGTGGGATCACACTTGCAAGAGGAGAAAATGGACACAGCAATGACTCCCACTGAAGAGGAGAGGAAGGAACATTTATCTCATTTTTTGCACTCTGAAATTCAAACCCAGGGTGTAGTCAAGGATTCTGACCATGGGATAAAAGAAGTTCATTATATTGGAGGTTTAACAAGCAGGACTGAACAGCGACACCATGCTAAGGACGGGACACACGGAAGTTTAAGACAAGCAAGCTTAGGATGAGGTGTAACAGGGCTGCGATGGGGCCAGGTAGCAGAGAAGCCTGGAAGCAAGGGAAGGCAGGTCTGTCCTACTCCTTCCGCACTACAGACATCTGTGGGATCAATAAACCAACAGGAAACCTGTGGCTTTTGTGTGTTTTTCACCTACATTGTAAAACTGCACTCTACCTTTGAGTGAAACAAGTGGTTCGGGGCAGGAGCAACGTCGGTCGATCGGCACATCCTCACCAAAGCACTTTCTGTCTATGTCTGGTTGGGGGGAGGCTTTTTAGGAAAAACTTAACTGCAGAGATCTCAATGCTTCATCTTATTTCAAAAATGTGGTTTTTTGCCTGTTTGGTGACCCAGCTCCCAAACAATACAAAATTTTAAAAAAATTAAAGTCATTTGTCTGCTGAGATCTGACAGTTGCTGGCTCAGTGGAGGTGGGCTACAGGTGGGGGTGCCAAAAGGTGCAAAGTCCCCTCTGTGCTGTCGGTATTGACAGAGGGAGCGGGAGACAGGTGTCAGAGAGGGACCTACTTCAGCAAAGGACTGATTGACATGTCCTTCCTAGCAGAGAGATAACCATGGAAGAACAAGCAAAAGCACCAGTATCTCTGCAAAATTAGGCTCCAATTCCCAACTCTCCTAAGCTATAAAAATAACCACTCTGGATCTACATCATAAATAACATCAAGCATATAGATTTCATGGAGTTTAACACAAGACTACCCAAAACTGCATGTAGCAGATCATACTACACACCTTAAGGGATATTTTAATTCCAGACAACAACAGCACAGATTTTTCTTTGTCCCATGGAAAACTATTACTCTCCTACTAAGTCTTAAATTTATTTCTATCCATAACCTAGGTGCATAGCAAGCAGAAATGAAGGGATTGCACATCCCCTAAAAATCAGAACCTACTCCTGCTAGGTCTCACCTGCACATTACTTTCACGGCAGTATTTTGGCCCAGCCTCTTTAGTAGAACCACCACTTAAATGTGCTGATCAAAAGCTTTCCATCCCCCAGGACTATCCTTCGGAGGCCTCTCTTCCTCTGTAAATACTCGGCACAGCTTCACAAATCAGCTGGCACGGACGTGCAGAGGCAGAGCATGACTTATGGGTGGGTGACGCCAACCCGCAGCAGCTCAGTTCTGCTGCTTCCCGCAGACCCAGGCACAGCACACAATGAGCCAAGGCGGGAGGAGTAGGGAGCTGAAGTGGATACTGCACTGAAATGAGAAGAGTGGAAAAAGAGGGGGTGACCACCCTTTGCTTTCCCACCCCATGCCATTGTCTGCTTTCACGCAGTGCTTACGACTACAGCATGCACACACCTGAAGTGCAACATGTTCAGGATCTAGGCAAGTCCAACACTCTGATTTACCTATAACTTGCTCGAGATTTGCAAATCAATCCTTGCCTCAGCCTCTTGAGCATGTGGAGTGACAGTCATAACAACTGCACATACTGACTCTCCTCCTGCTGCCCCAAATTCAGCTCAGTGAACAATACTCTCAGTGAGTTCCCTTGGAGGACACCAAGGGGACCTCGTTGCATAGACACAATGGTTGCAATTTTGCAATAGTCCTGGGCTATGCCAGATGCTTTTAATCTCTGCCAGGAGAAGCAAGTGATTCCAATAGCATCTTCACACAATGTGCTGAGCATACAGCAAGGTTGCTTTGCTCATTTCTTAAACCACTATCAAAATTCCTTACAAGTTTATCCTTTAATTCCAGTCAAATAACAGGAAGGCACAAAAATCCTGTTGTAAGACAGCATACAAAATTCCTAGTGTTTGAGGGACTTCTGCCTCTCTAGACCAGTTTATAGCATACATGCTCTCCTATGGAAATCAACCCCTTCCAAGACTAATGCAAGGCACTATTATTTATAAAAGTTACAAACTATAACAAGCTTGTATCTCAGCAAGTCCTTTCCCTCCTTCTTCTTGCTCTTGCTAACTCTTATCCTCTCACCCATTTTAAAACAGGACTAAAAAGGAATAATTTGAAAATGATAAATAATCAAGTTTATTTGCCAAGTCTTTTTGTATTCAAATACTCAATTTGAGGTTTCCAGTACAGCAGGGTAGGCAGTATCCTTTCTCCTGCCCTCCACAAAAGAAAACAGAGAAGGAATTAGCCATGGGTTCAGACACATCGAGGTGTTCACTATGTGTGAGCTGGCTGCCTCACAGCCAGATGCTGCAAAGCTACTTAGCATCACTCCAGACTCCAGACTGTACTTTAATGATGACATACTGGGAAAGCCTGCAGCAAGTTAAAGAGACAAGAACCATGCCCAGCAGCAGGTACAATGTTTTTTCACTCTACATGCTGGATGTGAAAATATGCCGGGTGCCACCCAAGGTCGTGGTACTCTCTGGACAGACAAGGAGCAAAGCCTATCATCTGGGTTCAGACTTGGCTTTCCCTGAAGACAGCATCACTGTTCTTGTTTAAAACAAGAGTTGAACTTTAATTTTAGCTGATAAATTATAAGAAAAATCTCAAGAGCTCTTGATTTGTTGCTGTGTGTTCATGGTACTTTCCCACTAGGTACAGTTCAGTGTCCCTTAAAACTGAAGTTTATGCTGACCAGGTATGCTCTGAAAGAGCATTTATCTGCTTCACTGTATCCAGGGATACTGGACTCCTCCTGTAACTGCCTGTGTGATAGATGTCACACATTATGACACAAAAGTATCTTCTCATGACCATCCCTGCTCCAGTGGGGAGTTTGGGGAGTGACACTTGGAGATAAAGCAGAAGGCCTAGCCTGTGCCCTTCGCACCTGCTTGATAAGCAGCCGCCCTGTGCTCTGCACAGTGGATCCAGGCGGGCTTACCCATGGTGATCCCAGCTGGGCTGCACCGCAGGGAACCGAACTGGCACTACTGACAAACCAGGGAGGGTACGATAAGCAAATGACCTGCATGTTTTGAAGCCAAATATTGGCTACATGAAGGATGGAATAAGATATAACAGCAGTAAGACTTTATGAAGCACAGTAAATATACTGCGAGCACTTTTCTGCATATGCAAACCTGAAAAATTAAGTCCAGAGAATGCTGTTGGCTCAAAGAGCCAACCAGATCCTCACTCCCCTCTTCTAGCAGCACACAGAGTCCAAAAATATGAATGAACCAAAGCAATCTGGGTCTTATTTGGTCATTCAGCTCTGATGACTCATCTTCCCTGAGCTCTCCTTAGGCTAACAACAAGAAAACAAACACAGGCAGAACAGTACTGAACTTGGCCTCATTCGGGAAAAGTTGTGCACCTAGGATTTTATCACTAGATACTACTTGCACTTCTTGTGTCACCTGTGCCCCAAGTAAGAATCAAAGGTTGTATAAACAAACAATCTGTTTTTCTCTCAAGCCACAAGTAATTTTTACTCAAATCCAGGGTCAGCCCAAAATTTTACCCAAGCAAATTTTTGAGAAACTTGCTGTCTGATGGAGTTTAATGAAAGCATCCAGTCAGGGCAGCTCCTGTAAGCTCTCTCCCTAAATCCAGTGCATCCCCCTTGAGCTGTGACCCAAAATGCTTCATGCAGAGTAGAGCCACACATTAAGTGCAGAAGCCTGAATCAGCTGCCCCCACCCAGGAGTAGTAATGTGAAGTGGTGGCTGTGACCCCCCTAAATCCTCTGGGGGAAAGGGAAAAAGATAGTTACACTCCTGCGACACAGTGGTGCCAAGAGTGAGAGTCACCTCGGAGTCTGCCCTCCTCTCTTGGGACCTCCTGCCCAGAGTCCAGTCTGGCATCCTATACAGCCCTTTACTTTTGAAGGAACAGGGTGACACACAATTACTAAATGAAAAGTAAATGCTGTAAGCACAATTTCATGACTGAAAACAGTATAATCACCCTTGGATGTGTTTTTTGGGTGATGGACTACATTTCTTACCCTGGTTTGAATACCTGTGTTGCCTGTGAACTTGCCTGCTTCCTCCACCTTTACTGACTGCCCTTTAAAAGGTACCACTTCTCCTTAGAAGCTTGTGGGACACCATCAGCATAAAGTGGTGCCTCTTCGACCTTCTAAAAGGGCTTTTCATCTTTCCTCATGCATTCCCGAAGCTTTCACATCAGATGGCAATTTGCCTGGAGGGGGAACAGGCTTGGTTATCCCTCAGCAGAAGGGTCTGGTGCTGCCCACCCACATCGGGTGACACTCCGACGCTAACTGACCCCAATTTTAATGTCGATACCTCAGTTCCTCCGCTGGAAAAGTCGGGCCCTGCTCCCGCCCTCGGGAGGCTGCAGGTGGCTGTGCCGGCTCCAGACTCGGGCTGACGGGGTCACGGTGGGCACGGGGGTTCGGTTGTGAGCCCTTCTACCGCCTGCGCTTCCCCCCGGCGGGGCCGGGCGGCGCTGGCGGCCGAACGTGCCTGCCGTCGAGGCGGCTGCGAGACACCGCCCACGCCGGGGGTGGCCCCGCGTGGGTCCGGGGACGCGCGGGCGGCGCCTGCAGCAGACAACGGCGAGGGACCGCGACCGCAGCGCATCGGCAGCGCCCGGAGAGCCGAACCGGGGCGGGGCGGGGCGGGATGCGGGCTCCGCCGGCCGCCGGGGCGAGCCATCCCCGCATCCCGTACTGACGGCGCCCCCGCCGCCCGCTCCCTGCTCCGGGGCTCGGCCGGGAGCCGGCGGCTCCCCGGGGCCGCGCAGCCCATGGCCAGCTCCGCGCAGCCCCCGGCGGCCGGCGGCCCCGACGGCGGGTCGCTGGCCGGGGGCGGCGAGGCCTTCGGGGACCGCTCCCTCAGCCAGGGCCTGAGCGTGCTGGTGGGGCTGGGGCTCTGCGTGACCATGCTGGGGCTGGGCTGCGCTGTGGAGCTGGGGCAGCTGGGGCAGCAGCTGCGGCGGCCCATAGGGCTGCTGCTGGCGCTGCTGGGGCAATTCGTGGCTATGCCGCTGCTGGCCTTCCTCCTCGCCCTCATCTTCGCCCTGGACGAGGTGGCGGCCGTGGCCGTACTGCTGTGCGGCTGCTGCCCCGGGGGCAACCTCTCCAACCTCATGTCGGTGCTCGTCGACGGGGATATGAATCTCAGGTAGGCGCCCCGGTCTCCTTCAGCCCCAGGGACGCGGGGAGGTTTCGCTGGGCACCTGCCGCCGGTGGAAGCGGGATGGACGGGTGCGCGGACGGACAGGCGGGCACGGCGCTGTGGGAACCCGCAGCACTGCTCTCCTGCCTCTCCCGGGGCAGATCTTAACGCAGACCCCGACACACGCCTTCTGCCCCCTCCCCTAAAAAGCTTGCCCGCGCCTCGGCCGGGGCAGGGAAGGTGGGGGGGAATCTCTTGCCGTGAGAAGCGGCCGGCCAGTTGCAGAGACCTCATATCGAGGGGGCTGCCCCCCGGCCGGGCGGTGATCCGTGTCTCTTTGGTTCCCCCGGCGCAGCATTATCATGACGGCCTCCTCCACGCTGCTGGCCCTTTTCCTGATGCCCCTCTGCCTCTGGATCTACAGCCGCCACTGGATCAACACGGCCGTAGTGCAGCTGCTGCCCCTGGGGGCGGTGAGCCTGACGCTGGGCAGCACCCTGCTGCCCATCGGCCTGGGGGTGCTCATCCGGTACCGGCACCCCCGCGCCGCCGACCTCCTGGTCAAGGTAGGCACGGCCGCCGGGGGGGAGGTGGGCAGCCGCGCTGCGGGGGATCCCCGGGGGCGGCACCAGTGGACAGGGGTCTGACGGCAGTAACCTTTCTGATCCCTCCAAACCGATGGTAGCATCACACAGGCATATTCAACTACTTAGGTGGAATACCAGGACTTACAGTCTTGAAATAAAACGGTGGGACAGAGACGGAAAGCGAGGGAAAGGCCGGGTTACCACCTATCACAGTGCATGGGAAGGAGGGCAGCGTGGCACTGCACCCCGGGAGTCATCCTGGACCCTATAGCAGAAGCATTCCCCAGGATCCCGCTATCTCCCCACTTCCACTGCACCCAGGGCAAGTGAAACCAACCTGCAGGCATGGCCATGCTTCCTTAAAATATGCAACTAAATTAGCTTAATTGTGAAAGGAAGAGTGAAGCACAAGCCCTGGCTCTCTTGTTTCCCAGCAAGTCATCCCAAAGCAAAATGATGGAGGGTGATCTCAGCCCCTTCCTTTCCAGGGATATGATCAAACACCACCAAAATCCCGAGCCAGGAGCAAACCCAGGAGGGGCAGCGCAACCACGTTTTGCAGTTTAGACTCTTAACAATCGTCTACCTGCTGCGCTTATCCTTTTAAACTAATAACCCATGTGTTCAATGTCTGTATCTCTTGCTAGATTTCCCTGTGGTCTCTCTTGGTGACTCTGGTGACCCTGTTCATCCTGACTGGGACCATGCTGGGCCCAGATCTGTTGGCACACATTCCTGCATCTGTCTACGCCATTGCAGTGCTCATGCCTCTAGCAGGGTACGCCTTGGGATACGGCTTAGCCACGGTCTTTAAAATGCCCCCACACTGCAGGAGAACAGTGTCTTTGGAAACAGGATGCCAAAATGTCCAGCTCTGCACTGCCATCCTAAAACTCACCTTCCCCCCGGAGCTCATAGGGGGCATGTACATGTTTCCCTTGCTTTACGCGCTTTTTCAGTCGGCAGAAGCGGGACTCTTTGTGCTGGTATACAAGATGTATGGAAGAGACAGCTACAAGCAAGATACACTCGGAGAAGAGGAAGACACAGATATTTCCTACAAGAAACTGAAGGAAGAAGAGGTAGCTGATACTTCGTATGGCACAGTGACCACAGAGGAGCACAACTCCATTCAGATGGAGCCGACGCAGACGGCGCTTTAGGCGAAATAAAGAGGTGACTCCCTGGGATGTGACTGTGTGTTGTGCTTGCAACCGGGCTGGGGCTGCACTCGCTGCTATGCAAGTGGAGCTGCCCAGCCTCCATCGTTTCTCCAGCTGCTTCCATTGTACAAGGTGATGTGTGTTTATTACCATGACAGTTCTACTTCTTCGAAAAATAAAAGGGGTGGGGCAAGATAAAAAGTATCATTGTGATGCAGCCCAGTAACTGTAAAACTTCATGCAAGGAGGCTGCTGCCCGGCTGAGTGCAGCAGGAATGGGTAGGAAGGAGGAGACAGCGTTTTACAGAGACAAAGCCAACTCGGTGCCAGTATGGATGAAGGGAAAAACCATCTCGCGCGTGTATCTCTGTGCCTCCCACCTGCTGTAAAAGCATTGTGCTCGTTGTTCTCACCACAAATACATGGCGAAGCCGAACCAAACACGTGTTCTCTCCACTGTCTAATCCCGCGGCGGTAATTAAGAGCCGCGCTGCCCGCTTCACCTGGGGCGCTGTGTGTGGCTGGTGGGGGGGAGATTGCTCGAGGCCCAACACCAGGCGGAGATGGGAAGGGGCAGCAAAGCCGGTGCCCGTCGGGGGCGGGGGAAGCCCGTCCCCGCCCCGGGGGTATTTAAGGCCGCCCCTCCAGGGAGGGTACTCCGGGTACGGTGCGATGGCGGAGGAGGGGATGGCGAGCTACCTGTACACGGCCTACCACCCCTACTCCTACCGCTACCCGCCGCCCAAGGGCAAAGGGGGAGCGGCGGGCGGCTGGCGGCCCCGGGGCAGTGGCTACTTCTCGGGCTACGGGGACGCGGCGGCGGCGGCCGAGTACTTCGACAACTACCAGCGGGCGCAGCTGAAGGCCATCCTGTCCCAGGTCAACCCCAACCTGACGCCGCGGCTCCGCAAGGCCAACACCAAGGAGGTGGGCGTGCAGGTGAACCCGCGGCAGGACGCCTCGGTGCAGTGCTCGCTCGGGCCCCGCACGCTGCTGCGCCGCCGCCCCGGCCCCGCCGCGCCGCGGCCCCGCGAGGCGGAGCAGGAGCTGGGTAGTCCCGCCACCACCAGCACCCGCGCCGTGCGCTTCCCCCGCACCATTGCCGTCTACTCGCCCATGGCGTCCCGCAGACTCACCGCCTTCCTGGAGGAGCCGAGCGCGGAGCCGGAGCGGCGGCCGCAGCAGCAGGACAAGGCGGCGGCGGCCGTCGAGGAGGAGACGGCCGCGCTGAGAGAGCAGCGGGAGGCGGAGGCGGCCGCCGTGCGGGCAAGCTGGGAGAAGCCCCCCGAGGGTGGCGCTGAGCCGCTGGAGCAGCGCCCGCCCGAGCCCCTGGAGCAGCGCCCGGCCACCACCCCAGAGCCGCCAGCGGAGACGGAGACGGTTCAAGAGGAGGAGGTGGAGGCGGCAGAGGCAGCGCGGGCAGAGCCGGCGGAGCCGCCGGCCGCACCCCAGAAGCGGGAGCCGTCGGCGGGAAAGACCCGCCTGCGCTTCCAGGTGAGGGCTGGCCGGGGGGGAGCGGAGCGGGGCCGGGCTGGCCCGGGAGGTGCCCGCCCCGTCGAATAACAGTTGTCCCCGGCAGTTTCTGGAGCAGAAGTACGGGTACTACCACTGCAAGGCCTGCAACATCCGCTGGGAGAGCGCCTACGTCTGGTGCGTCCAGGGCACCAACAAGGTAGGGTTCGGATCGCCCCTGCGCGGCCCCCTCGCCGCCGCCCCCCTGCTGACTCCGGCCTCCCCCCAGGTCTATTTCCGGCAGTTCTGCCGGACCTGCCAGAAGTCCTACAACCCGTACCGTGTGGAGGATATCACCTGCCAGGTAAGGGACGCCCTCCCTGCCGCGGGATGGGGGGACCCCTGGGTCTGGCCGCCCTCCCCGACCGCTGCCTTCTCCCTCAGAGCTGCAAGCAGACGCGGTGCACCTGCCCTGTGAAGATGCGCCACGTGGATCCCAAGAGGCCCCACCGCCAGGACCTCTGTGGCAGGTGCAAAGGGAAACGCCTCTCCTGCGATAGCACATTCAGTTTCAAATACATCATCTGAGTGGGATAGGGATTTTTTTGTTTTGTTCAGGGCTCTTATAGAAAACTGCAAGCAGAGCAGATTTTTTTGTTGCTGGTATTGTTGAAGATACTTCATGAGGTGTAGCTAGGAAAGCCTGAAAATAAAAGTATTGCAAAGCATACTCAAATGATCAAGTGGGTTTGTGCTCAGCTCAGAGGGTTCATATTACAAATTCTGTAACTTGCGTAGGGGAAGAGCCCACAAGTGTTTCGTAAATCGGTGATGGTTTTGGAAGCAATCGACTCAGGACCTTGTAAAATTTCAGGTGGATACCGTTTCTGTTACTGCTCCTACTCTTGAACTAATCAAACACTTGAAGTTAACATTAAATCAGCATCTACACTAGATAGTAGAGCATAATTCATAAACACATAATAGTATTCACTTACTGTACCCACCTCTAGTCCATGTAGAAAGTATCTTGCACTTGTTTTTCATGACTAGAAAATGATTGAGAAAAGCTGTGTAAGAACTAGGTCACTGCTACTGGTACAGCTGGTCTGCATTTAGCTAAGCTGGTGTTCTTGTCTGCAGACTAAAGCCAAAGAAAGCTTTTCAGGGATAGTTTTCACAAAACACTGAGGAAAGGAGTCAGTGGCTCAAGGTACGATATTGCATCTGCCTACCTTCCTGTTCAACCCATAGATGAAGCATTAGAGCTGTGTACTTAGTGAATTACACTCCAGGAGTTTGATCTAGTTACGGTTTAGATTCCTGCCATCAGGGAAGGCTCAAACTCCCACACCCTTCTGCAGTTGGTTTTCCAACTAGGAATGTTACTCTTAGTGTTCGGTAGTAATGGCAGAACCAGCACTGTTCACTCCCAGATGATGCTCTCTGTGGGCTGTTGGTACTGTCAGTGCTGGTGCCCTCTGTAGGGACATCATGCGTCAGCAGAGTGTTACAAGCTGACTGGGACCAACTACAGCATCACTATCTGAGCAGATTCAAAAGCTACTAAAACCTACACTGCCACCTCCAGTCTACCCTTTAACTAAGGAGCTGGGTCAACTTAGAGGAAAACATACTTTTCAGAGAATTTTGAAATAAAACACCATAATGCACAAAGCCTTTTGCAGAACTCCTCCAAGTGGAAGCTAGTATATGGCTGGATAGGCAAACAATATCCCTTGTACAAACATGTCTGTTTTGAGGGGCAGTGAGTGTTAATCCAGTAGGCTTAACTCATCTTGCTCTAAATTGCTGCTTTATTTCAATATGCCCCTTGAACCTGCTGCAGTGACTAAGGCTTAATGCCTCAGTGCCAATTTATTACCGAGTAATTTTATTTATTCTTGCTGCGTTCATTATTATAGCAGCAAGAGGCATTCTGGGAACAAGTAGGCCTATGCCCTCCAGAGCAGAATACTGTTTTATTTCATACTTCTACCTGAAGCATTTTTCCCGGTATCACAGTAAAAGGAAATACCCCTTTGCTTTACCAACTCACTCAGGCTTTCACAGCAAGTTTCATCCTTGCCCTAATCAGCTTGAAAAGGACACCTGCAGCTGGCCAGCTTTGTGTAGGTGTGTGTGCCTTGCACTCACCTGTAGGTATTTAACAAGCAGTGGCAAGTCTCCAGCTTGAGGAGGAATTAGTTGGGGTCCTCTCTGCAAGCCACACAGCCTCAGCTTGCAGCTGTGATCTGGAACGTCTTCTAACTTCTGAGCATATTCCCCTCTAAGGGTGTCCTTCAATACATTTTCCTGTTTGCCTTCCCCATTCTAATGGCTTTAGTCTGTTCCTGATGGATGCAGTGAGAGACTGAAGCTCTGTGCCACGTCAGTATCAAGTTATATGGCAGCTAATGGCAATATGAGCAGTCAAGTGCTTCCTACTTATACATGTATTCTCACAAGCATTGCTTTGAGGATTACTTGCTGTGAATATGGTGACTCTTAGGTGATTATTATCAATGATAGCCCAAACTGAAATTTAGTACAACTTAAGGGTTGTCACCCCCACTAAACAGTCAGAGCAGCAGTTGGTTCTGCTTGGTAAGATGTAGAACAGGCCTAGCTGATGTGAACTTTGTGCTTCAGCAGCAACTTGTCCAAGCAAGCAGCCGATGAAGGCTCCCAGGGCAGAGAGAGCAGCAAAGAGCCACCCCTGCTTTCATTAGCTACTGTGAGGTGTTGTGACTTGAAGGAGTAGAGGGCAGTGGGCAGCCATATTAAACAAGCTTTTCTTTATCCTGTAGCATTCCTCAGTTCCACAGTAGCTCTACATGTCATTCCTCTGACATAAATATATTCAATGCTTTTACTCCTTGATGCCAAAGTAAAGTTCTGTATTTCTGTAGTTCCTTCTCAATTTTACTGCCCTGTCATGGCCTTGGCAGCACACACTGTGTCATGGGCACTGGTTCCCAGACTCAGCAGAAAGAAGAAAAGCAACTCCTGACCTATGTGATTATGCAAAGTGAAAAGGAACAGCCTTCATGCTGCCAGTTCTTCAAAGATATCTTGAACTTGCCCTGTGTGGTTTTTTCATGAAGAGATTCTTTTGCACATTAGCTCAGTCAGTGTTGTATTTGCTGCATCTTACTGGAGCTGTCTGATGTTTTGCTTTTTTCTAGACAG
The DNA here is from genome assembly GCA_035583135.1 of Lophotriccus pileatus. Lineage (NCBI taxonomy): Eukaryota > Metazoa > Chordata > Aves > Passeriformes > Tyrannidae > Lophotriccus > Lophotriccus pileatus. The sequence continues at coordinate 46,916,093 of JAWWES010000133.1, read as the reverse complement.
CTTTACCGTAGCTTCAGATTTGGAACAGAGCTGGCATCAGGTAATGCAGGGTGGCAGTTTCTGCAATAGTCGAGGAGTAATTTTTGGAAAGCTTCACAAAGTTAAAGCAATATCACAGACAGTCAGCTGGTGTGCTTCTGCTCCATAGGACAGGTTCCACTAGCCATTATAAATGGAGGAAGATGTAAAGCATAAGGAATGACATACATGAATTCAGTTTCATGAGAAATCCATTAACAGTTTCAGAAGATGCCTAGGAAAATGCTGCTGCGATGACAGGACATAAAAGGAAAAAACCACAACTTCAGGGCACCCAGGCCTCTGTTGTCAGTGTTTGGTCTGCTTAGCTAAAGTATTTAAACTCCAGCTTGTAAAAATACACAAAATGACAGATACAATGTCTTTTATTTTTACAAAAAAAAGCTGGTAAAAGATGATGTAAATAAAAGTGTAATGTGCCCCTAAATAAAACTACTTATCCCTGGTAAATACTAATTAAATAATTAAGAACACCATCTACAGTACCACAAAACCATCAAAATAATTCAATTTTTTCAGGGACAGGGGAAAAAAAAATACAGTGAATATGGATGTGCCTTGACCAGTTACAGAACTTGTTAGGATAACATAACTACTGTCAGCAGTCCAACAGTGTGCACAGTGCCTTCAATTAATGCATTTCAGCATAATTACATTTCTAGTGGGGTCTAATTCCCCCAAAAAGGCAGAGCTAAGAATTTCAATTCTACATTCTAAACTCTGGAATTAGAGCCCATTAAAAAAAAATCACAGTGGGTAAGAGATGTATATAAAAATACTGGATGTTCCTTTCAAATCACAGGAATAGTGGGACTACATTCTTTTTTTTCTGTTTTTTTTTTTTTAAATCTTTTTTCTACAAAATGCTATTGGTTTCAACAGAATCCAGTTTGTTTTATGCTACAGACTTTGACACTGAACTATGAGTATATTGCCTGTTTGCATGTTTTGGTAGTCAGTCATTTATTTGTTTTCTATATAGTCCCAATTCCTTAGGCTGCAGTTGAGTCATGAAGACGCATATACACGTGCATTCAAACTCTTCAAACCCTGCAGACCACTCAGACTGCAAGTACTGCATGTGACTACCACGAGGGAACCTCCCTTCCCCTCATAGCTTTATACACCTACTGTTTTAACAGTGCATTGCACAGATTTACAAGAAAAATACTGGTTTTGCACTATACAGTTTCTAGAATATATACAGAATAAAATAAGTTAACTTCTAATGAGAATTGCTGATGGGCAGCATATATCTTTAATATACATTTTAAAGTCTCTGCAGGCAGCTACTTTTTGGTTAGTTGTTATCGATATTTGTAACATAAGCACTGGTCAGAGAACTGAGCAGCATTCCAATAAAGTTAACAGATATATTATTTCTTTTAGAAACACTGGGAAATCCCAGTTGAAAATATTATTAAATGTCCTAACATTTACACACTATGAGGATTAGATCTAATAAAATAAAATTTCTTCAAAAATAATCTTGCAGCTCTTTTAAGCATGCTCTGAGACCTTATTTAACAATCATCCATACCTTCAAAAAACAAACTGTCACATAGCCATACATTCTAACTCACACACATAATTTCCTTATTACATACAACAAAAGCAAATAAAACACTGAGAAGTCAATGGTTTTTGCAGTCGTAAGTCATTCTACTCATGTTGGACCGCACATTCTTCATGACGTTGCAAAGTGTCTCGTTAGGTATTAGTTGATGATTATATCTACTACTGCTGGAAAAGCCAGGAAGCCTTGCAGGTCTTCAGCCAAAATAAACCAGCCTTGATTTTAGCCTCATCCCACCTGCGATACTGATTCAACCTGTAGAGGCTGTTACTGCAAATATCATTTAGAGTTCTGTTACAACAGAAAATAATGCATATGTATGCATTACATTTAAGCCCTTTTCCTTTCATGTAGTTTTTATAGATAAATTTAATAAAAAAATACTACTGCCACACAGGCTGCTGTGTAGAAAGAGCAGTCAATTTTCAGATTTTTACTTTTGATGAAACAGTTTCTCGCTGTGATAAAATTGTGTTGGTTGTCAGGATTGCTGGAAGTTTATTTTTATGTTTTTCATGAAAGGTGCTCGCTCAATAATAGTCTGAAGTGTCTTCATCATCATTACTTTTCTAAATGACAGCTGTTCAGAATCCAGTGCTCACAAGATTTATTCCTGGTCTCATCTTCCCCAGAAGCTGATAGGATTGCACCATGCGTAGAGACTCTCGAATTTCTAGGTTAAGTTCCATCAGCTTTGAGTTGGCCTCAGACATGTCTTGGTTGGAGCCCACAACTGCGAAGCTGCCGGTCTGGCCAAGTGTCTGGTGACGGAAATATATGTGCAGCAGTGTTTGAACTGGGTCATCTTCAGAACTGCCAAAGATGTCGTGGGGCCAAATAGATCTGTAAACACACAATATGGATTTAAACATTAGAAAAATTAAATCTTTACACACTCTTTAAACAGACATTTGAACAGAAGACATTGGAAAATGCAAGAGAAATGTTTCTTCCACAGTCCTGATAATTAACTATCATTTCTCAGAGATAAATTCTAAAGAACAAGTACTACTTGTATTGCTTTTTTTTTTTTTAAATTACAAAAGCTTTAATAAAACAACAGTGCTTGTCCTTTTCAAAAAGGACATGCAGCAAGAGCTGAGGAAAACAAGAGCTGAGATAGTGCCTATCCCTGTTTTTAATAGAAAAAGGCTCACTAAGAAACATCTGAAAGCAATCCTTAAGCACTTACCTGAAAGCCTTGACCTGTGCTACAGCGGACACAAACTCCTTGTTTCTCAGGGTTTCAATGAGAGAGTGAATAGCTGTTTCTGTGCTAGCTTGGGAAGCCTCTGCAATTTCAACTTCTTCAATACCACTGTCAGATGCAGCCTCAGCCTCTTTCAGACAGCTCTCCAATAGAGCAAGCTCTTCAGACATGTTTATGACCTAAAATGAGTATAAGTTACCTTTTCTTGTTTAAATGTTATTTTTAGCCAATTTAATTTTCAGTGGATCAGATTTACATCCCCCTGCCTTTACAATAATAAATGAGAAACACAAAAAGTACACCCTATTTGTTGCAGTTGTTCAGGTATGCAGTTAATTTAATTTAATGGCCCAAGCGCCCAAGTCAGGTATTTGGGCTTTTCCCTGATGATGTTTCCTTCCTAGTTCTTTTAAAATTTATTTCAAAAAACACATTTCTCCCTACATTACTTAATAACAAACTGACAAGAAGAGTTAAACACTACAGAAAAGTACAGCAATGGTGTTATTACAAGGACAGCTTAAATATGGAGAAAAAAATCAAGAAGACTGGTAACCCAGCAAAGGAACTGTAATGCAGCCTGTATATAATAAAACTAGTAGTTATTTTTGGCTTTAGCACCAATGCAGGAGTAAAACACAAGGGCATCTCTCAGAACATGATTCTGCATCTGACTAACTTAGGCAAGCAGTGGGACTGATGTGGTGCCAACCTTCCACAACATTCTTCAAACAGAAACAAACTTACTTGCAGCCTCTACAAAAATCTGAAAATACAAGTGAGTAACATACTTTTTTTCCTACGCTACTCATAAACCAAAGACTTTCACCCAGCTTTTTCATTTTCCTCACTACTACATCAAGGAAGACCCAGCCTATTTTTTCCCTGCTACCTGTGTTTATTGCATTTCAGACCCAGAGGAGAACTTTCAGAAGACATTTTTAATGGCATAATGCATACAGGTTAACTCGATTAACTTTACGTATATACCACATGCACAACTGAAGGACACCTTCTGAAGTTACTACAACTAAAAATCAGGCATAAAACATCTAGAATGTGTTACTAACTGCGCTTGGGATGGGAACTAAGATTGCAGAGGAATTGCATGGTTGGAGTGACACAGTTAAATAAATCAGTTGGTAGCAAGTGATGGTGTTGCAATAGGAAACACCAGGAAGATGGAAAGGGGCTTCATCACAGAACTTTCTTGAGTGGAGTTGACATGCCTTGATTGTAGCTTGATTAGAACACACCAGGAGCACTACTGAAATATTTAAAATCCTCATCACTGGACTCCCTGCATTACTGTTTTTTTAAGAGCTTTGAAGATGTACAAAAATCAACACAGATAATTGAACATTTCAGAAAGTTCTTGTAAGGTCTACTTAAATCTCTTAATAATTGGCTATAAAACAGCTGGTACTCTCCTCTAGTTTCTAAAATGATGTCCCACTGATGAAAATGTTATCAAAGTGTATTTTAAATTGTTTGACTTTAAAATGTCGTCAATTACAAGCTAAATGGCATGATTTTCATTACCTCTGCTTCTTTTTTGATTGTTTTTACTTGACCGATGAGTTTGCAATAGGCTTGGAACAGAAGCAGTAACTGAAAATGCAACTTGTATAGCCTTCGACACAACTCCAGCTCCTACAAAAGTAAACAACAGTGTTATATTGAGGAAGTGAAAAACTTCTACTATCCAATACAAGAAACAATAAGTCACAACTTCTTCAGTATAGAATGGGCAAGATTAAAAGTAGGTACTTGGTCACTAAAGAAAATGCCAAAAATATGTAGAAGCTAACATAGCAAGAGGCTAATGAAAAGCAGATGAAAGCTTCATTGAGTTCTTACAGGTAGCCCCTCTCACACAGATTTAAGGTTTACTTTTTAGTAAGTTGCATTTCCAAGAAGGGGCGTGGGGTGGGATATGAAGTGATTCAAAAGGTATTTTGAAATGTCTCGCTCATTTAAAGATTTCATGTCTTGAAAACAAGACAGTGTTTCATGGGTCACTTTTACTGTTGATATTTTACTAGTTTAAATTCAAAATCTAACACTCATAAGAAGCAGTTGTGGTCTCTAAGTATGGAGTCTTTCATAACCATGAGTATTTCTATTGTAAGCACAGTATATAACCTGGCCCTTTGCTTACAATGCCTGACGACTAAGGGGAGAATAATTCCATTCCTGGAGGCAAGAATAATATTTCCTTTATAAAAGATAGCTTTTATTCTATTTTAGAAAATAACCACGTCATATATTCTTAAGGAAATGAAATAGCAGCATTAACTTACACACTGTCTTGCTTCCATTTTTATGTATCTAAAACACTAGTCAAAAGTGCAGACAGTGCTTTACATACAGACATAAAAGCTAATGCTGATGGAATAATCTTTATAATATTCTACTGTCTATGGGATCCTATTA
>JAWWES010000133.1:46747920-46910732 GCA_035583135.1 Lophotriccus pileatus | reverse complement strand
AATAGCAGCATTAACTTACACACTGTCTTGCTTCCATTTTTATGTATCTAAAACACTAGTCAAAAGTGCAGACAGTGTTAATACTGCTTTACATACAGACATAAAAGCTAATGCTGATGGAATAATCTTTATAATATTCTACTGTCTATGGGATCCTATTATCTACAAAGGACCAACAGTTCAATGGGTTAGATGATGCAAAATTCAAACACACAGCATTTCTGTAATAGTCTATGACAAGACACCATTATTTCACAAATAGACGAGACAGATGAAAACAATTTGGTGACTGGCATGGTTAGGTATTTGATAAATCAAGAACCATCACTTACTGCTAGAATTTCCATTTGCTAAGCAAGAAGATGAGCAGGTCACAAAAATACAAAGAAAGAAAAAAGAGCAAGAATTAGTGTAGGAAATAATTTTAATTAGGGTAAAAGATGTCCCAGGTAAAATGGAGGAAGAAATACAAGTAACATGCTCCAAGTACACCCTGAATGTAAAAAGTTAACAGACTGAATTTGAGATGAAATTACTGGCTGCTATAACTAAAGATAGATAGCATCAGCTTTGATGTCCCCCACAGCATAAGTAACACACAACCCTGGTCTTTGTACATTGTGTAGTCTGTAAGGTCACAAATTTAAGGTAACCAAAATCAAAAACATTTAGATCTGGACATCTGTACAATGTTTCTTACTTGTTCTGTACTACTAGAGTTTAAGCACAAAAAATGCCTTCTAAAATTTGAAATGTAATGTTAATTTAGATTCTGAATTCAGTTTAGAAAATTCCTGGCTTTGCTAAACTCAATTTTCAACACCTCTGAGAGATTTCTGTAATGTAATTGCACTTGGTTTTTAAAAGCTATTTCAGAAAAAACATTTGGGAAAGAGGGACAGGGAGAGAAATCATCAGAAAATATATTTGTCAGACTTAGGGATATGAACTTCACTTCTGTGCTTTGTACAGCACTAAGTGTGCTGATGGCATTTAAGCACATACAGTGGTCACAGCAAACCAAATGATAGAATATTCTGATTTGGAAGGAACCCATAAGAATCATCAAAGTCCAGCTCCTTGCCCTGCACAGGACAGCCCCACTGGACCCACACCATGTGCCTGAGAGCAAAACATATGAAGATGCAACTGATGTCTGATTCCAACAGACAGAAGCAGCTGAGCTTTACTAAGCACATGATTGTACACAGTGTGTATAATAAATTATATATAATGTGATGGACAGGCTACAGCATTGCACATTTGTGTTACACTGCATGTTTTTGTTCTGCACTCTGTGCTATTATATACATGGCACAATTATTATATAAGCAAAAACTTCTGATGCTCAGAACACTGTCATGATTTTGAACTGCTGAAGTCAACATGAATTCGATGACTAACTTTAATGAAGCACAGAGAATCAGATTTGAGAAATGGCAGGGTTGACTATTTAATAATTTTAGTCATTAAGTTCCAGTGTTCTTAAAGCCAAGTCTCATTATTACTGTAAGTCATAACTAATCTCTTTCCCCGAGCACCTTGATAGCTACTTTTTAAAAATTTGAGAGAGGTTTTCTTTTAAAAATGTCTTTGTGCTGCTTCAGTGTCTTTCACATACATGCTTACTTGAGAAATAATCTGATTTTTCTACCTGCCTGTCCTGTAGAAAGAGTCTAGCCAGAGTCCAGGTGCATTTTTTCAGGCTTGCGTGTACTAATAGCAAGAACTGAATAATCAGATTTACTTGCAAGTCTGCTGGCAATGCACAAGCCAGAACAGAATTAATCTCACTATTTCTTAGCTGTATGGACCCTAGTGCTAAAAATTAGTAAGAAAATCTTATTTGTGCTAGTGAATGAAAAATATCTGTTCTCCTGAGCAAATATAGAACTTCTGTAAATAGTGTGTATTTATGAATCACTGTAAGAGGACTCTGCCTTCTCAATGGGTATTGTATATTAAAATGATTTTAACTGAACATGCGAGTACAAGCAGCACATAAAGAATTACCAGCATGCCTCGCAGGCTAGGATTGAAAATGAAAATAGGTCCCGACAAATAATCAGTGTGAATGGTCTCATAAACTCTTTTTCAGAGGCTATCTTCAAACCCTACAGAAACAGGGAAGAACAAGTAAAACTGCCTCACTTGGAATCCTGGATTTTCTCTGTACAAGATATTTGAAAGCCTGCATGTTGCTTTTCTTCCATTTCTTAGTTTCCCTAGCTATACAGTGGGAACAGTAACATTTGCCTTCATGGTAAATGTTAAAACAGTTTCTTGGTGTATATAAACATTATTAATATGCACTGAAATACTCAAATACTGCTTTTTTTATTAATATAACATTTACTGTATTGTAATAGTAAATGTTGCTTCTTATTTCTAAACATGTACTGGTCAGTATACAAAGATTTAAACCAAGTGTAAAATGCACTAAACTGTGTTTTCATAGGCAAGACAAAAATCCTAGCAAATGGTAGCAAATTATTTTGCTGGTTTTGCATTACCTATGCTTATCTTCATGATTTCTTTTTTAAATGTGCAACTTCAATGCAATAAAAAAATCAACAGCATGTTATCACATGTTTCACTACTCTAAAAATTCAGGTGCATTTTGTGATTAAATTAAAAAAACCTAAACGTGTATATTTATGACAGCAAAAGAAAACTGTATAAAAGAAAAAATAGTCGAAGGACACCACAGACATTTCTGTTGTTGAAGACTATATTTTCAGCAGCAGAAACATGACCAAGTGCATCAATGAATAGAGTTGAATAAAATAAATAAAATTCCTCCTTTCTCAGCTTGGATTTGGGATTTTTGCAAAAGATAAGTTCATCTGGTACCTGAATTCTACTTTCTTACATCTTTCACTTTTCTTATTACAGGACTTCAGATGACAGATTCCTTGTACCTACTAATGTCAGTTTTTGTATTTGCTCTTTTACCAACAGTGTCAATATTATGCAGCTATTATATATTTTTTAAAAAAACAGTCCTAGTCCACTTGGGGAAAAGCCATCACTTCCCATAACAATTAGTAATATTAACATGGATGACTGCCATGCAAATACATAGAAAATGTTCAACTAGTATTAATAGGTTACTGCACCTATTGTTAGATGATATTTCGACAGAAGTGTTTTGTGAGCTTTTTGCCATACTCTTACTTTAGTCCCTGTTCCTCTTCACCCTAATAATGGCTCCAGAAAGGTCTTATGTATTTATATGTTACTAATTATATTGAATTCCATAGAGGTTTTTGGGTAGACTGTTTATCTGAGCATATAATTAGAATACTAATCTTTTTTCCTTCTAGAAACAGCAGCAGAAAAGCAGACTTGCTAGTACACAGATGGTATCTAGTCTGCTTATCTACTCACTGTTATTAAGTCTAGAACCCAAAGTTGCCAACTTTTATTAAAAAGACCTGTTTTTATTAGACTACCACTTCATAAGATTCCCAGTTTCCAAAAGATAGGATGATAACTGAAATGAAACGCTTTTCATGCATTTTTAATCTCTCTACAAATATTGGAATTTTTGTGCAATAAAGATATTTTTTTAATCTCATATCCTGAGACTCACAAATGACATACACCTACCTGGGCATCTGTGTTAGTGCCATGAATACCATCGTCAGTACCAAATGTTCTTTTGCAATCTTCTAGCCACTGCAAAATAAATATAATCAAGATGAAACATCTTCTGAAACAGAGCAAACTGAAGACTCTGCTAAAACCGCGTAAGACATTTCATCAAGTCTTGCACATTCTCAGATTACATGAAAAATTGTGATATGAAATCAATTGTTTACCAATGTTGTTTGCAGTAATGATGTCCACTCTGATATATCACTTGTATTTTTTATTGAGTCCCTTCTGTTGTAAATTTCCTTCATTATCCAAGATGGAGATAGTACACTGCAGCATAAATACTAACCTCTCCTTGAATTTGGGTATTGTTGCAGTGAGACATGTGGGAAGGTGGAGGCAGAAACACCCCTTTTATTACATGAGATTCATATTTTCTCTTTACTTGCTGCACAAGGATTACCCCAACATAATTTATCAGCATTTAAAACATAGCACTAATTCACATTAGAGAGTAAGCATATTCTATTTCTTGTGACTACTTTAGAAACGGAAGGAAATAGAGCTCTCCTGTGTAAGTAGATGCAAGTGCAGGTTTACTGGATGGAAAGAAAAAACCCAAATGCCCCAATGCAAGTTTAGCATCACCTCCAGTTCATACGAGCCAAGGAAATGAAGTATTCTTGCATTACACAATGCGAACCTGCAGATTCCACTCAGGGCTGTATTTAACCCCATTTCCTACAGCAGACAACATGTTTATTAATTTCAGTGAGCAATCTCTTCTACCTTTAGCCAATCATGTAAATTTATCAAAAACTAACCTCCATGTACTGGCATTCACATGAATATCGTGTTACTATAAAGCATTTAGAGAGTTAACTATGTTCTTGGACAATATACAACCTGATCACCTGACTGAGACAACACCCAGCATATTTTTCAGTACAGTGCAAACAACTGCAAGCATGAGGTAATTTGTGTGTTACTGAAATGGGAATATATCATGTTGAGATAAAGTGCAAAATATCTTCTGAAATGAAGAACAGGCTCTATACATCCAACGAAAAATAATTTAGCGTACTGCATGTGTTTGATATCTTGAGTCTCAGAGGAAATCTTAGTGACCTTTTTCTAACCTTAGTCTGATGCAAGAAAAAGAAAAATGTGATTTCCCATCTGCTCAATTTAATAAAGGTTACTTAGTGAATTAACTAGGCCTGTGTGCTCATCAAGAGGAGAAATGGAATTCCCTAAACACCATGGTGTCAGTTTCAATTAGTGACATGGATACCAACATACAGAGCAAATCTCATTTTATCTTTATCAGACAGCGTCCATCAGTAATGATGGAATAGGTTTGCACTGGAACAAATAACATCAGCAACTGGGAAGTTAGTATTTATTTTCACATACTGCCCTTTTAAGATCTTTTTTTAATCTTTAAACCAGTCTGAATAAGGGGTGTGCCAAGAGTACTATGATAGGTGTGTAACTATATTTTCTATTACATTTATCTGATTCAGTATCCTTGTCCCTAATACACACATGAAGTCAAAGCAGTTCCCTTGCAAGAAAATAGAACAATAGCTCCTAAAATGTCACAAAATTAATTTGCTAAGAATTTTTACAGAATATACATTCAGCACAGTAGAAAGGCCTAAATTTTGCCAGAATAACCCCTAAACAGATGTGCTAAACCACACCCTGTGCAATAGGTACCTTTCTGTCTTATCTTAGTACGTAGGTAAGAGCTTCAAGCAACTGCAGCCCAAGCCTCTTACTTTTTCAATCTGATTCATGTGAATGCTAGTACACCACAGAGCATGACAGTGACAGACATCCTCTATTAGAGTAAGCTTTAAAACAATAATTTTCATTAAAGAAGGTAATGTACAGAATTTTCCAGTGGTTGATTCTAGAGGATACCAGATTAACATGCAAATTACATTTATTTAACTATCTGTTAATTTCTGTTTACTTTATTATGCAGTAGCCAAACCACATATGTTTCTATGAAAAAAGCAAGGATCTGCAATAAGCTCATTAAGCATTTTGCCTTAATACTGTCAGATTGAATAGGATATATAGCACAACTGTCTGCAACAACAGAAACTCAGATTTTACTTTAGGAAGTCTCGCTGAATCATTCCCTATACTCTGCTTAAGAGGACAGAGTAAGAAACCCAATAAAATCTTAAAAAGGAGCTTTGGAAAATTTTTTGTTTGCATGTGCTATATAATGCACACACCAAAAAAATGAGGACCAACAGTTAAAGAAATACTTCTAAAAAACTTCTAGAAACATTAATTATCTGAGATAATTAGTCATTACTTCTAAATTAACATGCTCAGTAAACAGTTAAATAATGCATGAAATTATCTAAATGACATTCTATCGAGTCAGAGAGGATTGGTCAAAGCTAAAAGTTTCTTCTTCTGCAGTACTGCTGCTTTCTATTTATAAATTATTAAATAAAAACAAAACCCTAACAAAATGTTCTCAGTTATTTCAGAACAATTCCTTTCACCCTGTGAACCTTCTTCCTGCTCCAGTCACTCAAAAATCCTGTGGCAGAAGACAGGCTGACCACAGAAACATGTTACTGGACTCCCTTTTGACAGCTCCACTACAGAAAAACAACACTCCTTCACTATGATATAATGACAGAGGCCATCAAACTGATACCTGTATTTGTTTACCTAGTAAAATAAAATTCAAAGAAGTTGTTGATCACACAGCAGCACAAAAATCAGCTAAAAATACATTTAGTGAATTCATGGCCATCTGAAAGGGAAGTAAATTAACTCATCATACTTTGACAAATCAACCAAACAATACCATTTGTTATTGCTAAGATAAGTAAGGCTGACAAGTTGATGTAAAATTCCTCCATGTTTGTATAGTCATCTTTCTAAGTACACACACTAGTTCCTTTTTACCCTGCCTCAAATCTTCATGTCTGACTGGGGGGCAAATTATTAGCCTCTCTCGGCCTCCATGCTGCTCTTTAAAATGAGGAATAAAATACATTATTTTCTCTTAGGAATGCTGACAGCATTACGCATTGGAGATTGCCAGACATTAAATATTACATCAAGAAAAATAATGTTACTCATCAGATGAGAACTTTATTTCTGATTAAGCCTACATGGCAAAATGTACCTCACTATATTAGATTAAATAAATTGGTATTATCACAGAACAAGGCAAAAAAATGCAGCAACTCTTTAGTGGAAATGCTGGCCTGGGTCCTAGAAACAGTTTAAGTACACTAACAGGGCTGTGGGGCATACTTTAGCATTGGTTTCGAGGAAACTGTGTTTCTTTAAAGATCCTGGCCACAGAAAAGTGGTCTGTTCAACAGAGGAGCTGTCAGCAGTCTTTGCAAGGCAGAGGCTGTAATTTCCTAATAAACTCAGCATGACCAAGAAACATGGAGTCACTTGTGCTGCAAAATACAGCTCTGCCAAGATATCATGGCTTGAATTCTGATTCTGTTTTGCATCATTTAAACTTGCCTATACAGCTGTTGTCACGGCCTCACAGGCTGCTGACATCAGTAAAATTCAGCATGTTCAGTTTTCCCAGGAATTATCATCTCTCTACAACAAAAGCTCATATATTCTCTCTCTCCCTCTATTTGAAAAACTGATTATAGATCCATGTTTTCTTTCGGCTCTTGAAATAGAAATCTTACCTGTTTCAGTTTTCTGAAGTTAGTATCTTACTTTCTGAACTTCACACTAAAAGTTCACAAAAACAAATATACAGACCCTTGCTACAGAATTTTCAACTTTGTGTTTCTTGAGAAAAAGGATATAACTACCAATATATACCTTGAAAACTAAACTGTATTATTCTAAACAACTGACATAAACATCAGCCTCAATGAAATCCAGCTGTAAGATGTGTCCTAAATTTATGCATCTATGTGTGATGTAGCTGTTTAAGCCCCCATTACTGTCAATGGAGATCCTGTCATTAAGAGGAAGTTCAAGAAGTTATTCAGCTGAGCAAAAAGATTATATTAGGATAAAAAGCATTGCTTTCTTGATTCCTTTTAATGTATTGACCTGATCCTCAAATGCTATGGGTGTTAAGGCACTTCATTCCCATATAGATAGTTATCTGTAAATGTCTTAATCTGGCAATGAATCCTACCCTTCTAGTCTAATAAAATAAGCCAGAACATTAATAAAGAAAGAAATACCATTATTCATTGATATTCATGGTAAAAATATTTGAGTATTTTTAAAAGAGGACTTTTAAATTAAGAATGCCCTTTTTCCACTGTTAGTGCAATGTTATATATTCAGTTTCATAAATATGTGCAACAAAAATGAGTTACACATAAGAAAAAACCTTCAGGTTCAGATTAGAAATAGAATACTAGTAAGAAAAGGAAACAAGATTTTCAGAAATGTTCTCCTACAGTTTACTTTTAGATACCTGTGTTGAGAGATAAGGACCTGTAACAATTTCTTGATAAGTAGGTTCTAATATTTTTGTTTTGAAATGTAAGAGACTCACCTGTTCTGCTGCCTCTCTTTTGACATTATAGGTATCCAAGTGTTCTTGGAGCTCTAGAACACTGAACTTCAATGTTTCCAGCAGGCCACAAGACAGTAGCTGGAAGATAAAAGCAATCACCTCTGAAGCCATGTAACATCTGACTATAATACGTACAGTTTAATATCTAAACTAAATAATATGAAATCCCAAGTTTGTTTGGGAAAACAACTTAGAATTAACTGGGTACACATCATTTGTGATGCCTTTGAGTAAATGAACTAACACATGTGACTATCTCTTAAATCACTGAAAACCAAAAAGTTTTGATTCCAAAATAAGAAGAGCAGTACCTAGTTAACATCTGAAAGAGATTTCAAAGCCATTTTTAGATTTTTCATAAAAAAGAACATTTGATACACATACCACTAGTGTAAGCAGAATAGTCTGTAACAGGAAAAAAACATACTGCTGCTGGCATGCTCCTGTAGCAACCTAAGGAGTATCCACTGAGGGTTACTTGCCCTTTTCAGTATCCAAACAGCAAAGGCTTCTTCAGCCTATAGGAACCAGAACTGTCAAAGCAAGAACTGCTGGATATTTAAATAATTTTCTACCATTAATGACTTCGCCTTTTTCAACATGGTTTCAAAATCCCTTTTTCCCTCAGGGGCTGCTGCCTCAGCTTTGTTCCACCACGTTTCTCCCTGTAGATTTATTTTCACCCAGATGTTTTTCCTCTTAATCCTTCTCCTGCCACTTCCTGTAATAAACACACCTCTAATATGATGTTTCCTCCCTCACACTGGTCATCTCTCGCACATATTAAGAGCTTTGTACTTTATCAGTGAGAAGTAATCTGACAAGCAGGTTCATTTTAATTAAATTATTTGGAAAGAAAAGATTTATTTACACAGTATTTGTTACTGTAACAACACTACTGTGTGTATGTGGATGCATATGCATGTACACAAACACACAAGTCTATATACTTATATGCATGTATGTTATATTCATTATTCCTTTTAATATTTGTATTTTTATATATGTATTTACTTATTTACTTTTTTAAAACACACATACTGTTCTAGATAGACACTACCGTAACTCTTCTTGTAGCTTCTTATCCCAAACAAAATTCCTTTTATTTTTGTTAGTTTCTACTGCTTTAAAGTGGTTTAAGATAAACAAAAAACATTAACATGTGGTTCCCTTGAAACACTATCTGTATCATGTTTTTTAAGTCCTCATAGTCTTAAGTGAGAGCATAAGAATTGCCCCTTAGCACCAAGGAAAAAACCAGGTCAGGAGAAGACTCTCACACTGGGTCAAGGCCAAAGATCCGTCTACCTCAGCCCTGCAGCTGACAATGTCTAATGGCAGCTGCTTAGAGAAGGGCAAGCATGTGGTGACCCACCTACCCCAGAATGCTTTCTTAGCCTCTGTCAATGTGTTGTTCTACATATTCAGGAAATCTATCCAGGGCTATTTCTTTCATGAATTTCTTTAGTTGCTTTTTTGAAAACATGAACAGACATTGTAGAAAATGACAGCATTTCACAGTTTGATTATGTACCACATGAAGGATCTTGGTTCTGTACATTTTGAAGTCATTGCTAGCTTAATCTGATTATCCTTAACATCACTCAAGACAATAATAAAATCATTTCTATCACTTATCCATCATAATCAAGGTATCTATGGACAGATTTCTCTTCCGAAGGGCTAAAAACTCCTAGCCTGCATACTCAGAACTTGCTCAAAAATTCAAGATGTGGGTATACTGTGGATAGGTACATTAGCTCAGTGATGTTTCTTGTTTTGCTATCTCTTTTCTTAATAATTCTAGCACAGCTTTTTTTTTTTCCTGCTACTGAATACTGAGCTGACTTATTGAATTAATATTTTTTATAACTAAGATTTCAACTTGCATGGCAACAGAAACTCAAAAGTCTTCATTGTGTATTTGTAGCAAGAATGTTTCTCATGCATCACTGAACATATACATAAACAACAGAATACAAAAAAGGCAAATTGCTACTAGAGAAAAAGTCTTCGTTCTTCTTATCAGTGCAGACAACATAGAGTAAACATGAACAAGCAGGGAAGACAAAAAATGGCAAGGGAATATAAGTGATACCTACTATCAGTAAGTTCCCTCACTGTTCACTGTTACAGCTGGAGGTTATTTTGTGAGAAAACGCATTTCTCACCTGTGTTTTCACATGTTGATGATACATGGTGGCCGCTTAACATTTTAATTCCTCTACGATTTCAATTATGAAGAGTTTCCTTTTTTTTTTCAATGTTAAAAGTTATTTTGTAAAAATAAAAACATAAAAACATTTATGCACATATTCCAACGTGTAAGTTTGAGATTCTTACCGTTTCTGCATCCACAAAGACTGTTGGACATTCTGAACACATCATCATCACTTCCAGAGAACTTCTGAATTTTGTTCCAATGCGCTGTAGACTTTCACCAAGAAAGCTGACTGAATCATTTGTTATAGATACAAACTTCCTTTGAATGGTCTAGAAATCAAATCAGAAAAACATTTATTTTACTACTCCTCTGGCTTTTTAGATTAAGTATTTCAGAGCAAATTTCCATCATGACAGCACATATTTTTATCATTAAATGACCAACTAATATGCAATTTGCTCTGAATATTCACGTAAAACTAGCTCCAGAAAATGCTATCAATCCTGCACCTACAAAGACAATTACTCCTTTCACATCTAGGCCTTTAGCCTCAATATAGCTGGATGACTATTTGTCTTTATGCAGGTAGTTTAATTAGCAGTACAAGTAGTTTAATTAATTTTGAAGTATTTGTGTTGCAGAAAATTCTGCACTCTGAGAGTGTATAATAGAGTTTTATGAGTCAGCATGCAACCTGTATAGCACAATCTGTGTCCACAACTGCCACCTGCATGGTTTCTATCTTCTTCAATAATCAGTCCTATACATGTATCATGTTTCATTTTGCAGACTGTCAGCTCGGCCTAATATAACATTATGTGCTGCTATATATTATTTCATAAATCCTAGAAGTTACATACTATAAGTAAACTATATAAAAGATTATATACAGCTGCAGAATTAAACACAGTGTAGGAACCAGAAGGCCTTGTCCCTGGCTCCCTCTTTAACGAACACAAACGAATAGCTCTCATTTTACCAATTCCAGGAAATGAATGAATGTATGAAAAGCAACTGTAGCTAAGCTTTGGTACAATACAGAGAAACCAAATCCCTGAGGTGCAGGTGAGGCAAAAAGACAGAAGTCTACAATCAGTAACAGGAATTTCATAGCGCTGTGGCATAATACTTAGTTCAACTAAAAATGGAAAATGGGTACAGATGTGTAAACAAGTTATTCCATGGATAAGGTAGAGTATGAATTCTTCATATTTAAGTTACTTCATGGTACTAACTCTAAATCTGCCCATGCATGCTGGATAAAATATGTGCTAGTGTGGGGCTTTCATTTATTATGACATACCAAACAGCAGGCCAAATTAATATAGAGATAATAGAAAGGACTGGAGTCATAAGGTCTTGGTCTATAGTTCTGAATCTGCTCTTAGCTCATTTGGCATATTGCCTGTAAATAAAATGGATTAATTCCGCTTGTCCTATCCCATAGGAATTTGCCAAGAACCATTACTTCAAAAATGTAAAAAACCTACATATAGGGAGGAGGGAGCCAGAAAAATTAAGCCTTAGGCATTTTGTGTTGGATATCAGATCTACGAGGTAAATAAAGTTAAGGAGGCATTTGAAACATCCAGCTTTAGTGGATCTCCTGGTGTTTCAATTATGTCTCTGCAGAAAAAAAACCTTTTCTCACAAGACAAATGCAAGATAAATTCATTAACATTTGTCATGCTGTGATCCCTTCATAATGACTCCTACAAAAAAAATAGGAGGAGACATTAATTCTGTAATCAACACAGAACTTCGGTGATGTCCAAAAAACAAAAGAAGGGATACAACCTGAACTAAGAGCTTACAAGAAACACTGAACTGTTTTTTTGAGCCTTTTTTCTTTTTATTTCCTGAGCAGAATCACTCCTAGACAATGACTACATCAGATATCATATGGAAAAATAGTGTTCTGACAATTTAATATTCTTCTAGCAATGTGTCTTCTTTGTCTGCTTTTCATTTGCTTTCTAAGGCTTCTTGCCACCATAATGTTGTGGCTTCTGCAGTTACAATGAGAAGAACAGTTTTAAAAGTAGAAGGAAAGGATCTCAGATAAGCGATCACGCACTGGCAATTCACTGACCTGAAACAATCTTGAGAAGACATGAAATGTATAGACAGCACATGATCCATCTGTATCGGACAGCATCTGATTGACGTGGCAGCGCCAAGCTTGCTCTTCATCATCATATGCCACCGGCTGGAAAGCTGCCAATATGGCAGAAAGAAATGGCGAAGGAGGTGGGGAAGTTTGTACTTCTGGGAAACCATCCTGTTCTTCTTCATCTTGGCTACAAATAACAAACAACAGGAATTAACTCCTCGGCAATTTTTTTAGGGGAAAAAACCCTTCATTTTGGTAAGAAGAAAAAAATAAGAATTTTGGATTCAGAGTAGAGTTTTGTAAAATAAATAACAGATCAACTAAGGTAACTATGAAACAAGAAAACAGTTGACAATCAAAACCTTTTGCTACTGCAATATTAAAAATTGCATATACTCTCAAATATCTCCAAAGTTTATTAGAACATGTAAGTTCTAAGCTTATCTACAGACAAAGGGCTATCTGTAGGTTATATGTAGCTACATATAGCACTGTATATATACATCACTCAAAAACTGGCATTTTTTTCTTGCCCCCAATAACTGAATTAACGTTCAATTCTTCAAATTTTTATTCATCTGAACAGATGATCCACCAATACCTATAACAAATTCTGGCCCTTCTTAAGGGAAACATGAGCTCATTTAGCAGTGTAATACTATTTTATAACTGTCTTAAGTAACAAATGGAGATAGATCGAAACACTTTAATTTTTATGGTAAATCAATTTAATGTAGCATTCTGCTGTCATACTTTCCATTAGGCACCAAACATCCAATAAAAATACCCAGCTATAAGTTAATCAATGCTACTACTTACAATCACTAATTTAATGATTAGCTTAAAATTTTCTGTATCACAAGGTATAACACATTTTGACATTTCTTCTTGTATAACTGAACTCCTGCAGCAAAACTATGCGTAGGAGGATTCTAAGTACACAGATAGTTTGTTAAAATAATTTTTCTCAACACAACACATACTGTTTTTGTCTGTAACTGCCTCGTTCACTGCAGTGCTAAGTACACCTTAAGACTTAAACGTGTCTTGAACAAGAAGTGTGGGTGCTGTTTGTAGGTCCCTTCATCTGAGTAGCACAGAGCTCAAAAGCTAAGATGGAACTCTTTTAAATCTAATCTGTAAGCAAAGCTTCATGAAGATTTTTAGATATTTTCTAACTAGTGTTATCACCTATGCCACTCTTCAAACTAGAGCTATGGGATTTTTCATTTGCTTGCTTAGTGTAAACAAACTAAAACCTTAAGAGATTTTTCAATTGCACATGAAGGAATAAGCTGCTCTTAAATGGTACCAGCCTTTAATTCTTGCAAGGCCTATTGCCACAGGTTGCATATGGGAATCACAAGATTCAATTTCAACCTTTGCCATCAACTTGGTTTTTTACATGTCCTGTTGTGCTCTTTTCTGTAAAAGGCTCCTAAGTGATCTCTCTGACAGAATATATGCTAAGTCTACATTCCTATATACAACCAAGTCTCTGCATTATTCAATCTAAACTTCTGAACAAATTTTAAAGTATGAACAAGCCTAAGAACAATTTGGAATTTTTTTTTTTATTATTTTGGTTTGCAGTTTTCTTCTGGAGTTTTTGTTTGTGTGTTTGGGGTTTCTTATTTGTTTTCCTCCTTCTTAGATTGCTACCTTCAATGAACTTAGTTTCACTTTAAATATGACTCAACCAGCTAGGACTGATTTTAACTTTTCCTCTCTAAATTAAAATGGAAAAATGTTATTTTACTTTAAAATGTTTTAGAAATATATAAGAGACTGATTAATCTTAACAATGAAAATAAACCCTGGGCAAATTCAAAGACAAGTTGACATGATTTCTACAGAAGCTTTGATTCTTAAAAAAAATTTTAAAAAAATTACATTTTCCCCTGTTTTTCTCTGTCTTTGGGTGGTGCCATGATTCAGAGCAGTTCAAGGGCTTTCTATGTTACACTGCTTGCAGCTACTGCCTGCCAAGAAAATGGGCCAAAATACCCACTGACCTCTTTTCACTTTTCTATACCACTGATGATGATGAAAAGTGATAGATTTCTTTTATTCAAGGATTCTTGTATTTTCCCACATAGCTGTTTTACCTGTACCAGGAACAACTGTTGAGCAAAGTACTGAGCTGAATTGCTACAGCAGGAAAACCAAATCAACTAATTATTTTGGATATGCAAACCATCATTTTATGTTCTTGTATTATGGAGATTAATGGAAAACTCCACACCATAAGAAAGCCTACTTACTTTGATTCATGCAACAATAACATGTAATTTCTTTTGCTTACAACCAATATTAATCTTACCTAGACAAACCAGAGAAGTCAGCTTCTTCTTCTTCACATCTCTCATCTAGCTCTTTCAAAGCAAGAGTGACATCTTCTTCACAGACAGATTCGGAATAGCTTTCAGGAGCTGCTGCCTCTACCAGTTCTGGGGGCTCTTCCAACTCCAGAGATTCGTGACAGACCAGACAGTCTTGTTGTTCGTGTAGCAGATATGACCCAGTGTCTTCACTAGCAGTGCTAACCTGTTCATCCCTTACTGCTGAACTGCCTTCCTGTAAATCACACATACTTTTATTACTTTTATTGTCAGGGCTTATGCATTCTAAAAATTGTTTGCAAATATCCATTTATCATAGAATATTCTCAGTTGGAAGGGATCCACAAGGATCATCAAGTCCAACTCTTAAGTAAATGGCCCATACAGGGCTCAAACCCATGACCTGAGTGTTACTGGCACCATGCACTAACGAACTGAGCACGTCTCTGGGTTTATACTTTAACTGTTCAGTTCTTTGCCTTCTTCACAGAGTTTTACTTGAGCAGACAAGCAGTCTATTTGTAATGCTTAGAACTTCTGATAAACATTAATACCTTAGAATGTGACTTATTTAGAGCAAATACAATCTTTCAAATACACTCATTTAAGTCTGTTAAGAGAATACTGACAGAAAAATAAGCAAACAACTTCAAACACAGAGATCAAACACAACCAAGACTTTCGTATTTTACTTTTCCAGGTAAGAATCAAAATGACTGCCTCGTGCTTGCCTTTGGAGTCTACAACAAGTACAGAACATTTCTTGTCCTTTCTACTCTCCATTTTAACAAGTTTCTAAAGCATAACTACTGAACAACAGTGTAAAAGATGAACAATGGAAAAGGGACATTCTGCTGTTTTTATTATTTTTATATTACTTCTAATACGGGCAGCTTAAAGGTTTAACCCTGAATCGCTAAATGTAGACTTTCAATCATTGGCAATTTACAGGGAGAGGATGATTAAACTCAGGTAGGTAATATCAGAATGACCCTTTCTCCCTTCCCACTTCCAGCATTAGCATTATTATATTCATTAGTATCACTACGTTGTACAGAGGAATTCAGACTTATTTAATTTATGATGAATTCATCTGAAACCTTTAATTGGGTTTCCCCGTGGAATAAAAGTAACACTTGCTATTTCCTAAAGGCACAAATTATCACATATTTTCATTCTTAGTGTGGTGATCTTTCTTTACTGGTATATCCAAGGCTGGTCAACAAACCTTTGGTCAGCCTCTAAGCAGAGACATCACTTTGTGGTTTTCATCAATCAGATCCTCTGACAGAATAAATAACTGTACACGTATTAGAAAAGACAATTCAGCTTTAAACAGAACCATATAATTTTCTTGCACAGTGATCCTAACCATATCTCACTTCCACTGTGGTACTCCTTGATGTGACACTGCTGTCATTTGACACAGCTAGTGACTTCACTTCTAATGCCTCTTTTGTTAAAGTTAAATTTGGAATTTTATTGCACAGAACAGCCATTTTGTCCTACTGAGCAGCTAAGAAATACAGACCACTTTTACAAAACCACAGCAAAGTAATTTGGATTAAACCAATGGTCCATTTCTGTTATAGACATTAACACAGGATACAGACCTGCACTGGTCATGACTAGTAGATGTACATATGAGTGGTACACTTTTGGAAAATATGCAAATTACTAGTTAATAAATTTACTGCCAAGTTAGTCTTCATAGTGCCATTACTCCTGTTTTCCAAAGTTTTATGTGTATGATCAGACTCGACTTTACCAACAGGAATGTTTTTTTAATATCTTGAAAAGGTGATTTATATAGTTACAAAATTAACAATAGAATTAACACAGAACCTTAGGTAAATTACTTCTAGCAAACCATTCCCTCATAAATCTGCAGTGCAAGAGAGTAAAACAGAGAATCATTTTAGTCAGAAACTTTCACATACTTTAGCTTGTAAAACTTATTGGACAAAATTAAAAATATTCTTCTAAGCTAGACTGTAAATTCTGAATTGGAATGTGAAATGTCTTTTTCCAAAGTTGCATGCTATTACTGGGAATCAGCCAAATACATTTAAGTAAACTATTTACTTAACTGGTCAGCATCCCTTTAAGAAAAACAAAGAATTCAACTGCATCTAACCAGCGCATCCTTGTTTTTAAATAATGGCTTCAATTTTTTTCATAGTGTCTTATAAAAATGTTTTTAATATAAATAATATATACCAAAATTTATCTAACTGACAGCTAGCATACATATGGCTTGTGTTAAAAGAGTTATATATATAAAGTATAGGACCACAGGGAAAAAACACCTACACTATGCTATAAGTTGTGTAGTATAAGAATTCAGAACAAAAGCAGTTTTATTGGTGTCAAAAGTACTTCAAAGTGAGTTAATAGTGTGCGTATTTTCAAACTCATTCTGTTAAAAGCATAAAGCCAACTCACTCTTTTAGAAACAAAATCCAACCAGATAGCTAACTCTTGTAGAGAGTTAGCAAACATTCTGAGGTATTTGAACTGTACTTGAAGAAAACCTATGTATTTTTCCAAATCTCATATTCTAACAAGCACAAAATAAACCTAGAACACACATCACATCTAGTGAATGCATTTATACACACTAGCAGTATTCCTTTTTATATATACAGCAATTTTTAATGAATGCTGCTTAGTCATGGAGTTAGTTTTCAGCCCGGTTTAAATGTTTTCAATACTTTTTGATGTCAACAGTGGGTTTTTTTGTGTGAATATTTTCACATGGATTATAGAAATATAATGATTTTATAAAGGGAGCTGCAGAAACAACGAATCCTGAGGGCAGGGGCAGTCTTGGAAAGAAGTATGAAAACGTAAAAATGAGTTACAGCTAAGAATGTACCACAAGCAAATAAGGGAGAAGAAAAGAGTTCTATTGTGGTTAATTTTGTCCTATAAAATTCCACCTTATATACTGCTTCTTGCATTTGAAATACTCAATTAAAACATCTGTCCTATGTGGAAAACATTCATCCAGATTAAGTGTTCTCCACCACCTAAAATTCTGTTGGATCAACAATGCATGTTGCGGACAAGCCTACAAAGTGACAATTTGTTGGACAACCTAAGCACAGGTATTCTACTACAGTTGACACAATTTATTAACTGCAATGTAATAAAAAACTTCATAAAAAAAGCACATAGGTAACCATAACAAGAAAATACGAAAAAATGTGGGGAAAAGCACTTCATGACACAAAGTCACAATATTACACCTTTAAAAGGTGAGGATTTTTTCACAGGAAACCAGCCACTTTCCCTTTATTCTACTCCAAATACATCTTTTGTTCTTACAGTTTTCTTCATTAAATATTAGCTGCATCTGTGGTCTGCCTATCAGTAAGTGACTTTTCTAAGTAGTGAACAGGTAAAATACAAACCTTTGTTTAGAAAACCCAGTCACTTGAACTAGACAGTAGACAGTTTACACCAAGTTAGCTGAAAACTCAAGTGTAAACAGTGCACTGGTTAGTCAAATACACATAGGAATGGCTTAATTTTCTGGAAAACTCAATCGAACTGCATGTATTGTTAAAGATGGAATAAGCAATGCTTATCCAAATAAAAATATGATTGCCAGTAGCATAAACAATTATAACAGAAGAGACAGAAAGTCCATCTAAACCAAACCACTTCAAATTCTAGAAAAATTGTAGCAGGTGAGAGTTTTGGTTTAAATTAGGAGTGTTTTTTTAAATTTTAAATTATTCCAAAGTTTTAAAAACAATAAACTGAAGTACTCACACATTTGCAGGCCGCCATTAGCTTGAAAACTGTCTCAGTCCACATGGGCCTTTCCGAAAAAGTATACCACTAGCATCTGTAGTCCTTTTTAAAGGATTATTTAATGGAACCAACTCCTAACACAGCTGGCCTGAGGTTTTATTCCCATATAGCACCAATCACATTAACCCAAAGAAAGCAAAAAAAAAAAAAAAGGGGGGGGGGGAGGGGGATGGGGGAGAAGGGAAATAAAGTACTTGAAAGAAAATGTTGCTCAAGAACGATTTCAACCATATCAAGTAAAAGCCTCTTGAATATTAGCCTATTTCATTCTGCACCATGAAATGATCACGATCAGCCTTTCAATAATATTTTTAACCTGTGGTAAGTTCCCTCAGTCCATCCAAGTAGTCTTCATACTGAGGAAACATTTTGTAAGAACATGCCGACAGGTTAGAAATATTAAAAGCAAATCAACTAATCAGTGTAACAGATGAAAATTCAGTTGAAAAGAAAGCCAAAGTTGCTACTAAAACTAGAAGGAGCCCAAATCAGCCATGCACCAGCCCACATTTCTCCCCACCTCAGGCAGCTGGTTGCTAGAGTTATCTAGAGAAGAAGCCTCCAAACTTGGGGTCTCAGTTCTGATTTGAAGCACCTCTTCTGTTCCCACACTGCTAGTGGAATCTTGAGATTGAAGTGATAAACCAGCATGATCTGATACTGCTTCATCCATGGCAGAATCACTGATTAACTAAGACAGAAAAGAAAGAAACATGAAGTTCTTTACAGTAAACATGTAAACTACAGGGAAAAAATGCATTAGTTTTGAAATAGGCTGTTTCAGTATCATTAGCTATCTGAATTTATTTACATATTCTGAATTTAACAGCTTTACACTAACACCATTACAAGCATCACATGCATTTCTGTAACATTTAACTTTGAAAAGAAGTTTTTCTCTTAAGGAAAATTATTTCCTTTCTTATTCTTATAGGTTTTTGGCACTGGTTAAATACTAGACCAAAACCACTAATAGCAGAGCGCTTTATTGGGAGCAACATTAACACAAACTTTTCTGAAGTCTGAAAAGCAACATACCCATCAAGCTGCTTCCCATCAACCCAATTGTTTCATAAAATTCATTTATGTAATGAATAGAGATTTCTGAGAGACCAGCATTCTTGATTTTCCTCATTTATATGTACACAGGCTTCAAAATCCATGATTAAATTAGCAATCTCTGTGGTTAAAACATAACTTAGCCCCCCATATGACCACTTAATACTCTTTACCTTATTTAGCATTTTGGGGCTTTTTTTTGAACTAGGAATCCACAGACACAAACTTATTATATAATACATGCAATTCTGTGCTTATATTTAAACAAAAATAGTAAGTGTAAAGTAATAGTAAGTGTATAGACAGTATAAATAGTAAGTGTAAAGACGTTAAGAAAATGAATGGTGTACTAGAATTATAAATTTGTTATGTACCACCAATGTGGTAATGTAACGTTTTCCCTTCACTGATGTTATGAAAAAGACGCTTGGCCACATTAATTTAGTTCCTCATTTTGTCACTTAGGCTGAAAGTGTGAGCCATACTTATCCATTAAAAGTGCAAGGGAAAGCTTAAGTTCTCAGATTCCTTTCACGTAAAAATCATAGAATTGTAGAATCAATTGGGTTGGAAAAGACCTCCAAGATCATCCAGTCCAACCCTTGGTCCAACACCGCCTTGGTTACACTCAGTGCCACATCCAAAATTACTTACCATCTGTGAACGAGACAGTATCTGACTTGCAGTCAGCGCTGCTTCTTCTTCTGAAGACTCATCAGTATCTTCCTGGTTGGTCAAGTTCAAGCTCGGTGTGCTACCAGAGTACTGACATTCCTGAAGGGACGGTGTGTCTCCTTTGTCAATGCTGTCAAGAGAGCGCCTACGAACGCCCCAGTTGAAGTTGTCCATGCTTTCACCCTGTAATAAAAATGTTTGCATACATATGTATGTACGAATTTCAACATAATTAAATTAATACACAAATGCAACAGGGAAAACACAAGTACCGAATGCGTTATGAACAGAGTTTCAATCAGCCCTTTAATTTTATTAAAATTTTAAATACCTTGTTAAATGTTTGTAAATAAATTAAAATATATGGCAAATGAAGTAGAAATCTTTTGAATATCTTCTTGGAAAGTAACTCAGTATATAATCTAGAACGATACCAGTACTGATTTTATAATCTGACTAGAAAAACAAACACATCACAGACAACAACAGATGAACAAGCCAGGGCACCAGGCTGCAACTTACCTGCAGCTCCTGGTTAGCAAAAAGGAAAACACATATAATTAGAAAGAACGAGGACAAACACTTAAAGATACTCTAGAACCAGGGAAAAATGTTTTATTACATCAGATTTGCCAACAGTAAAAGACTGATTCAAGCTCTGAAAAAAAGCTTTAGTCAAAAAGCTAGTATTTAATGTCTGTTTCTAATGAGAGATTGATTAAAAAAATAAACAAACTGATGACAAAACACTAAAACCAGCATGCTCATGATACATTTTCTCTAGCATAACATGTAAAGCAACTGTTTCAACAAACATTGATGGAATTCTTCAACTAACACACATGAATCTATACTGACCACATCCAACTGACAAAGCACCACCAACATTTATTATATACATGGTGTAGAAAAGACACTGTTGTCATTAACTGTTTCACCAGCTTTGTGTCAGTTTTATGATGTGCCCCCTGAACACCAATAGCTGGATCCATTCTCTTGGCACATTTTAAAACTGAGATACTTGGGTTTCAAATAACCACCATACTAAGTAAAAGCCATATCTTTAAGACACTGTTGTTTTAATTCTTAGGTACTATAATGATCTTTGATTTTCTCACGCATTTTGTCAACCTTCAACAATTCATCTAAGTAATATGGAAAATCCAGTGAAGTTCACCACTCTACAGACAGTTACTAAAATATCACATCTAGCCCCAAATGTGGCTCCAAAACTGCCCAACAGAGTATCTTGTGGTGACTTAAGATCTCATCACGATGCATTAAATATGTAAAGCAAACTAAATATTTTGTAGTCTCTTTTTCTCTTAGTGATTTCTTTTGCTCAAAAAGGATGAAAAGTTATGGCAAAGCAAAAGAATGCCAACTACAACAAAGCACTACTACTGTGGGCTGAAGCACTTAAGTTTAATCTGAATATTACTCAGATTTTAATGGAAAACCCCCAGTTCATACTGTTGACATTTAATTATTAGCAATACAGAATATTCTATATTTTTGGTGCAAAACTAGGCAGAGCTCTTATATCAAGTGCACAATTTATATGTAACACCCTACGTACGTACAATCTGTGCTTTTACATTTTTTCTGAGTATAGTACTGCATGTTTCATTCAGGCAAGTAATAAGAAAGAAACAGTTTTTTCTTAATTATGATCTGCTATTAAAATAACACAGAAAATGAAGTTAAAGGTTAACTTGGTTTGGCAAGTTTCCAACTTTTGGCATCCTACCTGCAAAGTCCTATCTAGTATTAAAATAATGTTTTACTACTATTGAGCATCAATTCTGAACTGCTTTGACTACTTGTATTGAATACAGGAAATTGTGTCTGTGTAGTGTGTGGTTACACCTATGCAATAGATCATAATGAGCCTGTACTTTTCCTAGAAGGTGCAAATATTAGCTGAAGTGAGGCACTACACAGTAAGCAGGAGGAAAGTGAGATAAAACTAAAGTATTAGGGGGGAAAAATCAGGATTTTGTAAAAGGGGTAGATAAATCAGAAGAAGATATTCTTAGTAGCTTGTACTCATGACCAGCAAGGGTGTCCATTCTAATTCAATATTTTGCATAGAGTAACAAAACCACTGTGAGAAACTACAATGCATTTGACTGTTTCCTCTCCAGTCCTTTTACAGTCATATTTTTAAGCTTCAGCAAATTCTGGTCTGAAGCAAGTAACAATTGTTAACAGAATCCTTACTATTTCTCAATACTTAATATTGAGAATTAATTTTATTTTACTTCCCCTCTCTATTTTTGACAGGAGGAGAAATGGAGGAAATGTAAGAACTGCAATAAACCAGATATATTGTAAAAGTCAATGTAAGCAACTATAGAGAGCAAGTCAGTCATATACGATGAGATAGTGTATCATATAGATTGTCACTTTGAAAGCCTTTTGTCATGTTTTCAAAATCCAGAAACACATCAGAAACAAAAATTATGCCATTTTCTGAACATATTGTTCCATAATTAACTTTTCTACTGTATGATAACCAGGTGTTCATGCTGTAATTGGCTTATACTGTCATATCACTTCACTGCCTTCCACTTCCCCACAAAAATCACATCTCTTCTCCCAGGAACCACCCAGCAGTTTGCAACAACTTATCACTGCAACTGTGTGACACAGGTTTCTCTATCTAGATAAGCTCAATCATGTAATAAATTCTTCTGAATTGGATTAGTTAGTAGAGCTACCAATTTCTTAGAATTGCACAAACACAACCTTATTTTTAAAATGTTCTCAAATGGAAATACACAGAAGAAACTCCAAGGTCTCACCTCTGCATCTTCCAATTCAACATCTAAAAAGTCAAAGTCTTTAAAAACTCCAAACTGTTGTTCACTGGTATTGTCTTCTACAGCCACTTCCTCTTCTTGAATCACTTCTTCTGTTGCTGAAATTAGGCTAGTTTGTTGATCTCCAACTTCCAAGTCTTCATTAGAAGAAAACACAACCTGCAGATATAAGATAAAAATAGAAATAAAAGCTTGCAGTTTCTGTAACTCCTAAAGCCAGGTATCCCGCTTCCTGCCATTTAATGGCATTACAGTCAGCCAGCATGAGTACAACTATACTGATAATACCACGGCAAAACATATACCCCTCTCCCCAGAAGACTGACCTAAAGTCACTGAGATAGCAACATTAGTTTTAGCTGAATTTAAATACTATTTTGAAGCCTGGTTAATAAAGAACCATGCCCACTGGACTTCTTGAGGAATAACAGTAACTTATTACTTATGATTCCATCTCTAATTTTTCAATTGGATTTGTGAACTGCTGAACTGAAACAAGTTTATCAAAACCTGCTGTTCACAACTTCACCAATACCTAAAAATGCAATAGCATTCCATACTCCAGTTTAAAAACCAAAACAAATCACCATCACCACTTACTGAAGGATTCTTGGGAAGACCAGATTCTGGACCACACAAAGAAAGCACATTCATTAGCTTCTCCCTAGTCCTTCTCTGAAAAATATACCAAAGGCAATCACATAAACATGACATCTGCATTTTTAACTAGTCATATTGCATGCTGACATCCTCTAAAAAGAATCTTAAAATTTTTTCTTTTCACCAGTATTAGATTTTAGTTTATGCTGTATTCATTTACTGTTTTGTTAAGACACAATACAGACTTCAAATTACACTTTGGTAACTTTTTTTATACATTCATAAACACTGTCTCCAATATATGTATCTTGTGTTTGAGACACAATGTACCTGAGATAGCTGTGGTCTCTTCCAGCTGACAGGAACTAGTGCATTTGAATTGGAGCCCGAAGAAGTTGAAGAAGTGCTCCGGGTGACAGCAATGACTTTTGGCTTCCCGTTTCTACCAGCTGCGCTGTGTTGATCACCATACTTATTCCCAATAATTGGTGTCTAGCAAAGACAACAAACACTTCCTTAAAATTCAAATTTATATTAGTAAAGAATACATACTTGATTTTAGAATTTAGCATTATATAAAATGTAGGAGGGCTTGTCCTGTTTGTAAGCATTCTGTAAAGCCCATGTCTAATGCACTGAGCCTCAGTGCAGTGGGAAATACAAAGCTGAATATTTGTACCCTACGCAGCAAGCTGCCATTCTGCCCACTTGTGTATTTTTGAATTATGCACATTTTATGCTGAGAATCAAACTGTATTTTTAAGCACACTTTAAAACCAACTGTGTTTCAAGTTTAAAAGATGCAAAGCTTCCCTACAGAATCATTCCCTGCCACTAACAAATTGTTTTCACAGACCAGCAACATCACAAACACATGCACATTTCCGAAAAACCAAAGACCAAATTCAGCTCTTTCAACAGCAAATGCTAATCCACTGAACTCTGTGGGAATTCATCTTGTCTCTCAGTTATCTGCATGCACTGAAACTTTCAGTAGTGAATTCACTTACCAGTTCAAGTAATGCTCCTAAGACATCTGTATCTCCAATCATTATCTGGGGTTAGTTTCAATCAGAAGCCCTTATTTCTGATTACTTCTGAAGTTTCTACGATTTTCACAACTCTATGACCCTGCAGTCACTTGGCCACTCCCCTTTTCAGACACAGAATGAGTATCAGCTGTATTATTCTCAGTTCTACTGAACCCTTACTGGGGGTAAGGGTGATGTTTTTAACCACAGGAGGTTTTTCTCCAGTTGTGTCCCTCTCACATTGAATTTCCTGTATTTTGTATCTTACTCTCTCCTCTATATTTCCTCCCCCTTCCAAAGTCATGCCAAAACTGTACAGGGTTTTAATCCTCTCAGTCCTTGAATGCATAATCCTTCATTTGTTGAAAGCCTGGAATGTTCAGCTGCAAGTAGCAGCCATCTGCATTATTCTGCTCTCTGACACAGCTGAAATACCCTTGAGAATAATCTTATTGACTTCTAGTAATTAACTCTCCAGACATTCAAAAGGGAGAAAAGGCAAAAACACAACATAAAAGAATTCAAAGTTTATCTTCCTGTACGACTCTAATTATAAGTACGAAAAATTTCAACCTCTGCCACTCTTACAAATTATACTCATTTTAAAACATATAAACGTAGAAGGCTAACAGAAAATAACATCTGAGTTTGCAAAGGGAAGTCATTACTGCATTGTTATTTAAATGTAATAATTACCTCTGATATATCAAAATGAAAATCTAAGGTCTTCCCAGGTAGCTCCTTCGAGACATTATTAAAAATTTTCGTGAACGAGATTTCAGGAGAACCTATGTCGCCTCCATAAGACTTCGGAATATCATTAGGCACAACAAGGCTTGCTGATCGAGACACTACCAGTTTCAAAATATTAAGGGCTTCCTTCCAATATGGACTCTAAAGAGAACATACACAAATCACAAAACAATCACTTCAACCAAGACAGCAACTTTCACGTACAGTAGGATTTTGCAAGAATCCCCAAACCAAAACCTGTGATCTTTTACACGTGGCTGAAGGTGACAGCACAGGAGAGAAGCTTCAGACCTTGAAGTGCCAGGAGATAAAAACTGATAGTATTTAAAACTTCCACCTCTTGGATCTTCAATTATTATTATGGATAGAGTAAACTGATTTTGAAACAAAACTAATTTGTGCTTGAAATCATGAGGAAATATAAAGGATCTCAAAAAAAGTGAAAATATTTACAAAGTTTTTATATGGTATCAAACCAACAGAGTGCTTAAAAAAAGCCAGGGAAGAAGTATGAGAATACGAGAGGCAGAGCCTGAGTTAAGGTAACTTCTCTGGAATATTTCTTCACTAGTGTCATTCTTTTGAAAGCTTACATCTTCTAATTAAGATTACATTCCATGGTAGTGTGGGCTTGCACAGAAGGCTCAGATAAAGGTTAGAGGTGAAGCAAGCAGCTGCCTGGCCATAAAAACTATAGTTAACGCTAATCATTCCATTTTGCCTAATGTACTCTGACAGGAGCACAATATCTAAAGCACATATCAATCAGTAACAAAACATCTAGGGACCACTACTTCTCCTGGTTAATTATGATTAACCCATTTCACTGAAATACATTTGGCAATAATGGAATTCAGAGAAAAAAGGAGGGGATAAATAAAGAGCATGTTGTGCACTGAAATGGTTTTATGCTCCAGGCATTTTTATAAAATCTTTCAGTAAAATGCTAGACTTTCTTCCATGAAATAGGTTTTCAGTGAATTTGTGTTCCAAGTACAAAGGCTCAAATTACCTTGGGCAAAACACTGTGGTTCATCTCTTGGGAACTTTATTTAATAAAAAATGTACTCAATTTTGTTAAGGTGCATCTTAACATTCCTCACAGATGTATTACTGAAAGTGATTTAAATATGCATTTAACCATAAAGCTTTCTTTTTAAAACATATACACATATACAAAACATTTGTGCAGCTTAGCAGTAAACATTTCCTTATACTTCAAAAGTTGAAGAATCATCTTCTCTAACTGTATATGAGAAGTTGCCTGTATTTGTGAACAAATACACATTCAACCAGATAACTTGTCCTACATGATACAATACATAAGCAGCTAGTGAAAAAACTACATAGGAAAAAACCCCTATGGAATCCTACTTCAACCAACCATATCTGAAATAAATTCTGCCCAAATATCAAGCATCACCTTGATACCCCTTTTATAATAAACAGAAAGCCTTTCACAATTCTTCAGAGTACCTACCTGAACATATTTACCAATTACTTTTATGATTTCCAAATTAAATTGCTTCACTGGTGCTGTGGATAGGTCAATATGACTCAGAAGACTGTAAATGATCTGCAGCAAGGACTGTTGCATACTGGATAACCCTTTCTCTAATAGCTAAAAAAAGTTTTATAAAACACAGAATTTAATTACGGCTTTTAATGGTAGCAAAAAGTGAAAGCAAACATTAAACTATAGCTAACTTCCACACACAATTATTTTCCCCTTCAAGAAACTGTAATGTACCACCTCCTGTTTTTCAAACCTTTGTTTTAGCATTAAAACCTAGTAATGCAATAGAACAATGGTTTTTGCCCTGATTAATTTTTTAATTTTGACATATTTGTTAGCGCAGATCTAAAGCACCTAACAATAAAACACTTCTCACTAAATAGAAGTGTTGATACAAATTCAAAACCTTAAAATTGTAGGAAAAACAATTGCAGCTATGTCTTAAAGAAGGCTGGTTAATGCAGTTCTATGAACAAAAGAAGTACATATAAAGTCATTCATAAGAATGAATAAATATTTTAAAAATATCTTCATCAGTTTGAAATGATACACTTCAAGGACAAGCTCTACAAGCTTTTCACACAAGGTACTTTTTTAAAGGTAGTAACAGCTTTCCTGTATGAACAGCTGGCAGAATCATACAGTTTCAGTAATTTAAATTATCTTTTATATATTATGCAATACTTGCAATTGAACTTTGCAATTATTTTTTTAAATTGTGATAAAGACTTCTTTACATGTGTACTTGGCTAAAAAAGGTCTCTTAAAAGTTGCACTAAGCATATTTTGCTAAAGCCAAGACAGTTATATTCATGTAGTACAGTAACACAAGTAACTACTACCAAACACTCCTATCACAAAAGGAGCTTTTTCATTAGATTAGAGGGATTATCATTGCAAGTTACATTTAAATTACTGCACTTCAAAATGGCCGTAGTCATTCCTTTTCTATCCTAGAACATGTTAGAATTATTTTCCCATTATGGAAGATGTACTTTATTTCCCCCAATATTCAGAATCACGAAAAATAAGGAATTGGCAAGGAATTGGCAACATGAGATATACTTTTATTAAAAATTTACCTCTGCAAGATAAGTTATGAGGTTAAATGTGGCATCTGAGAAAGAGTCATGCAAATATCTACACACTACATTAATCCAGTTAGAACAGTCTCTGGAGTAACTGTGTGTACTGTATAAACTCATCATATGAGCCAGATTGGCAAGAGTTGGTGACTTCTCCTCAGCACAAACCTGAAAAGCAAAAATATATTTAATTATATTAGAAATGCTAATTTTTTTAATCCAAGTATTCACAAGTCATTGTGCACTTTTCCTAGATTTCACTCCATTTTCTAATAACTGAAATTGAATAAATTACACAAGCATGACCCACAGTTTCTCTTAAATTTTGGTACTGTGGCATCCATGTTCCAAGTTTATCTATCAATCATACCAAACAAACCTCAACTAGTATCCTTAGCTTTAGTAACACAAGTATTTCAGGGACAGCAGTAATATCTGGATTTGCATCAGGCATGTATTCCTTTGAGATGGCTTGTCCACAGTTTAGTAGTTCACATATCACAGTCTGGGCAGCCAGAGGCCTATGACTGCATCTCCTATGCCAGACAGCACTTTCCTATTCCCCTTTCCACACTCTTCCTTAAAAGGCAGACTGTCAGGCAAGCACAACACCATCCTGGCTGGCGACTGCTGGTGCGCACCATGTGCTGCTTTAACAGCCACTACAGTTCAGGATTAATCACTGTGTACAAGTAACAGAAAGAACACACAACCTTGTCTTCTCCATCTACTAATCGGAAAGGTGAGGATCTCTTCTGTCTCACAGGTAAATTAGGAAATAAATTAAAGCGTAAAATGTGATTAGGTTTACATTTTAAATGACAAATGGAAAAATCGGACAAGTGAAAAACTGATATCATTAACAAGAAAATTTGTTCTTGAAATCTAAATTTTATAGACAAGCTAAATGTGTTTTTTCATCGACAAATAGAAACTCAGGGGCTGGTATGAGGTCCAGCTATATAAATTAGGACTGGATCATATCTTTAAAATATAACCTTTTATAATTATTTATATTACTATTAGAATCATGTAGAAGTATTACATAAGAGAGCAAAAAAAAAAACCAAACCAGAAACAATGCTGGTATAACCTCCTGGGTACTTTTCCAAGCGTCATGTTACATACCTTTGCTATCCTGTCAGCTGTTTCTTTACAAAACTGAGTTGGGTTATCAAAATGTTGTATCAGATGAGGAAGCAGGCACAAGATGTTTAGGGGAAATCCTAAACACATACATAAACACAGTTATGTAAGCCCTAAAGATTTTTAATATAGCTTAATTTAATGTGGAGTTATCCGGTATTTAAAACCCTTACAGCACGACACCTACATTCACATAGATATATAAGCTACATATACACATAACTAAGCGTGTATGTAGGAAGAACGTATATATAAATGTGTCTGTGTTAGGTACAAAAATAAACTCATCACTGGATCAATTAAGCAAAACTACCATGAAACTGGATAGTTTTAGGAACTAGTCACATTGTTTCAAAAACACGTAAATAGTACTAATTGAAATAGCACAAAATCATGAAAAATACTATACTGTAATAACATACCTACAACTCTCTTGTAAGCAATAGTCAACACATAAAGTTTACATGCAATCTTTCTTGTCAGATAACCATAGCCTGCAATGTATTCCCACTATCCAGCAGTGTTAATATCAACAACTGCAAAAAACATTTAACTGAAGTCTTCCTTTAAGGCAAATGCTTAATTACTACTGAGTTTGATTCCACTTAATTTGATGGGGAGAAAAAAATAAATTATTACATATTTACAGAAGATACCTGCTAGCTGAGAAGGATCCACCAAAGCATGCCGGGAGATTGTGATGAGTTTACTGAGGAGATGAACTGTCATTTCTTGTGTTGATGCTGAAGTAAAGCCTTTCAGGAAAAGCTGCTGGAGGCCTGGAAAGTTATTCCATTTCAGTTTATTCTGCACCTTTTCTATCTTTTCCCGACTCTCTGATTTATCCAGAGGCATGTGAATAAGAAGCTTGTTGAGTAGCTTGAGAGCCAAAAGGTATTCATACTCATAGTCTGACTCCAGCAACGAAGCTGCAATCCAAAATATAGTGGCCATCAAGTTGACAGGGTCAGTAGTGGGCTGCACATCATACATCCCTCCCTCTCTCAGGGAGGAAAGGCTTCTAGTCCTGGCCAAACTTCCACCATGATTTATCCTTCCATCCATTATATCCAGTGTGTTGCTCCGTCGCCGGTCGCCTCTCCGTTCACTGATTAAATTCAGTCTCAAGGAATTACTCCTTGTATTGCTGTAGTATCCCAAACAACTGCCACTACTAATGGGACTTGTGCTTAGATTTATCTGTCCAGTGCTTTTCCTATTAGCTGCATACTTGTTTCCCATTACAGAATCGTGGTAAGAGGTTCTAAAATAAAAATCAATATTACATATTATTCCATGCAAAATACTTTAATAACACACAGTTCAGTAAAAAGGAGGAAAGAAAAAACATATTACACTAATCACATATGCAGTGAATATTCCGCTTCATCACCATGAGTATTACAATATATATAAATACAAAACTTCTCTATCTATTATTAAAATATCCTTACAACATAAGGACAAGACTGCAGCATCCTGCTATCTCTTCTACCTAATCTATTTGTTACAATCCCAGAATACAAAAAGAAATTACAGCAAAATCAGAAAAATTAGCCTATAGCATGTAAAAGATTACCAGTAAGTGATGAGCTAACATCCCAACTTACTTACAGATGTGATAAAAGTAGAGAAATAAATGATGTAATAATTTTCTTATTACCATGTATCTGTCTGAAGTATCTGACTTAGGAAAACCAACACCTTCCAGTTCTCACACTGAGAAATTGAATATATTCCAAGAAATTTCAACATTTTCAAAAACTTTGCAAGGAAGTCAAACAAAGAATAGGTATCTGTACATTTAGGGATATTTTTCAGTTTGATAAAAAGTCATTGAGCCAATCACTCCAACCATGATGAGACACACAAATGACTCAGAGTGTTCAATTACACTTCTCATATATGGCCATCAAACCTCAGGCCTAAGACAGACTAGCATTTGCAGTGCCTTTATTTTGAGAAGCTTCAGAAGAACTGACCACATTTAAGAACTGAACCATGAGGAATACACTGAACACCTATTGTGTAAAATTAAATTGGGCCCAAGAGGGTGAATTGGAAATGTAGCAAAGATCCTTTTCAGGAAATCTAGAAGTTTTGCTTGGAGCAGAATGATAAAAACATACAAGAGCAAGCGATTTTGCTATATGGATACAACTATTCTGCAAAGAAAACAAGAAAACATTTCATGACATTTTTAATACAGATTTTTAGTAATTCAAATGTATAGATATGCATAATGTAGCTTGACTAATAAAAGAACTTACTGAGAAAGGGCAGAAAGCAGATCATAATGCTTCATGGTTTCAGCCAATGTGTCAATAGCAGCCTCTAAAGTCAAAAGCAGCTCTATGACAAAACCCTGGGGAAAGCCACAGGCCATTATAAATTATACATATGAACAAGGAATACCACAGAAAATCTACTGAGTGGTAATATAAAAATCAAAAAAAAAACCAGTATCAGTAACTAAATTATTTCGTATTTCAATTAGAACACAATCCTGGTAAGACTCAAATTAGCAGCACAGCTCCAAGACAAGGAAAACCTTCTATTTATTTCTAAGTATTCACCAAATTCATTCTGGCTTACGTTATTTTTAAGGATGGACTGAAGGACAGAGTCATTTAGACACTCATTTTGCAGAATTAGAAGATCAGGTCCACTCTTTAGATGTACAATGACACTAAGTTGAATGATTGTTAACATTTTTTCAGGTTAAGTTCTTAATTAAAGAAAACCTAAATTATTTTCTAAATGTCTGATCTCAGTATTCTCCAACAATAAAAGAGAAGGTGTTTTCAGGGAAGAGATGATCAAACTCTCTGAAAGCTACTATCGCTGTAGAGAAGAATGTGCACAACTCATCTTGTCATCATTTTTTTAGGTGAAAATTCAGAAAGAATCATGATTAAAGCTGTTTTGACATTTGAAATATTTAAAAATAAAAAGCAACTGAATAAAACAGTGCTTTCAAATTTTGCTGTCATTAAACTAGTAATGCAAGTATGCCATTTAAGCAGACTTAGCTTTCTAATAAAACTGAAGGAAAATTTCAAATACCTGAGCTTCTTCTCCTGCATCGCCAACAGTTTCTACTAGTCTGGAGAGAACATCAGAAAGCGTAGATGGCGTGAGAGGCTGCTTCAGAGCCCTGAAAATCTGAAAGGACCTCCCAGCGTAATGTCGAGAGGAGCACGAAAGAGCAGTTTGCAGAGCAACTTCACTGAGACGGTGTTCCAATTGAAATCCTCCTGCAAAAGTAAATAAATACTCAAGCCACACTGCCTCATGAAGAAAACAAATCCACTTGAATTTACTGAAGAGTAAATTGCCAAAGTCATTCCTAACTTTAAAACACCCTCATATCCTCTACATTTATCTCAAGTATTATTAGTTTCAAAAATCTTTAGGATACAGGAATATAAACTTGTATACTTAATGCTAGAAAGACCTCCAGAGAATAAATAATTTATGACTTGAATATTAAGTGTTCACAGCAAATTAATAAGACATTTTATCTCATTCCTAAAAGATTATATTTAAATCTGTCATAACAGAAACATGAACTGAAATGTTCAATACACAAAAAAAATCTATTATTTAGAAGCAGTAAGCAATTATCTAGAGTGATTTTATAGATAACCTGTATGTTTACATGCATTAAAAAAATATTTATTTAGTTTGCAGACTTGGACATTCTGTCATGCACTGACTTGTTTTCCAACATACCTGAGCTAGACTGTTTAAATATAGATACCACATGCTTTAAGAATACAGTTAACTGTTCAGCACTCTTTATACTAGGGTTCTTGGCCGAAACATCTTCATGATTCCACAGTGGGCCTCTTTTCCTAAAAATATAAAAAGAGAGTAAACAGAATATAAAGCATAGCCTAGTATTTAAATTAAATTTGAGCTTTAAGGTTAACTGCAAGAGAATCTACTACCTGCCATGAAAAAGAAACCATCTAGAACTGCACATGTGAATGGAAAAGAAATTTGACAACTGCCCAATATTACACAAATATACAAGAAGATGAAATATATCACATTCAATTGAAATAAAAGGGTAGATTTAGGAAGAGATGTTCTCTGTTAGATAATATTTAGTTATCTAACAAAGAACCAGTACAATTAACACCATTATACACTTCTTAAAACAACCTCCTTTCTTCCCAGTGATACACCATACTATTCTAAATTTAGGCTGATGTAAAGCAAAAATATCAAAAGCTTTGAGAAACAGGTAGGATTTCAAATTTGCACCATCCTAAAAGTTTATATAAACTATCACAAAAACTGTACAAGTGTTGGTGGTTTTACAGATGTTCTTTGCAACAAATTCCTGATTTTTGAATGGTCAGCTCTCTAAGTAATCCATAAACTGCATGTGAATCTTGCAGCTCCCCCATCATCTCAATGTATTCCGGCCCTAATCCTTTAGACAGAAAAGTGAATTCTCTGAACTGTGTGGCAAGCAAAGATAACGGACCTGAACAGAATGTGGCAAAACACATTCAAACATTCGGAACGTGAAAGGGTGGTCAAAATTCTCAGAAAGTGATGGAAAGTTAGAGCTGTTTATAGGCTGTATTACATAAAATCACTTACTGGTGATAAAACAGAAACAGAATTAGACAATATGATGCTAAATAGTAAGGGAGTTGCAATTTTTTCCACAAAATACATCATGACAAAAATGCAAATTGATATCTTACCTTGAGGTAATAAATTCTATAAGAGTTTTCACTTTTTCATCCTGCTCTACTGAAATGTCAACCTCGTTGAGGATTGTGGTGTGCAGTTGAGAAATGGCAGCACTTGTATTTCCTAAACTGATGCTAGAAGAGGTAGAACTTGAACTAAGCCCTGAGTCTGTCATTGGGGAGGGCTGGTAATCAGGTATAAAATCATGAATACCTGCTGAAATAAAAACAAGGTAATTATGAGCTTTTAAATTGACAATTAATATTAAACATATCAAAAGAAAAAAACAGCCCTCTGAAAAAAATCACTAATTTAGCATATGTAATGAGAATAATTTAAAGAGAATAAATTAATGGATGCAATAATTTCAATGAAATCAACAAGTCTGATATATGAGAACTCTTCAAATGACTTACATGGCTTTTAATAGGGAATTGCTGGATCCCTATTTAAAACCACTGTATTATGTTTGATTTTGTATTAGTAATATGACAGCTCATCAGCTTCTGAGGCATCTCAACTTAATAAGTTTAAACAAATTATAGAAATTTACTTCCTAATAATGAGCAGATAATTTTTTTTTGTTAAAACCCATGCCTTGTGCTAGGCATGCATACCTCTAAAGAGCTTATCTTAATCACCAGCTGTAAATGTTTGATGCTGACCTTACTGTAGTTTCTATCAGACATTTTAGTTTTAGTAATAGCAGAATATCGTGTC
The DNA here is from genome assembly GCA_035583135.1 of Lophotriccus pileatus. Taxonomy (NCBI): domain Eukaryota; kingdom Metazoa; phylum Chordata; class Aves; order Passeriformes; family Tyrannidae; genus Lophotriccus; species Lophotriccus pileatus. Next base: position 46,876,013 of record JAWWES010000133.1, on the reverse strand, counting down.
ACCATTAGACAGTTTTACCCAAACCCGCAAAGATTAGGAAAGAAATGGTTTGTATACATCACTGTGCAGATGCATCATTAAAGCTCTGCCAAATAGATTCACATAAAGGAATTCTTCCGCTATACACTTTTTAATTGCTTGTTGCTACAAAACTCAAAGTCACGAATCAGATGAGTATTTTTGGTTAGTAATAAAACCAATTCAGATGTGAACAAAAGAGAATGAACAATTGTATGGCAATATGCTGCCCCCTATTGAAATTATACAAAACACTATATTTCAGGGAAAAAAAAAAAAAGAATTATTGAAATTTCTTTAGAAACTACAATAGGCTCTCATCATTAAAATATTCCCTTCATAAAGAGATACAAAGAAAAGATATAGTGTTTTGTATAATTACAATATTGTAATGTTAATGTGAACATTAGAAGGTAGTATCTCAAAAAAGTATTCTGGTAACCAATAAACAATGCAATTACTGCTGACAAAAATTCAAGTTGCTATAAACAAGTAAGGAATGTACTTTCCTGGTTTTTATTTTCTAGGGCATCATAAAAACTGCTGTACTAAAGATCCAAAACATAGAGCTCCCTCTTTGGTTTCCACTACTATTTAATCATTCAACTGTGCTCCCTGATTTGATGACTGGGCACAAAATGCTAATGTGAACTGTATTCATTCTGACTTCATTGAAATCCAAAGAAATACATTTTAATGCCAAGGGCTCAGAGAATTTTTAATAATGCCTGTAAGAAGAGATAACTTCTCATGTCATTTTAACAAGCAAGACATAATAAATCAAAAGCATACCTGTGAAAGTATAATCTAAATGGGTAGTTTGCTTCACAGTAAGCACCCTGGACTCATTGAACTCTCTGTTTCTGAGTAGGACAGAAGCAACAGACTGGACATTACTGCCAGATCCCATCACTATCAGCAGATGCAAAAGTAGTCGTTTACAATGCTCATAGACTTCAGGATGACAGTGATCAAAACCTAACACAAAAGGAAAATGGCAAGGCTTTATTATATTCAAAGGGCACACAGAATTACATTATTTAAAGAATTGCAGTATTCAAACTGGTCTGTTATACTTTACCAAATAATAGATCTATAATTCACTAAACAATGTTTTTTCAGTGCCTCAATACGGAAACAAGAGGACACAGTTTAACAAACTCTATACTGATCAGATGGAAAAATATATGATAATCCCATGCAGGGTTAAAGTATAGAGTGATTTTAAGTAAGAACTTAATCTGTGCTCTGTATGAAAATTACTACACATGGAAACAGGAAGAAAAAAATTGAATTTTACTGTGTCTACAAGGAGAAAGAGGTAAAAGTAAATCCAACAGAAAGCACCTTCAAACAACTCCAAAAAAATCTTAATTATATTCATACTAATCACCCTGAAAGATATTTAATTGAATTCTTAAAAATACTCTAAATATTATCACATTAATGGGAGTGCAATACAATGGCAAACATTAATTTAAATATCAAAAAGAACAGCTAAGAATTCCTAAGTTACTATACGTATTTCTGTAAGAAGTTATTTACCTAGAAAAATTGCATGAAGCAAAAGATGCAAATATCCTCCCCATTCTACCTTTACACTGTGGTCAACTATCAAGTCCGTCAAAAGAATCACTGCTATATTGCACCTAAAACAAACAAAAAAATTTAGTTAGAAGAATGTAACATGAACTTTATGAAGAGCTGCAAAGAGCTTCATATACTTCTAGCCTGTATTTATTCTTAAGTCTATAAAAATTCACAAAGTTGTGTTATAAGAGAAAAGATGAACACTCATAATTAAAACAGAAAAATTTCTGTCCTCCAAATTAAAAGGTTGAGTAATCATAAATTGCTAGACCTGTGAGTAAACCCAGAGAAAACAAATATACTATCTACTGTCTTTTAATTTGCTATCTTCAAATTACTCAGTTTGTGCAACACAAATTAAAACAAAATGAATTCCCATAAGCTTTGCCAAAATAGTTACCTGTGAAGTGACATGCCTGGAGGAGAAGTTTCAGGCAAATAATCCACCAGTGGTGACCAGCAACCTCCAGAAGGTGGGAAAGGTAGAGGCTCTCCTTGATTGTGTTCCATCACCTTCAACCGCCAGTTTGAATAGAGAGGCATTGAATCACCTAACATAACAGAAAATTAAACCAGAAATATATATAAAATACACACTGCTGTATTACATAGTCTTCTGAAGAAATATTTTTAAATTCTTGAAAAGCTGAGATAGGGGACAGGGAAAGGTATACCAGATGTAAACAGTAGTAGTTGGACACAGTATAAAAAAAAAGGTGGTTATTTCTTTAAGCATAAGGATGATTCTACAGAAGACAACCCATAACAGAGTAAGATTTTGTTCAATAGGTTTGTAAAAATGATGAAAAGAAGGCAAAGTGATCTAATGAAATTTCCTTGAATTTCAAACCTCATGTCAGATAGGGAGTTAGTCAAGGCTGATACCTTAGATCGTTCTTCACTTAGAAGAGCATTTCATTATAGGCTAAGAAAGTATTTCTCAAGAGCACCTCCTCATAGGTCTTGCTAGTAAAAATCCACCATGTCAGATAGTAAAAACCTACACGCCAGATAATGCCAGCCTGATATACGAGTAACTCAGAAATTGGCACTTTTACAAGAGCATAGTCCAATCCTGCTGCTTGACAAAAGTTACTGCTCAGAAAATCAGTAAATTTGTCAAGAAAACACAGAAAGACATTTAGTTTTTGATGAAGCAAGCTTCAAAAGTGGAGGAAAAACATCAGCTATTTGGTATGACAGTATACTGTGTTACAAATCCAAGATATTTTTCTGTTTATAAAGGAAATGTTTTGCACTACAGAACAATCAGTCAAGGACAGAAACAAGTAAGGAAATTGCCTCAACGGTTCAACGTTTCAGTGACTCTAGCAGCTGTCCTTTTGGAATTATAGCTGCAGAAGTCTCCCATGTTCACACGTATCAGCTCATTATCACCTTCTCCCCTGGAAGTGACAAACTTACTGATGGAACATGTGAGATATCTTCTGCTTCAGGATACTCAGCATTGCTACCACAAATAGCAAACAAAAATGAAAATGGCCACAGCTGTGATACTGGACATGGCCTATCCAAGAAGTAGTAAACACTCTGGCTGCCCAAAAGGTTACTGACCCAAGGTTTAGCAGATTCTGCATTAGGATGCCCAGTCTTTACAACAAGCTCTGCAGTGAACATTAGGTTTCACCTCCTTGAAAGAGGCACTAAGAACCACATATTCACTCTAACCTTCATAGTCTGCACAGAGTCAGTCATTAAGGAGTGCCTAAGGAGATCCTAATGGACTTTCATTGCTTCAACAGAGCATGGTACATGCTGTGTTCCAGACTGACATCTAAAGCTCAAAACAGAAATTACCATCCTGTTGTTCAGGAACACAAGAAAAGTAAGGAAAAGGCAGTGCTGTTCCATGGACTTTAACATGCCTAAACAACTTACCTGGTAGCAAAATCAACTGTCAATAAAAATTGAATGAAACCTAAGAAGACAGTCTGTTGGAGCACTCTAATGATCTGCATCAGGGTGAAATATATCTGACTATACCATGCAGAGTCAGAGTACAAAGTCATTTTAATTACTAACAACCTCTTAGCTGAAACAAGAGTTTTAGTCAAACAAGTACTCTGATCAAGTACACAGAACCCACTAATGTAATGTATCATTTACTGTCTGACCACTGTCCTCATTTTTGCCTGATTACCTGATCTGTTCAGCTTTTCCCTAGCATTGTCATGATGATTTTGTACCTTAGGCACTGGTACAAAAGTAGCCGCCATTAACAAGCCTCTGTTAAAAAAAATCTCCATAAGTATAATGGAGTTTCAGGAGAAATTTTTACCTCTATCTTTACCACAGCATCTCAGGAAAAAAAAAACAAAACATAGATCAGAAAAAAACCACGAAAATACATTTTCAAAACAAGCTTGAAAATTAGATTTACACGAGACCCTTTTTCCTTGCTATATTTTGTTTTGCTATAGCTTCTAAGAAAGTTTTGTACTCTTATTTTTGTTTTTTAAAGAAGCCAAGGAATGCTATAATTTAAAAGAACAATTACTTCAACTTTTTTTAAAAAACTTCTTTTCCATCACCTTTTTTTAATCTCATCTTCCTTCTGCTATTCTCTCTCTGTTTCATCTGCCTAACTGTCAAGGGAAGTAAAATAATTTGATTTGGGAAGATGTTCACAACTCATTCTGATCAAACACATGCTAGACTTCAGTGGCAGTCCTAAGATGGAGGGAGGTAAAAAACTCCTCTTTTTTAATAAGTTTATGCAAAAAACACTGACAATGCCCATCTCCTTATGTTTCACAACCAACAGCAGAAGTATTAACTTGAGAAAATCTGATTTTCTATTCATAGAAGTATTCTAAAAAAAAAAAAAGTTACTTTTTTCCTCTTCATATGATCCTCCAGAGCTGCTGCTGTAGCGAGATTCTAGTCTGTGGTGCTGGCGGTTTAAGTTGCTGTTCAACCCACTGTAGATGTCTAGATGCCCATAACTGTAGGTAGGTACAAAAAAAGCAGCACTAATAAGTGACATTCTGTGACAAACATCAGTCACGGTATCTCAGTAAAACTGTATTTCACCAAAAATGTTAAGCAAAAAACAATTCATCTTACAAGGACAATCAACATGATGCCAAAGGATCTCAGCTGTATAAGACACATCTTCTCTAGCAACATTAGGTAAGGGGATTCAGGGAGATTATCCACTATAAATTATATTTCTGTTCAATCATTTTCATTAACATTTAAGTACATTAAAATATTTGTTATCATTACATGTTAATTTTTCTCACTCTTGAACAAAATAACAAAATCCGTATGTGATCTGGCACAGACGTCCATATATACACACAGTGTCCAAGATCTTACCTCGCTAATCTGATAAATTATAAAAAAAATCAGAGAAATGGGAGTGCTAAAAGCACAATTTCCAAGCTGTTTCTGCGTAAGTTTCTAAAATTCTCACCTCCTGTCAAGTGCAAGATGTACAAGGTATATCTTACCAAGAAGCATATACGCTGGGAGGGGTTCAGACAACTCTACAGTACATGCCAAAACTTGCAGAGACTTTCAAAACTGCCTTCATTGCAAGTTTCTTCAGCTCCAGGCCCCATAGCAGCCAAATACTAGTCTGTGCCTTGTTAGGCTAAATTCTGAATGACACTTCTGTGTCTTCTGTGATTGCCTTTTACACAACTCGCCACAATTTAATTTAAGTATTGGGGTTGCCCCCATGCTCCCATCAATATATTTACTATTCTAATTATATTGACCTAACTATCCTAGGGAAGGAAAAAGCGTCCAACTGGGAAATTATCTTAGAAATCTAACTATTAAAGCTCTCAAAGAAGTTGTCACAAAATAAATCTATTTGTGAATTTACTGCATAGTAGCTATTCTACAGTAATGGCATATGTGCACTTTTGCTTGTGCTAATTACAGTCTCTGCTCCCTTTTCACTTTAAGGTTAGTTATTCATATTTAACACAAAATGAGAGCATACCTATAGTCAGTTACTGTTGAGCTCCAAGGCCACACCCTAAGTCTATGTCAGCTGTTTGCACTGTCTGGCAAATTTCTCCAAAAGACTGTTTTTAAATAGCTCAAAAATTAGGGAGGGAGCAATCTGTTTTAAAGGTAGATGGAAGGCATCTTGACAAAGGCATCTTGATACCAGGCATCCAAATGCCCCTGTTAGGGAAAACAGACTTGCTTGCAATACATGGGCACTGTTCAGTCCTAGTGAGGTAGTCAACCAATTTTCAAATTGGCTACATTATCATAAAATCATAGAATGGTTTGGGTTGGAAGGGACCTTAAAGATCATCTGGTTCCAATCCTCCTGCCAGGAGCAGAGACACCTTTCACTAGACCAGGTTGCTCAGAGCCCTGTCCAGCCTGATCTTGAAAACCTCCGGAGATAGGGCATCCACTTCTCTGGGCAACCTGTGCCAGTGCCTCACCACCCTCACTTTACAGTATCATTTCTCTTCTGTAAACATACAGAGTCCAATGCAACAGTAGTTAATTTAGGCATCAACAACAATATAGCTGTAGCAATACAATGCCTGGTCCCATAATTTATCCAGTTTCCTCTACAGGTTTTGAGTTCAAACTACATTTTAGGCTGCTACTGTTAATCCCAAGTAGTGTTCCAGTTCTGTTGGTTAAAACTGGCATGTAATTGCTGCAATGTAAACACACCTGGAGCCACTGAGATGCAAGTATAGTACCTACTAGGAATTCCTGTAATTCAACTAATGAGGAGATACTTACTTCTCTTCAATACTGTCTTTTATGTGTTTACTATCCGAGTTGCCATCTGTGGGAGCTACCATCGTATTGCTACTAGAAGTAGTACCTGTGAATTATGTTCAAAGATAAAAGTTGATTAATAAAAAGAAAAGTAGTCTTGAGCATTACATGATGACCCTTATCTACTTGTCCTTGCCAAAAGCCCTAATCAGGTTTACTCCACAGTGACTGGCACAAACACAAACTCAGCTATACAAATTACTTTCATGTGCAGTAAAAGATCGTGAGCTGATACCATAATTTCACTAACTGGAAAAAATAAAAATAATCCATTCCAGGAATCTCTGAGTCTTCAATTTAAATTAAGTAGAAAGGTCGGCTGTTGGAGCAGAATCTAGAGATCTATTTCTTTCTTCCCTGTATGCTACACGTCATAGTAATCTGTAAAATGTAGTTGGACTTTGGGTATGCAGCTAATTCAAACCACAAACAGATTAAGGATTAAAAGCTAACAGCCTGCAGTAAAGCTCTTATCAATTTCCTTTTAAGAGAAATTTGTAAGCATCACACTGGATTGATGGCCACAACCGGAAATAATTTTGCACCCCCTTCACAGCCTTTGCTATTCCAAGTTGCATTAAGTGCAAGAGCCATGGAATTTTTATCATATTTTTTTAAACACTTTCAAAAACAAGTCCCAATGAATTAATTTTTTGATTCAGAAAATCCCCAAGTGATAGGTCTATGCTGCTTCATAATATTGACAGTTTGAGCACAAAAGTTAAGTCCTTGCTTAGATACCCTCCCCACACCCATGTCTTTTGTGGCTCACTTTGAATGATGCTGCACCAAAACAAGACAGTTTCTCCTCACATTTCTCAATGTGCTCTGGGATTGATGCATGAGGTAGCCACTTCCGGTATTTTCAGTGGGTCTGGGTTTTTTTGATGACTGATCTATTGTTAATTGTTAATTATTTCTAAATAAATTCTCCTAAGTAAGTGTACTTAAATCCTCTGAAAACAATTCCTATGGGTGCAGCTTGTGTCTATAACAGAACTTGAAATTTAACAACTTAGATGGATTCAAAATTATATACATTTTCCTAGTTGTTTGACTGAATAGACATAAGTCATATAGTGAGGGTAAACAGCTGAAGGTCTGAACACAGACAAGTCTGACACGTATATTAAGACAAACCTGTTGCATGTGAACCTATCAGTCATTCTTTAATAAGAACTCAGATCTTGTAAAATGAATTTTTTACCTTATTTTTAGAAAAAGAACATTGCACTCCTATTGAATATTTACAGATTAATTCCAATATTGTAATTGATTGATAGCAGCATGTTTATAACTGACAATAATACCAGTTTAGGTTAGTTAAGTTAGTAAATTCTTACCTGAAGTGACAGAGGGGATTTTGTAGCTGGATGTAATGCGGTAATATGGTGGATTATCCATATGGGTGACTCCTGAACTGACAGGATCTGTAAGTTGAAGTTCACTCACCAGCTCTTCTAGTAGTTGCATTGTTTTATCTCTACCCAAATAAACAATAACTTTCTTTACCTGCCATAAAAAAGTATACAAATATACAAAAGACTTGAATACCACAACTTGTTAAAATTAGTATCTACTTGCACTGCAGGTGAGGATACATGAAGCTTACTCTACTTCTAAAAGCAAACAAAACTGCTTTCCCAGCTGTCAACAGCAGCAAGCATCGGAAACATATCACAAGAGTAAGAAAGTAAGTCTGAAAATAAAGTCTGGAAGTAAGTCTTCTGGAAATTATTTAAGAAGCAAAAGATTTTCTTAGAAAGGTTTTAGCAACATCTGAGATCAACACTGGAATGAATGTATTCCAGTATAATTTCTTTTCGATACTTTGCAGTTACGTGCTACACTCTTTCCCTGCAGTCATCATATTTTTCCTCATGCTATCCTGAAGTGCTCTCACATACATTTTGACCAAACAAAAAATTGACTTTGAGGGGGCTTGGGATGGTTGGTGGGTTGTTTTGGTATAATACTTGGTCATGTGAGAATGACACCCTACATGGTGTAGTAACACGTGCTCTATTTTATGTCTGCTTTTTAGGAATATCCTAAATTATAGCATGGGAAATACCATTTAATTCTTCAAATGCTCAAGACCTTTATATGGTCTGATAAGAATAAACACCTAACTGTAGCAATATTTTATTAAGCATATAGCAATTAAGGATTCTCCACTACAACTTAGTTCTGCAAAATAATCCTGGCCATTGTGAAGCAGCAGCAGACGGCTGCTAGTCAGCAATTACTCTAGATATTAGTAAGTTCATATTTCTTCTTCTGACATCTTCTTCAGTTATTTAGTGCTCAATGATTTATTTCCATCCTTTTATGAGAACTCAAAATGAATGGTAAGCAAGTGATTCAGGATGTTTGACTCGAAGATTCTTTTGTCACAGTCCATACATGCAAAGATTTTGGGCTGCAAACATGATTTGCAGATTTTCTGATGAAAAAAACTGTCAATTTATGAAGAACTTAAGCTGTCCTTAGTAAGAACTTTATGAAATTATAGGTCCTGATTTATTATTAGCCAAACCAATAATAATTTTCTAATGAAAATGCTAAGTTTAACTAAAAGTGATACTAAAATTTTGACATAAATGTCCAAAAGTAACTCAAACAAAAGAGCTGAATTTGATTCGTTCATAGTATTTAGTGGTCATTAAATATGGGGTTGGAGATTTTGATACTAGAAATCCTACCTCAGATTTGTTTGGTGATCTTTCCTTCTAGACACACTACTAATTTTTAAAATATCAATAAGCACTGAGGAGAGACATATCACATACTCACATAAGGCAAAAGGCTGGGTTCACTGTTCACTCCACAGATACTGATCAAGAAGTGCAAAATTATTTTCAGATTCTTTGGCCAGCTGTCTGCTAAAGTAGTCCAGACATTTTCTATCTCTGACCAAGCCACTTCATCACCATACTAGAAAACAAAATAAAGAGTTCTTCTGAAAACTCCATCAGCAAACTGTACTTGAAAGTGATCTGTACTGACCAAGAGGTTCATGCTCTAGAAAAAGGAGACATAAATCCTGTAGCAAACTGTTGCCTTTTTAATATTCCAGAGTGATGCTTTCACCTATATTCATGTTTATAAACACATTCTGGAAAAAAATATGTTCTTTCATAGATATAAATGTAAAAAAAATTATCTGAAGATACATGTCCATACTATATTATTTTATTGATATATAAACTATATTATTTTATTGATACCTAATATATCAGACTGCAAGAGCTGGGCCTGTTTAGTCTAGAGAAGAGAAGACTTAGAGGAGATCTCATTAATGCATATAAATATTTCAAAGGCGGGTGCCAAGAGGATGGTGCTGGACTCTTTCCGGTGGTGCCCAGAGACTCTTTCCAGTGGTGCTGCTCCTCGTCCCTGGATGAGTCACAATGGCCACAAACTAGAACACGAAAAGTTACACCTCAACATGAGGAGGAACTTTGCATTGATGGTGACAGAGCACTGGAACGGGCTGCCCAAGGAGGTTGCAGAGTTTCCCTCTCTAGAGACATTCCAAACCCACGTAGAGTAACCTGCTCTTAGGCGACCCTGCCTTGGCAGGGGGGTTAGATTAGATGATCTCCAGAACTCTCCTCCAACTCTTAATAATTCTGTCATTCTGGGAAATTTAGCAGAGACCCATCCTCTCAGTTGGTGACAATCTGGTATAAAACTCCACAGACAACGCAGATTGACAAGAGTTTTTAATTTATAGCTCAAAACATGATCTCTCATCAGCAGGATTCATATATAACATAATATGATAAGAATTGGCAGCAGCATTGCATGTGTCCAATACTACTTCTCTGCTGGAAGTAGCTATGACAGGGAGGACAGCCAATCAGCCCCTGGTAATAAGATTGGTTCCAAAACTCCACTTTGAGATCAAAGGTATACAGGCAACTTGGTATTCTCTATTCAGCCAGACATCTATATTGCAAAACATCAGTTATATACAGTTAATGTATCTATAACAATTACTGTAACATTTATATTACCTGTTTCTCAGGATACCTCAAAACTAAATGGGGTTTGTTTTGGATATACATGGTTTTGTTTGGGTATACAGAAGCAACTCAACAAATCTGAACAATAATTTTTGAAAGTTTGGTGACAAAGCATCTCTGAACAGTATTTTCTCACATCCTAAACAGAACAATCCATTGGAACAAGATGAAGCACTTAAGTAATTAATCTTACCTTTGCAGTCATGTACATCAGGTTGTTCAGAACCATAGCTGTAGCCTGTGGCGATCCCCAGCCTTCTCCTCGTAGCCATCGTCTACTGTTCACCATCATTTCTCTGTCTTTCAAACAATCTTCTTCATCTTCATCTTGCCGACGAATGGTTGGCAAAGGTTTCAAGTCTACCAACTCAATATTGTTCATCCATGGCAGCAGATAATGCAGCATCACCTGTCTCCCAGCTGGGTGAGCTGTTTGGATTCTCTGACTTACTTCTGCCATTCAAAAATTAGGTAGATACATGAATTGCAAATCCATAATGAGAACTGGTTTGGTAATAACAACCACCACAAGCCCAGCATACCACACTGATACAATGTAATGGTGATACTGATACAATTTTTTGCTTAGATAACTAGTGCCATTTCGTAATGATAAAATCTGCAGTCTTCAACAGAGCTAAGTGAAGACACTGCTGACAAACAGTATGTTGAAGAAACCACATTACTATGCATGTATATATGAATTCCTGTAATTGCAGTTGGGAACTGAAAACCTACAGCACAAAAAAACATATTACCTTTGGCAAAAAAGCACTTAAATTTTTTTCTTCATCATCGTAGTCCTAGTAGTGGGTTATTTTTAATCGATGTAAGAGGTTATTATTCTACAATTGTTAAAAATGCTACAGAATGACGTATTTAAGCAATCTACAGTAAACAAGAACACACTACAGAGAACAATGAAAGAATGATTTAAAAAAAAACAATTGCAGATTATTTCTCTAATGTGATTTTTCATGGTTATTAGCAAGTAATTAATAAAAATATTTTTGATTCATGTTGTTTCCCCTTGAATATATTTCAAACACAAGTGAATAATAACTGTAACTCAAAAAGTTTTATTGTTCCATTAGTTGTGATGATGTCCTGATTTCAGTAAATTACATATAACTTAGTTATTGAATAATAAGAATGACACATTTTGTACAATGTTTTTGACTTGATGAAATTTTTTTTTTTGTTTAAAATCGTACCTGAGAAGATAGCAAGTGTCAGTTCAGGATAAGTCCTTGCTAATTCTTCTGACAGCTGATAATACGACATAGAATACAAATGTGGTAAAGGAGAAGGCTGACCCAAAACCCCATCTGTCCGCTGAACTTCCAGTTTGTGAGCATAACGGAACATCTTTGGTTCCAAGATCTACAACAATAATGTTCAGAATTCAAAGGTAAGTATAGAGCTACTATGAACATCTTTTTATAAAAAACACTTTTAAATTAATGTATCTACTGTCGTTTAATGTTTCTTATCTATGCAGATCTCCGTACATCTAAAGTATTTGCTAACACTGTGGTAATTTCATAGAAGACTAGTAAGATGCACCCCACTTGATGACTTTCCAGCAATAAAGTTCCAAAATACGCTTTCACAAAATACCATATTAAAGATTAATTTATCTGTGACAAAATGTGAAATACTATTTAACACTTGTATTTCCAAACAATACCAGTTTTTGCTCATCTATGAGACATGGACAGGAACAACAAAATCTTTGATGTGGCAGAGATGCAGCAGCAGGCTAAAGCACCCCAACACTTGAAAAATCAATTTGGGCTCATCTTAAGCAGTGGTGTCCACTTCAGAAGAAAGATGGGGCTGACATATCAACAGGGGTGTGATTTCAGTGGGGTCTTCACTGTTCAATTTAGTTGACAACTAAAATCTCTGAAAAAAGCCCAAAGACTTATAGTCCGAGCCACAAGCAACACAGATTTATTTTAAACACTAATGCTGCCAGTAAGATTAAGCTTACCCCTAAGTGACCCCAGAAAGGAATATACAAAAGTAAATCACATGGCTAACAAGATTTCACTGTCATCTCTGCACACAAACAGCTGAAAAAATGTTTGGTTCTAATGCCAAAACCACAAAACTGACTGCTACCTCAGCAGACAGAGTGAAGGCTTGGGAAGCAATATGCTACTCTTTGAGGTGCTTTTGGACAAATGGAGATAGATAGATAGATAGATAGATAGATAGATAGATAGATAGATAGATAGATAGATAGATAGATAGATAGATAGACAGACAGACAGACAGATAGATAGATAGATATAGAGACAGACAGAGATATATAGATAGAGATATGTTCCAGGGACATATCAAGAGAGTCTTGATTTAGGTTTTGTTTCTTGAAAAAGCAGGTATTATGAAAATACAGGTCTTAAGTGCTTAGCTCATGGAAACAGAAACATTTCCACTGAACTCTATTTGTGCTAAGGATCTGGCCTAACAATGTACTGAAATAGAGAAGAAAAATATATACACTGTATTTCATTACTGAAGAAAAGCAAACAAAAACATTTTTTTTTTAATGTACAGGACAGTTCTTATTTTAAAAGAAACAAAACAGTCAGAATTAGCTTACAAACCTGTAATAGTTGCATAGCAACTTCATAGATAGCCCTAGTAGAATCAGCTGCTTTAAATAGTATCAGATTCAGGAGGGTCACTGTATCACACTGGTAATCCCTAGGGATAAATTGCAAGTGTGAAAAAAGCAAAATTACATTTGGCTTTTTAAAATTTAAATTTAAGTTTAAGTTACAAGGGGTATAATATGGGATAACGTAACATTTTGAAAAGTTTCTCTAGTAACGCATAAACACAAACAGTGGTGATCTTTTCTCTCTAGGACATGAAAAAATGCAGTTCTATATGAAATCACACTTTGAAAGTAAAAGTTTTAAAGTTTTGAAAAATGCTGTAGTACCTGTTTTGGAACACACTGGCTATGGCTTTAAAACAGCCAGCTGCTACACGCTTGGAACCTGTGTAACACCGGTCTACAGCCCAGTACATGAGGTTACTCTGGTCAGGGTTGAGTTCCAAGAGCAGCATGACTGCCTCACAGCCTAGCTGGTGAACCTGTATTCCAGGAAAGAAGACATAACTAAATATGTAGAAAAAAAAGACTAACTTACAAAATGGCATAAAGTAGGAACTACATATTTAATAAAAACCAAACCTTTCCAAACATGAAACGTGTTCCATACAAAAACCATGACACCACAGCTTAAAGTAACAACAGATAATTTTATCAACACTGTTTAATGTTCAGTTTGCACATAGTCATAAATTATTGACATAAATAACTAGAGAGCTGTACTGATTTTTTTCCCCCTCAGTTTCAAGGTTAGCTTGAGCTATTTACTATTTTCATGTCTTATACTGAACACTGACCTGAAAGCATCAGATACAGAAAAGGACTTAAACACATACAAGAGTTCCTGTTGGATACAAGAAGCCTTGCATCTTCTCTTGAATCAAAGCAGCCCACTGGAGCTGTATTTTTATCCAATCCTAACATTGTAGGGCAATGGACGCCCTACCCTTTAAATCAAAAGCTTGCCCTACTGTTTAGATGAAAAGCTTGGTCTTCCTAACTCTGTAGGACCCCAATGGACTCTACAGTCTCAGTTCATATTCAAAATATCATCTTTAAATTTCTGAAACACCTGCTTATTACTACAACTTAACTGATTCGTTTAAAAATTATATAAAGTGCTTCACCCCGTGCCCTTTCCTCTTCCATCTTGTTTGTCTGTTCTTAGACTGTGATTAGGGATTACCTTTCTCAACAGGATGAATACACATGAAGGAAGGACAGTGCAAAACTATGAACTACTACAAGAGCTTTGAGCTTAAGCCACTCCAGAGCATTTAGGCAAATCTGACTACAAGCTCATTAAAGCGTGTACGTTTGAAGGCACTGATAGCTGCAAACCACTGTTGACATTGCCTGTATTACCTTTTTATCTTGTGAATCCAAAATATTATCCAGCCATTTGTACAAATAGCCATCAGATGAGAGCCCGACGTTGTCTGCAACAGGGCCGCAACACAGTACAGCAGACATAGCCTTCAAAAAGCAATTGAAAACCACTACATTTTAGTAACTCAGATACAACTCTTACTAAGGTCATTAAAATATCAGAAAACTAAATTCTAACCTGTCAAGGGAGGAAAACCAAGGCTAATAAAATCTGTTAAACATTTTATTCAAGAAATTATCAAATCATAGTTTTCTCAACTTTGAAATACAAGAAAGGGTCGATACTGAAATGCTGACATAGCATTTAACTGAAGAGTTAAATACACCAGTTTCATTGTTAATGTACATTTACAGGAAAGCTTTTCACCTTAGGCAACTGAGGACTAAAGGCACAGGAAGTGAACATTCACTAGTAATTTTAAGACATTTCTATAGCAAGTGCAGTAGTTCACAGTGTCAAAAATGCTGAACTGTCACAAATACGTGCAAGCATATGAGAAAAAACCCCCACTAAGTCATGAATGGCCCAAGTGTTAAATTTGAATTAGCAAGGTCAACATAACAATCTATTTCCAAAATTTAAAAACTGCTAAAATACCTTTAATGCACAGTATTGGTGTCTGTTTATTCGCATGTTTCTATCACTGTATCTGTCCAGGGGAGTAAACATGATACTAAAAGGACCTGCCCAATGACTGAACAACATAAATAGGCTGTGGCGTAGACTCTGCTGTGGAAAGACACTTCTTCTCTGGTGTACTGTAAGAAAAGTCCAAAGTTAGACACACTCCTCTCATCATTCTTTAAAAACAAGCACATAACAGAGAAACAGACTCAACCAATGAATATAAAAGGAAAAATCCATGTAAAAACACACTATTTTAACATCACAACAGTTGGATGTAGGTTTACTGTTGTCTTTTTTAATGCCACTAGTGTACAAGAATTTACTAGTCTACAGAATTCAAATGCAACAGTCAACCAACAGAACTTTGCCAAATAGTACCACAAATCTCTCTTAAAACTCATGCTTTTAAAGTTATATTCAAAACTGATGTCACAAATTACTTTAATGAAAGTATCCTGAAACTTCAGATAAAAAATGGCTTTTTCTTTAGTTTCTGTTTGGTTTTTGGTTTTTTAAATATACTTCATATTAAATACAGTCATCTGAAGTTACTAAAGCATTTTTACATACCTGGAACATTTTGTATGATATTTGCCACTAAGGCACTAAAATGGCATCGGATATCTTTCAATGTATCAGAATCCTTTTCATTTTCTGCTTCTAGGAGTTGTCTTGTTAGATCGACATACTCAAGTAAAGTGTTGTTGAGGGAATGTGTTTCATTATCAAGGCCACCACTTGCACTTAAAAATAAAATAAATTCAAAAAATCAAGTAGCAGGATAATTACATACATTTTTTGAAAATAATTTTTTTAATCTTTAAAAAAACCTCATCACTGCAAATATTTATTTCAACGTAATTTCTTCATCCAGCTTCTATTTCAGTGTTAAAGAACTCCAGTGAAAGCAAACTAATAATCAAACCTCACTATCGGAAGTCACTCATCCTTCTACAGAACTAGTTCTTATACTGGGGACATATGTTAAAAATAACAAAAACTCCCAAAGAAAGAGCTCCTCCCACAAAGCCACACAATTGGTAAAATACAAAAAATAATTTCTATAGATGACTATCATCATCTATATGACATATTGATTTTTGGAAGTCAGTCAAGATGTTTGGTACCTTGTGACACGTTGTTGATGACTAGCAGAGAAAAGCAATTTATTCATTTTATACATTCATTTCCCATCCTCATGGTTTTAGCACCTGAATAGACATCTGTTCTAAACTAAATAAGGATATTAAAGACTAAATGATTCAAAGCTGCCCTACTTTGAAAAACAATTGGTAGAAGGGTGATTCCTTTCCCCTCAGCTACCTCCACCACATTTCTACATTTGCACTAAAGATATCCAAAAAGCATTCCTTGGCAAGGTGATGCCTATGGCAACCCTTAATTGTTTGTTAGCTTCCACCACAGAGTCAGACTGGCCTCAGAGAGAAAAGCTGACAAAGTTTCAGGGTGCAGACTGTGGTTAGGGCATATTTTATACACGCTACTTAAACATCAGGAAGAACCTTAAAAGATAAAGGGAGAGTACGATTTTAACAGCTGGACTCTGAAATTTGAGCATGCTGAAAGACATTTTAGCAATGTTTCTGAGGCAATATTCTGAAATATACTGTAGCAGCCTGCCGGAAGACTGAAAATTTCACACTGTATCACTAAGGTTGATAAACACATATCTAAGTATTGTTTGTCTAACATAACGGGAGGAGCTAGCCTAATCACTTTCTAGACTACTTGCTCTTACACAATTCCACCCACAAAGAAAAATCTTTCCAAGACACTTGTAAAACATATGCCAGAATTTCGTCTTTCAAAGGATACACAAGTAGGATAAACTGAGGAAAAAAAACCCCTCAATAAACCAGTTAACATTTTTCATTCCTCAGAAATAAAAAAAGGTCCAATATTAATATGCAGCAGCCTTCTCTGCACAGAATGTGCTGACTAGCATGAGAACTCCAGGTGACAGAGAACTCACCTCTTTAATCTTTAACAGTTAAAGAATAGTTACGATTTGCACAACTGGTACAATATTTGAGCACACACAAACAAGAAGAAATATGACACACTGACTGTTCAAAGCAATGTCCTGGAGAAAGTAGAATTTTCAATAAAACACAGAACACAGTGACAAAGAGCATGGGGGAGGAAGGGATTAGAAAGCCAGTTTTATAAAACTGTCAGTTTTATAAAATTCCAAGTTTTATAAAACCACATCTATTTATTTTGTGATATACTAAAACTCACAGACGAATTCTGCAAGCTTGTTATACTGGGTCATAAGAATATCAGTGACAATTCACAAAAATAAACAACTTCTCATCAGTGCTTCCCCTACCTGTGACTAATGACACCAGCATCTGCCAACAGTTCAAATATTCGTACTAGTTGTACTCGTAAAATATCTCGACGCCTGCGTCGTTTCATGTTCTATGCAAGAGAGAAAACACAAAATTAAATGAAGCAGAGGAAGAGCTAAGTATAAAACCAGCATGGAATGTAAAAGCAATACGTCTTTACTACAACTGGCATCAATTATCAGAGGTACCAACTTTTTAAGATGAGTTATCCAAATTGCTAGCAATTCCTATAACCAAACAATGAACAAATTTTCCCTGTTGCAACTCTGAGATATACTAGGTTTGCTATTACGTGTATTATCAAAATAATGGGTTTGTCAGTCTCCTGTCACAACATGCAACATATAGAACAACAAAGTACAAATGGCAGTCTTTCTACATATTTTGGAGGAGGTGATTCTGTCCCTCTGCTCCACTCTTTTGAGATCCCCCCTGGAGTACTGTGTTCAGCTCTGGGGTCCTCAAACATAGCAAAGACATGCACATATTGGAATGGGTGCAGAGGAGGGCCCAAAAATGGTCAGAGGGCTGGAGCAGCTCTCTTATGAAGACAGGCTGTTCAGCCTGGAGAACAGAAGACTGCAGGGAGACCTTATTGTGGCCTTTCAGTGCTTAAAAAGGGGCTTTTAAGAAAGATGGGACAAACGTTCTAGCAGGGCCTGTTGTGATATGACAAGGGTTTTGAACTAAAAGAGGATAGATTTAGACTCGATATAAAAAAGAAATTTTTTAGAACGAGGGTGGTGAAATACTGGCACAGGTTGTCCAGAGAGGTGGTAGTTGCCCAGAAACACTCAAGGTCAGGTTGGATGGGGCTCTGAGCAACCTGATGTAGTTGACAATGTTTCTCCTCATTTCAGGGGGGGTGGACTATATGACCCTTCCAACCCAAACTATTTTATGATCCTATGACTTGCATGCAAGACTGACAAAATACACTTTAGTCCAGTAACATTTTGAAACAGAAGAGAGCTCCTTCCCATCATATGTAATTATAAATTTATTACTTATAAGAATATTACAGTTACCACAAAAAATACTGAGTAATCATCTCTGACTTTGTCTTTACAGAGATTATTATTTCTATGAACACCTACTAAGACTTCTAAAACTTGTAAAACAAGTTTTTCATTGGAAAATTTTTAGTATTTAAGAATAATACAGAGCTCAAAATAAACACAAAGCTCTTCTAATGTAAACACTTCACAATCATTTAAAAAAGCAACATTTCACCTTTTTATCTGGTATACTGACAGTTTTTACATGCAGAAATTATAACTAACATAACTAGCATTTCTTCTCTGTGAGAAGACAGATAAAACTGTATTGAATATAATGGAAATTATCTAATTACCTCTGGCCTTCTTTCAAGTGCTTCCTTAATTATAGGATGTAATTCTTCTATTAGTTCCCTGAATTAAAATAATTAAAAGGATAAAAACAAAAATAAAATTAACATCTCCACTGAAAGATGTTTCTCAGCAACCACTGTTACAACGCAAGTTAAAATACCCTCAGGTCTTCCTTCTTTACCTGTAGCTTTTAGAAGAAAAGTTTCCTAGAAAGATATTTTTCTAATCTAAAGCAGATTATTAAATGGATGTCTCAACAACTACCTCTAAATTTGCATTCTCCAAGCATTATGGCTTATTTCTATCACAAACAATTTTCATTAATTTTCATACAAATGTTTAATAAAGATGTGCAAACAAATATTATTCTGGGAGAAAAAAAGATGTTGGCATCTTATCATACAATGCTCTTTCAGCTGTCGTGATGCATTTACTTGTTAGTAAAGTTTGTTCTTTAGGTCCAGCAACACTACACTGACAGCAGTCAGACCAATCTCTTTGAATACTGAAACAGATTCTGACACTGTGCTTACATTCCCAATTTGTTCTGAAGCTGCACAGCCTTTACTACTACTCAGTTCCTTCTGCTAAACTAAGACTCTCTTACTTCTTTAAAAAGGGAAACGTGAAGGAGATCAGTAGTAAGGATCTATGCAGACAAAATACTAAAAATACTTGTACTTACAAAGGAGAGCAAGAGATACCTAGACAAGTTCATGTGATCAGTTACACAAACCAAAAATAATATTCTAATAAGTTTAAGTAGACTGAGTATACATATAATCTATGATGAAAAAAGTTCCTGAATAAACATACAAAGTGGTGAGGAACAGTTCTTAAAAAACCAAAAGCTAAACAACAAATCAGTGCAGAGCTGTAATGGTGAAGGGTGGGTTACAGCTAGCATCTGATGAGAGCACATGTGTTTTGAGAAACAAAACACATTCTGAATACAGAAATGGTCAAACTGATGAGAATTAGATTTTTTTTTTTTTATCTGCTGAACAAGTGGCTTCTAATTTAAAAAACAAGGATTTAGGTTAAATTATCTCTGAAAGTATTTTCTGGGCTTTAGAGAACAATTACCATTTAAAACTGTTAAACAGACCTTCATGTTCATGAGACAAAGTCTTGCTTTGCTCCTGGGAGTGGAGTAAAGTCAGATATGATATAAAATTATAAGATTATAAAGTGATATAAATCAGAATATGGTAACTGAGGACTTGGCATTACAGTTTCAATATTTGCTCCTCATCTGCAATAATACAAGACACAAGTGACCGGAGAGAAACGTCATCTCATTCAAAACCAACAGTATAGGTGATCCCTGGTTCTTTCTGCAGAAGCAGAGGTGGTTGCTATGCATAGTACAACTTCATAACTCTCACTATAACAGGCTGGCTGCTGTCACAAAACATCTGATGCCTCTCCCAGGAGATTTTCTTCCCCTCAGATGTTCTCACTCTTCATCCATCCTCCATAAAGAGTAATTGGCAATACCAATAAGGAGAGTTTATCTGCCCTAATAAACTTGAATATAAATAATATTTCAAATGTTATTACTTCACACAGTCTATTTTTTAACATAAGGGCAGCTTTTAATATCAATAAAAGGTAGCTGTTTATTGTTTCAAATAACTTCTTCTTTATTCAGGCATGACCTCCACATGAAATTCTTTCAAACCTCTAACAATCTAAATGCTAGAAAAGACAATGATAATTATCACAGCTTTTTCAAAATTCTTAAAAGAAAAAAAAAAGTGAATTTTCTTCTATGAGCTCTGATTCCCCAGCTTCATAATCAATTATCATAAAACCATAATGAAACACAACAGTTACCTAAAAGCTCCTGGGTTGGTCCTGCCAAGTCCCAGGACAAGGGATTCTGTAATTTCCATGCTCTCAGAGCGCATCATTGGAACTATGTGCTTAAACAGGGAGGAAGGGGATGGAATGCCAATAATCTAAAAAGAAAACCAGAATAAAACAGAATGAAGTAGTTACCAAACAAATGGTGACATGAAAATACCTGCTATAATTTCTCAGTCTTCTCACACTGGATCAGTGACTCAAAATGTTAAAAATGAAATTTGTATTTGACATGGAAAAAGGTTTTCTGAAATAGTAAAGTAGTATTAACTATTTCTTGCATTACTGAATTTTCATTGTCAGATGACAAGGAATGACTCAACACGACATACAGATGCTCTGCATGTTTGGTGTATCTGCCCTCCTTGGGGAAAGAAAGTCGATTTCTGGTGTCCAACTCCTTAGAGTCCCTTGCAGCTCTCAAAGAGATCACAGCCTTCAGTCTACAGTTTTTCAGATTTAGGGAAAGTATCTTAATAACGTTATGGAAGTGATACAGGCTGCTTCTGCCAAAAATCTTCTGCATAGTACAAGTGCATAGTAGGTCTACTGTACCTTTTACAGGAAGCCAAAAAGGAGATGAACAAAAAGCAGCAAAGAAGGGGGGAAAAAATAATCTGCAGGCAATATGAAGCAAGGCAGACAGAAAACTGTCTGCAGTTGGGAAAATATAACAAGATACATCATGCCTGAATGGGTTGCTGTTTCAGTTACTGAAGTGAGAGGCTATTTGCTCAGAGCTGCACAAGTCTACTGACAGCAAAAGCACCCCCTTAAGAGTGAACAAAACATTTCGTTATTACCGCTAGAAAAGACTTTGAGATTGGGTAACTGTTTTTATTACATGGTTAAGATTCACCTTAAAAACTTCTACAGCATAGATTGGGAAAAGCAAACTAAAATACTATCCTAAAGAAGTGAAAAACTAACATATACTAAAAATATTTTCAGATAAATTATACCAGTTTCTTTCATGATAATTATTATAGGTTCTGATGTTTCTATTTCCAAAAACATGTAGACTTATCTACAATAAGCATTAGAAGAACCTACTCTTGAATCAATGCTATAACCACTGTCAGGAGTAGACGCCAGCGTCTCAGGAGGGGAACATCTCACAGAGCCTGTGGAAGTGGAGGAATTTGAAGAAGACGCTGCACTGCAGCAAAGAATCAGGTAGTTTCTCCAGAGCCCAATATAGGAGTCACTGCTTGTAGTAGTATTCACTTTCTTTGCATTGATAGGGCTGCTATTAAAAAAAAATAAAAAAAGAGCTCAGAGGAGTAAATTAAGCTTTACCACATTTCACTTTGGTTTTCTACTTAATTTATTTTTCAATTATGCATATGCCATTGCTTCCAAATTTGTTAATACAGTAAACTCTGAATAAGTTTTTCAGAACAGGCCTGTACATCAATAATGTGTGCTTTTATATTCAAATTTGTTGAACTACAATATGGCCAAAGGCATGAATTAATCTTCACAGCAGATAAATCTGCTTTAATTTCTTGTTATATAAAGCTGAATTAAACACACAGAAAATATCAATGGCCTACATGTCACCTAACTGAAACAATAACAACATTACAATTATGACAAATCCTGAAAGAATACCCAAAATAATATACTGTATTTACTTTAGAAATCAACTTACTTGATATCCACTTGTGGAGACAGCAGTTGGAGTCTGGTATAAGCAAACGTCCAAGCATAGCTTACAGCTGTTGGGCAGTGTTTTGGAAGATTTTCCTGCTTCATGAAACTTGAGAGGCTTATAATCCACGGATCTTGGCCTTGAGTCACATGTGCAAATATCCATATATGTGAGGGACTGACCACATCAAACTGGTGGCTGATTGGGGAGGAATTCCAGTCAGCCAGAGTTTGTAAATCTATTGAACTGGGACAGTACAGTAAAGTAGTCTGTGGGCAT
Organism: Lophotriccus pileatus; assembly: GCA_035583135.1. Lineage (NCBI taxonomy): Eukaryota > Metazoa > Chordata > Aves > Passeriformes > Tyrannidae > Lophotriccus > Lophotriccus pileatus. The sequence continues at coordinate 46,853,411 of JAWWES010000133.1, read as the reverse complement.
AGAAAAGAGAACAAGGCAATACTTAATATCCATGTGTATTAAGTAACAATCTCTTCAGTTAAACTTCTAATAAAGTATCACTGTCAAAACCACACCCTGGAACAGATAAAACACATAATTTATGGCGGTTTATTATAGAATTTCTTAATGTGACCAGTTATATAAACATGCTGTTTGGGAAGGAACTGGATATTAGCAAATAGCAAATTCTAGAAAAAGGCCTTTTCACTCATAATGATTTAATTCTTCCAAAATATTTGTACTCAATGTCTTACTACTGAATGTCAACTTGTTTCCTAAACCTAAAATCAGAAGCGTTTCCTTGATACTTAAGAGTTTATGATAAGTACATAAGTATGGAATTCAGTTGTTATTCACTGACAGTTATTACAGCTTTCATCATGGATAAAGGACACACCGACCATTATGAAACTATATTGCTGCAGAAAAAGGCAGTGCCCTTTGCTTCAAAGAAATTGCAATCTATAAGCAAGATGAGAAAAACCAGACAGAGTTGTCAGTGTTTATCGTGTGGTGATAATGACACACCATTGGTCAGAAAGCGTACAATGATGGTGTCAGCCTCACAACGTTCGCCAAGATTTTTGCCTTTCTCTCTTTGTTTGTGGTGCTAAACTGTTGACAAACTTAGCATGAATATAGTGACACTATAATTTAAAATACATTTGGGATAGTTTTGCAACATTATGTCATCTTACAACCAACTTAATATAAAAATTGTCCTACCTGGTCAGCCCCAGTGAGATGTATGAAACTTTCCAGGATAGTAGCACTTAGTCTGTCCATTACATCTATAGCCAACTCATCATCACTCTACAACATAAAAAGCATAAAAAGCTCAGAGAAAGTCAAAATAAAACAGTTTCATTAAGCAGTCGTAAGAACAGGTCATCAACTCTTACCTTTGAAATTTCTAGAAGTGTGAACAAGGCCCTTATTTCTCTCAGAACACTGACAGCTAATCGCCTGGTGGCAGGCCTGGTGCTGCAAAGGATGACCAAAGCAAAGCCTTCCACCACGTGAAATACACTGGAATAAAGGGTTCTCTCCAGGGGAAGGGTATGGGCAGCCCCATTGGATACACCACGCTAAGAGAAAAATCACAGAAGTTAAGCAAATGAAGGAAAAAAGTAAACACAATTAAGATATAGATATAAACACAATTCTATTACTGGAGATGGCAGAATAATCATAAAATATTTAGATCTTGTTTGGCTACTGATCAAATTTGCATTATGAGAATGACATAGTATATTAGTCACTTTGTGTTTTTATTATCTTTCTGAATTTAGTCCAAACAAATACCACAAGAACATCCTCACTTCACTTTCTCAGGAGAATGATGCAGTGAGGGCAAAATTAAAAAAAAACATGCATACTCTTATGTAAAAGACTGTATAAAATCAAACTACTTGACTGCTTTCTACTGGCTTCCAAAAAATGCTGGGTTTTTCCTAGTTCTACTGTTTAATAACTCCTACTTATTTCCTGTTACACATGATGACTTTTGATGTAAGCAAAAATGTACTCATGACTTAGTGTTTCTGAAAATAGTTTTTTTTTAAAAAATGCTGATTTAAAATAATAGATCTAGAAGTCTTCAAGCACTGCAAGAAAGTTAGCTGAATTTTTATTACTTAACAAAAACAATAAAGCCCACTAATAAAACGGTATGTAGATTCAAACCGTGTTCTAACATCAAAGGACCTTTTATATATATATATATATACCTGAGAGTCTTGTGTTTTATTGTGCATTTGGGCTGCTTGTTTCCACTGATTTATGAGCTGCACTAACATTTTTACTGCATTGTCAAGAAGTGTTGGGTGGACGTCAGTGACTTCACGCACAATAAAATATACAAATCCTGAAAGAACATCTTCCCGCCAATCTGGAAAATCAAGCATTAATGCTTGGAGAGTATTGAAAGCCAAGGCACGAAGTTCTTCATCCATATGAATTGTCAGCCTGTTTAGAAAAAATACTGGTATCATCACCCTAGATACTCACACTCTTAATCAGCCTTTACAATTTAAAGTTCGGTGTTAACTCCTCCCTCTTTGCTGTACAACGTAGAGAACGCTTCCACACAGATACATTTTCAGCACTGAACAGACCTGAAACTGGCTACACCTAACAGAAGGTGCTTCTACTATAGCAAGGTTTCACAAAACTTAATACAAACAATTTTCAGGAGAGACTGTCAAGTTTTTCACATGGGTACATCTTTGCATGCATCTGAGCAACCACCTCAGAGCTCAGTAGACAGGCATCCTGTGATGTACAAGTTCTTTTCTTCAAATTAATATTGAAAAGAACGGATTATTTTTGCAGTTAAAGCTTTACTTTAGATATGAGAAAGAACTCATTAAAAAATCCCTTTGCATATATACTTAAAAATATGTCTCGGTCTGCTATGGTAGAAGAAACTTATCCCACTACTGTATTATTTCTTAATGCTTCATCTCTTTTATATACGCCTTTTAACACTGAAGAAAAACGACGTTAGACAAATCTTATTCTCTCACATTATTACTAACTTCATATTTATGTAACTCAACATATTACATGAAAGTGAATTTATAATTACAAAGCTAAAAGCTATCCTGTATTTCTGTGCCAAGTCCATTCTTGCATTAAGAATAAAAAAAATATCTTAACTACTTATCAGGACCAATAAGGCACATTCAATTTAAACTGAGATAAGAGACAGAAAAGGATGGGTCATGTTGAATCAAAAAAAAAAAAAAAAAAGGAAAACAAGCAAGGATTAGTGGAGAAAAAGAATAGTTTCCCTTAAGTGCCGTCTCATATTTTGGTAATGTCAAACAAGAATGACTTTATGAAAATTTATAGTATTAGCAACAGGAAGAGGAAAAAAAGGGGAAAAAGTATGATAGTGGTAACAAAAAAATAAAATAAGTTTTAAAAAATCTCAAAGCAACAGAAATAAATTCTTGATTCTCAAAAAATTATCTCTAAAAATAAGTGCAAGATCTGCAGGATAAACTGACCTCCTACTACTCTGGCCAGCAAAACTTGACCAACTGCAGAAGGCAGTCAGGAGCAGGAAGGATGGAATCTGTATGCAGTGGACTTACACTGCATAGTGAGTGCACTGAAAAACATGCACATGCAGCATTTAAAAAAAGAACATCTGATAAGAGCTCAACTTCATTTCTCTTACCTTGCAAGCAATTCAATGAGGTCAGTCCTACTCATGCCATCTGGAATCAGTCTTGGGATAGCAGCAATGCAAGTTCTGAACAAATCTATCTTAGGTTTCCTCTCACCCCTACAAAAAGAGTGTATAACCAAAAAAACAACAGGAAAAATCTACATCAGTACACCATATATATTTATTTTCAATTTTGTGTCAAAACTAAGGAGGTAACAAACATTTTTAGCTTTAATGAAATTAACATTCACTTATTAGTCAAGTAAAAAACCCATTATTGTAATACCTTAATGATGGCATCTGCAACATTACAGCATAAAAATAGTATGATGCTATTGTGACAGTGAAAATACTGTAATTCAGTACATACGTAATCATGTCTTCTGGTTCTTTATTGGACATCTGTACACTAGTCATGCACATGGGCCTTCCAACTTCTTTGTCCAAATGCCTAAGGATACTATCCAGTGCTTTTCTGACTTGCGGATAGTATATGGACATTCCTGAAAAGTCAAAGAGTTCCATCATCTCTTTCATTTGTTCTTACTTTTTACATTTTTATTAAAACATTTGCCACTTACTCAGTTTAGGACAAATTTCTTATTGTACAAAAGACAACATGAAACATGTACTTTAACTGTCAAAAGAAATGCATGTATATATAAAATATATATACAAATATACAAATAGGAAGTGGTACATGAAACTAGAAGTTTACTTCAGAAAGAACATAAACCCTGAAGCAACCACTAGTTGTTTCTCTTTTTCCAATCCCAAGCTTTTTAGGTCTAGTTTAAATTTTACATGTTGAAGCAACCCTTTAGAGATACTATCTCATTCACAGAATATCACTAGAGCACAGGGATCAAAACTGTCTTACTTCACTCAGCTTTAAGACACTTGAGGCATTTTAGAATGACATCATGTTAAAAAAACTTGCCATGCTATTTACCACACTCATGCTTCTTTGTGCTGATTTGGCAATGCAAAACACTTTAAGAAAAGCCATGGATTTCATTACAGACACCAGAAGGTCAATATTGTCTAGCAGCCCTCTCAAAAGAATCAAAGCAATTCTGTTAAAACAGACTCTCATTAGATTCTTGTTAACAATTAAAATAAATACGTAATTCAAGTTACACAAATGTACTGTTTGAGAATAATTGAGAATAATTGAGAATATAAACACACATACTGGAATGCCAACTTGTAAAAGAATACAACATACCGATCACTTTTGCTTCCTCATCTGTCAGTGTTTTATTAAGAAATATTTTCTTCACACGCAGAGTATTTCCTGAAGGAAGAACAACTCCTGTTGTTGGCATTGGTGGTTCACCGTCTTTCTGCTGCAAGCTATCTGCTATAACAAGGAAGACTCTGAGGCCAATATTCATCCTCTTCAAGAGCAAAAAAAGGGACAAAAAAAGGAAAGAGAAAACAAGACATTATAATATTGAACTATCATAGAGACAAAATGCAAATTGCATTTTCCCTCTCTTACAAATATACAGTACAGTTCCAGTAGGACAAGTATTATTAAAATGTTACATATCAGGGTAATGAAAGCTACAAGGATAAAGTTTAAGCTTTCTGTGCCTCCCCACAACTCTGACTCAAATAAACTGACTTGGCCAGGCTAAGATACTGGATATTTTATAGTGCTGAGCACTGAAGGAGTTGATGTATCTGTACGGTAACACACTGAAGACAGACACTGCTTAAATGCCTCATCTGTTAGACTGGGTCTTGAAACATAAGGCCTGGGTATGACTTTCCTGTAGAAAGGTTTCACAGTTATCCTGTAAAAAACCTCATACTTTCTGTAATTTTGGTTGAAGTAAGTCTGAACTGCAGAATTTCTGATAGCTTATTTACTGGAAACGAAACAGCAATTGTGCATGACTACATCTACTTCTTCAGTTTTATTAGACCACACCTTCAGAAATTCATTAATCTGCTTTTATTCTGGCTTAACAAATAGTTAACCACTTTTCCCCAAAAATCCCCCTATGTTGTTCTTGTGGCATGCAAGTAATGAGCTTTATTTACCTCTGGATTAATAGTGAAGGTTTTAGGTGATTTTCCAACACTAAGAAGATCAAATATTATTTCTTTCATTGCAAAATCCAAACGTTCCTACAAAATAAAATAGATTGATATGATCATCTCTTTTCTGTTAATACACACAATTTCTTGGCTTTGCACAGGTGCTTGGGTATCCTGTCTTAAAAATTTAAAAAATAAAAATAAAGATATTTTAAAAATATTCCTTTTTTGCCTATTTATTCATATAACTTAATTTTATTTTTTTTAATATAATACAATTCAGCACAGCTCCTCCCCTGATACAGTTGAACCATGTGTCCTGAAAAAATTCCCAGACAATTCTGCTCAGGTCAAATGCATTTCCACAAATAAGCTGAACTGTTTTAGAAAACTAAAAATTACAGATAAAGAGAAGCCCTGGGTAACAAAAAAAATATTAAAAAGCAAATACAATAAAATATGAAAAAAATTAACAGTGAAGGGTTCTGTTTCCTACCTCATCCCTGTATGACCAAAAGCAAATTGTTTTGCAAGCTGAAGCACAGACAAGTAATTTCTAAGACAGGAAAACATGTCTCTAATCTATAATGTTATAGATGAATGAGAGTTTATCTTGTGAGATTGTATCCTGCATTTCAATATTAGGATAACAGAAGCACCTAAAATAATAAAAATCATAATGCAATAATAACTACACACTACTGCATTCATTGTATACTTTTCTATCTATAGAGGTCAGTCTCCAGGTTAAATATAACTGGATACTACTGTTCTAATGCTTTGTCCCTTATAAAAATATCATAATGGATATACCAATTATATTAGTGTACTATATATATATACACACACAACAGTGCAATGCAAATGTAAATACCAAGCGTCATAATGTTCACGCACAATAGTTATTGAAGTTTAAATAGATTAATTTTGCCACTGTTAGAAACACAATGAGCTTTGCCTTTGTTATACATATTCAGAAAAATTCTAAAACTAACCTTAAATTTACATTTCTTCCAAATAATGTTCATTCTATTATTATAGCTCTAACTAAATATATTCTTACCTGAGCAATGAACTGAATAATCTTCACAAATATATTCAGAGGTGTGTCTCGTGGGACCACGCTACGCGATCCTTTCGGAAAAAGTGCTGATACAATGCTCACGAGACGGCTATAAGAAGTTAGAAACAAAAAGAAGTAAAAAATACTTTTAAAAGTAACTCCTTATAACAGCATAGATGTTACAGTTAAAATCTGGAAGTGTGTTTGTGGGGCTGCTACAAAATAATACAGAAGCATATGACAGGTAGGACCACTTACAAGAAGTACAGCCCAAGCGTCACAGGCAGCAGAGTTCATGTGTTCATTTATAAACTGAACAAGATCTTGTTTTAAACTAGTTACTGATAGTCAGGAGAAGTGGCAAAATCTGAATACTATACCAAATTCTCATTATGCACATTCATAAAGGAAAACTTTTCATTTCCAGTCCACACTTAGTGATGGCCGCTTCATACCCTATTTGTTCTGGTACCATTAATGCCTTTTAACTTCAATAAATTTCCTGCTTATCTCTCTGTCATCTTCTATCCCTGCAAAGACAATTCTAGACTCTATTCCTTCTCTTCTTCAAAATAATCAAGGTGGGGTTTTTCCCTGTTAAGACAAAATCTTTGGTCCCCTGTTTGCTCCACTAAGCCATCCATTAGCTGGCGTCAAGATCTCTTGTCATATCACTAGGTTGGAAAAAATCCACAACAATCATTAGTTTAAAATCCTCTGCATAATGAACTTACCTTTGAGTTACAGTGTTGCTTTCACATTTTATTCTAATAACATAAACCCACAATAACCTATATAAAGATTCCAGTGCAACTCGGGACATTTTGGGATCTTTATTCTGTAAAATAAATGAAAAAATACATTTACTGTTGTCTGTGAAACACTGAGAAAATCTTATTTTATACTTTTGAAAATACTTTCTTTTTTTTCAAACAATGAAGGCTGGTGTGTTTAATACTCACTATAAGTTTTCAATATTTTTTCATAAAAATAACCCTGTATTGCACATTTTCAGTACTACTTTAAATTTTTAACTAGCAATTCCATCCCATTTTACATGTCTCTCTCTCTGAGGGCAGAGGAGTAACTAAAAAGCAGATATTCCTCGTGAGATGAACATCAAGATCATATTGCTTTCAAGAACTTTTCTGAGAAAGCCATTGTTAACAAATAACTACTTTACAGCAAACTTATTTATAGTTTGCCTAAAATACTGGAGTAGCTGCTTTGGATCAGGAACAAAGCCTAATTCCCTCACTCAGTTTGTGATAGCAGACAGTAGCAGGTACAGAAAAAAAGAATGCAAACCAGGGCAGGCACAGAAAGATGCTTCTCTGGGTGTGGCTTCACACAACTTAGCCATTTCCTGCAGGCTGTATTAGTGTTTACCCACTTCCAGTGAATTTTTATTTTAACAATTAAGCTACCTTTTTTTGAATTATTGTAAAATCCTGCAGCACAATTCAGTTTAAATTATGCACTGGATGAAAAACAATTTTTGTCTTAAAGCTGCTACTAGGAGTTTAGCTTTGCTCCTCTGAGCTCTTAAACTGTGTAAAACAATACCAACTCCAGAAATCTCCTTTCCAACTAGGGATTCTTGCTAGTGTCCAGCAAGACTCCTGGATTTGGCCATAAGTATAAACTTCATTAATATAATACATGATTCCCAGTTGTCAACTTTTTAGGCAGTTTCAAACAAACCCAAACAAAACGAACAAAAAACCCAACAACTTCAACCTTTCACAAAGGGTATAAGTGGACCTAAGACCATAGTGCTCAAAAAGAGATGGTCTCATCCTTGGTTCCCTCCTCCACAACCTCCACACTCCCTCTGCGTTAACTCTAGCAATAAGAAAGCCCAACTTGCATCAATAAACTGATCAAAATAATTTCACATCCATGTCTGTGCAACAGAGAGACAAAGGAGAGTAATTTGGACGGCTTTAACAGATGTGGGTCAGGACTACTGGTTTAGCCAGCAGCTTACTTGAGAGGCTGAAGGCCTATCACAGAATCACAGAGGCAAAAGTGGTCCTTCAAAGTAGTACATACAAATAATACATGACTGACTACCAGAATATTAGAGAGAATAACTTAATCCAGTTTACATCACTGATAATGTTCTTCTACCCTCCCTTCACGCTCATCCACGTTCTGTGCCATCACCTCTGGATTAGCACATCTCTAAGTAGGCAGTGGGTAAATTTAGGAAGGTGATCTGGACAAAATCTAACCAGTAAAAATTACACCTGTCCCTGGTTAGTATTCACATAGACAACTGTCCCACTGTCCAGTTATTTTACCAGCAGTGCTACCATGAGGAAGAAGCAAAGAGAACTGTATGAGAGGGGAAGACTGTGATAGCTTTCATTTTAATCAACTTAAACAGCAAAAACCCCATGATATTACTAGTCACTCTATTTAAGTTACAGGACAACAATTAGTGAGGGTCAAAGTAGGCTGCATAATTCATTGTTACACGTGTTATCAAAGCCTAACTGAAATGTGGTGCCTAGAACTCAGTAATGCTTTCATTTTATTATTTCTGATACTCTTAATTTACAGATCCAGAATACATCAAAAATTTATTACTGGCTTTCAATCATCGAATAAAAAATATGGTAGAGGTAGCAAATATTTCACAATGTGTTAACAACATTCTGTTAGCAGGTGTATCATCCAATATAGCTACTTCTAACTAATTATGACACGGTTTGCTTCTTTGTTATAAAGAAAAAGTAATGTATAAGGAAGCATTCATTTCTTTAAAAGAGTTACAAAATAAATCCAGCAGTACTTTTAATATCTGAAACATTGAAAATTTTCATTATCTATTCCTACAATGAGGAACTAAACAAATATGCTAAAAGAAAATAGCTTTTTGGTCTGATTCATGGCACACTTTCTGTACACTTGGTGTTAATATGTTAGTATTTCCTTTCTTCTTTGACATTACAGCAATTAGAGTAAGGCTGTGTAATTCAACAACTTGGTTGAATTTTAGTCTTTTTTAGCTGATGTCTCTCAGATTTTAAAGTACTCTATCTGTTGTTTTTAACATAGCTTTGTTTAAAGTTGTAAAACTTTTAACATAAATTATGATATCAGCACACTATGAAATAAGCTGTCAAGAACAATATCTCTGTTACAAACCAAAAAAGTAACAGCAAATCTACAGTGGTTTTACATGACACACTATAATGAGTCAATGAAACAAATCTCAATGATGGCAAGAAACAAAACAGCATTTTTCCATGTTAGTCAAATGTAATCACTTACTGAAGAAAGTACTTTTTAATACTGATGTTAAACTTTGATGTTAAACTTTTCTTCTGTTCTGAACTAAAACAATTTCTACTTTTTAAAACCTGCAAAACCAACAGTGTAAAAGTCTTTCAAGTTAGTGCACTGCAAGTTGTTACAGTAAATCAGTTTCACATTTTTTATTGTGAAAATGTTTTCAGTTTGCCCACATGCAAGACACTTTTTGAAATGAATTAACAGAAAAAAACAAACATCTGAATAGGTAGTTTACTTCCAGTGGAAACATGCACTGCTGTTCAGGAAAACCAGGTGTGATATCGATACCAATCTCATAAAGACACACTTTCACCCCCAAGGAAAAATTTGTATTAGATAATTTTCTGATCTTTCGCCTTTACTTCCTGGCAAGAAAAACAGATCTTTGAAACATTAGCTATTCTTAGTCCTGTTGCTTCTTAACAGTACTAACAGCAATTTTACAAAGAAAGGAAAGCACAAAATACAACAAAAAACAGAAAAATAAAAAAACAAAGCAACATTTCACTGAGTTACAACATATTAACTCACCTGCAGTGTTTCTATTTGTTTTCTGATACTGTTGTTAGATGGCATCTAAATAAAGCAATGTGAGACAGCAAAACATAACAAACATGAGAATGGAAGGCACATGCATGTTAGATGAAAAAAAGCACAAAACCAACAGATAGCTGTCTAGCAAGGACTCTATTCAGTAGAAATCAAGGTTTTGCTATAGTGGAAGAAAACTTTCCTTCAGCTTTCAAGGTTAAACTGTGAGGAACAAAATACTCTTTTTCCACGCAACAGTGGCGTAGAATGATAGACACTGTTCTCTCCCATTTCAGCAGCTTTTTTAAATGTTCCTTCCTCTCCCCAGAAGAGGTGGTAAAGATACCACAACAACTCAGCTTCACCCATGAATTTATCAACTTTCTTACAAACTTGCTCGAATTAGTCTGTATAAATACTAGTCAAAAAAAGTAAGCCAAATGTTTTACAATACTGATCGAGTATTGTAAAACATACTGTCTGCTGAACAAATTCAGAATTTTGCTTACACCACAGTGTGTAAAAAAATGCCTGCTAGGCTCAGTGCTGAAACAGCATCCCAACTGTACAACAAAGCCAGCTATACATATACCAAAAAATACTCTTTGGTGTGCTCCTGGTCTAAAGAGACTCTTACAGCTCACTTATCTGCTATTTTCATCAGTCCAGACCACTAGGTCTCCTCCTTTCAGCAAGGCTAGGATGTTTTCCCCATACACTAAGCTTGCCTTTGAGGATAATTAAATGTAATGCGCACTGAAACCCAGCATGAGGAGTTTACGAGGGCCATAAATATCACTAGGATTAGGATTCAAAGTACTCTCGGGTTCATTATCACGTACAGCACAGCACCAGAAGGTAAGGCAGGGTATGAACAGACCGTGCATCGGGTACTACGGAGCAACAGCGAGGATTGGGCTTTCACACCATGGCAAATGGGAAATTGCTCTTTTCTGTCACCAGGGTGTGACACGGTGTTCATGGCTAGCTAACAGTTTGCACTGGGCAGTCACCAGGGAACAAAGTGAGCGTCATGAATCCAAGAGCTATGTTACCTCTTGGTGACTGGCTAACGTGCCTGTACTCTTCAAAGAATATCCCTGTGGCAGTTGTAATTATTTCAGCTGCTAATTTGTTAATTGAAGTACAGTAGGGGTAAGTGAACCTTTTCAATGCTCTAAGTATTTTCCAGTAACTCTCCAAATTACTTTATTAAATAACAAAGACACTAGTGACAATGGATTTGGAATTCCTTAATTCATTTTACATATTTAAGTAATTGCAAATAAAATAACTTTAGTCATTAGGAAATCAGGAAATAAAATGTCAAAGGGGAAATCTAAAAGACTAAACTGCTGTGAAATTCAGATTTATAAATTAATGAGATTACTTATTACAGAGTGCATGCATTTAATTAGCTTCAGAAACAAAGGAACACATTAATTTGTAAGACACATGAAGACAGTGGGGGTGTATTTTTCAAGATTAAACTCAAAAAAGTTTCTGAGCAAAGTAGGCACCCAAAAATCAATAGTATTTGGTGTGCCAAATTAAACCAAGACATAAAATATCCTAAATAACTCATTGATGGCAGAGCATCATAACACTGCAAATTCTGAATTGCAGAAATTCATATGTGGAATTTCTGCTGAATAGAGCCTTACAGTAAATGTGTTAAGCTGTTAGTGGTTAACAAAATTCAGTAAAATATAAAATGCATGCTCAGCAACTACCAGTCAAACTCACTGGCATTTATAGTTTTAATACATCCATTATCAGCAATGGACATTATGCCAGAAAAAGGCAACTCCTAGATTGTAAGAGTTTTTTTTAAAGTTTTAAAAACAAAAGCACAAGCAGCCTCCATAAGCAAAGTAAACCACAAAACAAAAATCAAGGCAAATATTGCAAAAGAACTGCAATGTTAGATGAAAAATATACAAAACCCAACAAGCAACAGAAAGGTGTGAAAGATGTTGTGAGAACAAAATGACCCTTAAAAACAATCCAAGCAGCTAAACCGGTTTCCTTTTGACTTCATGCTGGTCTACGTATTTTACTAATAAGCTTCAGAATTTTCTCTCGTACTTAACCAGAATCAGTATTGTCAAGGAGGATCAAAGAATTTATTAACATTTTCAAAATCAATGCATTAGGCAAAATCATGATTATGTTAATCATAATTAAGGAAAGAGTATGTACAACAATTAATGCTACAAATAAGTCACTTAAAAAAAAATCAATTTCTAAGTATTGTGATGTCTTTATCAACCAATTGCTGTATACAATGCTATCAACGGCAGTCATCAGTTAAAGGGACACTGTACTTTTTTTTAAAATATGTATCACAGGCTGTAGACATAATGTCTTTTATGGTCTTTCAACTAATTTTCTATTCATTCAATTAGTGAACAAGAGAAATTTTGTACTTCCTATACATTCTACTTAGAAAAGCAGACAAGTCACTTATTTTCTCACATGTAATTTTCACATGAAGAATTACAGTTAGTACTTTCTCTGGCATGAACAGTCCTTATTAGCAGATGTTTCTGCAGATTTTACTCAATAAAAACAATAGTCCCCAAAGGGACCACACCTATTTGCAACATGACATAGCATCACAAAAACGTACTTAGTTTAATACAAACAGAGACTTGAAACATTTATTCATCTTTTTTAGGAAAATATTTCAGTGTCCTTTTAAACAGCCAAATATTCATTGCTTATTTGGCACATGAATTCTCAGGACATATTGGAATAATTACTAGTGATTTGCAACAGTTTCTGAATTGAAAAGGATTCTTACCTTTAGATGTGACAAACAGTTCTGCAGGAAAACGTGCCAGTTATTTAAAAAAAACTGTTTCTGACTGACACACAACAGGCAGGTGATCAATGGATACAAAGCCTATGAGTAGGGGGGAAAAAGAATTGATCAAATGGCTCTTTGAAGACCTCCTAAGTCTTGTACATTAAGAATGAGACACACAGTTGGTTCTTGCCTGTCACTGCCACAGTTTTAGCACTGCACAGCAGCCTTCCCCCTGCACAGCGACACACGTGCCAGGCACAGTGCCCTGGGTACAGCCTTCGTGCTTTAAGAGCTCAGGGTGTAAGATCGTGGCAGTGGGACCAAGGTGAAGCTCATCCCCTAGCAAAGTCTGATCTTAAACACCAGCTAAGAGTAGGTCTCACCCTTTGTACAATATTCACTCTTTTCCTGTAACCACAAGATTCAATTCATGGAGTCCTATATGTTGGGCAAGTGAACTGCCTTTAAGAATATTCAGGAAAAATATCATCAACTCAGTTAAAACTGAGGCAGACTTCAGGTTGTCAGAAATGTTACTTCTATTTTTAGTGAGGAAGGAAGCAAAATTTAATTTAGTTTAAGGTCTGTGAATATGCAAAGCATGACTTTGCTTTGCCTTAGTAACATAAGATTTAACACATAATGGTGATTAATACCAAATCTGACTGCAGATCATCTTGTTATGGATCAAAATTAAAGAAAAAAGATGAATAGGTAAACTGTAATCTTGATGTAACAATGTTTCTGACTTCATAAATAAAATAAGATTTCAAATACTAACATCAACGACTTCATGTTATTCTTACATAAGGAATTTAACCATATACAACAAATATATGCTTTGTATGTTTATATGTTTGTCCCTAACATGAAAGTGAGAATAAAACGTTTTAAATTCACCTGTATTTACTGAATATGCCAATTGAAATGAAAAATTTAGCTCTACATTTCCAGTAAAGGGAAGCGAATCAACTTCAAATATGGCTGCCACAGCCAACAAGAATTACCAAATACCGCATTATTAAGAGATAATAAAAAAATGTTGGAAAAAGAAACACAAAGTGTATGAAGAGAGAAGAGAAACAGGCAGAGCAGGGCTATTAAGAGACTGCTACTTTGCTGGGAAAGTCTTGTCTGACATATCCATTTCAATATACAGATTCCCTGAGTGCAAGTTCTTTATAAGAGACATTAGGTTAAATAACTCTGTGCTAAAACCCACTAAAATAATCAAGAACAAGCACTGATTTCAAGACAAATCTCATGTGTGGGATAACAAGAGCACATATCTACATGAGGAAACAAAGCAAAATTAGAATAAATGCACGTACACTATGAGAATTTATACTTAGAACTGAAATGTTAAGATTTAAATTAACACAGCTGTTAGCTTTTCCTCACATAATGTACTAGCTTAAGAGCCTAAGATGAGCAAAATGGAGAAGTTGAAATATTTCTTTAAAATACCAGTGAATGCTTCTTTCTTGAACTCAATTCAAAGGTAGTCTGATAAAGCATCTCCACAAAATTTTTCAAACATGGCACATTCACTTCATTTTTAACAGCCTATTAAAAAAAATATACACATTAATGGCTTTAAGGATTTATACAGGGGGCAATGTAAATATACATTAAGATGTCCATGAATTCCCATTCAAAAGTTAAATCTCATATTAGGTAGGTATTTGAGTGTATTTATCTGAAATATAAACAAAAGCATAAGAAATCATACCATACACTAAAACCATACAGTTAAAACAACAATTAAATCAAATAAACAAAAAAAAACACAGCCCAACAAAACATAATACACATAATTTCATATATTTTAAAAATTATTTTCCATAACTTTTACACTGTTCCCCTCTTCACTGCTCCCCTTTTCTTTTATGTCCTCCAATACTGAAAAATGAAAACTTAAGAAATTATTCATAATTATTAAAAAATCATTACCAGTCAGCCAATCATGCAAGGAGTCTTTGCTCAGCTTTCAGAATTAATGAAACAGATACAGCTACATTCTTTAGCAAAACCTCTGCAAGTCTCTTAGGCTTCTCTCTAGGTATTTATTAGGATGATACATCTAAATGCTATTCTAAACTACTGTTTTATATGGTATTTCTGCTTTATTTATCAAATGGAGAGTTGGGGTATTAAAGAAAGGATTGGCTTTTTTGGAAGAGATCCTCTGTACTTATAAATTTTCCTACAACGTAAGGTTGTTTTTGTTAGTTTTATTACTTACAGGTATTAATATTATATAAACATTATAGCTATATGTATTAACATTATATGTCACGTCCATCTTGCTAAGAACACTCTGAAAACATTCATGATGGGGAAGCATAAAAATAGCATGTATCTCTGTAATGTGTGGAAATCCAAAAAGAAAGAACTGAGAAAGTAGTTATGATTTAAATCACTTCCTACGTACCAAATTATTTATCTTTTTCTAGTCTTAAGCTATAAATTGATCAGTACCCTGCTAGCCCCACAACAGAAACCAGTCAGTTGTTGCCAACACCACACTGTTGCTTTGGGATATAACCTTATGCTTACAGATCAGCCTGAACTTCCCTGCTGTAAAATATGTAAAATATGCTGTGATTTGTCATACCTGCAGGGTCCAAATCAGCTTGGGTTTTTTAAAATGCCTGAATGACTAAGCAAGAGAATGACAGTAAAGAAGTCTCAGCGCTGAAACTTAACAGCTTCCTCACTTAAGCAATTTTCTGTATCCAAGATACAGAAAAATCTGCATTCAATTCCTTCCGTTGCTTCAGAAATACTCAAACTTGCATTTCACATCTTCCAAGAGAATGACTAACCTGTTCAACCGTTCAGTCTGGGATGGGGCTCTTCGCTTCTATTTAAGAAGCTTTATTTGTATGAAATGATTAGAGACTCCATGAGTCAGAAGGAAAGATCAAGCCTCCCTCCCTACTGTTTAAAGCGCTGAGTCAGGCAGTGCCTATAGGAAGCGACGCGCACACGGCCACAAGTGCCCTGCACAGCCGGTGTGTGTGCCTCCATGCCTGCCACCAGAGAGTCCCCGTTCCCAAACGCTGCCTATGCCTCATCATTGTATGATACAGTTTCCACTGTATTTATGATTCTCCAAACTAACATTTGCATTTACCTAAATGTTAGGTACTTTCACTCTGCATCCCCACTCCGCCTGCCAAGCAGCTATGGAGTTCAAAACAACAAAGTGAGTTCACTCTTCAACAGCACATTCTTCTCTAAAAGAGTGTAAGTATGCTCTGGTAAGATCAAAACTTAATCAATAAAGAGCTACCACCAACACCATCTCTTTGTAGTTATATCTTATGAAGAAAGATTGTCTCCTTTCTAATTAAAACAAAAAAAAAACCCAACCCCTCGAAGATTGAGACTAGGGAAGGAAGAGAAGCATTTCCACATGGCCCAGGGCAAGGCAGACCGTTTGAAAGAGGATATGGAGTTCAGGGAGATTTATCTTTTTTTTCCCAAGCACTGGCTCAGATGGGATCCCCACCCAGTGTGCTAGTCTTTTTATATCCCATTCTACAAAACAAGATCAACATGTCCCAATTCTCCATATATAGCAAAATATGCCCATATAATCAGCTGCAACATGGAGCCATGACCTGCAATTTTTTGGGACAGCATTCCACACACACTGTGGCCTGTGCTAAAACACACCAACTGCTCAAACAACTAATGTTTTAGACAACAATCACAGTAAGTATCAATCTACTATGATAAAATAATCTGAGCTTGTGGTAAACGGTCAACTTAAGGTAGGTACACTGAGGTGCCATAATTTTGCGTTGACCTGTTGAACAAGCTTCACATAACTGAGAAAAGTAACCCGGGAAGAAGAAGAAGAGCCTGTCTTGACTGAAATCATTCTCACAAGCAGCATTACACACATTACACACACTGTACATCCAAACACTGGGATGATATTGAGGGGTTTTTTTTTGTTCTGGGCTTAGTGAAATTTCTTAGTGAAATTTCTACCCTTAGCTTTAAAACACAGACAGGAGATGACTGACCGCTCTTCCAGTTGAAGGACTGTACATAGGAATTATTTTTATTTAATTACCCAAAACCTACATCCTTCCTTCTTGCATAGGAGACCACACTCTCCTTATTAGATGTTACATATCTCAGTTTATTCTAGAAAGAACTTAACAGGTTTCAGCTAATAAAGAAAAGTCAACAGGACCCTTAAGCAAACAAATATTAAACCAAGGAAATTTCAACTTTTTAGAGCATGTATAAAATTACACAGTGCTCTAGTGATAAAGGTATCTAGAAAACAGACAATTTTAACAAGTTCTAAAAAAAAAATTGTAAACTAGCTAACACAAACCAACCTGTAATCTACTTAACAGTCACAGAATTGTACAATGGTTTGTGTTGGAAGGGACCTTAAAGACAGACTAGTTCCAGCACCTCTGCCATGGGCAGGGATATTTTTCACTAGAAGAGGTTGCTCAAGGCCCCATTCAACCTGGCCTTGAACACTTCCAGGGATGGGGCACCCACAGCTTCTTTAGGCAACCTGTGCCAGTGCTTCACCACCCTTATAGTAAAGAATTTCTTTGTAAAATCTCATCTAATCCCATCCTACTTCAGTTTGAAGCCATTCCCCCTTGTCCTACTACAACACGCCCTAGTAAAAAAAGTCCCTCTTCGGCCTTCTTGTAAGCCCTCTTTAGGTACTAGCAGTCTTTTTGAATCTGTAAAAATGTATTATTTTGAGGATTAATTGAAGCAATTTTAGCAATGAGAGCCCAATTGAAAGTGGGAGGAACAGTGGGGTGGGGGATTAAAATACTTACAGCAGCCACAGGTATGAGAATTTCCACAAACAAACCAGCAAGGGCATGTTTTATATCTTTATCTTTTACTTCCAGGAAGTATTGAGCACACTCCTTAGTAAGAAAACATCAGAAAAAACATTTAGAGAAAAGAATACAAATGTAACTATGCCATAAAAACCGCTAGCGGTATAACATTAATTGCCTGTTTGAATTTAAAAGAAGCGATGTGTCTAAGTTAGTCTTATATTCCTTGACAATATCAATTTTACAAAACTTTAAAGTTTCCAGAAACTTTAAAACCTGTTTCCCAGCAATTCACCTCAACAAATTCAAAGGAGAACCTTTGTAATACCAGACAGCTATTTACTTTCTACTCAGAATATAAAGAGTACTCAAAACATAAATGTGCACATTTTTCCTCAGATTATTCTGAAGCTTTTAAAAAATTAACACTTATCTATACTAAAATTATTAGAAAATTATACTTTATTTTTATATACTAATTCTCATTTTCAATATGACTTTACTGCAAAAACAATGTTACAGAGAATTCAGTATTCCAGACACTGTAAACAATCCATACACAAGTTTGAACATGCAGTCTCTCTGAAAACTTACTGAAGTGGTTTTAAAGAAAAGTGTGTCTTGGCATCTCAGCTGCTAAAAGAAGGTATATCAAATAATTTTTTTCTTTTAACATACTACTTTCATAAAGCAAGAAAATTATTTGATTGCTATCCATTTTCATTCTGTCTTAAATATATTCATACATCACGGGTTTGCCACATTAGTGAGACAATTGTGAAAAGTTTCTGCTGCAGAGAAACTAATGATTCACACCTCTGAAAACTTACGAGCTGAACAGAAAAAAATGAAGGATGGCACACACGTAGAGTGAGTGAGTGATCACAGCAAGTGTCATTGTAGTTTCATGAGTCAAACAATCAAAACCATGCTCATTTCAGTTTTCTGTACTATTCATTTACCTGCATGAACTGAAATGATGCTTCAAATTCCTCCACGGGATACATTTTTACTCGAAAAAACTTCATTCCCATAATCAAACTGATGATACTTTGTACTATATGAGGACTCTGTTCCTTTTGTCGCAGTTCCTTTAATTCAGTAACAAATTTCTTCCTAACAGCTTGAAACCTAAACGAGGGATATACACAGTAATTATCTCCATTCTTAGTTACACTTACATGAGGTCTATAAATTTAATCTGTTTTCTTTAATCTGTGAAAGTAACAGCACCTATATGAAAAGAAACGCAAGTAAGATGAACTCTCTACTTAAATTCTGGGCATTTAAGAGTACCTATGAAGATCAGCACATTACCCGTTAACGAAACAAAAATGACTGATTGATACAAGACCTCCTTTCCCTGCACCTACAAGTTGACTGCAAAGCAATTATACTAAAGATTATTTCTTGATTTGTTCAAATTTATTGTGCTGGAACATGAGACAGACACATCAGACTACACTTGAAACTTACAGTGTTATTTACAAGGGACATTAATAAAAGCAACTACATTAAATAGTCTTTAAGTCTACATTGTCTTTTTCCCAAACACAAGAAGAGTCAGAGACTGAGCTTACTTTGATTGAGCAAGAACCCCTGTCACTTCTGCATATAAGTCTGCAATAATATGCACATTCCCAGTGTTGGTTCCTGAATACCTAAAGAGAAAAACAACAAAAAAAACCAAAACACAGTAAAAGCAAAAAAAAAAAAAAGCTAAATACAACTTTTTTCTTCTAAGCCACAAGCAAGTTTTAAATTACAAACAAAAAGTCTGTTCCACAGCAAGGCAGATTATTACCATATAAACAATGAAAATCAAACCTAAAATGTATGGGTGACATGTAAAGTGATTTCTCACTTCATAAGAAACATATTCTGGATAGGAAGTTCTCCAAACTCAAGACTTTTCTTATTCTGTCTGGCTATGTAAATCATTCTGTATATTCTAAGTAAAATAAACTCTGCCCTATATTGAACACAGCTGTGTTCTTTCAAGATATGTTTTCCATTTAAAGACATCAACCACTGCTCATTTACAATATTTTCACCAACATGTTACATGTGCAGCAAAGGAGAACAAGCACAACAATCAAGCACAGGCTGGAAATACACACAAAACATTTTAAAGCACACAAGTGAAACTTACCCTTCCTTATGTTTAAAGTGCTTAAAAGCCAAGTTTAGAACTTCATGTACTAATGGATCTGGCACTGGATGAACAGGTATCTGAAATGCAGATATCATTTATACGTATGTATGAAGCAAGTAAACAGTACCGTGAGATGCACCATAGAAATCTCTCCCACCAGTGTCATCCTTAGCTGGCATACGATAAAGATAATTCTGCAATACACGAACATTTACACAATCTGCATTGGCATTTTCCTAAATTATATTGCATGATGGCTCTTAGGTATTAAATTCATGACAAAATGAACCACAGTTAAGTAAATACTATGAATTTGTCATCAAAATTTATCAGACAAGGTTAACTATCCGTCTTTTCACACTTGCTATTTTGTGTGGTGTCACTACACCACACTACATTTTGAGATTTAATCTCAAAATGCAATTCATCTTGGTATAAAGAAAACAAACAAAAAAAAAATAATGCAGAAGTGATGATCATCTTCATTTCACACTTTCTGCAGATGAAAGCATTCAAAACATATACAAATTTTCCTAGCAATAAGTAACAATTTGGTGAGAACCAAAACTAAGCATTTATTAGAAGGCCCTTTTTTTTACTGAGGTTCTCTTTGACATCACCACCTTTCTCAGATTTAAAGGTAAACATCTGCTTTAAAAACCAAATGTAGTCTTTAAAAAAGCACTATATATGAATATGAAGTCATAATATCTTGAAAGTTTCAAAGCAATTTAGGTAGGGACTAGGATAACCCTACTACACATTACTGTTTAAGTGTTTAAGGTTTTCACTAAAATATATTAGATTATTCTCTTGTCTATAAAAAACCTAAGCATTTATTGAGAATTTCATACTCTTCTGCATCAAGAAAGCTTTTTGTTCAGAAACTTCTAGTTACTGGAACTGCCTATTTACATGCATATTGATACAATGAGCAACATGTAATTTAAACAAAAGATTTCTGCTCTTATATAGGTCATCTCTGACATCCTCTCACCATCTGCTCTGTGCCTATTACAGAAAGGGTTGCATCATATCCTTTGCATCCTCTAAAACCAGTTGTTAAGAATCAAAGAGTGATAGGACTTCCATGAAGAGAAGAAGATGGAGGTAATATGAATGTAAATGTGTTTATTGATAAAAAGCCATCTTTTCTGTGCTGTTGGACTGCCTAACTGCAGATTAACATTAGAGGCAGAACACACAAACCCTCCTTTAGATAACTTTTAATATTAATTAATATTAAATTGACCAAAAGACTCTCTGAAGTGGTGCATCTATGTTTAGTGGCCCACTGCAGATTCTTATCCTTATCCAGAAATATCCTTATCAGAAAAACATTCATCTTTGTCTGGAGCACATGGATGAGAGCCTCATCAAGCCTCTCTTCAAGACCAAACTTTGGCACCTCTCCTGACATCTGAATCACTCGCAACATGTGCTATACTCAACAGAAAAACTAGTACCCATTCGAAATACAGAAGCCACACATACAACCCTGCAATCCTAAACAATCTATTCCATTTTTCTTTTTCTTTTGCACTGACTGAAAATTTAGGCAGGGAAAGAGCATGAACTAAAGATTTTCTGTAAAACACTAACACATAAGAGTTTGATGGGTTTACTAATGTTCCCTACATATCTGTGCATGAAGTATGGGAACATTATTTTGGATTACTTGGTGTCTCAGAGAAGGAAAGGCAGCTCTTTCATATTAGTATTTCCCTTTTCCCCCTGTATCACAAACATACCATACACAACCACATAAACATAAATCTCCTACAAATTATTTGCAAACTAAAACAGCCCTTCCTTTACTTAGTAGAGGAAAAGCCAATTAATTTTCATGTACTTACACTTACAAGACAAACTACTTAAGTACCTGAAGTTTGCTCAATTCCACTTGTGTTTCAAAACGTTTCTTACATTAATCTTTTTCTCCTCTCAAAGAACATGAGAAAAAATGCTGCTGCTTGAAGCCAAACCCTATCCTCTTGTCCGAATACCCATGCAAAGTTTACATTAACAGAAACTGTAACATTATCTAACACGACACTGTAAGGCCAAGCAAATTTACATGCCCTTTCTAATATTTTTGAAGTGGCATTTTAATCTTGTCAATGACTGCACACTGTATTTCAAAAAACATTTAATAAGACAAAAGGTACTGAACACAAATAAACTTATTTTTTACAGTTTTTCTTTTTGCAGTACATGTAGTTTTCCAAGACATATGAACCGAAATAATGCAGACACGTAAAGAAAAGACAGCAGAAGCCAAAGGCTTTATGTAGCTGAGAGTATAATGACAGCCTTGCACTAGTTTTTAATATAAAAATTTAAAGGAGACAGTATAAACCAACTTTAAAAGCAAAATATTAATATTAATTTGACAAAGCAAAAGAGCTTACCTGTTTTAGAACCTCTATTAAAACTAAACAAAAAATGAAATCTACAGCTAAGTCCCTCCTTTCAAGTAGATAATCTCTTTCACGTTGTTGCTCATCCCTAAAATAAGAAATCAAGAACACAGGTATCATACACAAGACTGAACACAAATATTGCAGAGACAATGATTGCATTGCCTTTCATATAATCACTGTTGCACATGTATATAAAATGGATAGCTGGAAAGGGACCTGTCAACAACCAAAACAATTTGAAAAGGGACTAGCCTGGAATTACCAGTATCCAACTTCCCTCTGTATATCCAAACCAAAACCATTAAGTCACTTTATGCTTATCATCTAGTCAAATTGAATACACTGCCTCAAAGAAGGCTGTGCTCTTTCTACATGGATTTAGGTAATGACAGATCCAAATGCAATATCCTTGTCACAGAAGTACAAAGCACACAGTTTTTTCAGAAAGCACACAAAAATCAAACAGACTTCTGCAAGGAAAACTCTTACCCCTTTGATTTTGTGCTTGACCGAGGTCTGTATTCGTAAGATTCATCTTCTGTTCCATTTTGACGCCTGTACCAGTCAAACAAGGTGCGTAGTAAGGAGGGGAGACAGTGCTCTGCTACTGAGCTCATAGAGCTTATCAACTGAAAAAGAAGTAAGAAAAATACTTTAGCATGATAAGGCAATAAAAATCCTAGAGTTATAATCATTCTTTCAAATTGTTTTTTAATGGAACTTTACAAAGTGGCTACTTTATGTTCTTTTCACCTAGGACAATTACTGTAAACATTACACACTAAGTCCATTATTATAACAAATATTAGCAGACAATGTGTTCCAAAGCTCACAGGGATTACAGAACAACAAATTTGGATACCCTGGATAAAACCACTGAGAAAATAGCAGAGGTTTCAGGATGTCCCTGAATGTTGCTTTACATATCTCTGAAGTATACGTACCTCCACATCACAGAGGACAGACAAGACCTAACCCTCCTAAACTGAAGAGTATGTAACCTTCAAAAACCTGCTCATTTGGCTATTATACAAACAAAAATGAGAGCCTTTTATATATTCTATACTAATTTTAATACATTTGACTAATGGAGATCTCAAGCTATTTTTACTTTTGGCATAACTCCCCTACCTACTGCTTTCTTTCAGAAAACCCATACGAGTAGTAAACTGATCTGTGAAACAAACATGGCAACAGAAACCATTATGGAAGGAAAACTTCAAGATGTTATGAAACTTAAATTTTCTAACCTTTCTTTAACAACTTTAACAGCATTCCTAAGTGCCCAAACTTGGAAAGGAGAAGAATGACTGAAGACAGCCATTATAAACTTCCTTCCAGGAGGCAGCAGGGAGCAAGCAGATTCTCAAAACACAGGCTGGAAAAGGACAGTTACCACACTGCTCACGGATGCCATATATTAATTACCTCTTGCATCTTTCAAATAAGAGGTTTCAATAGAATCCATCCTCATGCCATAACTTATCTATCATTCACTATTTCAGAGAACTAATATAACATTATTTCTTTGTCCTCATTTGAAACATCTTGGGTTTTTTCACTTGACGAAGGGATGGGGACAGGTTAACCTGAGGGAAACCTCAGGAGGACCACTTTCAACCTTCTGAATGCTTTACTCAGCTTGTTAACCAGTCAATTAGTTAAGTTACAAGAATTAAATAGCATTCTTGAATCTCTGAAAAATCCTTTCATTATGTAAACAAATGGAGAAGCTTCCTCAAAATATATAAAATAGTATTCTTATTCTCTAAGCCCACAAAATTTTAAATTCCAGTACACAAAAACTACATTTGTTCCAGATCTGAATAGGAACCAGGTTTTTTTTTAATAGAATGATGAGATATTTTTTTCCCCCTATTATTATTGTCTGTCAATAGGACACTCACTAGAAAAAGATTCAATGGAAAAACTAGGCATGCCTGTTGCAGGAGGGGCACATACATTGAGCTAACTGCACAAAAAGATGCAGGCAGTTACTGCAGGCAACACAAAACCATAGCCTTTTTAACACAGAGAAACAGAAGGTAGGAATATTCTGTAGGATTATTACAATGCCACAGAACAAACGCTAAATGTTAAGAATGTCTTCATTCTTATACTAATACACGTTGAAATCTTTATGACTGCTTGCAAATTAAGTGTGTTTTAATCCTGTTTCTTTTGCACCGACACCCATATGAAAGAAATACCCAATCAACCAGTCAGCCTACATCAGACTTCTAGAAGTGGACAGTAAAAAATAGCCCAATGTTACCACTTTAAAAATATTCTGTGATTAGAAATAAATCAGTATATGGTGAAAATGAATGTGGATAAATTAAGATAATTTTTGGGTGTGGCTGGGGTCTGACAAACTTCCTTGGGAAAAAAATAATAGCAAAAATCTATGAAGAAGGAGAAGAGGAAAGAAAACCAAATTTGAGACACTTGTGGGCTACTGTTAAAACGCTTACATTTCAGTAAGCGGAAATATCAGAAAAAATAGAACTTAAATGATTTATTTGTACTGATAAAGCTTTGAAATATCTTCACTGAGATTTCATATGCAAGAAATGCCTCCTGTTTGCATTAGCTAGGGGTACTCAAACACCTCCATTGACCTCACTCTAGCTGTGAGCAGCAATCACAAGTTAAAAGCATTAATATATTTGAGGAAAAAACCCAGAAAACAAAAGAACAAACCTCTCTCATGAGTTACTAAACTGAAGATACTAGACTCAGCATAAAATCATCAGTGTAACTGGAACTCTTAGAATGAAAGCTAAACTTGATGAAGAAGAGATCTATGACAACCACGGCAATCCAAAATGTGTTTTGCCTTCAGAATTTACTGTCAATTCCCATATCCCAAATAACCTAAACACTGGGTAATACATTAATTTCTCTTTCTCTAAAACTAACGTATTCTCTTTCCCTAAAAACAATTATATATCCCATACATTGCGCAGAGCTGTGCTCATACAGCAGCTACACACACAACAGGATAGGAATAGATTAAGTGAACACTTCAGTTACCCTCTGCTGTCAATGTAAAATGACTCCACAAAGCAATTCTAACTCCCCTGCCCTCCTTCTGAACTGATGGGTTTATTAGCAGAAAAAAAAGAAGCAAGTTGCATTTTAAGCTTTACTAAACTTGGGTTTTGCTGCAAGTTTACAGAGTTTATTAATAATACTACCATTTACAGATGTTCCAGTAGTTAGGCAATTTACATTGTCTTCCACTGACACAAGCTGTGTCTGTGTCACGTGCAATGAAAAATGTCATTGGTAAAGTTCTAAACCCAGAAACTACTAGCATTATAATACATTTTCCTCTTGAAAAGTCCGTTTTACATAATAATTACTTATTTCCTGACAAGTTTTGCATCCTTAGCATTCTAATGAAGGCACTGGAATTACCAGGAAGATGACATTGTTGCTCACATTATATAGCTACCATGCAGAACATAAGCTATTTTTTATTTAAAATAATTACCATACCACTTGGATACTGAATTCAAGGTCATCATATAAAAACAAATAAGAATTTCTTATATAAGAAATACATATTATATTTCTTATGCATTTCTTATGTAAGAAAACGCTTTTATTTTAGCATTACATTATGCCTACATTGAAATCAGCAATCCAGACAAAGAGCTCCTGCAATATCCAAGAGGATAGGGCTGCACCAGTCATCGTGACATATATTTCAATTCCTCAGAGTGAAACAACAGATCCTGCTCAGGTCTTACAAGGCGACAACACATTGCTAATTGCTGCACATAACATACTCAACAGCACAGAGAGAGGTAAAAAGAGAGAGATGAAAAATTACAGTAAGATGCTAGAGACCAAATGCTGTGGCCAAAATCCTGATCCTGAAAACATTGCTCAAGTTGTGCCTAATCATGATCAAGTCTGAACCTCAGACACATCTGCCTTCAGTTACTGAGATGGCTAAGATAGGCTTCTGTGTGATCATAAAGTTTTGGTGTCTTAGGACAAAAGTAGGAAATTGCCAAGCTTGATTCCTACAACAAACAAAAAATGAAAACTAAAAGCTATTTCAGTTTCAAGCTGTACAAGCAAAAATATTTTAAGAACTGCAATATATGCTCTATCAAAAAATTCCTGTCCGGTAGCTTCTCGATGTGCTAGGAATGAAAAAGGGAAAGCGCTGGTACTAAAATGTAAAATTTTTAACAGTTCACAAGTGAAACAATATACAAATTTCCTTCCCATTTTCTAAAATTTCATTTCTTTCAGCTAAATTTATATTTTTGTTCCAAATAAGACCTCAAACGACAAATAGAAGAATTGCAATGTTTGAAAATTTAAAACTATTGATTATGCACACTTGGTTTTAACAGCAACCCTTTCGGTCTGGTTACGTTTCCAACAAAAATGACTTATAATCCCGTTTAAAAGCTATTTTACTTATTCATTGTAGGGACAGGTAACACTACATACCTTCCTCCTCCATCCCTCCTCTCATTGGTTACTGAGCTGTGAGAACAATCGTTAATTTGATACCTTCTAGTCCCCGAATCCCTTTTGTGTTCCAATCATGTTCTCCTTAGTCACAAAGTACAACACTTACTAGCTCAGACAAAGTATCAGTATAGCCACTTTTTAGACCTGAATTCCCAGCTCCAGGAAGACCTTTGGGTGAACAAGGTTGGCCCAGCAACAGCTCCAGCTTCTCTGCTGGATGCTGTTGCTGTGCACTCTCGATCCTCCTCACTCCCACGCTTTGCCAATCTCTTTTTTAATCTGTACTCTTCTGCACTGCTGGAGGATTGTTCTTAATAAAGGTTTCATGCATCAAGCAATGAAGAGAGAAGCAATCTTAATTCCTTTTGCCAAACAATTCCCTATCAAAATTCACAATCCTTGTCATCAATCAGGCAGCCATTCAGCTCTAACTCTCTAAAGCGATTTTTCAGGAGCATTAAAATTCAGATCTCGATGAATCCAAGGTATATTACAAATAACAAAAGAACAAAATAAGAATTCATACACATACACACACACATATATACAGACACAATCAAAACAAATTTTTGAAAGTACTTTGTATTTTCCGGAAAACTAGTTTATTTCTATATTACAAGATTTTAAAAGTCGCATGCTTTATTATTTTACTTCTCTTCATTCAGCCTATTTTTAGAACCTCTGTGTAGTTTAATACACAACTACTAACTAGTGATTTATAAGAAACATCCTTAACTGAGGAAAAACATGGCAATAGGAAGGGGGAGCCAGAGCTACCAGAAAAATTAGAAACAGTACTGATTTATGTATTTCCTTAGATAATTCCTATCATTCATATTATTTAGCTTTTGGTCAGCTTTAAAACAACTATAACATACTGCAGCTAACAAAGAATTTATACCCTTACCCATTTCCCTTGCTTACAAGTAAACTTCCATTTCGGAAATAATGGCAGCAGGTTAGGTTAGAAGATATTAAAAAGCTATGTGAGGTTTGTGGTGGTGGTGGATTTATTTTTGTTTTTCTTTGGAAAGAAAATTATACAACAAATATTACATGTTACTATTAGATTCTCTTTTGGGAGGAGGGAAAAAGGTGCATGGAAGGCTATTCATTGAAAAGTAAAGGCAAGTCCACAGATTTCATTGAAATGTCTAATATTTATACCCAAGTAGTAATGGAAAGCAGGTTATAAAAATTCAGCTGCAGAAGATATGGACAAACCACTAAACTTCATACAATAGATGTTATTCAGTAACAGTTAAGAACAGGAACAGGCAATTAATGAGGCTTTATCTGAATGACGCCTCTCCATTGCAAGCAAGTACTTATGGGACAAAATCATGCCCATACTACTGAAGAATTAGAAATACAGAGAATAGACAATAAAATGAGATTCCCGGTACAGTTCCCTTAGTAAGTGAAACAGAATTGCCTCACAGTGTGTCTATATTTGCAGTAAAGGACAAAGTTACTTTTTGAGTCTAACTTATGCCTTCTGTCATAGAATCAAAAAACCTTCAGTAAAAACTGTGTTGCTAAAATTAAATTAACTTTATTTGTTTATAAAAACAGAACCTCAAAGACTGAAAAAATAAGTGATAACAGAAATAAATTAGAACGTTTTATCCTCTACCAGATTTCAGCATCCTTCTTCCACCAGCTTTCACTGCCACCTTCAATTAATTAATCTATTCTAACAGTTTCTTACTTACTATCATATTCTACAATGGAAAACAAAATCTAACATTCAAGGTCTAAATCTTCTGACACAGATTCAGACACAGATGTTCCAAGTTATAACAACAGTGGAACCACAATCCTGCAAAAACAGAGCCCATATTAATCCAATAAAAGTTGCCTTCAATTACATGCCTCCTACCTGATCAAACTGAAGATCTTCACCTCTTTGAAGAGATCTGGACAAAAGCTTTTCCTGTTAAAAGAAAAACAAACATAAATTTCACAATGCAATTGACTGCCACCAAAACTAGATTTCTTCTTTCTCAGTTATATTACAGAACACAGAAATAACTTTTAATGTCAATGTTGGCGTTATTTTTCAGCTAGAACCATTTCTGAAGATGTGAAATGTATTCACAAAAACTAATTTTGGTAGCTAAACAGTAATAACATTAAAGACTAACAAACAGAAGATGTCAAAGACCTCTCCCAAACAACAGGGTCTACAGCAGTGTGCTCAACAGGGATAGCTGGTGGTGGGTGCCACGTGTAACTCAGAAGAAAGTCATTCCCATCCACATTAACAAGTGTATTCATGTTCATATATGGCAGCTCTTCTAAGTTACAATAATAAATTTTCAAATGTCTTCACAATTGTTCAGTGCATTTCTAATCTGCTCTTTCCTTGAACTGCAATGGAAAATAACTAGAAAAGCTAGGAAAAAACCCTAGAAAACTTAGTCCAAGAAAAAGGGAATGTTAATTATCGCTTGCTTTACATTTGAAGTAAGTTTGTAAGGTATAGAAAAGTACTAGAATTTAATTATTATAATACTTATCGCTACCAGTACCATAAGACATACTGCTCTGCTAAAAGCAAAGTTAAATTATATTCCTGGCAAAATAATTTAGTGAGGATTAAAGCATTAAGGAAACAATATACTCATGAAGTGTAACAGTAAACAGCAATTCTTACTAGTCACAGTGTAGAGTACCAAATTATACATTTACAAGAAATTCAAGTTCCATACCTTGATAGGGTAATCTGGAAAGTAAAAAAAAAAAAAAGAAGAAAGAAGAAAAAAAAAAAAAAAGGAAGAAAAAAGAAGGGGAAAAAGGGAAGAAAAGGGAAATAAAAATGAACACTGAGTCCCACACACTGGCTCTGAGGGTCAGTGATTTACAGTAAGCCAAGAGCAGCAGTAACAGCTTTAAGGCAACACTACGAAGCAGTAAGACATAAAAAGATCTGATGAGCATTTCTTGCTATTATAACAAATTTTTCACTACTCTTCACTTTATAATAGTATTAGTAAGTTCAAAATGTTACCTTTAACAAGAAAAGTAGAAAAAGTACTCAGGGTAAGGAGTTAATAGCTCACATGAGATTGCAGTAAAGCAAACAAAGAACTTTTATGGAGCAAGGTAAGTCCAGTAGCAAGCTGGAAAAGCTGTTAACTTGCCTGCTCTAGAATCAGCAACACTGATAGCCAGTACTGCTCTTAACAGTTTGTGTCTGGGTTAGCACAAAGTAACTCAGTAGCTTAGTATGAGACAACGCTCATGCTGTCAGGTTGTTAACAAAAACTTGGAAAGTTAAAGTTGCTTGGTGATAAATACTTGCAAGGCTGCAAGAAATAGTCTATATCTTAAACAGATAAAAATTCATATTGCAAGCAGCAGATCCAAGATTCCAAATGGCAGCTTATTTTTTATTGGCCTAATAGTAATCTCGAAAATACAACGTGATTTCTGACATTTTCTGCTGCAAGTGCAGCTGTATTTGGTGCCCAAAGGGACACAGCGCCTGGCAACTATTACAGCCTCCGAAAAACTTGAATTCAACATTGCCCAGGCAAAAAGCATTTGCCTGCTCTGAAAGTATAATTTGAAATAGTCAGATACCAATTCACAAGCCATCTTCACTTCCTAAAATCCAAAGAAAGCCACTTAATTATCTAAGAAAACACTACCATTTATGTATGCTTCCAGTATGCCTAAATAAATATTTTAAGAAGAAGGTGGTTTCAGGAAAATGCATTTAATATTCTGAAATAGCTCTATTTGTTGATCAACTGATTTATTAGTCAATGTTCCTTCACTGTGTATTCAAAAGCAAGGGGGAAAAGGTTTCACTTTCTTCTTTCAAATTCATATGATTCTACATGTAAAGTCTGTTCAAAATTCTGAAGCAGATACTAAAAGCTCCAGAAACAACTTTCAAAGTAGAATTCCCTTTTAACTAGCACTCCTTCCCTTTTTTAATAAGGAAATCCCTACTGTAGGTGAACTCATGTTATCTGTACTATGCTTTTAGATAAACTGCACAAATAATTGTTATCTTATCTACAAAGCAGAAACACAAGGAAGGTTCCACTCTAGACAAACACTGTATTGATGCTAAATAAGCTGAAGGAAAATAACTAGAAAACTATTTCCTGAGAAGACGGATAAGTGATTTTCCTGTAAAAAGATGGGGGAAATCAGGTTTCTTAAGTCTTCTTGGGATACAATGCCTCAACATACCGTATTTCCACCATAATACTACAGAACTATAATACAGATGAAAAAAACGTGGGTTTATTACATCCACTGCAAGTGGCTACACCCAAAAATTGCTAAGGAAAAGAATAACAAATCAAAGGGAAGTGAAATAATCTCTAAGTCTTTAGAAAAAGAAGTTGAAAACCATGTCAGTGGATAGCAAACTAACTTTAAGACAGTTCTGAAATTTTATCTTCCCTCACATATTCTACACTAATTGAGGTACTTCTGTACCTGAATTGTTGATATATTTTTAAGAGTTTCAGTATGAGAAAGAGTGAAGACCTTACAGGTTCATAACCCTCCCTATTATGTTTCCTCAGCATTAAGGATCTGAACTGTTAAAAGGTAAATATCACTGTAGTTAATGTAACACTGACCAAACAAAGGTGACATAACCAAACAATACTCTTGAACCCAGTCACAGGTTTATCAAGGCCTTTGAATTAGTTGTATGGCTTTAAAATTTATTTTTTCTAATATCTTCTTTTACCTCTGCTTTGTCATGGCCCCAGTCATCTCACATGATTAATAAAAATCTATCCAACAGCATAACATAAAGATTTGGAAACTTCAACCGAATTAATAATTTAAGATTTATTTTCCCGGCTTCCTAAAGTTCAGAAAGAGATGAAAACAATAGGTCTACATTTATCTTTTACAAGTGAAATGAAAAAAACCCAACACTACTCCATTAACCAAAGGGCAGTTTGCATGCATTGTGTAAAGGAGAAATGTCAACATAAGGCAGGCAGCAGAGATCAGGATGTAGACAAATGTGTGTGTGCTGTGCAAACAACTGCACCCATGGAAAAAGGTACCACCTGTTGGCCCCTCTCCAGTATTCCCTGGCACCACCCTCTGGTGGCTGGCACACCTCAGCAGGGTGGCTCAGGTGTACACAGCAAACTAGTGTACTTCTTTGTGTCCTCCAAGCTGCAAGAAAGCAAGCAGACAAGGGATGCTGCCTTGCCTCCTGCAGCCCACAGGCCGGGCAGCACCTGCATCCTCGGCCCAGCGGCAGCGCAGAGCACCGCGCTGAAGAGATGCAGTGTGCTCAGCTTTACTTCAGACAAGCTTTTGAAAGCACCTAGGCAACACCTGGAAAAGTGTACAGTGCTAGTTGGTATTTTCACGATGGAATAAAATCACCTGTGTTTGCTACAGCTTTAAATACTCTTGACATAAACATGAGAAAACCACAATTTAGTAAGTTAGTAGCTTCCTAAACTAACTTGGTGGCACCATGTTTAACTCTCAGCTTAAATTCTAACCATTTATATTTACATGTACTTGACAAAATACAAAATAATTCAGTTTATCACTAATCTTTTTCACTGGTATAGTTTATGTCACATTTGGGGAAGGCTGGTATCATTTCTCAGTGTCGTCCTTCTCAGCTGAGAAAGAGTATTTTTTAAGCAACAATAGACTGCATTTGAGCCCTTTTTCCTTTAAAACTATATACTAGTGCAAAGGATTTAGAATAATTGATTTTTTTTAAAAAATGTAGTTTTATTTAATTTATTCACAAAAAGGATGATCTTCCTTCCTGTCATTACACTTACTACTTGAACCATTTACTTTAAGCATTTGCTGATAAGCTTTTTCTGTAACTTTGGAAACTCTGAGGTATTACAATTCTACAAGCAAAGAACTCTTAATTAAATTAGTAAAAGGAAAGTATGTAAGTAAATTCACAGCCAGAGAAACCATTCAGTTACTTTTAAAAATCAAAAATCAGTTACTTCTAAATGAAACCCATACATCTAGCCAAAATTATACCAACTCCCCCACCCTCAGGTGCTGTATTGATCTGCAGTTAACTTTTTTTTTTCCATTTATTTTTTAATTTATTTTTGCTCTTCCACTGGCACGTTCATCTTGATGTTTTAAAAATGTCTAGCTCCTAACTTTAATTGGCCTGGCTTCAAATTCTCTCTAACAGCTTCAGCCAACAGCCTAGCTTAATCTAACACATTAAAGATTTATGTAACACTGTATATATATATTCCAGATTTTTGTTTGTAGCCAAGTCATTCCACAAAATCAAATCACACTAAAATGGTAAAGAGCTTTCCTCTCTTCCATTAAGGCCTTTTTTCCAATCACAATCAGTGCCCTTCCAGTGTCCCTTCAGGCTGTTATCTTTCTTTTTAAATTTCATACACTAGAACTGAATATTCAGTACTTTAATACAAAAATAAACCTGCTTTAGTATTAAAAAAACTTTTAGTATTTCCTTTTGGTGAGACACCTAAGGATTTCCTTCTACCTCTTTATGTTACATAGGCTCACACTGTTTCACTTTTCCGCCACTTTTGGCACCTCTTTTAATTTTCTGGTTTTCTACATAGTCCTTCCTTTCCACCAATATAAAATAAGGAAAGTTGGCTACACATATAAATTACATTTGATCCATTAAAATACATTTTGTTTAAAGCAATTCAGCTTACCAAATGAACCCTGACAAACTGTTTAAAACCTTCAGAAATGATGACTCTAGCCATATAGTTTCTTATTTTATCCCAAAGAATTTTATATATACAGTATACACACAAAATATTAATTTCAGAATCTTATTAGTAAAAGATTCATGTAATCACCATAAAACCTCACCAGACAACAGAGCTGGGAATTACTTTTCTTTGAAAAGCGCATCATTTCATTAGTTTCATGGGGTTTCTAATTTCTAATCTGCTGGGTTGTGTCAATTTTGTATGATTAACAGACTTAAAAACAGTTATTAATTAACAGTCAACAGTGTAGCAAGGAGACACAGCCTGGGATTGTTGTCAGAGGATTTATTTAATGTGGGTAGGGACAAGTTTTGCAGCACAAGTGAACTCCAGGGCTACTATACTTGCCTTGCTACTAGTATTCCACTTAGGAGATTTAACTCCAAACTATTTGTGTCTACAGAAAAAGCCCTCTTCAGCTAATCTCAATTACAGACAGTCTGTATCACTCTGTCCAAGCACCATCCTGCCAGTATGTTTAGCAGATGAATGGAAAGGGAGCTGAGGGAGCAGCATTCGGCACACAGATGAGGAGTGGAGCTCCCTGCCTCTCCTCCCACAGCGTTACCTCCCCCACAGCTCACATCTCATTTCTTAGCCAGGTACCCTTCACTACTTGTGTGCCTCTTTTGCTACAAAGTTTCTGTGGGTTCTTATGAACTCCTCCTGAATACATGACTCCTCTGGATGTCTCTAAACAAACAGACAAGCTATGTTTAAGTTACAGGCTTGCCTGGTGCACAAAAACATACGTGTAATGTATACGTAAGTTAGGTGCATATAAAGAAATCTTTCATTTCCTTCAGCTTTTGATCTACTAATAGCTATAGTTGAAGATAATTCCATCAGTGACCCCACAAAACATGTTTAGCCCCATTTTTGTGTTCTTTTGGACTGCTTCTTAATAACATTTTTTCCTGAAGTTTCAAAACTGGGGCTCAAGTGCTCACATATGCACTTCTGCACAGGAACACTTCAGAAAGCAGAAGTTCCAAACAGAAACCTTCTGCGAGCCGGCCTTCAGTAAACCGCAGAGTCTCAGCTACTCAACAGATTTCCAAGTTTTAAAAAAAAAAAAAAAGTTGGGTTTGTTGTGGGTTTTTTTCCCCCAGAGATTTCCAAATTAAAAGAAATCCATTTATTTCAAGATCATGCAGTCTGGATGACCAACAGAATTGCATTTCTGCCTTATCTGCAATATATGCTGATTACTTTGGAAAACAAACCAAATGCATCGTCTCTTGGAAATATATTGTCCAGCTATTATATTACTTCAAAGAAACATTAACAGGAAACACACTTCACAGTATTAATGAAGGAACACTTTTTGTTGCTGCTATTTCCTTTTATAACTTCACAGAACTTACGGATACTAAGAGGTCTTGTTTCCAGTAACTACTACATAACGGTTTTAACACCAGTCAATAAAACATAATCAAGTAGCAAGCATGTTTGCAAAAGCCTGTTTTTTCTTTGAGTAATCCCTTTGAAAAGTCAGTATCTGGGATGTTTGTTTTTCAGTAACCACACATATGATAAATCAGCCTATTTTAGAAAAAAAGCAGGACCATTTCACAGGATACTATAAAAAAAGGGACTCACCAAAGGTTCAGCCATTACAAGTTCAATTTTCTTTTCAGCTTGAACAGCAAATTCAGCAAAGAGGCTTTTGATGACATACTCGCCAGGTTTGACATCAGGATCAATAGTAATGTTAGACATGATGATGCCTCTCTTCTCCCAGGTGGAAACAACACTCGGAGAAACTCTACGTTTATTTACTCTGCTGGGTGGCGCGGAGGCTGCAGGAAAAAAAAACAAACAAGAAAAACACCAAGCTATAAAGCAGAGCTTTTAAACACAATCCTGTTACTTTCCCGTTCATCACAGACACATTTTCACACAGCAAATTCTCTAAACCAAAACAAGGAAATAACTAGCTGTAACATACAACAAGATTTTGTTTCTTTTAATTATGTGGGAATTTCTACTCAAGTTGCATGAGGGTTTACAATGTAGCTCATTTTTGTTTCTGATAAAATGCTCTATGATGACCGTGATAAAGATTAGAGCTTTCAACATATGGTGCCCTCAGTTCAAGTATGACTAAAAATCAAAATGTTCAATGTAAAGGGTTACACCGAATAAAGAGTTAAAATATAGGGTCCCCCTACATTGTGAGAGGCATCTGCTTGATTCCATTTTCATAAATCATGCATGGAGTTCAAGTTTCTACTTGGTGTTCAAATATCTTCAAGAGAAATATTTCCTTGGTAGTTTTTGTCAGTAACCTGATTTTCCCAACAAGAATGCAGACTCTTTCTAGACATGTCATGCTAACTAATCTTACCCTCTCTAGTCACAGAAGTTTAAAGACTTGTTCCTTATAAGAAATATTAATTAATCAGTATAAACAACTCTGGATATATTATTCTCATTTGCTAAGAATTAAAGCTTTCAGCCTTATACTGAAATTGTCATATATGAAATTTACACAGTTATCCACCTCTAATTTCATTTTTCTTCCTAAGTACTCATTTATTATCAAAGCTGCCAGAAATTTTAATTAAATGTTAATGAAAACCATGTTTCAGAACACACTCACACATGAGTTTAACACACATAACAATTAGAGTAAATAATTGCAATTCTTGTCTTATACACTGTAAGTCAAAATAACTGTTGACATCTCTTAAAGATGACCCTGATGTACCCAGACAGGTCTGGTATTTCTCTACTATATTCTTCCATAACGGTAGAGGTTATTTTTTACCTGATATTAGGAATTGATATTAACAATTCTTATCTACTGATATTAAGATTTTATTTTCCTAAGACAGTCATAGTCTGAGCCTGGTGTCAGTCTATTTCATTGTACTACATCTCACAATTTGTTCAGGTAAGCTTTTTTAAGGCTTTTTGCAGGTAAAGTGTGAGGAGATGCACTTGGTCTGTTTTGCTTAACTTGCAAATTTTTTACATGTTCTCAATTTTTACATGTGCAAACCCTATTAGTTAAATATTATTTTACTTAATATTATTTAATAATACAACTTTTACTTAAACATTTTTTTCAGTGCTCAACTTACTTATACTTATGAAATACTGGTTGCCATGGAGACCAAACCTTTGGTACTTCACATCTGCTGAAGTTTGAGTCTCTGCCATTTATCATTTCTTCTCTCAATTCAGAAAGTTACATCTTATGTAACATAACGCAGACTTCCTCAGCTTCCATTGAAATTTATCATTTATCAAATACATTTCTGCAGCAATTCTGCAGGAGTGAAAACTGAGCATCCCCCCCAGCTACCTTCGCTTCTAATCAAAAAGGAAGGTTACCTTGCATAATGCTGGGAGTACTACATATGACCTGTTTTTTTCTCTATGTAAACTTGCTGTTCAGTTGGAGTAATGTATGTATTTTCCTGTAGATAACTGCAGTATGCCTTCTTTGAGGCTGGAAGGACTTGCCAAGGTCACACAACTGAGTCCCCAGGAACTGGGGATAACATGAAAACAACATGCAAACACCACACATGCCATAAAACATTTCTGAACATCCTCAAACACGTCAATCTAGCAGTTTGATCTCATTAACAGAGATCCTAAAAGACATGGAAAAGCATGTCCCCACATAGTCCAGGCAAGAGGACATCATGATCTAGATTGCCACAGTGGAAGTTCACTAGATGGAAGTACAAAAAAGCATTAAGAAACAGAACAAAGTACATGCTGCAAAACAAAAATCACAGCCCAAAACATTTGACTTCAAAGAAAATAAATTCGCATCCCACATCTGATGACTGGCTCATCCCTCAGTACAGAAGCATAAATGTGTCAGGCACTTTAAAAAATATTTAATTTCTTTACAATGTCTACATTCTCCAGCATCTGTACTCTTGTCATCCTTAAGCCCCAGTTCTTCCAAAGGCAGTCCAGGAGACAAGAGGGATGTGTTGTGTGTCAAGAATGAGAGTGCAGAGGTTTGAGAAGAAGTGAAAAGAAGGAATATATCCTTCCTTGCCACAGTAGGTAACAAACAGAAATACCAGCTATGAGATAGGCAAAACAGAAAAATATTTCAATATAGAGATTTTTAAATCTTTAAATTTTTAAAAAACTTAAACTTTTTAAATTTTAAGTTTTTAAACTCTCCTTTCAGCTCCATCTGCAGAAAAACAAATAAAAATTTGAGTAGCTAAAGACCAATAACAGATACCACGCATTTCTACATAGGCAGTTGCTTCTATCCTAAATATGAGTTTCTAAGAAAGCTGAAGCTGTGTTCTGATCAACAAATTAGATTCTCTCATTTTAAATCACACATTGAAGCAAACAGACTGGAAAGAAATGAGAGGGTTTAAATCTCCTTTTGAATATCACTAGCTATGTCTGGTCAGAAGAAATTTAGCAAAGCAGCTGCTTCAGCTCATTCTAGACTTACCTACTGGAGTATGCCATAATCCTCCCATTAGCCAGACTGAAGGGAACATGCCAGAGCTCCAGTCCATTCCCACTCCTGAAGAGTGAGAAGCTGATACTCACCAGCTGGTTTTACTCTATAGAGAAACTAAGGAAGACTGCTGGGCTCCTTAATTCAAAACTATATTTAGATTTACTTTATGTAGGTAAGACTCAGTAGTGTGTTTACATAATACATTTCTATCCTCAGTTTTCAAAATATCACCTTCAAAAAGTCACTGTCATTTAAGAATCAGTAAAACATTGAGAGCTGATCATCTTTGAAGTACTATCTTTACTTCATGTTAGTAAGTTAATCTTCCGTAGGGGACCATCGTAGTGTGTTAACTTTCAAAACCATAAAATGGTTTCTCTCAGTAAGGATGAAACCCCAAGGTTGTCTAGACTGACCTAAACCCAGGCAAATCCTCTCCCCAGGCTCATGGGACATCATAAGGAATGGGTAAACTGGACAAAAATCTAATGTTGGCAAGAAAAAAGAAGCAACTAGACCACAACCCAACTATCTCCCTTAAGTGCTGCAGAAATTTCAGTGCAAAGCAGAGGGCATGACCATGAAGCCACAGAAATGTGGTGCCAGGACGGCCTTACATCCACCAGCAACGCCACAGACACTGCTCCTTGGCTACAGTTTCACACACCCCTCTTCAGATGGCATAAACTGCAGTACTGTCAAGGGCTGCAATCCCTCCCAACCACCTCACTCCCTGTACCACCCTCCTCCTGTGCAAGCAAACACAAGCGTGCAGCTGTGCAATGAACTGAACTGAAAAAGCAGCCTGTGTATTAATTATTGTCCCCATGCTAATTTTACACCATCAATTGTACAATGCACATACCACACGTACATGTCTGCCAGCACAAAGAGGAGAGTTAATGCAAGGACAAGACTTGCCTTTTTACTCTTGCAGCAGCAGAACAGAGTCAAGGCTATCCTACAGTCATATGTGTTCCTAATCTCAGTGTTCATATGCACACGCTCTTCAAGTGGTAATAAAACTATTCCATAGAATAACAAGGGAAAACTGTCAAACTGAAGCAATTATAAACACTGCCACAAATATCTTAGTTTTGCTAAAATGCCAGAGTATGCAAAAGGCAGAAAAAAATTACTAGGATGTATTTTCATCCATGAACTTGCTGAGGACTTTAATTCATGACAGCACTAATGGTTCACATTAATGACCCTTGCCTTGCATATGGCAATGTTCATGGTTTTATCTGCTTTGTAAAACTACTAAGTTAGTTAAACACACACAGAAAACAAACACACAGGAGGGAAAAACAGGAGGGAGCTTGACTGTGTTTAATAAGAAGATATATAACAGTTCCTTAGAGAAAAGACAAAATCTATTATCAGATTTCTTAACTAGGTCAAACAACACTGTTATCTAATATAATTATGTTCAGTGGGATTCATTTACTCATGAAGCTGCAATCGATAACATTGTAGGAAGGGTCTATGTGGATTTTAAATATGTTTAATTGGAAAAAAAAAATCTCATTATGGGACAGGATTAAGTAATTTCTTTCTGCTATTCTTTGCCATCACAGCACATGTCATTCTTTACTCTTAGCTGCCACAGAAAATGCCTGACACACAGTTTTGAAGCTTCAAAACATGGACCACTCTACAGAACTTCAGATGAAATCTGGAACCAGAAACCATACCACTTGCAACAGTTCAAAACTAAAAAACTATTTTCATAAATCACTTGAAAACAGTGAACATTATTCACTTGAAACAATATCCTGTTTGTTTGCTCTGATGTGAGCTACTGCTACGTGGGAAATCTGGGAGCAAGTGCAGTAAGGAAATCTTTGTTAAACAGTATTGTTTGGTTGCTAGGGCCACACCAAATTGTTTGGATAGTTGCAAGGAACAGTGAAACAATACAAAGGATAATTAGACAGACAACACACTCCTAGGTCAAAAGGCAACATGCCCTGATGTATGCTAAATGAGAAACAAAGTTGTTTCATGTTAAACACAAGTGTCCAGGACCAGGAAAGGTTATTTGATACCAAAGTTGGTATTAAAGAATACTATTTTTATCATCCTGCTTCTCTCTGCATAGCCCGAATGCATCGAGTATTTGAGGATATAAGTAGCGTCCTATTTATCAAGGAGACTATTCAGTATTCTCACAAAGCAGGCGTCAAAAGCTAACAAACACACCCCAGCCTCTGACAGTTGATGAGTTCATTTTCCTTCATAGCTAATACAAAACAATGAGCTTTAGCTTTCATACGTATTTTTGGGTACTACTTTACACTCAGCTGAGTGTTGGCACTTCATATGTTCTTTAAATAGTACTTTCTAAGTTTTTCTTGGTTTTTTTGCTTTAACTGAAATTTGATTTCAGTTGCTGCTGCTTCTCATTAAGTTGAAATGGTCAGACTGAAGCAAAACTTCTATCAGGTATCTCCCCTCTTTCAAGATACCTGAAAATGCATCTTGAATTATTTTATGGATTTTTAAAATAAAGTATCCAACTATAAAATAAGCTTACTCAACATGCTTTTGACGGGCTTCCATAGTTTTTATCAAGCAGATTATATTCTTAATTACTATTTTTAATTCATTGCTAAAGTAGTAGATCATTTTAGACAACTCACCTTTAACAATTAAGGTTTTTACTATTATTTTTGCAGTATGTGTACTTTCACAGGTACTCTATATTTCCTGTGATACTTGTTGCAGATTAAAGCCTGCATGTCCAACTGACAATAAGATAATTTCCAAAGACTAAAAATATTACACGTGGTTACTTAAAGGAATTTTAATTAATCTCCTTGTCTTCTACTCTGATAACATCTAGAACATTTTATCCTCCCTCACAGTAGTGATATTAATATACATGGAAACATATCTGTAGTGATTGTTAAGAATGTTTCATAACAACAAATCTTTAGTTATTTTACCAAAGGAATAA
Source organism: Lophotriccus pileatus (assembly GCA_035583135.1). Classification (NCBI taxonomy): domain Eukaryota; kingdom Metazoa; phylum Chordata; class Aves; order Passeriformes; family Tyrannidae; genus Lophotriccus; species Lophotriccus pileatus. The sequence goes on along the minus strand of JAWWES010000133.1, from coordinate 46,812,371 downwards.
TTTTTTCCTAATAAGGACGTCAATGCTCAAAAGAAATGGCAACCTATTCAGAACCATCCCCACAAATTATGAGTAGAACCCAAACGTAAAACCTAGATTTCATGGGTCCCAGATCAGACATCTGTTTTCTAGAGCAGACAACTTCTTCAAAAACTTTAACATTATTTCACAATTCTAAAATTCCTGTTGATCATCAGCTATCTATCTTTCCAAAGTCCCCTTACTTCTACCAATGGAAAAAACCTTATGACTTGAATGAAAGAAATAGTGAATAGCTTTATGAACACAGTGAAGTTCACCACATGCTGCTCTAACAACTGGTGCACATTCCAGATCTCAGCCTCCAACCTACAGACAAATATAAAAAAAGAGCCATTCTGACTTATATCTCTTGGATTTCCTTTCAGAGTGTTGATGGGAAGATGGAGTTGCTATCCCTTGATTCCAGCCAGTTTACCTGGGTTGCTGAAGCATGTGATGGCACATCAGACCAGCCAGGTCTACTTTACTGGGTTTTGTCCAAACTATATGTAACAGTACCAACCACTGCATGAAGCCTGTCCACAAGCTGGATTCGCCACTGCCCTCCCAGCTCTAGCCGTACTGAATCCCTGCTGGCCTCACGCTCATCCAGCACCCCAGCACACGTGGCTCCAGATGGTTTCTTGGTTCACCAGCATCACACAAGTGCTGGAGTCACCAGTCATTGCAGTGATAGATAGCAGTAGATACTTCTGCATTATATTGCATTTATCCAGCCTTTCCCCTTTATTTCATTAACATTCATTTACCAGCAAGACGTTACTGTGCTAAGAGATTACAATAAAAGAGAAGACATTACAGACCTGTAAAATATATACTCATTTTAAGCACATCCAATTATATACAAATGCTATTCTGATTTTTCAGTTATGTAAATTATTCTCAATAATGTGCTCAGATGGACCAAGATAATGAGTTTCTGCTCAATACCATTTTCTGAGGCATTCTTAGAAGGTGCTTAAAAAAACCCATACCCAATACAAATACTAATCTCAATACTGGTACGTAAAAGTGAAAGTGAAGGGACAGGCACAGCAGGCTCCTGAAAATACAGCCATGTCACTTTACAACATAAACTAAATAATGTGAATAAAACCCACAGTTGAAATTAAGTATCTGCTAAGGGCCACTGACCACACATTTTCATAGAGTGTGACACCTAGATATTCCTTTGCTTTACATAATACACACCTACTGATTGGGAACACCACAAATACAGACACAGTGGCAGAAACTGAAATCAGTCCAAATACATTAGAATATACATGACCAAGAAAACAAAGCTACTCTTTCCCCCCTATTTCTCATATCTTAGTCTGGATGTATAGTTCCTATACATCCTACTATTTTCAGTTCAGACTACATGACTCATTTATCCAGTAACATGAGCTATGGAATTCTCTCCTCCTTTTCCGTGTTTGCAGTATACTGTGAATTTTCTTTGGAAGATGTTTAACAAAGATTTATGGTTCCACATGTGTCCAATTACACTACATGTTCAGTCAAAGAAGGACTATTATCTCATTAACAGGCCACATGGACTAAGCCCAGACTGCAGATCCTTACTCACCTCTCTCTCTCTCTCTCTCTCATTTACTAATTTTAAGTGGTTTTGATGAAAATAATTAAATAACCAGCAATAGTAGCTGGTACTTCTGTCATGCATTTATGATATGCATCACATGTTTGTAAGATGAATGGATTACCTAACTGTGAAGTCTAAACAGGCTTACAACTGGCTTAGTTCAGCAATATGGCTTAATATAATGTTTGTAAAGCCAAGTCAAACCTTTCAGCAAGAGGAAGTTATATGTGTATTGATAACTTCCCCTCCATGTCTAAATCGGAACTTAAATTTTACTTCTGCAGTAGAAATATTTCCCTATTTACAATTTATCTAAGGAGCTTCAGATATGTTTATATTCATTTTAGCTGAACTCTGGAACAAAGAAGCATAAATGAATGCTGCAACAATAAACAGAAGATAAATTTATTTCAACAAGTAGCTAATTAACCATATAGCTGTAACATGGTAACATGAAGGATACTCTGGGAGAGAATACAGAAAGTCTTTTTGAGTTTATTGTGGGAACTTGTACTACAACAGCTGAGCTTTCATTTGAACTTAAAAAAAAAACAAACCACAGAACAAAAACTTCACAGAAATCTTCTGAATTTTATCATAAAGATTATCTTTCTACCCCAATAAACCTGAAAATCCTTTCTTTACAGAAAGTTGACTCAACTTAGAAAACAGCTCTAAATTGTCTAGCTACAGGTACTCACATGAAGCTTGTTTTCTCCTTTCAAAACCTCTGAAAAGACAGGCAAGGACGGTAATAGATACATTACTTCCTGCCAACACAAAGATGCAGCACAAATTCTAAGGTATAAACCCTTATCTGGCAATATCCGGTTTTCTAGGTATCTAGGCCAGATTACAACCCCTTAGCAGTCTTGCTGCTACAGATGATCCTCAAACTTGAAGCTTTGCCATATAACTTATAACATATAGTTATGTCCTTACAAAGATTCAGTAGTCTTTTCCCCCACTCCTCTTAATATCTCTGATCATTTCATTCTTAAACTGTAGCTTTTACATTTTCCTCTGGCACAATGTTTTCTAGAAATGTAACCAGTCTCCCACAAAGGAAAAAATGAAAGGGAAGTACATTTCAGTAATATTGCATCAAACTTAAAAGTGATATTTTTATTATTAAAAAAAGAAACCAACCAAACCCCAAACATTTAAGTTTAGAAGAAAACTTCTCCATCTTTTCCATACCTGTGAATATAGTCTGATAGGTATGAAGTGAGTTCCCCGTGTGTCAAACACAAAAAGGCCTTGAAAGGTCTCTTTCCCTTCTGAAGCCCCCCTCACCATAATCTTCTGTAGATGTTTTCCTATATTCTCTGCCATGTTGCACCTCTTCCCCTTTTCTGTACTAGTATTCAGGCACTCCTTGAGGAAATATTGTGAAGAGAACAGACATTCTTCTTGTCTAGCTGCTTTAATGGCTGAGCAAACTCTAACCAGCAAATATTGCAGTCACTGTATGGGACTTCATCTCTTGTAGTCCCTTCCCCACTTTGAAAAGTCTCAAAATAAAACAGGTATTTAATTTCCTCCCTGAAATTCTAGAACAGACAGAATAATAAAATAAATGACAGAAGTAAAATCAGGAAAATATTTTTAAATACTTATTTTGCCTAAATTCAGACACATGAGAAGAGAGAAACTGGGCTACAAATTTCTCCAAGTAAATCCTTCTGGCTTTGCCACTATGGACTGTGGTAGTCATTTCTCTTATCTTCATATATAGGTGAGAAGTAGCAACACCACAAAATGTTCTTTCTAAACCTCTATCCTCACACTGTATGTAGAGAACCTGTTTCTCTACAGAACTGGCACTGAACAGAATAAACAACAGCCACATGCATAATGTACAATCAATTAAATCAGATGGATGAGTATTTTATATTTACAGAAGAACACAAAAATACTTTTATTAAGAAATTTAATGATGGAAAAAGGTCAGCTCTGACATTCAGGATGGTGCCAGGATACCCAGGGCAGTCAGTCAGAAATAGACTATTAATTGTTAGTGGGCTCTGAGAATGTTGGATTTGACAGCAGAAAGGGCTGTTAGAAGCTACAGTCCCAAAGATATTGCTGAAGCTCATCTGATCTCTAGAGCTGTGTCATTCTACCTTAGTATGGGATGACAGGGCAGAATGTCCTACCTATGGTGCAAGCAACTACCATGGCAAACAACAAATTTAAAATAAATTAAAAAAAAAAAAAGTCAAAAAACTTAAGACAAATTTTATATATTCGCATTTTTTTAAATCCTCAAGAACTTAAGAGCTAGGACATAGATGGGAAATACTGGCTGAAATTGCTATGAGCATATGCAAGAAATACAACTCATTATGTGACTCACTTTACAGAGCCTTCTATGGTAGACCATGCATGTAGATTACTATCAGACAGGAAAAAAAGAAAAATTAAAAAGTAATTTTGATAGCACAAGATGCCAAAAGACCAAACCATACACTCTGGAAAACAATGTGATACAGCACAACAACTGGAGAGGGAAGAGGAAATCAGTTTGAACTCAATTGTCTCAAGTCCTGCCCAGTCACTCTTGATTACGGCATGCCATCAGGAAATCCTGACCATTAAAGTGTCAGACCATTAAAAATGTAGTTTATGTAATTCCTTTTCTAGAACAATTGCCAGAATAAAAAACCTCTCCAGGTAAAATATTTTAATTATAAATCGTATTTTGCATTTCATAAAAATCTTTACTTAGGAAGAAGTGAGATTTATTTAATAGCATACTTCCAAACTACTAACATATTTAACATGCTTTGATTCACTAATTTACAAATTTTGCATTCCCTCAAAAAAATAACCACATAAGTATAAAAAAATCCTGAACTTGCTTCTTTATTTCCAGTGGGGCTGGATCAAGGGTTGGACTTGATGATCTCGGAGGTCTCTTCCAACCCACTTAATTCTATGATCCTATGCTCAATGTTAGGCTTCTACAGCACTGCAAGTCATACCTTCGGTAACGATGCAAATTCAGAAGAAATTCTATTCCAGTATGATTAAAGTGCCAAAAAAAGCTTACAGTACTAATTTTAAAGGGCAGTATCTGATGCTTATTTTTTATTTAGCTTTATTGCTGCAACAGGCACAAAGATTTCAATTTCCCATTGAATATGGAGAGCAAGGAAAGAATTGCATAAAATTGGCTTGTTCTCTTAGTTCTTCTGATTCACTTGCACTTTGGAAAATGTGAAACAAGCCACCACTAAGTCTTGGCCAGTAGTATTCTCTGGCTTTCATGGGGACCTGTAAGCTCAGGGTCATCACCATACCATTCATAGTTACCACGTTTTTAGATGGTACTGTGCATTCATGTAACAGCAGAGAGGCCATAACTCATGAGAGCACCACATAGCTTTCCCTCAGTTCTACCTTCTGGAGTTTCTTATTTTTTAGAAGTTTCCAAGGGGGGTGCAGATTCCTATTGCAAAAATTTAAGCTTGCTGGGGGCACTTTGTTTACTCTTAACTCTCTCTCCTGGCCGATGTGACTCCAGTTTGAGAGCCACAGAATGACAGCCAACTTCTCAAGCAACAGGTAAGTGTCCTGGTAAACTTGTATTCACACTTTTTTCCCCCATGATCTTTCTGACTGGTACAGAAACCATGCCCTGTTCAGCCCACAGGGGTGAGGAAAGTGTGGCAAAGAACAGAACATTTGCTGCTACAGGTAAATCCATTTTCGCCTTCCTAGGCTATCAAATTGAAGGCTGCACCAGGCTGGAAACACACTGATGCTCTGAATCCTGTGTTAAGCATGAGCTTAACAAAGGCAATAAAATTATATCAGTGCTAAGTGATGTTAAACTAAAAAGCAGAAGGGAGGCAAAAGCAGCAGTGGAAAGACACATCAAAATGACGACAGTCTTTGTTAACAGCAATCAGAAACCTAAATACCTTATCTCTTCTCTCCTACTTCACATTTCACTAGAAAAACAGAACTCCACATCCTCAGTTTGAAGACTTGAGGATACAAAACTATCCTATTTCTGCACTGTACTGAAAGCAAAAACAATGTCAAACTGTCGAACAAATTTATGCTCGATGCTATTTCCAAAAAGATTGTGTCGGAAGCCAAAAGCTTTTGCAAAGAGCTCTTTTGCAAAGAGTTCTTTTACAGAGCACAACCCAAGGTAGTTTGTTTAGCCTTCCCTCCCTTCACTGCCTAATTATTCTTTCCTTGTGAGAAGAGGGCAATTCCAGCTTCCCGTTGAAAGAGGAAAATACTTTTACTCATTATCCTCATTATGCTCATTATCCTCAATTATCCTCATTAATGTCAAACTGATACCTTTCCTGAGCAAATGCAAAAAAGTAATGAATGCTGGCAGTTTTGCAGCAAAAGTCTATTTTGGAAAAGGACTCTGGAACATCAGTTATAAAGTAACCAAGAACTTCAAAACATGTATTATTTACTTAAAAAGGGGAAAAAAAACCCACCCAAAACAACTTCTTTTAAAAAATCTATACAGAAACCAACAGAATTTCTTTAATATGCTCCAATAGTATTTCAGATGAAAAATATTTCTCCAAGTTAAAGCTCAAAACCAATACAGTAGACCAGACTGGGTCCATTACAGAGCATTTTCACATCTCTGTAAATAACCGACTAGTGAAGTACTCAGAAATATTATAATAGTATTTCTGATATCAAGGTATAGATTGAAAATTGAGGTGTTAGATTAAAGCTAGACACAAGGATTAAAAAAAGCAAAAGAAGGATAAACTAACAAATACAGTCAAGCATTTGATCAGGGATAGAATATGCCCATGCACTAAATATCAATTTCAGAAAAGAACAACTGTTCTACACTCAGATTCTGTCAGCTTTGCCTAGTACTCCTCCATACAAACATATGAGCTGAAAAGGAAAAGAAATCAGACTTAATCTGTCACATTTAACACAAACATGTCACGGAGGGAAAAACAGAAAAAGAGAAATCAACATTTTCAAAAGTATATTCTTACAGTAATTTTGCCAAGGAATCAAAAAAAAAAAAAAGAACACAACCAACAAACAAACCCAATTTTTTGCACACCTAGGTAACTACCTAAATTTAATGGTAAAAAAAATAAATTATCTGAACATTTCCCTGAATAAAAGGTTCTGCCCTGCACTGAAGGGATCAGTTCTGAAAATTCAACTCTAATGGGTTTCAGCTCTCAGTAGAAGTATCCAAAGAGTTATCAGCACATAGGAGAGGCTGATTATTTTTCAACTAAATATAAATGTCCTTGTGTTGGCATACACATATCTTATAATGTAGTTGTAAATTCTGTTTTTAAATTAGGTGCAGTTAGTTGTCTGTGTTTTTCTGTTTATCAAATATACTCTTCTGAGCCAAGTCCTTTCATTCATCTAAGTCTAAAGAAAAACAGCAATATCAGCTGCTTAATTTAGTGATGGTCTGGGACATCTATTTTCAATTTTTCTTGAGGAAAAAAGTTTGATGAATATGAAAATTAACACTTACATATAAAATTTAGGATTGTTCACTAGGTCACTTACTCAAATTTGCTTTGCTTCTATGGTTAGTGTGAGTATTTTGAGGCTTCTCAGCACTTTTTAAGTCTTTAACAGCAAAAGGCAGCACTGAGTTCACATGAAAACCTAGTTAGCAATATTATTTTAAAAACAAGCATAAGACACTTCTATTTCTAACCAGACTTTGGACCAAATTTATCTATGCTTAGTGCAAATAAAAGTAAACTCAATTAGCAAGAATCCAAAGATGTGCTACTCCTTAGGATAACAGATGACAGCCCTCAGAGCTTTAAGTGTTCAGATGAAGCTCAAGGGCATAGCACAACCTGTCAAAAAATCTCACACAGTATGCAGACAAAGCCAGCCTCGAACTGGACTTCTGTAAGAAGACAATACTAAGTGCTATGCAGAGCTATTCTTAGCCACCATAAACACACCAAAGTTTCAGAGTTAACAGCTTCTTTGTCAGTTCCATGGGAGGAAACTAGTCACATCTGAAATAAAAATAGGTTGTCATATGCTTGTCCATGCAACTCCAAAATACACAGCTAAATTGGTCATTTAAAAGGTTCGAGCTGTATATACTGGTATGAGGAAATACAGCCAGGAAATATCTCCTACCTTCCTCAACTTTCATTTTTACTTTTTATCTGATTCTAATTTACTTCGAAACGTAGTTTTTGCTCTCTCCACAGTAAGAACCTTTATCCGGTTTCAATATATTGTTATAAGTTCCAAGAAACATTACAGAGAACTGTAACTGAGAGGCTCAGACTGGTGTGAATGGGAAGGTTTGGTTGTGGAGGCACCAGTGGAAGTGGGGCTCTCAGCACGTCCTGCATGAACAACACCTGGGTGAGCAGGTCCTGGAAACACCCCCTGCACCCACCTGCAGTTTCACAACACACCCAAGTCCGGAGACAAAGAACCATGCAATGACTCTCAGAAGAGGGACACGATGGAGACACTGAACACTGACAGCTCCAAACACACATCTCCAAAATCCGTTGGTAACCGAAGAGGAACGTGGAACATGAGTAGAATGTGGCACCTGGCATTCTCAGCTCTCATATCATGGCCATGGATTCCAGATGTAACAGCTTGACACAAACATTGTGGTGCCTTTTTGCTGGACAGACACCTTGAGCATTCCTGTCCTGGTGGCTGGCTGCTGGATGGACCTCTTGGACACAAGACCTTTGTTCCTCTCAGTTCTTAAATAACATCTGCTTTCCCTCTTATAAGATCTCACATTTACATCTGCTATGCGGTTTATACAATATTGCCACAGCATTCCCTACACTGCTTTCTGGTAAAAATTAAAGAGTAGGTTTTGTACTTCTGAAGGAAGACATGGAAAATATCCACAGTCTATGAGCAAAGTAACAGAAATGCTTGCCTACAAAATGAAGTATGGTAAAATCTATTCTGAACTCTTCCCTGCTGATGGACAGAAATAAAAATATGTTTATACATAAAACCATACTTTAAAGAGAGCAGCCTGTAAGGATGTAAGACAACTGTGTCACAGATACATTCAGAACTGCAATCATTCAAATACTACAAGGTTTTGAGGCTTGAAAAGTAACTAAGCATCTAACCACACGCACTGACACCAACTATGGCTTGGCCATTAATGGCAGCAGTATTTGCGTATTTGGAAGACTACAAAGTTTATCACAAATAAAAAAAGAACAAATATACTGGGAAAAAACCATTAAAAACTATTTAGATTCTGCTTTGAAAATTCTCCAATGTTTGTCCCTCTTCAGGAAGAGAGGGTAAAATTTCCTAGTAGAGGGTATCATAAAATATTGGTCCGATAATCTGCAGCACTCTCTACTACTGCTACATGATTAATAAAAAATAAAGTCACTTAAGTTATCGGCCAGAATTAGCACAGTCAATGCTGCCATCTCACAAGTTGTAATATATAAATATACTGGTAGCATGATTTTGAAAATGGAGCAATACTTGCTTCATTCTTCCTCGGGTATACTATTACCAAAAGTGATTCTATGTGTTACCTGGTTATTCCCACTCAACCCTGCAAATCTCAGCCTCTCTGGTCAAGGTTTTGGGCCTCAAGCTTCCTCAGTATATCAGTTACAGAGGCAAATTCTGCATGTATCCTAAGACAACGCTACCTCAGTAATCATTCTACAGTAATGAAACCCAGATGAGATGAATAATTGAACAACTTTTGAGGGGGACAGAAGCACAGAAGCAGTTTGGCCATGGTGGGACCGTGCAGGGACTGTGGAGCTCAGTCGGGCATTAGGGCCTCAAAGCAGGGAGCGCTCTGGTCCTGACACCTGGAAAGAGACCAAATGCAAACCACAAAACGATAACAAGCTCTGGCTTCTGCCAAGTTACACTCTCAGCCAGTGACCTAGAAATATGAGTTTCACATCCAGAGCTCATCGCTCATCTTTTTCCTTGAGGATGTGGTATTGAAGTTTGTATGAACACATATTAACACCAACATAAAGCGTCAAGCTGTTTCAATCATGCCATAAAAAGCCCACTTAATTTTGTGAGCTGACTGTAAGTTTGCTAGATCCACACAAGAACAAGATTACAAGTTTTCTCCCTCTGGAGGTGGAGAACAGAAGGCAGTCTGACTAGCAACACAGCTACTCCACAGCCACAGCCACAACTCAAGGGGAGGACAGGGTTTAAAATGTCCACAAATATGTTATCAATACCCTGCTAAAGCGGCTGTGCTTGGGAAAAAGCAAATGAGAGGAAAACAGAGAAAACCCAAGAGAAATCTATCAGGTTTTTCCCTAATTGTAGATGCTGATGAAAATTTGCAATCCTTCATGAAGATCTGCCAGCTCATTGGAGTCACAACACAGACTGCACAGTAGCAGACATCTTCAAGTTAACAGGACGGACTAACACATTTAAAGGCTAGAAATATCCCATCCCCCTTCTCATGAGACCTTCCTACATAAGACACACAAAACACACACACATTACATTGCCACTAACTCAGCAGTTTAACTCTGGTCTAGTCCACAGCTTCTGAAAGTACTCTCAGTCATCAGGAATCAGTGACTGAGGCCCCTGAGAATAACCCTGCAGAGACAATGCTGTCAAGATACACTGGTGGAGTTTTCTTCCTGTGGGGAGAAAATTACAGCTTGAAGTACCTTTTCTTTAATAATAATTTTTAAAAGCCTGAAGAGTTTTAAAAATAAGAGAAAAAGACTCCAAAATATTTCTTATTCACGCACTTCTGCTAGGTAATTTCTAGGTTTTGGATTCCTCCTTCCTCTTTTCCTATCCAATTAGTTTCTGGAGGGAAGAGAGGTTCAAGGATAAAAACATTCCTACAAGCAGAACAATGTATGACTCCACCTTAATATCCCCAGATCAGCCTGTCATGGGTTTCTGGACACAGTGTTCAAACAGCTACCAAGAAAACCTTTGAACTTCTTGGCCAAACCTCAGTGCACCCGGGTTAGCTTCCTTCTTTCTTCACTCTGCTGTCATAAAAATGAAGTGCCAGTTGCCAGCCGCTCTTTTTTCAGGACAAGACCTCATTTGTAGCTGAAAGAACAGTAAAAATCTGGTGATATTTGGCCCAACTGCTATGTCCTGCTGACGCCCAGCACAAAACAAGATGTTAAGAGAGAAAAAGGAGGCAGGTTTCCACTGAGATGTCAGACAAGCAGTTCTCTAAGCCTGATACTGGCTGCATTAAGAGCTGCTGAGTTTTTACTGACCAGTGATCGTGGCGTGCTGGCACCATCGAAAACACCACTGATTCCAACCTGAAGACCTTCAGTTCTAGTTCAGCAGCACGAACAAAGGAAGCAAAGAGGATGATGAATAAAAGAAGCAAAAGGAAGAAAATCAACAACCCCTAAGGCTACTTACACTGCTTGGATAGCACTGTGAATGTAACAATTCTTTCCCAAATCCATTAATTAGCTAGCATTGATTTGCAAGGGCTTTAGGCACTCATACATCTATCTAGACTACTGCTCTTGTCTGTACCGATTGTCTGCAAAGGAAACTTCAAAAAATAAAGTTGAAAATATCCCCAAATCACATGCCAGCTGTGCCTGATGGGCTGAAGCAGAGAAGTTATTTATACCTCCCATGCTGTGCTTTCCTAAGATCTCTTTAGGAAATTAATTGCTTCTAGAACTTGAACTAATTCCTGAGCAAGAAACCTATAAATATTAATGTTTTAAATTAAAATTTTTATTTTAGAAGTTTAAAATGGTTGAGTTTTTAAACTGTTAGAAGTCTATTTCTGAAGTATCCTTTCTTTGGATTTTCAAATACTTGATTCTTAGAAGAATGAGAAAAGGCAAAGAATGAGGAAAAAGGAAAATGCCTATTATTTCCTACTACTATTTTGAAAGTTTTATATATTCATTACTAGAATTTCTTCTGAACTGAGTAAAATCTGTCCTAAACATAATGTATTTCTTGTTTGTTCTAACTATGCCTACTCAGAGCAGCAAGTTTAAAATATGATGAAAATGAATCAGACTCATAAAACAAGTGATTCTGTAACTCTATTGAAACATTTTCCACCTCTTGCTTTTTGACCATCCCCTGTATTTTAAATACTTCTAGATCACTTTATAAAAACTTCTGGATTTGTCTAATGAGAGTTATCAATGCAAACTCATTGCTAACAAGTTTATTCTTTTATGTTTCCTTATATTTCCAATAATTATTATTCTAATATTAAAAGTAATTAAAACAAAGCAATTCTATGCCTCAACATTTTATTTTCTTCTGTTACTGCAACTTGGTAGTCTATTATACAAATCATATATAACCCCCATGAAATCTCTCACAGCATGTAGTTTCTATTAGACCTATTAATACAAATATAAATTCAAATATATAATTTATATAAAAATATAAATATATTAATATATAACTAATATAAATATAATTTAAACCTCTGCTTGTGGCATTCACATAGGTAACTAGGAATGTTGAGGTTCAAACACTTAATTCATATTTACAGTAGCATGGCCTGGTACCTTTCAGATTGTACATGTCCCCTTTTATTTAGAATGGTCTTTTCATCTTTAAGTTTAGATTCACCCTTTATTTTGGACTGTATCTAACAAAATTTAATAGCTCCCTTTGACTAGCATCATTACTCTTTGTATAGGAATGAGGAAGAATATTTCTTTCTCTGCAGGGGAAAATCTGCATGCACACAGGATATAATATAGCAAACAACAGTTAGCAGTCACCTTTGTAAATAAATAAATGCTGTTGTGTCAATGATCTCTTAAATGCTATTAAACCCCTAATGTCTAAACCTTTCCCCTTCAAATACAAAAGCACCAGAGCTAGAGTGCAAAAACAAAAAGTCAGCAGAAATGGGGTATTTGATATGGGTTGTTGCAATTGGTTTATCTGGAGCTTTCCTGAAGTCCATGCAGAGTACGCAGTTTATTCCAGCAACAGTAGCTGACAGAGTGGTTTGCATTTGGTGCACTTTCTCCTTTCAACAGCATTCTCTTCCATGATTTGAATCATTACAGAATCTAGCTATGGGTTTAGCAAAAAGTTTACTAATTTAATATAAAGAATGTCCCAATGGAAAGCTCATTTTAGTGTCTCTATGCCTGATGAAGATAAATAATGTATATCCCAACACATAATGTACTTCCAACAATTAGGGCAATTTATTAAAAAACTCATACGAAGAACCTCACACATGACACTCTTCAGAATTTTTTGTTTTGTTTTGTTTTAATCACAGTTCAGTATTTTCCATGTTTATGTGCAGAGAAGTCCAAGGTAAGGCCCAAAACATCATATATCCTTAGCTGGTAAAGGATATGACCAGTAAAAATCTGGATACATACACTTCTCTAATGACCATCCACGCCCTAACGCCCAATCTACAAAGTGTTACAGTATAGACTGCAGGCATCAAACAGATAAAGCAGGCAAAAAATATACATGTAGGTATGAATGTTCAGCAGTAGTGAAAGCTAGACCAACTCCAAAATACCCAAAAACTCAATCATGCCGCCTCAGTCATACAGAAGAAAAATGAGCAAATACAAAGGAGGTTTCTATGCAATACACAAGTGTTGAAGAGCAAGAATCAATCCAGCTGAGTTTAGACATCCATACGTGCCCATGAAAAGAGGCAGTCAGCCTCTCACTGGTAGGCAGGTGGACCTGAACATTCTTTTACACCAGCCTCAACATCCACCCTCCTTCCCTTGCGATGATTGAGTTTGGTAATTTAACAACAAAAGAAAATTTCTGCTGAAGCAATAACCCAAAATAGCTCATTAAAAGGATGAGACAAGTACCACTGTCAGCAGGTGAAAAGGTGACAAGCCTGCATGGCTGGGGGCAAAGCCACCACTTTGGGCAAAACCGCAAGGAGCTCAGACATCTTATGAAACTCCCCTCATCTTCATCCCACATCCAATGACCCACATCTAATGGAGCAGGACTGAAAAAAACTTGACAAGTTCAGAACTGCTTCTGTATAGCAGGTATTCTTCAGCTTCAGAGTGGTACTTGAGTTTGACTAGCTTGGATGATATACTCATAGCCTTTTGTCTCCTTCCAGCCTACATCCCTTTATAGATCTTGTCATTCCAACCCTACCCAAAAACAAAGAAAGAAGGAAGAGGAAGAGGGGAAAAAAACCCCAAAAAACAAAAACCAAAACCAACTATCTTCTCCTTCCATAGCAAATTTTACTACACAGAATGTTACTGGCACTTCATTTAATGGAATACATATGCCAACACAACATACATCAGGAAATGGAATGACTCACCATGTGCCTCAAGATGTACTGCACAAGAGGCCATCATTATAAGTCATGTGAGTTCATAAACAGAGAAAAATATGCAGGTTACACTCTAGAATAAATTAATACATTGATGCATTCATATTTTATTGGGTGATTAGCTACTGACAAAAAATTGCTTTTCCCATGACAACTGACAGACTGTGGAAAAGTCATCCTATGCCCCTCCTACAGCAAACAAATTTGCTGCTCCGGCAGTACAGGGACCTTTAAGTACATTTACTAACAAAAAGTACACTTGGATGCATTTTTTTTATAAAAGTGGAATTTAGTAGTTTTTTTAAAACTTAACATAAATTTGAACTCGTATTACATTTTAAAATTTCACTTTTCAATATGTCAAAACAATTTTGGAAGATTTGATCATAAGGAAAAATTGTTACATTCTCTGGAAACAGCCTATCAAGTTTCAGCATGGAAGGCCACTAATAACATGATTCTCTGAAGTCAAGGTTACAACTAGGAAAAGTTTCCTGCAAAAAGACTGAACATATTATTTGGGATGCTTAACATTAGAGAAATAAAGTTAACACCCTACTTGATATTGTATTAATTTAATTTAATTATTATTATTGTCTAAGAAGGCACCAAAAATCATATCTCATGAAAATAAGATTTCTCTAGGTAGCAAAGTAATATTAATTTTTCCACTGGAATACAAAAAAAAAAAAAAAAAGTATGAAAGTTCTCTAGAACACTACATTGACATGAATAAGTCTTGGCCCAAAGGACAGTCTGGAGGGGAAGCAATCATGTAACATCTCAGACCAATTTTTTTCCTCAGGTTTCATTTTTCTTTGCAGTTTAACAGTTGCCAAGAAAACAAGTTGAAATTTATCATACAATAATTATTCCTAAAATATTAATAAATTGTGCTTTTATCACTTTAAAAAAGTGTAATACACAAGTAAATTACAACAAAAGCAGCAAATCTGTGCTTTTGCTAAAAAGCCATGTACACCTCCATATATACTTCAACTCACTCCATCTCCTCCCAAAGAATAAGACTGCAAAGGAAATATTTGTTTCCCAATTCTTCATATAGTCCTTTTCCATATACATTCCTATCATGGCACTGTAATGTGATCCCACCCTTCTTATTTAAATTATAGCTTCATTGCCGTCATAAAATGAAAAGTCACGGGATAAAAATTAATCCATTGCAGCTATTTTGTGAAATACTGCACTATCAGAGCAGAACCTCTCTTGAGAGCCAAGAATTCATTTTTGGTTGGTAAAAGAGGAAGTAATCTTCAGCCAGACTAACCCTATGGGAAGATACAGGAGTCTTCAACTCCTAGTGCTTTTTTCATTCACAGAAAGAATGATTCAGAAGTATCTGCCAGGCAGCTCCCCAGTTTTCACATGCTTGTCAGCACCTGGCAGCCACAGCTCCAATAATTCACTTGTTTTTAAAGTTGCTTCATTTCTTTCTGATTTTATAACACAGTTTCAAAACCAACTGCTGTACAGGCTGATGGAGCTCACTTTCCTGTCAGGACTTTATTCCCAGGCTCAGAAGTCTAAGTAACTTTGAAAATCATTGTCACAACTCTTATCAAAAAGAGGCCAAGGGCAACGACCTCAATGTAGCTTTGGCAGGCACGACGCTAAGTGTAGCCCTGTTCTCTTAACCAGCATGAGTTCTTGAAATATACGCATGACTTCTGAATCCAGCTGAGCAAGATGGTACCAAAAATCTCATGAATCACCTCCAAAACTGATTTACCAGAAGAAGACAAAGACGAGTTTAAGGACAGAGAAGCACCCACAGGACAGGCGTACCCTTCTGTTTAGTCCCTTCTGTTACCCAGACAGAGCACAACTGCTGCACAGCAACAGAAAGTTGCATGTTAATAATTAGAAAGACAAAACATACTATTTAAAAACTGTAACAACAACAACAACAAAAAATCCAGAAATAACTCTTTATTTCCAAACAGGACATGGCTATTAATACAGTATATACTGGAAACACAGAAGAGCTTTTAATAAAGTAGCAATGGGTTGTACTTATGTTTACTGGAAAGCAGTTGCTCTTGTCCAAACTCTAAGCCCAGGAATACATGCTTAGTTTTCATTAAAAGTTATTTTGTGTCTTACCAAAAAGGTACTTGTTACATAATGCTTTCCACTGTAAGCAGCACATTTTGGTTTTGAACCCCCATACTGCATTAATAAAAGTCATTCTCATGGCATCCAGATCTCTTTAACCTTAAAAAAGGGGGTTTGTAGACAAAATATGAGAGCTTTCTTACTCTGTTCAAACTAAACAATAAAAATTAATTTTTTTCCTACAAAATCAAAACCTCAGAAAAATGGATAAATAGACCACATATTAAAACTGCAACGGACTGAACAACAGAATCCAAGAATACCGAGATACATTATCACAACTACGATTCCTTAAATACTGTGAAGCCAAGCAACCCGAGGACAAGCCAGTATAAAGCCTCTATTACATCCACAACTTTGGTGAGCAAACAATTCTTAAGCAGGAACATCCTAACTTTGCTGTTGGATTAAAAGAACATTCCTGACTCCATTTAAAAAGAAGTAATGCCTAAAATTGTTGGCACAGAGACAGCATTCTGAAACTAGGCTGTATGAATGTCACTTCATTGTTGTTCCTGAAAGAAAAAAGATCAACTACAATAAAACCTTAGCCAGCACTGCAACATTATGCCAGCTTAGCAAGCCCTTGACCAGACCCATGGAGTTTCTCTGTCTTTCCGTTACACACTTAAACACTCCCTAGAGATGCTTATTTTTATGTATATGGAAATGCATGCAAGCATACACACTCCTCTCCTGACATCCTTTAGTATCATATAAACCATAAAAAGCAACATTTGCATCTAAAAATTTTATGAAAACACAGCAAAAACTTTTCTCAAATAATTTCTTAGCATATGAACGTTTCCTGAAATTCCAAACACATCCTCAACATAAATATTGTGTAATTCCTCACTCTGCACACGCTGCATCACTTGATTAGAAAACAATTCAGAAAAAAGCAACCGGCTTGCCCGCTTCAGCTCAACTCACTAAGGTATCCCTGTGAATCACAGTCCTTGGAGCTGGTACAGGCTGCACACAGTGGTCTGCTCCTGGCCAGTCTGCACAGCGAGCCATCAGGATGTGACTCTCGCATGCTTACAGAGCAGACAGGCACCTATGCCACGGTAATTTTCACAAATGGTGTGACAACTGTGGAAAAAAGTGAAATAAACCCCAGCTATCTAATCAGTGTGCGCAGAAAATTGGTTTGTTGGTAGATGATCTAAGTGCCACTTCCTGATGAAAGAGTCAGGAAGACCTTACTCCATTGTGCTTACATAACAGAGGGCATAAAGGAGAAAACATAGAATCATATATAACCTCTTGTCAGACACCCTTTTTGTTATTATTACTCTCTATCTTAACTACAGCTGACAATTAGCTAGTCTAGATTCTGCAATTTATCTCCTTATCTATTCAGGAATTATTTATCTAGTTGCAGATAAAATTTATTGTAACTGATTTATCCTATGATTTGCTTTAGTTTGGAAACAATATAGATGAATCAACTTTAAGAATTTTTCATCCTTTTCATAAGTCATCTTCAACTTTTACTATAAAATATTAGAAAAATCCTTCTGGTTATCTTTACTTCAACAAGAACATTAGAAACTACCAAGCATGATTACAACGTATAATTCGGAACAGATGCAGCTGATCTGCAAGACACAAAGTAAAAAGTAAAACCTATAAGGATGCTTGTTTTGAAATATTCATTTGCTTTATCTTATAAGTCTAGAAGCTATTAGTTCAAATCATGAATTACAGCAGGTAGTGCAAAAAGCAAATCAGGTCCGAGTGAGCTATTAGGACAAACTAAGTATCTGCATACTCTCCTAGCACTGATTAATACACTGTACAACAACTAACTTGTTACTAATTCCTTTAAACATGACAGAAAGGTGAAACAAACCCTGTTGTACTGTGGTAAAAAGCCTAACGGAGGTATTTTTATGAAGTGTTTGGTGAGTGGAAACTGTGCATCCCAGTACACTTCAAGGAGCAGTTAATGACACATAAAGCTGAGGTACCAGATACCTCCACCTTTTGATCTTTTTCATTTTTAAAAATACAGGAGACTTAAGAAATATGAAATACTCAGCTGACGTTCAAACACGTCATCTTTATCACCTCCTGGCGACCTGTCATTAAGTTGCTGTGCTTACGTTAGCACAGCCTGCTACACAGTCAAGCAGCTCCCGGCCCGAGACCCTGCATTGAAGCATGTGTGAAGGGGTGATCCGAGGACAGACTGGTTGTCTGAACCAAGAGCAGCATCCTTGCTTTGCTGGTTCAATTAAGAAAAATCCTCCTAGAAACTCTATAGTTTCCAGCCATTTAGAAGATCAAAGTGGGCACTTCTTGCAGCTTTAATAATAGGCTTGAGGCTCAAAAATACTGACCCCTGTAAAATACACTGTCTGAGGGTGACTGATTTGCTTCAAAGGAGCATTTGGAGCTTGACAGAACTAAGACACAGTGTCAGCATTTGGTAACTCTGCAGAGACGAGCATCTATTTGTCACCTCTCTTGGACAGCAAAGGGTGCAAAGAACTTTATTAGACAGACAACTGCAGCATAAGAAAATAAAATAAAAAATAAATATATACATATGTAATCTTACATGAGAGCTAAGAAGCAGATAGTGCACTTCACTCATCTCTCACACTGGCTACGCCAAATTGCACCAGCGCACAGCACTGCTAAAAACCTGGTTTAAAAGGGCAACTTCACACGGCAGCGTGCAATAACCACATAAATAAATACATACATACATAAAGTAAGATATCTGCTACGCTGCCGTGGTTCGGGGTGCAGCGACATACTTACTGCTGCTGCCGCTCCAGGATTTCAGCAGCGACTTGATGCTGATCTCGAAGAAGAGGGAATCCTGCAGGCTGAGCATGGTGCGGGCAGGGCGGAGCGGGGCGCCCGCCGCGCCGCCGCCGCCGACTCCTCCGCCGGCACCCGCGGCAGGGCCGTGCCGGGCCCGGAGTGACGCAGGGCCGGGGGCGGCGGGCCGGGGGCGGCTCCGGCAGGCACCGACCCCTCCTGGCCCGCCGGGCCCCGCCCCGGGGCCGCCCCCGCCGCAGGGCCGCCCGCCCCCCCCGCTGCGGGGGCTGCGCCTCCCCCCCCGCAGGCTGCACCCGCGCTCCTCCCGAGGGATGCTACCGGGCACACAGGCAGGGCGAGGGATCTACCCACCCCCTGGCAGCCAAACTACTCGACTACTTGCAGTTACGACCAAAAGGGGCTATGAAAGGCTGTTTGTGCTTTGCTGAGTTTTAAATAAACTTCCAACCGATTTCTTAAGATAGTGATGAATTAAATAAACTGCCCAGCGTTGCTCTGCACAGTGCCAAAAGCACAAGCCTTCCACGCTAAGAGATCAGCAAAATCACAAATGTGAACAAGCAGAATCACAATGGAGGACAGGAAAGCCATAGGTAGTATTTCCAGGGCAGATTCCTGCCAGAGAACCATACATGACTTAGCTCCAACACCTACAGCCAGTAGCGGTTCTGGACATCCCATCCCTGCAAGGGTTCAAGGCCAGGCTGAATGGAGCATTGAGCAACCTGATCTAGCAAAAGGTGTCCCTGCCATTGCAGGGGGTTGGAGCTTAGATGATCTTCAAGGCCCCTTCCAACCCAAACCCCTTCTATGATTTTGCTAGCTGTTTGAGGTTGGTTTGTGGGGTTTTTTCTTACGTCTTTTGAAGAACTTCACCCAATTTTGGTATTTCTGATAGTTTACCCTGTTCAGTATCATCTCAAACACCACAATGGAAAGTCTCTAAGGTGTGAAGTTTTTAGATTCCAATGGCTGCAATGTGACACTGCCTTAGACAGCATCTAGGCTTTAACATCACTCTTTCAGGATAAAGCAAGATACCCCACCAATAGCCTTTGCACACTTCAGCACAGGGTAAAGCAGTTTGGGATAAACCTCCTTCACTCTGCTCACACTACCACGTACAATCAAAAGGTGGTGGCTTGCTGTCAGCTTGAGGTGGCATATTTACAAAGGTCAAAAACACATCTGAAAGCATCTCAAAACTTTATTGGACAAATCTAAAGGTAGTCAAAAATTTCAGAAAGATTTCTAGATACTGACAGGAAGCAATGCCATGGAGAAAATAATGCTTGTTTCCATAACTGCCATCAAACTACACATACAATGCTACCCTTGGGTCAAATACAGAAATTGAGAGAACTGGATACTGAGATTATTGTGGCAGTGGCTGCTAACAGTAGACTTTAGGTCTAATGACTGTTAGGTCATTAGGTCTACTTAAATTATAACTTGACCCACACCATACAGATGAACCAAAAAATTAATCATGTGGATCCAAGGTAGACTGATTAACTAAATCTGCTTGAAGGTAATTTTTAAAGAAACCTGCATCATTCAGAACTGACACCTACCCTCTACTAGGAGCAAACAAGGCATGAGGAAGAAATCAGACCTGTGCCCTCAAATAAACTCAAATTATGTGAAGTTGTTGCAAAGATTTGGGAACAATGTACATCAAACACTTTTAAGGTTTGGGGGGTGGGGGGGGGTGGTTTTGGTTTTGTTTCTTTGTGGCTTTTTTAATCTATATCCCCACCCCAAAAAACCGACAAAATTATCACTAATAAGGGAGGTAACTAATTACTAGGGAGGTAACATAAACCAGCTGATGTCCAACTAAGTGGTTCTGAATGACAGGTCTAACACACCAGCAGGACACTGGAGAAGGAGCAGGAGAAGCCTGACACTGCACGAGCCTGGTTCAACCATCAACACAGCTGCTGTCACTCAGGAGAACAGTTTTATTAATAGAAAGACTGGTAACATCACTCGGTTTCGACAGACTGAAAATAATCCAAATTTCCCCCTGTAAAAAAATATTTTTCTATAACAAGATACTAAATTGCTACCTATATCCAAACAGTCCTTTTTATTTCCCAGACAGGCATCCACACAGAGCAACTCTTTGGGACATTGCATCAAACTTTCTTTCATAAGCCTGTTTCAGGTAATACTGCCTATGTAGTAGGCAATATTACCTCATATTCCTTTTCATCACTCCTTTATGAATACATTCAAAGTTGCACTTCAAACATTCCTTTTTCCTTTTACTAAGTAAGATATAACAAAGGTTGTATTTTGTTATGAGTAGGATATAAAGGTCAGATTTTGGAACTGGCTGATGAATTTCACCACTAATTTGAAAGACTGTATTAATTATGGTTGGTCTCTGACTGCCTTTAACACTGGGCTACAGAGAGTTCTTCAAAGGAATCGTTGTTAACAGTGTGCATTCCAAAATCATGAGCCAACTCTCTCAGCACCTCAAAAATAATGACTTTTTAAAATACAATTTGGGTTCTTTGTAGTTGCCCTTTTTCCCCCCTCAGCTTTTATTCTTGAAGTTATTAGCACCAGAAATTCATTAAAAAACCAACACCCCAGAAACCCCAGGAGATAAACAAATCCAGAGAAATACTAATCTCCATGTTCCACCTTCTGGAGTTAAAACAACTTTCAACAAACAGTGAAGTTGTCAATATATCTGTAAAGTCGTGTTTCAAAATTGAATGAGTGTTAGGATATATTTTTGAAAATTTGCATTTATTTATGACATTGAAGTGTTTGGTCAAGCAAGTTACAAGGTCTTCTGCCATGGCATTTGAGATTTTGTAGCACTGTTATTTATTAACACTATCACCTAATGATCGCCATTATTTGGGCTTCCTTAAGGATACCAGCATTTAATTTTAAATGCTCTTAGCTCAAAGGAGAGTATTAGCCCACTAAAAACTTCTAAGAAGTGAGAACTGTATGTCCAAGAGTATAAGGTTTTCTTTCCAAAGATTTCAGCAGATGTATTGAAGATCAGGAATATTAGGAGCAAAAATGTTTTGAGAAGGATGTTCCTTTAATACTACATGGATACATATGCTTTCATACATACATGCACAGACATAATTAGTTTGATTAAATGGACATCATTAAAAGATTTAAGAACAGCTTACACAAAATACTTCCACCAGCCCTCCCTCCCCCCAAAAAAGGAAGAAACAAGTTATCAGTACATCTAGCAAGGGTAGTCTGTCAGTATCTTAGACCTATCATAGAAGCATCAGGGTCATAAACATTATCTTACTGTAGAAGTGTGCACAAGCCTTCCAACATTTCC
This sequence comes from Lophotriccus pileatus, assembly GCA_035583135.1. NCBI lineage: Eukaryota > Metazoa > Chordata > Aves > Passeriformes > Tyrannidae > Lophotriccus > Lophotriccus pileatus. The sequence continues at coordinate 46,790,150 of JAWWES010000133.1, read as the reverse complement.
TTTTCCTCGCAACCTGATTTAACTGCTTTTATAACCAAAGATGACAATAACTGCCATTTCAGACTTTTTAGGGTTTGTTTTTCCTTTGAAACTAATGAAATAACCCAGCAGATACTACAATAAACAGAAGATTTCAGGATAAACCGCAAAGTTTGACATTTAACTTTTTGTTTTATTTTTAATTAAACCAAAAAAAGTAGAAGTAGGAAAGAATAACTATGGATTACAAAGCCCTGAACCTTGTCAAGCATGGACAAGGCTACTTCACTGAGAACAGCCCAACGAAACTCAACATGCAGAGTTACAAGATATCATCATCATGATGTATTGCTACAACCGTGTTAGAAAATGTCATCCACAGTATGGGTTCTCTTCCAGTTCCCCATTCTCAGAAAGAAAAATGAAAAAGTTCTGGAAAGTACACTGTGTTTAACATTGAGAGCAACAAGTATGATGACTAAAAATAGCTATCACTCTTGAGTACTTATAAAAGGAGGCTTCCATAAGATTAATATTTTACTATTTTACATGAAATGGGAAAGAACGTATTTGCATTTAAATATAAGTCAATAGCTTTGATCTGGAGCTGGTTTATGTATGAAAAAAATCCAAAAAGAAACTCTGGAATCGATGATTTGTGCGTATTTTCATTATCAGACTGGACATTACACAGTTCTCATAAATACATAGTTTATATATGGCTCCCAATATCTGCATAAGCTTTTGATTCTGGACCAGTTATCAATTTCACTACTAAATGGAGCAGACTACTATAAAGTCTCTCTCTTTGATACTTTCTCAAAAATCAAGGTGAGGTACGCATGAATGAGCACACTGGTATCAGTAAGCTCTGAACAGAAAATGGCAAGAATAGGACTGTAGGTGCTGTAAAGCAGAAGTGCTCAATCTGCAGACACAAGCTGTTTGCACTCTACTAAAACCATTAATGCAAGTGTCCAGTCCACACTGTGCTTTTTGCTCAGATATGAAAAACTATTAGTACAAGGATGGCTAGAATCAAATGGCTCCAGCTGCTTCAGCAATCTCATTCTGCAGACTTCAGGCTGCAAATAGACTGATACATTACAACATTCATGTGTCATAAATCCAGCTGCTTCAGGAAGTATTAGACTGTCCATTCATGGTACCACTCATCCATGGCATGCTCGACCTGTACAAGCAAAGTCCATTCAGCACTTCAACACATACCTTGTAGATGGAATATTCAGCATGTGCACACTAAGCCCAGTCACACAACAGGTAAGATTTGCCCTGAGTGTTTTAAGTAGCTAGAGGACCCAAGCAATATAAGAGATCTGAAACTGTCATACTGTAGATAGCACAGATAATAGAACTTATCTTTATTTCCAGAATTAGGTCTTTAATAAAAATATTTTTAAATGGAACACTATACACAGTAGATAAATATATTTACTACAAATGTGTATGCAAAGGCTGTTTGTACAGCTTTCAAGTAGCATCATGCCATTTTCTTGGAGCTGCCCAGAGACATTGCTGGCAAAAATTTTGAACAATATACATAAAGTAAGTGCCATATGCACACTAACTGCTGCAGCTCTGGCCTGAGGCAAACACCAATATGCAAGACCCAAACAACTGAATATGGTTCACAGTGTTCTTTTAGCTTCACCTCCACAAGCTGAAAAGGTGTGTGTGGGGAAGGGGTTGTTTTGTGACTGAAGATATTGCTGTATGTCTTTAAAGAGCAATATTTAACTTTTTTAAGTTTGCTTTTAAATGACAGAGAAACAACAGAAGTCATACATTTATGTTCCACAGGGAACATTACAGCTTTCTAGCTTCATTTCCTTCCCCACCCCCTCTGCTTCATCTGAAGTGTTATTCCCCAGTTCTACAATAGTTTTGTTTCTCTAGGAGTATATACATATCATACTCCCTGCCTCCCTCAAACCCCCAAAGCAGTTCTTGCTCTTTTTTACCAAGATTGCCAAAATAACAGAATATGGTTTCTCTACTTATCCCTCTACAAAATAATTTACATTAATCATTCCAGCATAAACACTCAATTTAAAAACCACAGCTAAAGGCATTCATTTAAGTTATGTAAAAAACATGCAGTCACTGTTGCTTCCGAAAGTTTCTTTGCAATTTTCAATTCTACTACATTCATCTTCAGCATGATATAGACCGACAGAAAATGCATTCAGGGAAAGAACTAAAAATATTTCCCACTTAAAGTAAATTCCAGCTCATTTTTGAAGGACATTGGAGATGCACAGCTTTCTTGCAGCCTTTCAGTAAGATCAAAGAGGATATAGTTAATACTTAACTTTTCAGTAAGTTAATACTGTCTTTATTGAAGAGTAAGCCTGCCTTAAAAGAAAAAAAAAAAAAAGAATTCCCCACAACTTGCAAGAAATAATAATTAAATCCTGAACAATTAAATCCTTCTCAAGGTAGTTTAACAAAGACCTTACCACCTTGTAAGGATTTAGATTAAACAAGTATGTGGCCCTTCCTGAAAATCTAGCTTTCCAGATCAGCAAACATCGTAAGATTACAAGGAAACAAATAGGTAATAAGGTGAAAAGTCTCAAATACTGCAACAGGCAGTTCTGAGATGATATTTAACCAACCTCCCTCCAAGAGGAAATGAGACAGGTAAAGCGATACACAAACCTAAAGTTCTTACCACATCTCATAAGCCTGACAAATCCGAGTTTCTCAATTTTCACAGTCATCCCTGTAATTAAAATTCTAGAAAACACAATGATTTACTCCCTCTCCGATGCTCAATTCCAATCTTCAATGACTGCAAATAAACTTTAAACATATAAAACCTGATTAGTTATGGTTCTATGTCAGACAACCTGAAATAACTGTATCGGCCTCCTCACTCTGCTTCAGCATTAACATACCAACACACTGGGTTTGGGGAACCAGCTCTTGGGTTTTCATCAGCCTTTCAAATAGAACCTGGAAATAGTTACAGAGCTACACAGAAAATCCCTGCTTAGTTGCTGGGCATTTAAATGGATAGAGTAAGGAAAGGCTTAACTCTGTTACCCTACAAGGCCTTAAGACAACTGCTACAAATCAGTTATGTTTCTATTTTTGTTGCTCCTCCCAAGCTGCTGAATGTCTGTGCCACTTTTACGGGAAACATCATATTTGTATTATGCGAGGATCAGTTACTCTATCCCTATCGAAAGCACCAGAGGAAAAAAAACAAAAAACACAGAGTTTAGGATTCATCCAGGAAAACTTCAAAGAAAAAAAGTTCATCACCTATAGGGGTAAACTCAGTGAGGCACGGACAGGCAATTTTCTCTTGAGATTTCAACTCCTGAAATCGCTTTTCCCGATGTTTCAGTTACACAGGGCAGGAGCATATGGAGCTCCTCCACTCAATATCAGAAATAAATAGAATAATTACATTAATTTGGCATTCTTCACAGTTGAACTAAACTGGCATATTTCTTCATTCCAGAGCCAGCAAATATTTACAGTGCATTTTTAAATGCTTTATTTACCAGGATTGAAACAATTAAGTGCTTTTAATGCTAAATTTTCCAGTTTTTGCATCTCTGTGAAACAACAGATACTCTTGTAGGAACCTGAGGCATAAGTACAAAATAGAGATACTTTTAAGATTAAAAAAGGTAATTAAAAGGTAAAATATGCATTGCTTTGCAGGTCAGAAATAACAATTCATATGAGTATCATTTCTGAACCTTTATTTTGAGCAAGTGTGCTGTTACACTGAAGAAAAGCACGAAAAGAAATACAAAAATCAGAAAGGAGAGAACCAGAAGTAGTAACAAACCCAAGGGCAGGTAAATGCAACAGTTAAGATAGCAAACACCTAACACTCACTTAAAGTTTAAAATAAGGCTGCATTTGTCTGGAAGTTGTGCAAATAGTTCACAACACAAAGTTCCTTAAAGTGCCTTGGCTGGTGGGTACAAAACAGCCTCAGCCAGCAGATGCACAGGGGCAGCAGCTACAAAGAACAGCACTTCAATCTGACACACAGCAGGCAGCTCTCCATCCACACACCTGCATCTGGCAGAGCAGATCAAATGGAAAGGGACAGTATCACTCCAACACAATCCCTATGAGTTAATGAAAAATGAAGAACTGAAATCAGGTGGTAAAAACATGTTCACATAATGTGAAGAACATGCTTTGGCTTTTTCCATTCAGCGACTGGCTGCTCTCTATTTGTCAGTTGTATTAGCTATTGATACAGCAGATGGACACTGTTCATTTCTCTAAGTAAGTGACATGAACACGTCAATTGTCCAAACATACAATGCACATATAAATGTGTATGGTATAACTTCATCATCACCTGGGTAAATTAGGTTATTCTGTTCTACACGGCTCCTTCCACAAAACAGGAGTTTATAGAAACTCCAACCAAGAAAGAAGAAAACACTTTTAAACTAATTCTAATTAACTGAAAACAACATACTAGATAAATATAATATTTTTATACAAGTTATGAGTTGCTTTTATATGTATTACTTCCTGGGTTTCATGTTTCAAGTTAGAAAATAGTTTGAAATTAAAAAACATCCTTCCTTCGGCCAGTCATCTTCTCAAAGAAGTAACTGAGACAAGTCTCACTCCAGTGGAGTTTTAAGAGATTCCAAGAGACCCCAGACAGTTTTGAGTCAGTGTCTAATATGACTGTGCAACAGTATCCTGATATTAGAGTATCTGAAGTTTATATTTGCCATGCTGGTCTTATCAAAGAGCAGTGACAGTCGCCCAAGCAATCAGGGTCCACCACACATGCTTGTCACTACAGACCTCACCGGCACTAACACGCTGAAGAATTATTATTATTTATGTAGTATCTCCATATAAGGAATGCTGCACTGCTTATAAAGTGAGGATATACCAAGTCATGAACATCCAGAGCATCTCATGAAAAACTGCTGCAGAAAGAAACTGAATCAGAAGGTTCCACTGCTAAAGTGATACGGCTTTCTGAAGTTTTACCTATCTCTTCAAGTCAGTAGCGCATTTGGATTTCTCATTAAAAAAAAAAATCTTTCCTTTATAAATAAATGCAAACATCAAGAACCTTCAAGCCTGAGCCGAGAACCATCCCTCAAGGGAGGGTTTTTGCTTGAAGGGACCTTTCAGAACTTGGCTGGAGAGCAAGAAGATGTATGTCAAGTAAAACAACCACCACAAACAGCACTTCCCAAATCCCAGGTATTCTTCAATAGCATTTACTGAGAGAACATATTCCCAAATGAAGACAACACTCATGACATTTTATTATTTAAAGAGCAACTAAAGGCTATTCAGTGATAACTCAGAGACACAAAGAATGGCATTTACTGAAAGTGGAAAGGCTTTCCAAAACAGCCCTTGATTAAGATGTAGTTGAAATTACTTTTCCCTCAGTTTGGATCCACAAATACTTCTCGTAAGGAACCCACATAAAGTTAGCGTTCACAGGGGAAGAATCATTCTGTTATTGAAGAGCTTAGAACAAAAGCAACTAGAAACATAGAAGTTTGCAAACCAAGACATAAAACAGTTAACAAATACAGCCAACAGAAACTACCAAGAGTCATCAAAAATACAATTACTGAAAAATGTCATATCTGACTCTTCCATTTACTAGTCCCATTTTCATTAGAAATAGAAAAACACACCCCTAAAGGAGATTAAGACCCCTAAAGGAGATTAAGACATCACTTACAAACTAAAATTTATGTATTTGAAACACAGAATTCTTCCCTTTTCAGTTGACAAGGAGAAACTTGCTCCAATTATAATCTTTCTATAACTTAAATTTGAATTGCTGATATGGCTAGCATGGAATCTTCATATGCAACTGCTGAATTAATCCTGCTAGTATATACTATCTTGACCTTACAAATACTTTCTTGAGCACCAGTGGGATATTATTTTGGAATTTTTAGCCCAGTGATAGACTTTCGTGTGTTTTAAAGGATAACAGCTTTTTATTTCAAAATGGCTCCTTAAAAATAAGCTGATATTTTTATTTTAAATGCTGTCCAGCATCATACTCTACCCTGGCATCACTAACAGACATTATCAAAAGTAGAGTAAGTTTTAAAATCTGTACTGCATGCAAGATATTTACAGCATAAATCAAAAAGGAACAACATGCTAAAAACCCTTCCTTCCCTCTCAAAATGTCACTTTCAAGGCCTGTGGACAATTTAGACATAAATAATTTAGAAGAATATTTTTATGTCCTTGTATTACCAGTATATCACAAAAAGAATAGTTTTACAGTAGCAGATATCATTATTTTCACAAGTTTCTCCACATCTTGTTGACTTTAGCACTTCACAACTCTCCTTCATCAGCTTTTACAGAATCTTCTGAAGACTTGCTTGGTTTTCTGCCTATGTTAAATTTTCTTTCATCCCCCACATGTATCATGTCTCTCACCCTCTCCTTCAAGTTAAAAGCTTTATTTTGTCCCTCTCACAACTACCTTAAAGTAACTGTGGATTGGAAAGGTCAAAAGATATTTATTTACAATCCCCCCACTAAGTTTTATCTGCACTGTTCCAAAGAATTAGCTTAATGTTTCAAAGAATATTTGCAGCTAAATATTGTTCAATTTCAGCTTTAACTTTTTTCCCTTAATAAACTGGAGTTCTCATTACTTCTTAGTCTTCAGCTCACAATCTGCAGGATAGAAAGTCAAAAAGAACAGAAAAACAAAGTCCAAACAGCATGGTTACAACATTCACTTCCTAAATTTGCTGTTGGTTCTTTCTCACAGTGTTCCAATTTGCTGCCTATCTGTTGGTATTGGAAGGAAAGGGGGGGTTCCTATTGGTTTAGCCAGTTAAATAGTCTCACCCAAAATAGATATGCAACAGGAACACCAAAAATGAATATTCAAGACAACCATATAGATGGACTGGTTCAATCTCCTGTTGACAGCACTGAGCCACTACATTGATTCAGCTGTCATATGACACCTTATACTAACGTGCTAATGCCGGAGAAAACCTTTTAAGTGCTTAAAGTCCATCAGATGCATAAAACGAGACCCTGCAAATGTGATACAACGATAATCTATTATGTGAACAATAGCAATTGAAAAAAATGTAAACTCTCTTCCCCATACCTCAGAGGAAAACAAGTGAATTACCTCCTTATATGTATTAAGATACATATACTCCACATGAGTACCTGTTAACTGTGAAGAAAAGGCCCTTCTAGATCCACCTTTGAGTTGTATTGATACCCACCTCGAAAGAAGCACTGTTACAATTACTTTGCAACTTGACCAAAGTATATCTGTTGTAAATTCCTACATGCTTATTCTTCTGATGAAACCCTGAGACAGCTAAAGCAAAAGCATTAGGCATACAGTCCAGCAAACAGCACAATTTTTAAAAAAAAATCCCAAAAAATAAGGTCAAAAATAATATTTGAGATATCTCCTAGAACTAAGCCAAGCTATAACATTTTTAAAAACAGTTAAATACAGTCGATTTTCCATATTAAGGTAAAATAAAGTCAGAAGCATATTCTCTTTGTACTTGGGCTTACTTTTAAAAAGATTTGCTGGACCTTATTTCAGTTCTTTATTGACTCCATCTGAAGCTAATGCCTTACTTAAACATTTACCCAATGGTCATTGTATCTGCTTATGAGCAGTAATAATAAAACATATCAGCACTGCACTTAAAATAAAACTCAGGAGACATGCTTGTGTTTCCATTTACCTAAAATATTAAAGAGTTCGTTTTCCACAAATCAATTAAAACAGAGGGTATCCAGAAGGTGACTGCTACTTTTGGTGATGCGAAGACATCTAATGCTGCCCCCACTAGTGACCCAAAAGGCCCTCTCAGTGAGTTAATTCCCCTTGCCAATTCATCTCAAAAAAACTGCCCCAAAAATATAGAACATTTTCTGCTGGCATTGTGAAATTAATCAGCTCAGGGAAAAAGCCACACCAGCACCGAACAGGAGATGGGGAAGGGCTGCACAGCTGGGAGTGAGATTGCCCTTTTCACTGACAGCAAACTGTTAGATCAGCCTGATCCGCTTGTAAAAATACACTCAAATCAAACCAAAATCTCCTTTCCCTACCTTCTGTTTCAAAGAGCTTCAAGAGCAGGTTCTGAGGAAAGGCCCTGAGGAAAGGTTCACTTATTACTTCTTATGGAAAATATACACAGACCAATTTCCTGGGGCATTACTCAAGCAAAACAATGCTATCTCCAGTGATAAGAAAACAAGGAGAGAGGGTTAGAGATTTTTATGTAAATAGTATTCTGGATCCCAAACGGTATTATGGAGCAGTCTCTGAACACAAGCAAGCAGCAGAGACTGGAGGGGGAAGCCATGGTACTTAGTTGCCCACCAACCCACCCAGTCTTCTCTAATTGAAACTCTGAACTTGGGTACAGGAACAGACTTCTGTTCCACACAGACACTGGGGCCATGGTCATCCTTTCCTGTACAAGGCTCAACAGAGATGCAACTCAGAGCTGAACCTGCCCTGCAGAGCTGCTGGTATTACAGGGGCAAGTGCTCACAGGCACTAAATGCATATCCAGCCCCTGCTGCTAACCCTGAGGCAGTTACAGCTCTATTATTCATTTCTTTACCGGCAAAGAACACATTCCTGTTGGCTTAGTTCTGCTCTCCTAGCAGGAGCACTTGAAGGGAAGCACATTTTTCATACACAGAAATAACATGGACACTGTGAGCAATGAGAACACTCACACCACTGATAAAATTAACATCTCTTGTGCAGTTCTTGCAGATTTGACTTACACAGTTGGCCACTAAGACAGTTCCACATTATTGGCTACCCTGCCCTACAACACAACCAAAGCACAGAACTACAACAGGAGGGCACATTTCACACACCACAGGTACAGCTGCCATTTGCGAGTTCACACAGGGCAGCCATGGCGTTCCTCTTCTTTAATGCTACCAATCTGAATCTTCCAAGCTCAGCTTTATATGTTTCATTTGAATTGTAGCTTTTCTGAGATGGAAATTTTTAAAACTGAAAACCTGTCAACTCCTAAATGCTACAGCAAATTTTAAAAAACTGCCTGCTCTTTTACTAACGTCTATTAAGCGTTGTGATGCACACAATCAATATGCAAATACTACAACAAGTGAGTTGTGGTTTTCTTCTACAGTTCTAATAACCTTTTACATCTAAAAAGACAGTTATGAAATACTTCTAAAATACACTGGAAACCATTCTGACAGAAACTACGTATTTTAAAAGGCACATTAGAGAGCATACATTTCCAGGGTCCTATTTTCAGTTCTAAACCAAAATATATACTAACTGATTTAACATTTTGAAAGGTGATACAATAAATGTTTTAATAACCAGAAAAAACAACCAACCAACCAACCAAACAACCGAACAACAAACCCCTCATCACTTGAATTCCACACAAAATTTTTAGGCCAGATATAGTCAAACCCAACTAGGTGGTGGTATAAAAATAATACTTTTATGCTTTTGATGCCAGGAATAGTTTTTTTACTGGTTGGTTAGTTTGAGACCTTCTAAAATACTTTCATAGTTAAAAATAGTTGTCAGACTCAGTTTTTCACCTAAATTTTCACTAAAACAAAAACATTTCTAAACAGTATCAGTAAGGAATAGAAAGTAAAAAAAAACTAAACCCCACCTACTTTTAAATTCAAACATATTTACAGGACAAACCACCTTAGGTTAAAAAACCTTTTGCATCCTCAACAGCTTCATTATATTAAATTCTGTGGTGCATTAACACCACATCTGCTAACATTAAGCAAGTAAATGCTTACAAGTTTTTTTCAAATAATTCCATATTGTTTTATTACCTGTTTGGTCGGCACCCGCTTTCTGCAGCATACCCAGCTGGTAAACACAGCAGTTATTTTGCTCTATTCCAGCAGAGCAGTTCATTCCATTACCACGATACAAAAATAGAAATAAGCAGATAATTTAAAGAGGATTCAGCTACTATCTGCTATTGTAAAAGCATGATCCCAGAAGAGACTCTAAGTCTGCATTTCGCAAATGATGACATCACAATATTAAGTGATACTAGTCAGGCACTGCTGATTTCTACAAAATCACTCCTAATAATCACCATTTGACACATATTTAATAATCAAGAGAGGAAAACTCATCTTCAACAGCAGACTGGTGTATTCTATTTTCTTTTAACCTGGCACAAAGACAATTCTATTTCTTCTGAAATTATAACATTTGAAGAAAAATTATTTAGAATTGAGAGCTGTAAAGAAACCAGAATAGAGCATAAAAGGAAAATTGATGAGATACACCTATGGAGACATTTAAGTTGTGCACATCACAGTGATTTGAGGCTAAAAGACCTTCACCATCAGACACCATGAGCTTCTGATCAGAGTTTTCAAGCACATAAGGCAGTAACAGCCTTAACAGACCTTATTCTGCAAATAGCCTTCAGTAGCCCACACCATTACAACATGAACTTGCTCTAATTAGTTGTGCACAGGAACAACTTGTTTAACAAAACAGAACTGTCCCTGCTTTCCCCAATTGCTCGTGTTACTCAACCTGACACACTGAAATAAAGTGGTTTATAATACAATCAGAAAGGCTAAGAGAAGTCTTTCCAAGGAAACTGCTTTCTCCCACCACCACCACAAGCTTAATTCCATAGTTAAGGCTGTAAGTTCACCAGCCAGTAAGATGGATGAATGCCACCGTCCTCCTCCTTTGCAGGTAGACACATAAGGGAAAAAAAATTTAAAGCCACACTAATTCCTGAAAACAGCCAACCACACAGCAAACAGGGAAAACTACATCTGACAGCCTTCAGGATCCAAGACATAAAGGCTCAAGACTGTAGTATTTTAGCAGAAGGCAAAAAGAAAAAGAAAGTAAAATTGAATTTTCCATTGCCACCCAGCTCTACTACTCAAAGAGGGAATATAAACTAATTCTACTTTTATTAGCACAATACACCGTAATATTTAGACATTAACAGGTAGTAAAAAAAAATAAATTTAAGAACAAAAGAAATCTTCATACAAAAAAGCTTATCCATGTTCTTAAGTCAAAAATTCACAATGTCCATATTTAATCTTCATTTATTTATATATTATATTTATTTAAAATGTGCAATCCTCAAAACACTAAAAAGGAAAACATATACAGTTTTGAGGTGAAAAAACTGTTAAAAGGAAAATCTTTGAAAACTTAAAGGATTTGAAAAACAGGAAAAGATGACACAAAACTCACTGCAGTCACAGATCTCTGTGTAGCACTCTTCTGTCTAGACAACTCTTAGTGCCTAATCTTAGCTACATTACAGTTTAAAAACTTAAACAGAAATTCTTATCCCAAAAACAGGAAAAAAAGTAACACAGGAATGCAAAGAGAGAGAACATTTGAAATCCTGTAAAATTGCTTCCAAATAAGTCACTAACAAATGACAGTGTGACAACGATAAAACAGTTCTAAAGCTAAAGATGCCACTATTGTAGTAACTCTGATAAAAAAGGCTTTTTTTAACCAAATTTGTCAATTTAGCAAAATAATCATGATCTGAAGAAAAAATATTAGAAATCAGTTTTTACCAGGTTGATGACACGGATACATACTGTAATCAGGATGTAAAACATGTGTCTCTTCATCTTCATCTATTGTCTGTCCCAATGAAAACAGTCTGACTCGTCTCATCTTCAGTAGCCTTGGAGAGCTTTCATGGGTAGTACTCCCAACATTCGGAACTACATCACCAGAAACAACAGTGGGAACAATTTTTTTCAGGAATTCCATTTTTACATGCCCTGTGTTCTCAGCATTTACTAAATTCAGCAGTTTAGCTCCACATTAGAGCGTGGCTCCCACATCAACTTCCTTGAGCACAGAGGTAGAACTTCTCCTAGTGATGTCACGTTAAACCTGGGTGGTGCCAACACCAGCACGTCAGCTGCCAGCCAGCTGCTCCAAGGCAGATTTTAAAGACGTCTAACTGTGTGGACTGATAAGAAAACCAAACAACAACAAGCCTGTATATTAACCAACGTATGCTAAACTCTGCACGCCTAGAAGAAACTGTATTTAACACTTTAACATTTTAAACACTAAGAAAATTCACAACACATTTTCAAATTCCTGTCTGACAGAGTTCAATAGCTCTTAATTTTCATGAAGTGTACAGTGTTCATCTGTATTTGAAAGATTACACTTATCACTCAGAATGTCTACACACCAGCTTAACAAAGCGTCTGTGTATTCTCACATAGTTTTAACTACTAACTACAAAGATATTCTGTCTTCTATGAAGTTTTGTTTTGTAGAGACTCTGATGCTATTTTTACCACTTAAAATACTCACACCATCTTCCAGAAAACTACAAGTACAGAAATAACCTGTCAGTTTTTGTCCAAACATCCACTTTATCCCTAGGGCTACTTCTCCTCATGTGCCTGGTTCGGCTGAGTTTTTTATTTGGGGAAGTTTAAGCGTTGTTTTATATTTAGCTTAAAGAAGCCACTAAGCAAGTGCCTTGCATATAGAGCAGAGAGTTCACAGAAGGGAAAAAAAAGGATACATTAGCATTGAAGATTATTCCTTAAGGCTTTCTAAAATTGGGAATAGAATATGTATCATTGTTCAAATTAAAGTATTCTTTTATTTACAAGACTTGGAGTGGAGATCCACAGACAGAATACAGACAGAATTCCCACCTCATTTGCCACCAAAGAGGGTAGACTCAGAGGAAATCCACCAATACTCAAGACATCAGTGGCAGCCTACATGCATCTATTATTTTTATGAAAGCAGCTCAGTGTCCAAGACACTGCTGAAAGCATTCAACATCATTATCCAAGCTATGCATGAAGCATACACACTATATACAGTCCTTAAAAGAAGGTATTTAATCTGAAATTCATTACTGTTGTCTGGGTCTTAAAAATAAAAAAAAAACAGAATAACCTGTTTTAGGTCTCAGATTTTCAGTAGTTCTGTGCTTACAAGGGGCTACTTAAGTGCATTAAGTTATCAGTCTTACTCTGTCACATCTGTGGTTCAGAATGTCACAACTTAATGAAGTTCATTAAAGCTGCCACCCAAGGCATTTTTCAAGTTCTACATAGACTGATAAAATAGGATAGTTTTTCTATTCAAAACTGCATTAAAATCCCCCAATGTTTAAGGCAGTCCATAGTCTGCTTGTAAATGAATAAATGTCTACACAATTTTTTCACTGTAGATGAATACAAAATTCTGACCTTATCATTAAAGACACATTGCTAGAATATTACTTCCTATAGAGATATCAAGCAGAGAATTCTCCCTTTAAAGATTTCATTCACAGTATTTTTTCACTAATGCAAAAGAGTTACACAGAAGAAAAGTGCTTCAGGAGTTTTCAGGACAAATAATGAAGATATCACAAAGACAATTTGTGATTATTAAAGATCATGAGTCATTACAAGCTCAAGCAATCATTTATTCATAATAGCATTATTTTTTCTATAGAATTTCTTTTTTGCCCTTGAAATCTTGCCACAAACCTACTGCAGTTTCTAGCATTTGGAATCAAGAGAGAAATTCATATGCTGCTGTAAGAATGAGAATGCTTCCAGCCATCCACCTGCCAAACTACTGTTTGCAAAGATGAGGTAATCAGATGTTTTGCTTGGTACCTAACAAACACACTCTGAAAGGTTCAAGCTGGATATCAAAGTGCTCTTAACCACACTATGAAGGTGTTATTCTGCATGTGGACACAGTGTAGAGGTGAAGTGCAAGTACCTCATGCATCACTTGCACTGAATGCATAAGGTGTGAGTTTTCACACAACATGTAGCATATGTGAATTAGCCATGAATTAAAAAAAAATAAGGGTTGAAACCATACTTTTTTAAAATGGGGAAACTTAGCAGCCTTTCAAGTAATAGGATATACAAAAAAACCACAAGCAAGGATAAAAACCACTCTCCATACACATGATCTTATTTCAAGGATAAACTAATAAAGCTTATACAACACAGATGTATCACAAAGCTTTTGACTGATTTTTTCCTTCAGGATGGCTTTTGTTTGACTCTTAAGAGAAGGACATCATGAAGTTTTCTACAGAAGACAGTTGGGTATATACATATATACATTTATATATGTATATGGATGGATGGGGGCCAACTCCAGGACTTCCATACTTCATTAGATTCTATGAAAACAGCATTTTGTGAAAAATGAAGCCAATACACAAGGTTTATGTTTTTGCCTATGTCATTTCACATAGACTCTTCCCTCACATTTGCTCGTAGCATCTTCTTACACAATTCCATGTACAATTGTAGTTTTTATATAACCTGAGCAAGTTTTACAGATAATTTGTTAGGAGAAAACATGAGAAGTCTCATAATTGTTATATGTAAAGTCATCTTTAAACTAAATAGAACTGGCTACAAAAAGACTTATTTGAAAAATTGTAACAGTTATTCTGGAACCTCTAAATAGAAAAAATAGGAGACTTGCTCTTATATAGAATTATTACTTGCACTACAGTAAGTCCTTTGATGTCTTTCCATGTGTATTTCACTTCTGTTACACTCAAAGGATGACTGATTTTGCACTGAAGTGCCTGCTGAGGTCATTCAGGCTACCCTTGCCACAGTTCTTGACGTTTATACCACTTGCCGTGCAACATAATGTCTGAGCTCCACATCTCTCACTAACAGGAATCCACATTAGCAGGAGTTTGCATCGCAAGGGATTACAAACAGATCATGAAACATGCAGAAATACTGCACTAGGAGACCCAGGGAGTGAACACAGGGTAACAGCACTTCTCAGAGCACTGTCTCTTTGGATTAGATCTTTCAGGACACAAACAGCCAAGCTGTTTGACAGGAGTGCATAGGCAGAGCACCTACACAGGAATTCCACTGAAGCAAGTGAACCTGCTGATGAAGGAACATCCCAAGAATGAGAAACACTTTAAAAACAGAAGACAATCCACGAAAGAAAGATCCACTTGAAAGGGAGCTACTTGCAAGTCACTTGAAATTCAAGTATAGAGAATTCTTGGAATTCGCAAAATTAGCAATAACAATAGTAAAAGACAATTACAAACCTGACGACATACTGTGAAGTACAATTTTAGAAGACAGCCTAGATCCCCTATAGTCTATCATAAACAGTGCATCGTTTGACAAATCTCTCCCCGACTAAACATGCACTGGAAACCTGGAGCTTTGTAACAAGTTGCTTCTAGAACCACCCCACCCCGCCCGAGCAGTGCCAGCCCAGCCCCATCTGCTGCCGGAGAGAGGGCAAAGTCTTCCTTTAGATCTAACGTATAAAACGGCAAAACAGATCCCGGGGCGAAGAGCGGTGCCCTCCAGGCATCCCCGGATCCCCGTGCCGGAAGGGAATGCCGAGGTTCGGAGGGGGAGCCCCGCACCCTCGCCCGGACCGGCGGCTTTGCCCGCAGCGCCCCCGCCCGGCGCCGGGGCTCGACCGCGCCCCCACCCTCCTCATCCTCCGCCAGCTCCCGGGACAGCCCGGCGGGCCGGAGTCAACAGGGATGCGCCTGTCGGTGCCGCACAGACGGCCCTGGCACAGGAGGAAAGGGAACTGCGCCCGACTTCACGGACCCCCGCAGCACGGACAGAAGACAAGTTCAGGCTAGCCTAGTTGGGAACATGTGTCCCAAAACACAGCCGCGCTAGGGAAACTTCCCTATTGGACCATCCAGGAGCTACTCCGGCCGTCACTCTCGCACCACCTGAGATGGGACTAAGGCCCCTCCGGAGCTACACACCCCACACTCACACTGTCAGATCAGGCTTCCTTACCAGGCTCGACCCCAGGTTTTCCATAGCAGAGTGTCAGATCACGGAGCCCAAATCCTTAAAACAATTTAATCATGGTCCAATAACTAAACCACAGAATAACAGCTCGAGCTGGTGCCTCCGAGGAAGGACCCTGAACTTTTACACCCTCACAGTCTAATCTGGGGTTTTCCAGCTGAGCCCTCGGCTCCTGCTGTGCCTTTGAGTGTGCGGGTCACTTGGCCGGCGCCACAGGACCCCGTACCCTTTGTTATGCAAAGGGTCGGCAGTTCACGGCCTCTTGCCTCGGGCTCCTGTGCCCCCAGAGCTCAAGCCGCAGCCGCACACCGAGCTACCTGCGCTCAGTGCTCTAATTAACAACCACTGGTACGACCCCGCTGGCAGAGACGGCAGCCGGAGGCGTTCCTGTGCCAGCAAGGTGAAAGTTCACACTGCAAACCTTCTCAACCTGATGATTTAAAGGTCTTTTCCAACTTGAACGATTCTATATCTCCTCTTTAGATCAACACTGCTATGGTGGGGCACACCTGTTGGCACACAGAACCTGTGCTTTCTCCCAGGTTCTCAGCAACAGGACCACGTTGGTAGGACAAAACAACACATCAAAACTATTCCTCTTCCAATAGTTAGAAACTGAACCTGAAAGTATAAGTTCACACATCTGCATTAAATACATGAGAGGTAACGTGGATTCTGGACACCTGTGTTATACCTGCTAGCCAATTAGCAGGACATTATCATAATTTCACACAAAAGACTGCTGAGATAGGGAAAACAAACACCATTTCTTCTTCTGTATATGCTGCTTTTTTCTAATGGCAGGCTTTTTTGCTTTAGAACAATAACAGTCACATATCTTTTTCTTTTAAATACAGAAAATTGAACAAACAACATAACCTAGAAAAACACGCATAGGGAGAAAACAGTTAATTTGTCATTTCACCTTTTAGCAGTTTGCACAAGCCACTTATAAGGAATATATTTAAAGGAATTAACTTTGCATGTTGGAAAGCTTCAAACTTTTAAAATATATACTTAAGGTAAGAGGCTATCTTTCACATAACTTCAACTCATACATTACAGTTAATTCCCAAGCCACATGGCATTAATGGCTTTCTTGGTTCAGTTCAATTACTGTAATTTCATTAAAAAAAAAAAACCTGAGGACCAGTATAAGCAGGAACAAAGCAACATACAATTTTGCAACAAACTATTTAAGTCAGCGTAAACCTCTTGTAGCTCTTACGTTGTATACTAAACACTTTAAAGCTAAGTCATTTAATCTTTCTATAGTTTCATTTTAATGCTTTTTTAATGTAAACATGCAAATAGTTCTGGTTGACCCCATGCTTTTCTTAGAGGAAGTCTCGCTGTTTCCTGAGAAATGAAACTAACAACTGTCAGCTGTTGGTAAAAAGTTTCACTTTTCTTTCAATCACTTAAACTGTATTTGCTGTCTATGGGGAGCTGGAGATCCCTTTTTAGCAAGTTTTGGGGGCTTTTTCTTTGGAAGACTGAGGATTTCTGCAATAATCCGAGTTTTCCAGAGCTTGGCTTTAATTATTCAGCATTAGTAGAAGTGAAATACAAGTAGAAATGAAGTATTAAAATATACCCATCAGCAGTTGAACTGTTATGTTCACTGACTGAATATATTATTGTTTAATAAAAAAGCCCCAAAATTTTTACCGTTTATGTATTAAGTTTCAACTGTTCTTATCTTGAACTTGCATGCAAGAATACATGCTTTCCTGAACTCATTAGGAGTTCCTGAGAAGATCAAGGTATTGTCTATCCCACAACTTCCACAATCCTCGGTTGGGATAAGGATCTGGGCTTCCTGTTGCTAACCTCTGGTTTGTTCCAAATACTGATATATCCCACAAGATCCTCCAAACATATGAATTTATTCAATTGGTGGATTTTTCTTCAAATAAGAACTTGCAGCAGCACATAACCTGAATCATACCCATGTCCATGCAAGTAGAAACACCAGGAGACATCATTACACAAACTCATAACAGTGGACAGATTTTTTTCCATTATAAAATGATCAAACTGAATGATGACAATCATGATGTTGATATCTCTATGCAAAGAGCATTAAAAAAAAACAACACTTCAAAACCAAAGAGTCTGTGGAACTGCTTCCAGTAAGCCAGAACAGCAATGGCAACACTGCTATGAAATTGGATCTCTAAGGAATTGAGACCTGAAAACCTTTATCAAAAGCTTTTTAAGTGCTTTAAAGAATTGCCAACTGTTAATGCATAGAACAACCAGAACACAGACAGTAAGGGATAGCCAGAGACCAAGCACACGCATACACTGCCAGAATTCCTCAAGGACAGTGGTTCAGCATACACTTCTTAAACAATATTTGGGCCATTTAGTTGATGGTTTTCACAGCCACTGTCACTGTTTCTGTTAAGTTTCTCTCACGCTATGTGAAAGTACACCTCTGTAGAAGAATTTCTTTGTGTTTGAATGGTCAACTTTTAAAATCATGCCCAAAGCATAGAAGTTAAATTGCCAGGGAAAGCCCTGTTGAAAATAACCTTCATTCCAATCCTAAAAGCATATACAGCATGTTTTTATCTTGCTTCCCTTACCAAGCCTGACCTAATCTGAGTTTAGTGCTTAAAATTTTATACAAGGCAGGCACGTTTAAAATGTTACTGACCTGTGGAAACTACCATTATCCTTTTTGCATTGTGTCTTTTCTCCACAGCTTCTATTATTTAAAAAAAGCACTTACCAAGTTCACAGCACAAGCTTAATTCCCAATACCAATGAAAACCTCTAAACATCTACATTAAATACAGGTTCTGTCTTGGCTTACATAGCATTCCTCCACTCTCATCTATTTTAGTTATTCCCTTTTCAAAATAAAGAGTTTTTGAAACATGGCCACGGAAAGTTTATATGCATGGCAAAAAAGAAAAGTAGAAATTTAAACTCAACCTAGTGAAAAAAAAAAAGAAAACTGGAAAAAAAAGGCAGAGAATTTGCACTTTCATAACTTCTATAAAGGAAAGAAAATAGACATCATTTAGATTTGGCAAGGTTTTGATTATAGGGCTTTGAGTACAAGAGAGGAAATTCTAACTTCCAGTGTAAGATGTTTAATGAAATCTTGTTTAATCTTCCTATTTGGAAAGCTGCAACATACTTGAGATGAAACAGGTCCAACTAAGTCAGGTACTAAATTAAGGTCCAAAAATGTTTCTAGTAAGCAGGAAATTAAAAAGGAAAAATAAGCTTAAAACCCAACAATTATTATTAGCAATTAAGTAAACACAGATGCTAAATGCTCTGCTAAAATAACAAATCCTCAGTACATCAAAGTCACTAAGTAAGCAAATACATAGAAAGTATGCTAAGTAATTTTGCTTTTGGTTAACATTGCACTAGTACAGCTCTTTATATAGATAGATAGATATACACACATAGCTCTTTGTATGTGTGTTAAATCTTATTTTTAATGCTCTTTTTGGCCAGACAGCTATTATAGGTTGTGGAGATGCTGCTGTTCTCCATTTGCAGCCAGGAACTATTTACTTGAAAGCAATTCACTTGGAGAAATGCTTAATGTAAAAGAAAGTGACTTGTTCATCAAGGTGTAGAGTAATTGCACAAGTTACAAGGCTGTATCACAGTTTAAATCTACGATATATAATGGAATGGAAACCAGAAATCTTTAGGGAACTGGACAGTGCTTATCCCTTGGCTCGTAACTAATGAAAACACTGTATGTCTTTAAACAAGTAATTCAAAGACCAGGAGACAATAATAAGTATTTTTTCCCGAGATTTGGGTGAAATACAAGTGATGCAGCTAGTTCTGATATCTCCTACATAGCTGCAGAGCTTTCCTGTGGAAACTCTCTGTAAATTCCCCTCCCTTGTGCCTCTGCCCAGCCTGGCTTAACATATCCTGCCTCATTTGGCCCAGGGCACTTTCCATGTACACTGTACCACTGGTTGTGAAGTTCTTGCCTCTGCTAGCCTTAGCTCCTCCTCAGTAAAGTTCTGGCTCAGAAATGCCTTATGAAGTGCAGCAAGGCTCACTTCTGATGCAGACCTGATCCTTTGATTTGAGGCACATGCTAAAGAATGTAAGGATTCAGTCTAAAACGTACAGCAGAGTCAAGGAAGGAGTAACAGTGTTGTGCAAGGAAAAAAGCCCTCTCTCTTTTAGGTGTACTTCACTACTATTCTTAATTTTAACCACATTTCATTGACTCCTCTGTGTGAGTGATGAAAGCTAATCCTGGTATGGACAAAATGACGGCCTTGACACCACTGTGTATTTACATTTGTAGACAGTCTGCTGGCTTGAAACAATTTTACTGTAAGCTGACCTGTGTGTGTTAAAAATGTGCATATAACTTTCTCTTCAGAGAATTCTTTTTTTCTTTAACACACCATTAACTTGAAAGGAATGGATTTTTTTAAAAATTAGTGATTAAGAAAGTAAAAGCAGTAGAGTTGGCTTTTTGGCCATTTTCTAAAGGTGGCAGTAATTCTGGCCTTTAGAAGTTTTTTTGAAAAATAATCCTCCTGTTTTGCACTATTACAATTATTAGTCTTTTATTATTAAAAGTGACAAGTGAAGAAAGCACTCAAGTCTTCTTTAGTCTTTCTGTTCTCATCAGATGACTGGAGCATCAAATTTTTTTTAAATAAAGGAATTCTTGCCTTCCTTGGTGATCATGTTCATCTAGGTCCTTACATTTCAGTGACTGTCAGAATGCCTGAGCAGTGGAGCTTGTGTGTAGAAGCAGTAACTTGGTCTTGATTGTTATCTTTTAAAGGAAAGCTTGCCTTCTGAAGCCGCACAGTTAGTGTGCTGTGCATTGCTTCTCCTTTTTCAAATTTTTTTTTACTTATTTATGGTGGTCTTATTTACCTTTCTGCAATTTTATAAGCTTTACTATGATAATATGACTATATTTAGCAAGCAAACCTGCATGGGTGTGCATAAGTACATAAATGTTCCACGTAGCATAAAAATGGCAGTTTTCTCTCGGGTAGCTCAACAATTTGTCGAGTTAGGTTCATTCTCTTTCTCCACCACCTCCCTGCTGATGCATAGAGAGACTTCTAAAAGAAATCCACAATAGGTCCACCCCTTTGAAGGCCAAATGTATTTCATTTTAAGTGTTAAAAAACACCACTGGGAGTGCCTTGTACACTATGTTCAATATAGAAGTGGATTACATTTAAAAATATATGGTCACAAATATTTATCAAATTAAAATTTATCATTCATTATCAAGATACATAGCTGTTTCCTCATGCCAAAAAGTTCAAAAAGAAAAAACCTAACAAAACGTTGAAAACAGAAATTTTATACATGTTGAATGTTGCCTAGAAAAGTCCCAAACAAAAAACAATAACAAAACCCATGACCTTCTAGACACAAGTAGAACAAATTCCCAAGAATCCTGGAGAAGGTAAATCCTAGCAGACAGGCTCAACAGTTTTTTTCTCCTCTAGTCTGACACACACAGCTTTCCCACTTCACAGATTAAACAGCTCTTCTGTGTCCCTATTAGCATTTTCATCTTCTGGAGTTTTTTATTGGTAGATGTGTCTCAGAAGTTCCATGTTATCTGAACAAGGAGGCAGAGCGTGAGGCATTCTGCAAGTCATTTGTCACTACAATTAGGCATGGTCTTCAAAGCTCTTCAGCAGAAACACCCCTCTCTAGTCAGGCTTCAGAGTGAGAACTAATGCCCAAACGAAGCATGAGGTAGGCAAAAAAGCTCACAAAAAGCCCTGTTAAAAGTCACTGAATCCCACTGAGCTATATCTTAATAGAAACTTCGTAATAAGGAAAGAACTTAAATGTTTCTGTTTCATTTTGCAATATCCATATTACAACTCATATAGACACAGCTAATGAAACTGCAGACCAGGTTAATGAGTACCAAGTACTGCTTTAATCCTAAATGATTATTTAAGGAGAAGAAAAAGAAAGAATAAGAAAAACAGAATTTAAAAAAAAATAAAATAAAAAACGCACCACACTTTTCTACTCTTGGTGGTCCTTTATTCCCTTAATTATGCTGGAAAAAAATACCCAAACTTACATGCTACACTTGCAAAAATGCTTGTCAAGTATTGACAGGCACATTAATTGTTCCTAATACTGTTCTGTTGGAGTTGGACTGAGGCCTGAGACAGAATTTGATCAGTGGAAAAACAGCTCCCCAGACCTGGAGACCAGAATGTAGGGGAGGCACTGTTGGGGCCCCAGATGGTGTCCTTGAGAGAAGAAAAGAATGCAGTTTTCTGTAACAGCAGACTGAAACAAAGGAGCTTAATGAAGTATTGCTACCTTTAACCAATTATAATTCCACTACTTATCTTGTAAGACCTACCCCTCATCCATCCCTGTATTCTGCCCTACCCTGTCTCTAAGTTTTACATATCCCATCCCTGTTCCACCCTAGTTCTAGCCCTTTCTATACAGACCCCTTTAAAAACCCTTGTCTTTGTCTAATAAGGGAGTTCACCATTTTTCCTTCAACCCTGGTGTGGCCTGTGAGTTTATTCTGCTAACCTGGGGCTGAGGCCTGATGCTCCCTCACTGACCGGCAGCCTGTCAGCGGCTCAGCACCGGGGGTCCCGGCAGACTTGTCTTATCCCCCTATCCAAACCGGGATACTGTTCAGCAATTGCATTTATAGACAGAAATGGGCTTTTCAGCATAACAGATGCTCCAGACAATTTTACAGAGAAGGCATGTAAAGTTTTCAAGGCATGTAAGGTATTCTATCCATGACTGGATAAAGTCCTGAGCAAGCAGGCTGATTAGGGAACTTATTCCAGGGAGTAAATGAGCAACACAGAAGAAGAATGGCAATTGGCACATTTTCCCAGCTATATACTATTTTTCTTTATTACAGATATTTTTGAAGGAAAGCACTTGAGATGAAACTTGCTCTGCATTCTTCAACAGGAAAATACACCCTGACAGATGATTTGTCTTTACTTCTTGCTGAAGTGGGAGGCAGAAAAAGATACCACACCAAAAAAAAAAAACCCAAACATGTTTATTTCCCACACAAAATACAGCAGGCATTTAATACAGAAGAGAGACAATAAATACAATAGCTATGGACCCAATGCTAATAATAAATGTTTTAAACCTACTACCTGATTGCCTTTTAAATGTTTAGGAGGAAGTACAGAAAGCACAATAATTACTGAGAAGTATTCCAAAAACTAGATTAGCACTGAACAGCCTTATTCCCAATAAGGAAAAACTACACAATTCAACCTTGAACACTTGATGTTTGTTACATTTTCTGTATAAACACACAGAAATGTAGAAATGTAAATAATCACTAAATACTTTTAAAGTGAGGTAGAACTAGAGTTGTCCAAAGCATGATAAGCCTCCACATGAGAACAACTTACAGTAAAAAAATGATACTATCCTCAAACCCTCTGCCTCCATTTTTCTGTTTCATTTAAAAGACAGATTTGGAGTTTCTACTCTAATGCTAAAAAATGTATTTGCCTGCCTTGAGCAATAGAAAGATATGGAGGTTCAAGGTAAACTTCCACAGCAACAAATTTAACTTGTGAGAGAAAGAACACATACATCAGTACAAAAATTATTGCGGTATAAAATTCTAACCATCTACAGTGAAGCAACTCAGCATGTTATATAATTAGAAATGAAAATCAGTGACAGAGGCAAACAATATATATGATACACTGGAGATGATCCAGTGGCAAATCTTAACATACATTCAAATTCTATTTTATTATATACTTCTCCTGTAAAGAGCACATACAACAATAAAAAATAAAGGAAAGCCAGAGCTATGAGAAAATATTATAAAATATATAATATTCTAATTACTAATGACAACTAGATAAAAACAGAACATAAAATATTCTACTACATCCTATAAAGTAATAATATGAAATATATATTTAATTACAAAATGTCTTGAATACTGAAGTCCACATAGCAAACAGCATATAAACTACTGCACATCAATATTTTCCTCCTGCCACATCAATGTGTTCTCAAAGGCCAAAAAGAAGTACAGTCTACCAGTTTTACTATTTGACTATAGAGGAGCAGTGCATTACATTACTTTTGATGGGCAGTTTGGATGTTGGTTGGATCTATCCATACTCATTTCAGCTCAGATGTGCTTTAATTGTCAATAGCTGCCCTGTGCTTGACACCAGTGTATATCTATTTCCTACTGGAATCCTTACGTGAAAAGCATCTGTGTAAGGCACTGACTTAGGAATTAGAACGCTGAGTAAGGGACTGGATGATCCTTAAGGTCCCTTCCAGCCCAAACCTTGCCATGATTCTATGGCACCTTTGCTACCGAGCTGCAGTAGCGGGCTTCACCCACAAGGGGTCAGAGCGCAGACACCCGCCCGCACATCCCAAAGCAGGGAAGACTCTGCTCCCGCCGACTCCGATTTGCACCGAGTACTGAAGCTCGTGAAAAAAAACTTGAGAGTATTGTTGAACATAAAGAAATTATACCAAACAATTACAAAGTGTACAATTCGACATTTACTAAAATGTTCGAAAACCACATATGGCTTTGGAAGTCCCCGAGCTGCAGATGACTGGAAAGCTATTTGCCCTGCTCTTAACCTCTTCCTTAGACACTCACTTTTGGCCATGATCAGTTACTACACTGTGCTAAATCAGATGTTCTTATTTGATTTAACAAAGTACAGAGAGTCTTCTATTCAGGTAATCGATATCTGAAGTAGCAGCTCGAAGTGTGTTAACAGTACAATCTAGATAACAAAGACCTAAGCAAAAAAGGGAAAAGGTACATGAAAATCTATTCATGATAGTATTGTGAAAAAGATCTTACCACTTAGAAGCCATTGTTAACCACTGACGTGAGCTGTTCCCATATCACACTTAGGATGAATCCATCAAGACATGTTCCCCCGAATCCAACGGGTGCTTAGAGATGTGAGAGCAGACAACTAGATGTAAACAGCTACGAGTTGGCTGGTATGTAACCAAATACTGGAGAAAGGTCTCCAAACACAGTACAAGCAAATGAAGTACAGAACTCTGAAAAGAAAGTGAGAAAAACCAGTCAAACCTTAGTATTTACTCAATAGAGACATCAACATTATCCAAATGCTTTAAAATCCCGATTTTTTTATTGAAAATTTATAAGCAATAAAAATCTGTTACATGTGTCCTTAAAATTGCTGTTCTGCTCAGAAGCTAATGATTCTTAATAATTTCTTCCCCATAAAAGAAAAATTAAAACTGACACCAAAATAAGTTTCCCACACTCAGCATATTCTGCATGCATCCTTTATTTTAGTTTTAGTTGCACTTCAATTACAAACATTTTTATTAATCATATTTATAATCACTCTCAAATGCAAGTCATCCTTAATTTTTTTCATATTAGTCCTTTTATTTAGTTCTTTTCTGTTTTTTTTCTTGGGGTTTTTTGTGTTTTGGTTTTTTTTGTTTTTATCCCCTCTGTTTAGTTAGCACAAGGACGTGGTCAGAAAAAGAAACAATATTTCAGCTGTGTCTCCCTAACAAAGCCTTGATAACTTCTGAAGATTCCTTCACAACAACAGTATGTATGCAACTGACATACTTGCCACAACTTGCCTAAGCAGCAGCCTGGTTTTGCTCTCCTATAGCACCAAACTATAGCAAAAGCACTTAAGTATTTTTAATTCCCCCCTGAAGGCAGATCAAGCACTTTTAACTACTCAAGTCTCAACGTGCAGCAATAATCCACCCCATCAGATCAGTTAGTTTATATGGGGAAAATTTTCTTCTTTTTAAAATTCATAGCCTGAACAATTCCAGGTATGTAAAAAAGCCTGTACATCCAACATGACTTTATCAGTGCTCTGACGCCACACAAATGTACTAGTTTCCTTTAAGGATGTGTGAACCATTCAATCATCACCAATTCTTTTATGTACAGTTTGTTCTACTTCTTAATTAGTGTTTCCAAAAATACAAAAGAGACCCACATAAGTGCAATCTAAAAGTAAAAAGCCACATCCTTTTAAGATATAAAAGAAAGCTTAAAAGTGGGACTTCTGAGACAAGCAAGAAAATTAGATAAAGTTTTGCAAATAAGATGCAAGCTGATGTTTATATAAAAATTGGGAACATATTACAAAATTTCTTGAAAAAGCAAGTTGAGTGCTTTAAAGATTTGACCAGTTACAAATGGAAGTGTTTAAAGACAGATAAAATTCTGACTGAATTTTAACTGTTAAATTTCACAACTCTTTCATTAAAATATCAACTGTTTTCTGTAGTTTGTGCAGTTGACAATGCAGTGCATCAAATGACCATAGTTTTTACCTCTTCAGACAATTAGGGCAAGTCAGTGTTGCTTTCTGAGCAGCAAAAACATATGGTCTTTCATCCTACCTACATCAATAAATTGTACTGTTCACTTTTTTCTCTTCTTTTTGCTCCTTTTTTAGAAAAGGTAAGCAGTAGTTTAAATCAATTAATCCCAAACCTTACACCCACCCCAGTTTGAAAGAGTGTGTCAGCTGTCCTTTTAACTCCTCTCCCCAAGTACACTCACACTGAACAGCACTTCAACAAAATCAAACCCATGACATATTACCCTCCATAAAACTGAAAGAATACCCAGACAGAAATCCACCCTGGCATATGCTGACACTTTAGCTCACTATCTCAAGCAAAACACACATTCACAGATACATAATCCATTCAGTTTACAGGCTTCCCTGCTTGCTGCCTTCCGAGCAAGCACATACAAACAAATCCTTCTTCACCCCACCAGATTGAATCTCCCCCTTTCCATCCCAACACACCACCCAATAGCCCAGCTGCTTAATGGAAGAAATAAAGCTGAAAACTGACTTGGCTGTCCAAGCTTCAGGGAGATACTGTCACTTCAGCCAGCAGGGTGTTTGGAAACCAGAGGGTGGGAGGCACATGAAAAACCATTCAAGGTACTCAAGAGTTTTGGTGGTACACACTGAGCAACAACAGATTTTAAAATGCAGCTGCTGCCCGGAGCTTCCAATACAACTGCAGTTGTATTTGAATACAACCTGAGGTATCCTACTGAATCAATTTGATCAGATTAACTCTGACTGCTGGAAAAGTAAGGCATCAGTAAAGGTAGCAATAAGGTCGAAAGTCTCCAACGGATGCAAGTTAAGCTTACACCAAATTATAGCATTTAGCTGGTTCACGCAGCTTCATTTCCTAACTGTAGCTGACAAGAAGTTAAAATGTAACCATACTTTATCAGGTTTGAAGTCAAAGGTAGCACACAGGTGGAGGTTTGGTGTTTGGGGTTCCCCCCTGGGAAAGACTTATGACAAGTTAAAAAGCAGAACATGAAAAAAACCATACAAAGTTTAAAGTAAAAAGTCTGATATAATAAGGTTCAAAAAACAGTTCAAAAACCACTGTTGCTACCACTAAGTTTTCACACCTAAAAAAAAAAAAAAAAAAAAAAAAAAAAAAATCAGAACTCCTCTACCATCCTGAATTCGAAAACACAACTAAAATTCCAACCAACCTCAAATCTAATCAAGTAACAATATATGTATCTTTTACTACATAAACTTTTTGGAGGGGTGTTTAACAGAGCATTTTTATCTCAATTATTGTCAAGCTGATGTATTATATTCACAGAGTAGCTGCTATAATGTTGGCTACTACGGAAGACTGAACTGAACTTTACTTTTTGAGCAGCAATTCAATGCTCCAGCTCAGCACATTTCATGCCATTGGTAAGCATGGGAGAGATGGTACAGCAGATCACTTCCAAACACTTCAGGGATGGGGATTAAAACTAATGTTGCAGGAAATCAAAGTGTCAGCACCTGCATTTAGGATATGTACAACACTAAATTAGGGCCATTTTCATAATTACTGACCCAAAAGACTTAATAAGATCATACTTCAAAAGAAAGAAAAATACTAATAATCTTAGCCAACCACTAGAAGTGGTGTTTCCATGCTACCTACCTCACAAAACTGGATTTCATAGGAATAAAATGGGAATGAAGCTCTCCAGGTTGCTGATACCCACATCTGCCTCCTTTCCTTACTGAAGCTTGGTACACTGTGTCTCAACAGAAGATTTTTAGTAACAATTTGGTTCTTTTGCTTCAGTAACAGTATTAGGTATATTAATAATATAACAATAATCAACATCACAAACTAAAAATGGTATGTGATGAACTGAGTGTTACTAAATGCTGTCAAGAACACAGTAGTCATGCACTATTCTCCCAATTTCACCAACCATGTTGTTACTGAAACACAGCCTTTTTTCACTCCACAGTCCACAAAACTAGTGAGACCGAGTGGCTGCTGAATTAATACAGGGAACCACAAAATCGTAAATAGGAGAGACACAAGGGTCACTAAGGCAAAAAGCAAGTCTTTGCAGGGCTTGTGCAGGAAGAACTTCATTAAACACAAATATTGCAACTGGAAGATGCACAGATCATGAGCATTAAATTGATGTGGGTTCGGTTTTTACATAACTGATAGGGAAATGAGTTAACACTCACAAGGCACACAAGATCACCTAAGGGTATTCATGGGAAAAGAAAAAACAACTGCATATCTCTGTCATACCAAAACGTTGGAATACAGCCAACCACCTGCACATGAGAGCTACATTTGTTTCACTGGTTCAACATTGTCTCCTCCCAAGAATTACAAATAGCTCTCCATTTACAAACTGACAAAGTTCAATTGAAAATACTCCCATTTGTAGCAGAGGAGGACTTGCAAGATAAACTTCAGAGGAGGGCTTGGCACCAAACATATATAAATTTGACCAAGATAAAACTTAAAAACTTAAAAAAGATCAAACTTAAAATTGTGACTACTAATCTGAGAGAAAGCACTTCTGTGCAGCTTTTCAAGAAACTGCAAAACAGGAGTGTCCAATCCCCAAGTGAATTGCAGAGAACCAAGAAATTACAGTTCTCTCCTGTTAGCATCAGAGGTTGTAAGTATTACAGATTTCAAGCTACCTGAAAGGGATGTTGCTTCTACCAGGAAAACAGTTAAAACTAAGTCTTGTAGTACTGAAAAATTTGTGGCGGCACACAAGTATTTCCAAGGGAAAAAATGAAAATAAGACTTCAGCTTGCCTAATCTTATGTCCCCTAGACATTTATCATCACCTGTGCCTTCCATGAGAACTTCTATGAGTGAGCAGGGTAGGCAAGAAGCCCCAAACTCTGACCTCTGCACCACCACCACCACTATAGCAAAAACTGAGGAAAACATAAAAGATGGCTAAATGGCTTTAGAAACTAAACTTTCTTCCCTTTTATAAAATATATTGCAAGCACGGCTAAACTAAAAATCAACCTATAAGCGTGAAACAAATTAAATCCAAGAACAGGGCCTTATATCACACCTTCAAACTGCTTTTGGCAATTTCCTATTTTTGCAAGTATCTCAAACAAAAGCAAAACATCCCTTATTCCATCAGCTTTTGGAATCAGCATCTAGCAGGGTTCAAGCACTTGAAACTACTGAATGAAAATAATAACAGCTCATGTACCACTTTTCCTCCCCAACAGACTGTTAAAGCTCAAAATACATTCTCTTTCTTAAAAAGTACCAAAAGTATCAAACACTGACAGTTCTGTTACTGTGTCTGTACAAAGAAAAATGGGGCAAAATTCTTCTTAGCTATTATATAACATTAGGAGGAACCATCATAAACTTTATGAACATTCAGTAACACAGTCTATATGAATTAAATAAATACTACCTCCCCTCTCCCCCAACCCCCACACCACTTTACTCCCTTGAACAAAGCAGGAAGCTGTTTTCCCCACTTCCTCCCCTCAAAGCATCTTCAACAGAGGTTAAACTCAGGTCCTATATATAAAACACTAAATAGTTCTTCAAACATGCTGACCAGACAACAATGAAGTACAGCAGTGATAATGTATAATATAGCAAGTAAAACATCAGTTTGCAGATTTCTTACCTACTCAAGCAGTTCCAGAAAAACATATTTAAACTGATATATCCCAATCTAGTGCAATAATCTCTGGCCTCTGGAAATAGAATACAAACGTTATATAAAAACCAGTAATGCTAACTGCTTTTTAAATACAACAATCAGAATGGGGATGGATTTTGTTGTACTTGCAGACCATCTCTACCCACTCTATTTTCCTCACCAGCATTTAACATGAAGAGTTCATAGCATCTGTATTTACACAGACTGAGATATGAACTTGCTGTTTTACTTTAACAGAAGTTCAGATGAGGCCAGTGCATTCTCCAGCATAACAGTAAGATAAACAGAAAAGTAGTTGAAATATTATTCTTGTTTCTAGACACCAAACATTATGACAGCCCTAGTGTTTTCTCTCTCCTATGCATTCTACTCTTTCCAGAACAATTGCATAGCAGTTTTCAAACAGCCATCTGCTAAATTCAAAATTACTTGTGTCTCTAACATATGCCAATTCTTAAACTTGGAACACCTGCATCACTTAACTGGAGTCACACAGATCCTATGCCTTTAAACTGTATAGTTATATTTAAGCGTTTTATATACTAGATATGGTGTGAAGGGAGCATGCAATAAAAGCTACTTTAAAAATATGGAGACTAGGAAATACTTGAAAACAACTATTTATTCTTAATTTTAAAAGGCAAGACAAGAGAACAACACTTGCACTACAGCATAACATGGAACTCACTATGCAGTACCCTCTTTAGATATCCTCCCAGGAGACAGAAGGTTGGGCTTCAAACTGGATTGAATCAGTTGCACACAATTTACCTCACCTCCACAAAAATACAAGTATAACCTATGCCTAATTGATAGTTTTACAGATTTTGAATAACAGACTACAATATCAAAGCCTGATCATGACATACAGGAAGATAAGTGTTCTTAAATGCTTTTAAATAAGGTTCATTTTTCCCTAATACAGCAAAGGCCCAAAACTATACAAAAGTGTTGAAGAAATGTGTAGGTAAAAACTCTCAGATTCCTGCCCCAAAAGCTTGTTCTATTTATTCTGTGCTTCTATTTACCTAACTTTCTGTTCCCATGCTTGCTACCTACCACTTCTCACCAGCTATTCCAGAGCTATTCACCTACCAATTCTGCAGGTAGGTACATGTAAATATATATATAAATATGCACACACCCATGTATCAACTCCATCTGAAGAAATATCTCTGATCCCCCAATTTTATATGCAATATCTACCACCAAGCAATTTCAAATGAGGAGGCAGAGGTGAGGTCTAAACTGAAGGAACTGACGGAATGGGGCAGGATCTTCGTAACCTGTGTGTCAAGAAACAGAGAAACAAGCTTGCCATATCCAAGTGAAGATGTCAGGGAGACCTACATGAACTGCTACTCCTCCCTTCTCCTTATAAGCTGATCTGGGGTATCCTCAGGAGCTCCCTGAGTCACTGCAACAGCCATCACAGGACCAGCAACTACTCATCACCATATCCCAGGGAATAAACTGGCCAGTCACAGTGCACAAGGCAGTGATTATTCAGCTTTTTGGACATAATTTTTTGGATGATATCTAACAGTGGTAGAAATCTTTCCATTTTTGCCTACAGCAATCTTTTTATTAACACAATCAGCATTAGTTGTAGATTAGATTCATTCAATTTAAGACCATGAAAATTCTGTCAATGTCAAAATGTTCAGCTGCCAGAGGCACAACCCTAACAGTTCTTTCTGATTTAGCACAAGAACAGAAGTGGTGTTGATAAGGATTATTCCCATGCAAGACAGATAAAAATGAGTAGGAACACTGCAACCTATCTTCCATGCTAAAGCCTGTGCAGAGAATGAGCCTTTGTCCAGGTCTACTCTTAACTCCAAGTCCCCCTTAGGACTAAGGACATGACATTTACTAAAGAAGATGCTTCTTCATTTTGCAAAACTGGACAACAAAGTCAATCTTTGCAATATCAGCTTCAAATGTGAATTCCTGAGACCTCGTTTTATCTTAACATTCTCAAGGCTTATGGTATAGATATTCTTTCACTTTTTTTAATTCATTACTCTTATTCTCTTTAACAGTCTCCCACACTGAATTACTACAGCCTTATCTTCTGGATCAAGTACAACAAAATTATCTGTAGTTTTCATCACTCTCCCCAGTTCTTATTTTATAAATATATCCAGCATTATATTCAGATAATCCAAACAAACAAACTTAACTGCATAGGGCTGGCAAAACCTACACAATTGTTGCCTTTGAAACTACTACAAAAAAAACAAGCAGTGAAAGATCAACAACATTAAGTCTTCTGTGAAAGGCTAAACAAATGGAGTTGCATATTGCAAGGCAAGTCTCACCCATAACCTCACAGGGATCTTTTCAGCAAACCCGGGTTTTCTTTCTTCTCTTCTCCCTTGCTTATTCTGGGGTATCTTTGAGCTCCCTGAATATTTTCTGCACAATTATGATTAACATCACTTACTGTGACCTGAACTACAGTAGGCCCAAGGACTGTTAGAAACAGTGATACTTCCTAATGCTGCATTTAACCTACAGTGTCTCTTCCCACTTAATGTAACATACTTGAGCAGTAATATTTTTTGTTATAAGTTGCCATTTATGAAGACAAAGCAGAGAAACCTTGAGAGGACTAAGGAAAGAAAGGAGGATCCTAAGGTTTGGCAGCAAGATATATCTACCACAGTATTAAAAGACCTTTATAAAATCCCACTGTAACCTTCTCTGGAATACTTCATGCAAATCTGGTCAATGCATGCTAAAAAGCATGCATCTTTCATATATGAGAGAAGGCAATGATGAGATTTTAGGATGATCAGGTGAACAGGAAATATCTCACCCAAACAAGGAGTCTGGTTTAGCTGGTTTAGCAAAATTATACTGTTATTCTCTGGAAACACAATGAAGATAAGGGGAAAAAAAAAGAAAGGAAAAAAAACCACATTAAAAAGAATTGCTATCTAAAATAAAAAATAATGTTGACAACTGCCACTGACAAACTGCTTTAACATACAACCTGAAAATTACAAATACTCCCAAAAGTACTGCTTACTTTACTTTCAAGTACTCTTCCAATAGTTAGCTGACAAAACACACAAAGCTGGTTTTATCATCATCACTATCTCGTGTAACTTCAATTAAAAAAAAAATTAAAAAAGAGGGGAGAAAAAGGTCCAACCCAGCAGTCTTCTCCCATGTTCTGAAAAAGAGGGCAAAAAAAGAAAATAGGTCACCACATTAACTCCAAAGTGACCAGCTGCACCACTCAAGTGGCATGTCAGTAGTCCCAAACCTATTGCTACAGACTCTGATGAAAAGTCAGCTATTTCAGGCTAACCCAGCCCCAGCTCATGAAAGTTCTCTTACACCTGTATGGAGCAGCTGCCAAAGCAGCGGCTGGAACCCTCCTGTGCCAAGGTCTGTGCGAAGTCTGCACAGCTCAGCTCTGACTATCGTCACTAAATGCAAGAAACAATTCACATCAGAGTTGGTGACAAGGGCAAGAATACCCATAGAATACCCATGTAAAGAACAAACCATGAAAACTCCAAGGCTTACAGCAAAAGCTTCTGGGCACTAGGCCATTGTATCAGACCAAATATTTAGACACTTCAGAGAACCTCAAACTCAACTTTAGAAGTTTGGTTTGGGTTTGTTTTTAATATTTGTTCCTCTTCTGTTTTTGAATGCAAACATAAACCATTAGGAAGAACTAGGGATAAACACAAAAATCCCTCAAAACTGAAGCCATGTCAAGAACAAACACTGTTGTTAAACTAGCTCGAGAGGATTTTTTCCTTTATGATATCTTCCAGTGACAGTATTGGACACTTGCTATCTGAGACTATATTTTGTCATTCTTCCTGGGAGGTATTCATGTCAGAGGGAATTAGGGATTATAATAGATTTGGGGGAGGGGAGGGAAGGAAGGAAGGACAACACGTCTTAGAATCTGAGACAGAGCTGTATGGCAATACACAGGTACTCAAACAATTAACTGTCAAACACTTAAAATAAGGAAGCTAAATACTAGAAAGAACTGCTTTTTTAGTCAATATAAAAGGCAGAAGCAACCCTAACTGAGTCAGTCTGGCTAAAATCTATTACTTAAGTTTACTGTCTTTTAGAGCAAGACTAGACAAGAATAACGCTGAATCCTAAAACCTCCTAACATTGTAACACTTCTCCAGCCCACTGTTGTTCCTGGGAGGATTATTATAGATACAGAAGCTGTGAAGGTTCAAAGTTGCTTGGGTGCGAGCATGCAGAAGCAGTACAAAGCAGTAAACAACAGCCAGGCTGTGTGTTAGGCCAGCTGCTCTCCCTCTGACGGATCAGCTACACCGAATTTCCTACTGGTAAGGCAGGCCAGTGACTACCAGATACAGGTCACAAACTATTATCCTAATTTTTGTCACAGTAACTCACATAACCCATAGCTCCTTCCTCTGACATTATACAGGTTCTGTTAAACTAAAGCTTAAATACAGACAAAAACTGCTAAAAGCTCTCATGGTACTCTAAGCTGGAGGGAGCATATTAGACACCCAAGTTCTGTATTATGAAAGTCCACTGAAGTGGAAAGTTTGCCTATATGCCTCTTAAGGAACTCAGACCAAAAAAAAAAAAAAAAAAACCCCACAAAAAAAAAAAAGTGAATTGCCTTTTGGTCCCGTACACAATAACAGAGTTGTCATCACTAGGCAAGATGACCAAGACAAAGCCCCCTGAAATACAAAACTAGATATAAAACAGGCAATTCCTGCTTGATGCAGAATGTGTTCTTTTCTAAACTGTTTTCCTTGATGCATAGCCACTGGAGGGAATTATAATCTTCTTAAGTTCTTAGAAAAAGTAAATACAGACAGCATGTTCTCAATTGTGTTAGCAAAAACTTTCAGCATACCAATTAATTTTATCCCCGGAAAATAAAAAGACAAACATCCACACTGAAACAAACATGTGAAGACCACTCTTGAGCTCTGCAACACTCCAACTTCCCTCCTCAAAGGAACTATGCTATTCCATGAGAATCAGCTATCACCATGCTTTGGTTCACTTAGGCCAGCCAAACAGAAACAGAATTAGTTTAATATTCCAACTTTACCTTAAATAACCCCAAAGAAGAATTAAACAACTTTTCCTTTGAAATGAAGTTCAGCAACAGTTTTCTATGACATCCCAAAGCAAGACACCACTGCTCTGCTCCAAGGAAACGACTTCCAGAGAAGTTAGCACTGGTTTTAACCAAATCAGTTTTGGAATATAAATATGGAGTCATTCACAGCAGTAAATTGCCCAGGAAGTCAGTTGTCTACTGACAGCCACCATCAAGTACCACTAAGGACCTCTACAAACCACAGATAAAGGAAGTTTTTGACAGAGCATCGTTCTCATCTTTAAATACATGACTTACTAAACCTGCAACACGGTTTTTACCAAGGGGTTTGTTTCCTTCCTTCAGTAGTGTCACAAGATAAGAATCAGCGTGTGGTTTCACAGCACTTGGTCAACAATCTTCCACAGAGATTCTGAACTATTCAGCACATATCCTCAGCATGACAGTAACACACAGAAGCAAAGTGACTGAAACACCCTACTGAGAAAACAACACACTGAGGAAATACTTCTTAAGAAAGACAGTTAATTTCTCTCTTTGCCCAATGCTCAATCACAAAATCACCTTCTTTATCACAGTACTGTATACGCTTCATATGTCTTGTTCCTGCTAAGAGCGTGCTCTTCACCTACTGCCTCAATAACACAAACACCTTGCTCTTTCAGGCTGCATTTATAGGAAGGTGGCTTACCATCCAAGTCTTTCTCACTTCATGAAGACTGCGGCTGAGAGATAGGCAGTGCATGAAGGACTAAAGAACTTGCTTTCCGGTTTAGTATTTCTTTCCTAACGTTGATTTCAGATTTGTAATTCTGAAGGAAGTCCAGATTACATTTTTGCTACCTCACCTCCAGATTGTCTTACTATTCCTTAAAACTATATCAGCAAATTGCTTTTGCAACTCACTCGGTATGAGTGACCACCAAGGTACTTGAGGTTTTGTTGGGTTTTGGGGGTTATTTTTATGTTTTCCATCTGATTCCTTAGTATGTTTGACCTGGAGGTACCCTGATTGCCAGCCCAGTGATTTCTGGTCGAAACACAAAAATTAATTGCTCAATGAGCAACAAAAATTATCACATTACCAAAATACTAGAAACATACACATGGAAGCGGAGAGGGGAAAGCTAATTAAGCTCCTCCAATACTTAGAGCTAGTATGTCCATGTGACGCTTCAAAAACTGTAAAAACCAACCTTCGTCCTAACAGCACCTCAGAGCGACTCCTTCAGCGAGGCGCTACACACCAAGCAGGGCGCACACACACACACATCTCTTACTTTGCCGCTCCGAGCTCCCAAGTTTCACCCAAAGGCGAGGGAGCGGGACAGCTGCGCGGCGGGCGGGAGACGCGGCCGGGGGCGTCGCTGTCCGCCCGCACCGCCCTTCCCACCCGGAGCCGGGGCGCACGTTTCTCCGGCGGAGCCCCCCGGCACCCCCCGGCGGGGCGGGGCCGGGAACAAAGCCCGGCTCCGTGCCACCCTCCCCGCTCCGTCCCGCCATTCCCGGCCGGCCTGGCCCGTTCCCAGCGCTGCCATCCCCCGCGGCGGTGGCTGCCCCGGCGGCTGCGCGGCCCCGCTGCCAGGGGGGCGGCCGGGTGCGGGCGAGGGGCGGGGCGGGACGAGCCCGGCGGCGGCCGCCGCTTTCCGCTCGGCCCGCGGGGCCATGCGAGAGCCGCGCCCACGCCGGGGGCTCCGAGGGCCGCCGGCTGAGAAGCTGAGAAGGCTGGGCACGCACGGGCGGGGGCGCAGCCGGGGAGAAGGGGGCGGAAGAGGGCGGGAGACGACGGGGCGCGGGCCGCGGAGGAGCCGAGGGAGGCTCCGTGTTCCTGGCAGCAGGGCCGGAGCCCGGCGGGGGGGCGGCTGCCAGGTGCCGAGCGCACGCAGCACCGCCGGCCCCTCCTCACCTCCGTCCTGCGCGTCCCCCCGCGGCGGCGGCGGGAAGGGCCGCCCGGCCACACGGTGCCCTCCCTCCCTTGCGTCCCCTCCCTCCCGTCCCCGCCGTAAACAAAGCGGCGCGGGCCGGGGCCGAGCCAGCACCGCGAGCCGCACAGCACAACCCGCGGGCTCCGTCCTCGTCGGGGGCAGAGCACCCCCCTCCTCCCCCCGATCAGCCAGGACCGGGACCCGGCTCCGCCGCCTCACCTCTCCCGCCGCTGGAAGCTGCCGCAGCCCCAGGCGCCACTGCCTCCTCCTCAGCGCGGCCGCGTCTCCCTCCCGCCCTCAGAGCGACCCTGCTGGGAGCCGGTGAGCGACTCGCGCCGCCGGCATCCCCCGCTGGCTTTATCCCTTCGCCGCCGCTCCCCTCCGGCTCCTCGACGTCCCGGCGCGGCGCTCCCGCCCCCCCCGCCGCCCCATTGGCACGCGCCGCCCCGCCCGGGCCCGCGCTCACTGGGGCAGGCGCGCGGCACTCACGCGGCACCGCCCCCGCGCCCCCGCCCCGTTGGCTCCCGAAAGTCCGGCCCGCCCTCCGGCCCCGCCCCCGCCCCGCGTCCCGACCAATCGCCGGCCTGCGAGGGGCGAGCCGAGACTCCGATTGGCGGCGCCCGCCCTCTTCCCGTGGCCGCCATAGGCCGAGGTGGGGCTCGGTCCCGCCTCCCGGGAGCGCCCCGGGGCACCGCCCCCCGCCCGCCCCGCCGGCTCCGGCTCCGGCACCGCGACCTCGCTCCCCGGGGCAGCGACCCGGACCCCCGCTCCGTGCCGCCCGGCTTGCCTGGCAGGAGCGCGGCCCAAGGAAGCCTCCGCGGCCCCGGCGAGAGCAGGACCGACCGCTGCCGTTAAGAAGGCCGGTATCATCAAGGTAGACGGGAATAAAACCGCCTTCCGGGCACGCAACAGCAGCAGCGTGGCTGGGGAACATCAAGGAAGTTTCCTGGCTACTGAGGTCCCGCAGGGATCCCGCCGCGCCGTGCCCGTGTCGTCAGGGCACTCCTTTCTCCCGTAGGAAGCGGTCGGAAAATCCGCCCTTCCCCCAAGCGAAAAAGGGCAAATACTTGTGTCTCGGCCAGCTCCACAAATGCTCAGATACCGCCTTTTTGCCAGGAATTGTTCGCGTTGTTCTACCAACGCGAGCCGCCGGGCTCCCCCGCAGGAGCAGCCTGGCTCCCGGGAAGCCTGCGGGGCAGGGAAGGGAAAGCTGTCGCCGCCCCTGCACAGCACATAAAACAGCTGGGCTGCTCTGGCCATTGCAACTTCACTTTGATTTCACGCACTTCCCACAGGCGCCAAGCTGCAAGATTTAT
The DNA here is from genome assembly GCA_035583135.1 of Lophotriccus pileatus. Taxonomy (NCBI): domain Eukaryota; kingdom Metazoa; phylum Chordata; class Aves; order Passeriformes; family Tyrannidae; genus Lophotriccus; species Lophotriccus pileatus. The sequence goes on along the minus strand of JAWWES010000133.1, from coordinate 46,751,930 downwards.
CGCAACGCAAGTGACACTGGCAGCAAGGCGAAGTAATGAGATAATTAGCAACATCACCCTTAGAAAATTCAGCTGGCGCTGGCTAGGACGGGACAGGATTTCACTAATACAACAGGTCTAGTGGCTGGATGTAACAATGTATTTCTAAACAATGCAAAGATTTGGGAGACAATGTTAATACAAACAGTACCAACATTAACATTTTAAGTAGTTAAAAAGTAACTATATTTTCTGTTGAATTGCCTCAAAGCTTCCAGGCTTGAAAAGAAAACAAAGGGGAGAAAGAAGAAAAAAAAAATACACGTCGAGCATGATAAAATAACACAAGATTTGCAGAACAGTGTATTAGAAAGAATGCTAAGTCACCATTTTCCCACTGTTAAACATAAGCCTGTCTTGCAAGTACTGTATTATAATAAGTATATCCAACAAAACCAGGACTGTGTGAAAAGTATGCTTTCTACAAACAACAAATGCACCGGCACAACAGTTGGTATGGTTTCTGGTAGGAGAAGTTCAAAGTTCTGTTACACACTTTGTACAATTCTAGGTTTTCTGGAGTAAAAAACCCCTTTGTGCTCAACTACTTACGTGCATGTGCTGCACATCCTTAAGGCAGATGTGTACTTCAACTGGCAGAAACCCCTAGGTAAGGAAAGCAGGAGAGGAAAAAACGTAATGATATACTGGTAGCTGAGAAGAGGTTAACTCTTTCCTGTAGATTTAAGAATTTTGGGGAGTATTTTTTATTGTATTTTAACAAATGTAGCACAGTCTAAATGCTGGATGATAGAGCACCTAACAAGAAAAACAGGTGCTACACCTGGTGTTGTGCATCACTTCAGATATTTGGTGGAAGCAAAGTACATCACATGTTGGTTCTGATTTTGAAGTCATTTCGAGTTAGCAGCTCAACCTGATCTTCCCAAAAAAATGCATATATCCATGGAATGGAGAGGAGCAGCAGAACCTCACCACCAGTGAAAATCAGACCATTGGTGTTTAACCCTGAGCACCTGAACTTTAAAGGATGTACAATGTCACTAGTTTCAAAACCCAAATTCTTCTGTTACCTGCCTGCTTTACAAAATAGCCCTAAGGACTGGTTAACATGTAAAGTACTTCACAAAATACATTACAGTACCAGTTAATAGCAATTATTATCTATGTGGGTAAACTCCTTACTAATTGAGGCTTTGACTATCAGCTCCACAAAGACACCCACTCTTGGTTCTTGCTGATGTGCCATAATGCTTCAGGCAAATAACTGATTCTTTGTTTGCCACCAGTTATAGTAGGTACAACAATGCTCTTTTTTTGGTATGAGGCGCTGTCATTCTCTTCTTAGGGAGAGAGTGTTTTTTCCAACACAGTCCTGTTAACTCTTGGCAGCCATTGAGGAACCAGAACCTCTCAGCTGTTACATTTTACACTATTGTCCACAGCACCAAGCAAAAACAACAGCAACAAAAATAAGACAAACAAACAAAAAAAATCGCTATTCCAGCTACGTACTTGACTACATAAACTTGCACTACTTGTTCTGTGACTTTCCTTACCAGATCAGCTTTTACCCCTACTCTTTTACACATCTACTTGGTTTAGTTATGTCTTACACATTACTGTAAAACTAAACTAATTTGCTAGGCCACCTCTTCGAGTGGATTTGTAGAAAGCCTTACACTAACTGTTAACAAGGGGATGAAAAAAATTATCAGAAAGATAAGCTTTTAACCACGTGACAGACTGCATATAACTCACCTTACTAATTCTTTGAGCTCCAGCTCCAAGAGTTCTGAATATTCACCAGTTACTTTGTTTTGCAAAATACTGCAATTAGAACCATGTGACTTTCACACCTTCCAACTTCTTAACCATAAGTAATCAGTTTGTTTTAAAAGAATCATCCTTTGAAAGTTTTTCTTTTTCCTTCTTTGAGGCATCTCCTTCATAAGAAATAACTTCCAAATTCTAAATATTAACTATGACGTTTCTGTATTAGAGTATTTTGAATCTCAAATATAGTTTTCTTAGATGATACTGTCATAAAAGATAAAAAGTTTAGACATAGATAAATGAGTTTTAATACTTCTAAAAATAATTTTGACTCCTAAAGCAGTCCAAAAATACATGATTTCATGCTTACAACAAATTATCTATCAGTATTGTAGATTTAGGCTTAAACCTTGCCAGACAGCAACATTTTATGTTTCTCAGAAGGACTTGGTTATACCATGACCAGTTTTAAACTGAAATTCTCATAGTTGCATGAAAGATGGCATGAGTATAAAGGAAGTCATAGAAGTAGATCAGATGTCAGAAACTGTGGCCTTGTTAACAGTTCTTTCTATGTATGAACTTCAAAAAAGGGCTTGAGTACAGAGAAGGAAGGCTTGAGTACAGAGAAGGAAATGCTAAGGATGTGGATATGCTCTATGCTGCATATGGCCCTACAGCTGCAGTTCTAAGAGAACAAATGGATATGTGTAGCCAGGTGAAACCTTCAAATATCTCAGAAACAGGCTGTACTAGATAACATTTTTGAAAGGATGGTAAACACACTGGTTTGCTGTATGATTGCAATTTTTTTTTCATTGGAAGTCTAAGGGACTTGAGGACAGCAAAGTGAGAAAATTGAATGGATAACTATTAATTTTACAGTGGAGAAGCAAAACAGCAGCTCATTAATTTCTTCAGTGAAGGAGGCTGATTGCCATTTCCTCCCCATTGAAGCTCCATGTTTAGAGGATGTGCATAAACATGCCCTACCCCACAAAAGTGCAGCCTTTAAAAACCCATTGTACTCTTTGCTTAGAATGTACTGACACATAAGGGAAAAATCATGCAATAAATTGCCTTAACAAGTGTGCTTATAGTCCCATAAATAAAACAGTCATGAGCTGATGAGGCCAAAATCTTTTGCCTCCCAATTAATAATGTGCATAATGGATGGTCATGTATTGGACAGTGCTTAAACAGTATGGGCCCAGGTGACAGGCAGAGATAAAGACTGCCTGACAACTGCCTGACTGCCTATTACTTCCAATCTCATGCAAATTGGAAACGTATTTATGGTATGATTAGAGCTATAAATTAAGAACCCCACTATCCAGTTTCTGGTTCCATCCAGCCAGCTTATTTCAAGAATCCAGCCTCAGAAACCAATCTCCTCTACAGCTTTCATTAGTCCATCTGTCCTAGGTTCTTCACACGTTCACGGTGTTCCTTTTATAGTTACATTCTCTACTAATGCCAGACACCTTTAATCTTGAAAACCTTCCCTCTCCTGTCTTGAGGCATGGGCCCTTCTTTGTACAGCCATCAGAAAGCATCAAATTAAGCTAAATTCCAGGATAAAGAGACAATAGCTTGCTCTAGGAAAGGCTAAAAGGGAGTGGTGCATTCCATGGGCAAGTACGGGCAGATCAGGATGTGGTGAATTCAAGCCATAGTACTGCCTGTTTACAAGAAAATGCCAAGGCGTACACTGCACTACCAAAACATATTTTTATGTTGTTCCTCAGCTTTTCCTGATTTCTATAAACGGCAAGCACCCGCTGAAGCTGCCATTTCCACAGCATTAGCGAGGGGCAAGCACTCCCCTAGTCTTCCACTTCAATACAATCCTAACCACCAGATTTCTATCACTTTCGAGCTCAGAGTTGCCCACCTCGCCCTTGCCTAGTCCCGACTCAGATAAGCTCTTTTCATAGGCAAGAGACTTTTTCGTTTTAGGAAATCCTGGCCACGAATCTTTAGCAACCGCTTAACAAACCTGTGGGCAACATACCTATTCGACCTAGGCACGGGCAGACAAAAGACTTTTGCTACCCTCTATCAAGACCAAGGAGGCGGCGGCCAAGCCGAGCAGCGCCAAGCCCGCGTTATCCCAGTGCCAATCCACCCGAGCAGCGCCAAGCCCGCGCTATCCCAGTGCCAATCCACCCGAGCAGCGCCAAGCCCGCGCTATCCCGGTGCCAATCCATCCGAGCCGGGAAGGGCCGCCCTCG
>JAWWES010000133.1:46728255-46747820 GCA_035583135.1 Lophotriccus pileatus | reverse complement strand
GCAGCGCCAAGCCCGCGCTATCCCGGTGCCAATCCACCCGAGCAGCGCCAAGCCCGCGCTATCCCGGTGCCAATCCACCCGAGCAGCGCCAAGCCCGCGCTATCCCGGTGCCAATCCATCCGAGCCGGGAAGGGCCGCCCTCGCCGGGACTCACCGCTCCGCGCATGCGCAGCGCGCCCCGCGGCGCCGCGCGCAGTTCCGGGTCAGGGCGGCCATGGAGGCCGGGCAGGGCCCCGGGCCCGGCGGCGACGCGGCCCAGGTAACTGCGCTGCTCGGCCGCGCTGCGCCGGGGGCTCCTGCCGGGGCTGGCGGTGTTCCTGCTGGGGTAACGCGGGGGCTCGGGCTCGGGGCCGGGGCCGCAGAGCAGGGGTTCCTGTCAGCCGCTCGTCCGCCCCTACCCTGAGCTCCTCGCAGGCACGGTGCCCTTGAGGCCTCGGGGGCCGGGCGGGGGGTCCCGGCAGGAGGTGTTCGTGTCTAAGCATGAGCCAGCAGTGTGCCCAGGTGGCCAGGAAGGCCAGTGGCATCCTGGCTTGTGTCAGGAATAGTGTGGCTAGCAGGACCAGGGCAGTGACCATCCCCGTGTACTCGGTTCTGCTGAGGCCGCACCTTGAGTGCTGTGTCCAGTTCTGAGCCCCTCACTTCAAGAAGGACACTGAGGTGTTGCAGCGTGTCCGGAGAAAGGCAGTAAAGCTGGTGAAGGGTTTGGACCACAAGTCCTGTGAGAAGCGGCTGGGCGAGCTGGGGTTGCTTATGCTGGAGAAGAGAAGGCTTAGGGGAGATCTTATCACTCTCTACGACAAAAGGAGGTTGTAGCAAAGTGGGGCTTGGCCACTTCTCCCAGGCAGCTCGTGACAGGACAAGAGAAAATGGCATCAAGCTGCGCCAGGAGAGGTTTAGGTTGGACATCAGGAAGAATTTCTTCACAGAACGGGCGATTAGACATTGGAATGGGCTGCCCAGGGAGGTGGTGAAGTCACTGTCCCTGGAGGGACTGGATGGGGCATTTTGTGCCATGGTGGAGTTGACATGCTGGTGTTCAGTCATAGGTTGAACTCAGTGATCTCAGAGGTCTTTTCCAACCTAACTGACCCGTGACTGTGTGTTCCCCTGGTGCCAGTGGCCTTCTCACAGGTCTCCCGGCCAGCTGGTGGTCTGCACAGCTCTCATGGTGGGATAGGGTCACACACCTCCAGCACAAACCTCTCACATGCTGGGGAAACAGCCGGTCAGCTCTCACTGAATACATATGTGGGAATCAACAGCATGCGTTGTGTCATTGAAACCGTGAGAAATACTTAAAGAAGGCACTTCCTGACCTGTTAAATTTCGTCTGTTTGGAAGGCTGATTGCAGGGACTGAAGCTGGCTTTTCTGGAGAAAAAGGAGTGAGCTGAGTTGGGATCTGACTGTGCACAAAATGTTTTCTGCTCTCTCATATGGTTTGTAGAAGCGCTGATTTTTTTAATGATATATTTCATGTGACATTTATAGATAAAAGCCACCAGTTTCTAAGTATAGAAAGTGGGTGAAACTACAGAAACTACATGGTGTGCAAATTAGACATTAAGTTTTTTGATTGAAAAATCCCCCCAAACCTTTCTTTTACTCATTCTTTTCTAATTTATTTCTTTAATGAAAGAGGGAAGTACCTAAGCCTTATGTGCCAACAGAGGAGGAAAGAAGGCTCCTCAAGGAATGTGCTGAAGAGAGCGCCCGGTATAGAGGTAAGTTCAGTTTTGTGGTAAACGTGTTTGCTTTTCTTCTACACTTACATTTTGCTGTTATCTGAGGCATTAAGGAAGGCCTGGGTCAGTATAACACAATGGTCCATCAATAAGCTTCATATGGTCTAAAATTGTATCCCAGTAAATCCTGATCCATGTAGTGTTGACCTTTATTAAGAGTTTGCAGGCCAGAGTTTCGTGAAAGGTGCAACGTAATTTCTACGTTTTATTGTTGACAGCAAGATCTCTTCATATTTTAAGTTAATGTGCTTACTAAAAGTCTGAAAATAGATCTAATTAATTAATCTCTTGTTTGTTTATGTTTCTGATTTTTTTTGTTATTTTTACATTTTTATTTTAAATTTTTATTGTTACTTTTAGCATGCAAGAATAAAACGGTTTAACTTCTAACCATTGCTTTCCATCTTTATTAAGAGTTGTGAAGAGAACAATATATAAGTAGTCACTCAGCTTAACTTTTGGAGAAAATTTCTGTGTCTCTGCAAAGCCAGACATTTGGGCATAATTTCTGTAGTCCGTGGCATACTTGTTTTTTTGTACAGCTGGTCATGAGGTTTGAACAAGCCTTCTGATATTACCTGCTGTTTTATTGACACTAGTAGACTACTCCTGATAAGTGGCTTGACAGAAACCAGGCCAGGTGAAGAATTTAGCAGCTGATTTGCTAAATTTATTAAACTGAGGCTCTGATTTCTCCTGGAAGTCACTACTTTCAGAGGCAGCTTCTAAGGCGTTGTGATTTTGAATTAATGAATCAGATACATGCTTTGTCTTTCTCCATTGTTTTGGCATTCTCCTCTTCCACTTCTGTACAAATATTTGGAAACCTGCAGCACATTTGCTAAAACGTAGCCATTTACTGTATATTTTTGTAAGTGAAAAGAGTTAGGTCCGTTAGTGGTGATGACAATTGGTTATGGCTTATTGATAATCTCTCTTCTGGAAGACAAAGAGAGAAGGAAGTTGCTTGCTGTTCCTGAGGTGTTCTGCTGCTTGGCAATGTAACTCATTGCCCTGTGGGTCTTTGCACAGTCACTGAGGAAACAACACGAAGGTCCTATTGAGAAGCCCTAACTTAGTTTCTTGAGTCGTTTCTCTTTAGGGAGTTACAACAGTAACTGAGAATTTTTGGAGGCAGTGGGAGAGAGGCAGTATGTGTACTCTGCTGTTATCTCACTGGGATAGCCTACAGCCCATCACTATTTTCTAGGTCTCCTGTCTTTGTTTCCTTAGATTTTTGTACTGACTATATTAAATACCTATTGCTTGAACTTCCCTTTGCGAGAGGTACGGGCTGTCTGTGTGACTGCCCTGAAATCCTCACCTTGGAGTTCATCAGTTTTTGTTATTCACTGATGTTACTATAAATTTGTGTATTTTCAGTTTCTTTATTCAAATTTCAAGCTGTAGCAAATTTTTACCCATTCTTACAAACCCTCTGTGTTGTGGCATAGTTTCTATTGGCAGCTTCTGTTGGCAGTCGTCTCATAATTCAGTCTAATATATTCTATACTGGAGTTACTAAATTGTAATCACATTATCATACAATGTAAATTCTTACACTGTTGAAAATTCATAATACAATCTACAACTTTATCCTTTACACTTCTAATCTCACTAACAAAATCAAATCATATTGATACAACTTTTTCCCCATAAAACCATTTTGATTAGAGTACATTATGTTCCTGTCCTTATGCGCTATTGATATTTTCTGCCTTCCATTATTTTCTTCTTCCATACTTTTCTTAAAAGTGACATCCAGTCACATTTACCCTGAAACGCTGATTGGACTCCTTACCTAGTTTAGACTTTCAGAATTTATGAGGGAATAAACTGTTACTTTGCAAAGTATATTTTAATACTGTGACAAATATCATTTGTCTTCAGGTATGAACTTAATTAACAAATTGTGTGCATCAAAACACTATAAACATCTAGTGCTGTTGTGAAAATTTCTCTCCTAGGTAATTTCTATAGCCTTTTTGTAACTTCTACATTTTCGGACTTGCATAAAATTAAATTTCATTGTGGCGTATCTAAATCTTTTATGTAGTTAACTTTAGTCTTCTGTCATGTTTGTTATTTCATTGTTCCTGTATCTTGTGTAGGGGTGGTGGTCTTTGTGAATAGTTGCAAAGTTAATTTTCACAATAAAATAATTATCATTTCTTGAAATAAGCATTCCTTTTGTTTCTTGTGATCTGCAAATGCTTCTTGCCACCTAAAGTCTTTCAGTACGATAAAATTGACATGAACTGCTAAGCTGATTGTGATAGGCAGTGATGGTCTTCAATGTTTGTTGTCTTCTCTGCATTCCTAGCCCTAACCCCAAGTTGTATAGTTTGTCCCATAAGCTACAGAAAAAGCTGCCCTGTTTGCTGGTGAATAAAACATGTTACTTAATTTTAATCAATTTGATTTATAGCTCTATAAGAGTTAAACTTTTTCCAAAGTTCTTATGTTAAAACAATGTCAAGACTTTAGGTTATCAAAAAATTTTGGGGGCACTGGCTCTATGCCTTCTGTCCTGAAGAACTGTGTGTGCTCTCTGAAGTTCTGCGTGTTGATGCTGTAGTAGTTGTAGCCAGAGCTGGAGTCTTGTCTGTAGAGCTTCATCCCATCTGACATTGGCTTTTGTATTTTAGGAACTATGAAATCTAATGCTGACAGGATGACTCATTAACCAATACCACATAATTTGTAGTAGGTCTTAAAAAATGGAGTTGAGAATGTTTGATAATTTATACACAATTTGTTAATTATATATATCCTTATGTTCTTATACAAATGAGCTTAGTAAGGCATAGCAACTGTCGTTTTATCGCATATTTTATTAAATGTGACTGACAATACTGAAAATCATATTTTAAGCAACTTCTTTTCTTCTTCACAGCTTTTCCTTTGGCTGCAGTAAGCATGCTTGGTACTAGTTTCTTAATTAAAAAAGGTAAAGTGTAAAAATACTTTGGTTTCATTTGAATTCACTCAGGTGAAATATATTTTTGCTGTTAGTAAAGTTACTATGATAATATAATGTCTAATCTACTTGTAACTAAAAGAAGTTCAGACTCTGCAGCTACATGATTTGAAATTCCTCAAACTAAAGGAGCTGAACTTAAAATGAAGATCATGTGCATTTTGTGTTGTGTGACAAATGGAATATCTCACTGGTTATGAAACAGTATGTTCTACAGTGTGTAATAACACTATGATTAAATATGATTAAAGGGATAATTCTTAGATTTGTTAATTTTATGGGGAATTGAGATGTTAGGGGGGTTTTATTTTTCTTTAAGTGTAAAAGAGTAACCTGCTACCTACAAATATAGCTAGAGAAACCTACAAACATAACTACAGTTGAAGTTTTTCAGCTTAATTCTAATATCTGATTACTAATTATGTTGATTCTCATTTACAGGTGTTCTAAGAGATAGCTCAAGACTTGGCTCTTTTATGAAAGTTGCGTGTAAGTAAAAGCTACATATGAATTCAGCTTGTATTCATGCCCTGTGTTCTGGAGTAATTCGCATGAGACCAGCTGGTTGATTACTGTGAATCCATTCTAGTAGAATCATAGAATATCTCAGTTTGGAAGGGCCCATAAGGACTATAGAGTCCCAACTCCTTAATCCTCACAGTTCTACCTAAGACTAAACCATATGACTAAGAGTGTTGTCTAGACACTCCTTGAACTCTGACTGGCTTGGCGCTGTGAATGCTTCCCCAGGGAGCCTGTTCCACTGACTGACAACCCTCCCAGTGAAGAACCTTTTCCAAATGGCCAGTCTGAACTTCCCCTGATGCAGCCTCATACCTATCACTGGTCACCAGACAGAAATCAGCACCTCCCCCTCCACTGCCTGTCTTGAGGAAGTTGTAGATGTAGACTGTGATGAGGTCACCCCTCATTCTTCTCTTCTCCAAGCTGAACAAACCAAGTGAACTCAGCTGCTCCTCGTAGGTCTGGTCCTTGAGACCTTTCACCATCTTGGTCACCCTCCTCTTTACATCTGCCTGATGCCCCCTGGGACGTGGTTGGCCCTCCTGGCTGCCAAGGCACTGCTGACTCACTCAACTTTCCCTCAACCCAAACAGCAAGGCTGCTTTCCAGAGGTGGGCCTGTGGGAACCTCATGAGGTTCAGCGAGTCCAAGTGCAAGGTACTGCACCTGGGTCAGGGTAATCAGAGATGTGAGTACACACTGGGAGAAGAAGCCATCGAGAGCAGCCCTGCAGAGAAGAACTTGGGGGTTCTCGTAGATGAAAATCTGGATGTAAACCAGCAGTGTGTGCTCACAGCCCAGAAGGCCAGTGGCATCATAGGCTGCATCAGAAAAGGAGGGACCAGCAGGTCGAGGGAGGTGATTCTGCTCCTCTTCTGTGCTCTGGTAAGACCTGTCATGTTGCATCCAGGTCTGAGGTCCTCAGCCCAAGAAAGAGATGAACTTGTTCAAATGGGTCCAGAGGAAACCATGAAGATGACCAGAGGGCTGGAACAGCTATGAAGACAGGCTGAGAGAGCTGAGGAAAAGAGATGGCTTCAGGGAGATCTCATTGAGGCCTTCCAGTACCAGGCTTATAAAAAAGAGGGACAGTGACATTTTACATGGACAGATAGTGATAGGGCAAAGGGCAGTGATTTTAAACTAGAAGAGGAGAGATTTAAATTAGATGTTAGGAAGGAATTCTTTACGGAGGGTAGTCAGGCACTGGACAGGTTGTTCAGAGAAGTCGTGTATGCCCCATAGCTGGAAGTGTTTAATCAAACCCCAGGTTGGATGGGGCCCTGAGCAACCTGGTCTGGTGAAGGGCATCGCTGCTTGTGGCAGCAGAATTGGAAGTAGATGATCTTTAAGGTCCCTTTGCAACCCAAGACATTTTATGATTCTGTGATTTATTCACTGTCTTTGAATTTGTGCTGTACCTTCTTTACAACTTTTGTTTATAAGCTTTGTATAAAATTGCATGATAAATGTAATGTAATCATTTAAGATAAAAACATTGTAAATAAATACTGTAGAAGCTTACTTTAAATTACATTGCCAGAATATACCCACCCTTCCCTTCCTAATTTGAAGGTCTTTCTTCTTGTATCTCATGTGTCCCATTCAAGCTATTTTAATTACTTTTTTCCCAAGGACATTATGTATGTACAATTGTAGGAAAACAGCAATTTCATGTGAATGATTTTTGGATTAAGTATAATCAAAAATAAATTAATAAATTAACTTTTTCAATGTAATACAGGACAGTAAAACAGGAAGTTGCCATCTTGCCAATCTGCCCAGATACAGCCAGTTTACTTCAGTGGGAAGAGGGTAAACCCCATGATTTGTGGTGAAGGAAGTTTTGTTTAAGCAGATAAATGAATGTGAGAGACTAGGGCTCCCAGTTGTTTATGCTAAATTCTGCTTACTTTCTCTGAACACCAAACAATGGTATAACACAAACATATCTAATAAATAACAGAGTTGCAATTTCCTTGGTCAGTCCTACACATTTCTTGTTAAGGGCCACAGTCCCCCTATTTAGCAGAACTAATTTTTTGAAATTGGGGAAAAAATAAGGTGCAGCTGGACTAGCCAGGATGTTCTGCCTATAGAAATTACAAACTTACTGAGGCAAGTATATGTCATGGGTTTGCCTTAGTAGTCTTCTAGGCACTCTGCCAATTTACTGAAAGTTCTAATTAGTCATGTCTGATACACAACGTTGACAACATCCCTTCAACACAGCACAGAGCTATTGGTCCTCTATCTGTCTTTGACAAAAAAGGGGAAGATCCATATGTACTTCATGTTAGTCTGCCATAGGACCTGGCCTGCTTTATCCATCTCTGATCAGCTTCTCTAAGAAGCAGAGAACAACAACATCTAATTTACTGTGCTAACTTCAAAAATAGGATCATCTGACTGTTAGTTCTGTAATAACAGAAAACAAATATTTTAGCCAGTAATTACTTTGAGTGAAACATCTTCCAGAGGGATACTTCCACTTTTCTTGACTGGAAGGCCTCAATTTATTAAGGAGACCTTCTTTTTGTAGTTTATGCAAAAGATTAATCAACTTTTCTGCTTAGCTTTATTTTGCTAAATATTTAGTTTGAATTCTTCTCAAGCTGATTTAGGGGCTTGTAATTTTTCCCTTTGTACGTATTTATAGTATTTGAGGTGTCTTTTTTTTTGTTTACCTGCTAAACAGATAAACCCCTTTACATTTCTCATTTGTAAACTTCACTCACAATTGTGGCTGTTTTTCTCTTTTCCCTTGGAAGAGGATTTTTAACCTCTTTTTGAAAATACAGGCATTAGAACAGGAATTACAATTTCAGTACCAGTATAGCAGGCTAGGGCAATATCCCGTTTTCTGTTGATTCCCAGGCAATGTAATCTACAGTGTGAGAATCACAGGTGATTAATATTACTGGTAATTAACTCTGTATTGACTTAAAGGTGATTGAGACTCTTTAGTCTTTATATGTAGGAAATACTCATTGCATATGAAAGAAGGTCTAGTAATTTTCTCCTACGAAGTCAACAAAACTCTTAATTGCCATAAAATCCTTCATAGTCCATTTGGCCCACTCATAAAACTTGAAGGAACCAGCTGATGGAAATCATAAGTTTTAAGCCCAGAAATAACTATCTTGATAATTTAGTCTTATGTCTGTGAGGCAGATGGAAATAGCTCAAGCACTAAATTGAAAGTGTTTGCCTGGTGATTGCAAGGGTTCAGCTAATTCAGTTGTTTGCCCTCTGGCAGCCAAACTAGGGAGTCCTCTTTAGAAGATACTGGGCCTAAATGCTAAGTATATTTAGACCTCTGTTCATACTAGTGAAAGCCTTTGCAAGATCTGACTGTTCTACTGGATTAAATTAGAGAATTTACTACCTTTATTTATTCCTAACTGTTTTATCATCTTTGATAGTTAATTGTGATTTCTGGATCTTAGAAAAAACTGATGCAATTTTTTTTTTTTTTTTGTCACCTTTCATCAAGTAGTAGCTGAAATCATCTGGCGTTCATGCCATGTCTAAATCATTACTTTCTAATCTCTCTTCAGCTGTTGCATTTGGTTTTAGTACCCTTTGTCTGCAGAAGAAGCAGAGATGATTACTACATGTTTTTGGTTCAGATCTAAACTGTTGGGTCTTTTTCTTTCATTTGAGATACTATATAATTTATTTGATATTATTGTTATTATAAAATTATGTTGAATAGTATGATATGGCATATAAATACATCTTTTTTTCTTTTTAAAAAGTTGCTGGAATGTGTGGATACCTGGCTGGAAAGATATCCTACTTGCCAATCTGTAGTGAGAAATTTAAGAAACTGAAGGATTCTCCGATAGGAGATGTTCTACGACAAGCTCAGAGACATAGTTCACCTAAGTAAGAATTTAATTCTCTTTTAAATTTAAAATTTATTCTTGAATAGGGCATTTTAAACATTACCAGATCAAGACTAGTTTTGCAGCTTTCGAAGACTTCTGGAACTTCACCTTCCCTCATTCCCCATTATCCCAGATCTACCACTTTCAGGAAACTGTATCTGTATCAGTTGGCAAGCTAGAAAACATGCATTTTGAGCTCTCTGCATACAACTAATCATTTTGAGGAGTAGAAAAAGAAACATTACAAAAAATTTTACAAAATTTACTGTATTCCTTGTAAATTAAAGAGTTTTTCCCATGGAATTTATTCACAGTAGTGTGGCAGCACAAGTTGCCTCCTTAGTTTAGAAGTAAACTAAGTTAACTGAAATAAAATAGTGTTACATTCTGCCAGTTTTTCCCATAGTTCAGTTGGATTCAAGTAGGAAGAGGGTGGAAATGATTTCAGTGTTTATCAAAGGAAAGAACTCAGTAAACAATATCAGTGCAGGAAGAAGCATGGTGGTCAAACTTTCTGCTGTTTGTTTAAATCCTTTACATCTGTAACAGCATTATGCTGTACATATGAGAAACTCATCAGGTTCTTAAAACTATTTCCTGTTTTCTTCCAGAATGTTTTCTACCTCAACTGGTTTTTAATTGCAAGCTGCTTTCAGAATATCCCAATTAAACCCTTGATTCAAAACTGGGAGAATAGTGTTTGGATAGTGAGTAGTGGTCCTCCTATGTACGTGCTAAGATTTGTTAAATGTTTATAAAGGATTTGATTAAATTCTTAAAAACTTTATAAATTCAGATTTATGACAGTTTTTATTTTGTCTGCAAGGTTTATCTTTATTCTGAAATATTTATGGTTTTATGACGACAAACATAATTTTAGGAATTACCTCTTCATGTGTTTACTGTATAGAATCAGCTGAATTGGAGCTGGACTTGTCCCTTCAGCCCCCTCCAGTTCCTAATATGAAGTTGTCTTGATTATTAACTGTGTTTACTCTGTGTGCAAACTTGTGTAAGTGCCATCATCTGCTGCACCAATAAGTCCCTTCAACCTTTAATGGCCCATGCTTTTGTATCTGTAATGTTTTATTTCCTAAGTAGATTCCTTTTTCTTGGTTGAATGATTAATTCAAATTCATGCCAATTGCATTATTATCCCTACATGCTATATAAGGGTTATAATGTAGCAACAGAAATCATTACACTTTCACAGTCATTATATATATACTACTTAATGTATTTTGATAATTTGATTTGCAGTTAAAAATTAATAGGGAGTTAAAAGATTAGATAGTTCTTTAAAGCTGTCTTTCCATGTATTTTAGAAACATAATTGAGGCAATAAAATGGCTTTGCTCCTTATGGTTATTGTGAGAATAAAACAAAGACTAATTGCAAATGTTTTTCATAGAAAGCTAAGCAGAAATTATAAGATAAATAAATACTCCAGAGACGTTCTAGTGGCACCAAGTGGTGGCATTCTTGATAGAGGGACATGTTTTTTACTGGTTTGCAGGGCCTACCATGAGTATAGTGAATGCTTTAAAACATCTGCCACCAGTTTCCAGGCTATTCTTTATATGATTTTACCTCTTTCTCCCAAGAGGAAATTCTTTAGTGTTTCTGCAGAATTCAGCTACTTGATAAACTTTCATAATTTAATTTCCCCAAGATAGCTGTTCATTCTCCTTCTGTTCCATACTGATCAATTACAGCAGCTTCTAATGATGAAGGGTTTTAAATTGCAAATTCTTCCTAAAAGGCTTTTAGTTCATACTAGCACTTAGTTACATGGGCACACCCTGTGCTATTTGTGTCTGATAAGGAGTTTTTGTCTGAAGATTCCTTGGGGGAAGGGATTGTCATTTTAGTCTTGTAAAGTGCAATATGCTTAATCTCTTTTCTCTCCTGTTCTGGAGATTTTCAGGTATGAGTTAAGATTCTGTGAGGAAGGGATGAGTGTTGGGCAAGGGACTATAGAGATCTTTGCAATGTAAAGGAAAACACCCAAAACATCCCAAAGTTTTTTTAAGATGATGATTCAGTTGGAAACTAAACCATTTAAAATAAAAGAGTATTTTCTTGAACTGCATGTATTGTTACTCTTATAGTTCTGTTTTTAACTTTAGTATTTTTGTATTTAATATTTAATTGTATTCTTTTCCAGCCGTTCCAGTCGGAAATCTGAATTTTCAGACATACCTTCTCAGTCTTTTACTGAATCTTTTTCTCCAAGAGCTGGATTTGCACCTTCTTCTAGCTATTCAGATGATTATAGCTCAACAGATAGGGGCCTCTCAAGTTACGAACCTATTCCATTCAGTGCTTCCCTGAATGAATCTTCACCTACAGGAATTACTGATTACACTGTTGAAGGTGAGTTTTGTGTTAATGTTCAGCAGTTGGTACTACAAAGATTCTTGCCTTTCTTATAGGTAGTACTCTTACTAAACTATGTATTTTCATCCCATGCAAACATACATGGTACAATACAGTGGCTTTGAGTTAAAGATCCTAAAGTTACCAGAATTGTTTTTACACAGAAGAGAAATGTAAGTATTATTTTGTGTAACTGTAAAATAAATTCAGGGGTTTTTCGTGTTTTGTAACACTAATTGCAAGTAAAGATCTTGAATTAACTTACAAGGTGTAATCTGTTGTGGAACTAACCCTGCAAAAAACTCAGCCTGACTGAAAGTTCTTTTTGATTGAGGGAAGGGTGATTACACCATCCTTTCACTGTACTGAATAAACCACAGCCTACCAATTCCTGCTGGCCCTTCTGAGGTGATTGCAGTTTGATCAACCATGGTGCTGTAACTGGATACTGCTGTAACTCCGTGACACTAAACTATTTTTTTTTTGTTTTTTATAACGTGATAACTTTAAGTCTCCTGGGAATTGAATGGATATTGTGTTCTATCCGGCAACAGTCTGATTGTCTCACAGAGAACTGAAATGGTTTTCAAGTACTGTACTGTACAGCTGTTCCCTTCCTTCCAGTATGAACTGTGCTCAGCTGTTGCAGGGGAAATGCAGGATTCTGAATTCAGATGTCTCTAGTACACAAAGGAGGAACTTACTGTCACATGCAGACTTTTTTACTTTGAATTAGTTTGGATTTTGTTAACTCCTTTATGAAAAACGTTTTATTTCACAAAAAAAGCATCTTCGTGCCACTTAATTATAATTATATGAAAGTATCAGATGTAAATGTGTTGAGGAAATTGTAATTGCACTTCATAAAAAATATCAATAGATGGTAAAACCTTAATTATAGAACCAAGATTCTGCATTATAAATGTAGATAAAAGGATAAAAAGTTTATTGGGTGACAGATGATGGTTACTAATTCTTTGAAAGCAGAAAGTAAAGCCTTAATGCAAAACTTCAAGCTTCACTCAGATTTCTTTTCAGAAATCATATACATATCAAATGTGTGATTATCATAAATTTTACAAAAAGTGACCTGAACTGTGTTGTCCATCAGCTACCACATGGATGTTAGAATTTCCATTGGAGAAAATTAAGAAAATTAATTAACTGCCAGTCTTTCAAAGCAGTTTGACAAAATTAAAAGGATAAAAGTAGTGGATTAACTAACGACCAAATACGTTGTATTTAGAATTGCAGCTTCTTTTAATTTGGGACTGAGCAGTAATGAACTGGCATTTTGAACACATTGTAGTCAAATTTTGGTGTGCTATGCCGTATTTAGTGTATTTATAAGTTTGTTTTCTTTTCAGAACCTCCTCCAGTTCCAGAAGAAAGTCGTAAGAAAAAAGGCATCACATATGAGGAATTAAGGAATAAACACAGAGAGACATATGATGTAATGCTACCACCAAAGGCAGAAACTCCAAACAAGTTTTCACAGGAAAAACCAGCTAAGGAAGGTAATATACTGATTTACAGAAATACTTAGTAAAGTCAAATATTTGCCATAATGTTAAAAATGGTTGCAAACACAAGGCTTAAGTCTGCATACAAGCAATTTATTTTTACAGTATCTTCAGGTATCTCATATGTGATGTGTTCTGTAGTTTCTTATTTCAAATTAATTATTTTTTTCAAAAATGCGAAACATCCAATAGCAAATTATAATTCTTTTTTCTCTAGACATACTGCTTGGTGCCAGACTGCAAAGCTCATAACTTTTGCTTGATTGAGTATACCAGGCAACCTCTTGTAACAAAGAATTCTCTGAGCTCAGAGTTATACTGAAGAGTTTTAGCTATGGGAGGGGTGGCGTGTTTTAGATAGCATTGTTCTCTCAAAATAGAGCACATGGTTGATGGTTTTGAAGGGGAGGGTATTTATTTTTCTGAATTGTTTCATGTGGAATTAGTGGATTTCTATAGAGGCATTGTTTGTAGAGGTTCATTTTCTACATTAAAACCCAAAGGAAGGAAACAGTATTTGGCAGCAATATTGGGATTTGTTTTCACAGTGAAAAAGAAAACTTTACAGAGCAAAATAAGAATGCAGTGTCCTGAAGAATAAGATGCCATTCAGACAACTTTTTGACTCAATAAATTTTTTGAAAAGGAGACACAAAAGCAATTCATAATTGCTTGCTCTAGAACTTTTTTGAATTTAATGTGGCATCTGTGAAAACGATTTTAGCAAGAGGAGTGTTTTACCATTTAACACACTGCTGGACTAATCACCTTGAATTGTTTCGATTTGTATGCAGTGCACAGTCTTGGCAGCCATACTAAAACAAGACTTGTAGGAACAGCTGTCATCTCCTATTAGGCATAACAAGTGGTAGTTAAGTACATAGGAGTGTATTAAAGCAAAAAGTTCTGAAGCAGTAATACTAAGCTTTGGAACAGTGTTGCTTAAGTGTCAGTCTATTTGATGGTTGTGAACTACTTTCTCCAGATCATCTATCTTTAAACAGATCTGCAGTCTTAAAAGAAAAATTATAAACAATTATTGTATAATGATTTCAATGTATTATTTCAAGGATAAAAGGCTTTTTCTCTTTATCGTGGGACTGTGCCAAATGAGACATGAAGAAATTACTGAAGCTGTGGTTTTAGATTGCTTTTAAATTCCATCAGCTGACACTTCGTGCATTTACACAATGTTTCTTTTTCAAGATACTTCTCCATAAATAGGAAGCCTAGAAATATCCCTTGAAAATCATACACAGAAATATTAAGCAGCATTCTGCAAACCTTGCCATATTCCATGGCAAATGCTGTGGCTGTGAAATGAGAATGTGAATTTGTTATTTTATTTTTGGTTATTCGATGTCTATAAAAGACCTCTGTAAAATCTTGATCAAATAATTCATTCTATTTGTTACATTTCTATGTTCTGTTTGAAGGCTGTACACAGGCTTTGAGAATAAAACTGCTCTGAGCAGTGCATGAGATTTATAAATAAACTTTTTAACCTATCTCTGTATTTTTAGGGGAAAAGAGTAAGGAGGAAATACAGACATTCAGAAATGCTTTACTTGTGCAAGTACATTTAAATCTACAGTTCAGAGATTACACTGATATTGCTGGCTAAGATCCGATTTAGCTTCTTGTGTCACATTGGACATGTTACTTGCTGTGAGCCTGTTCATACTCTGAGTCACTACCCCTTGGTTCACCCTCTTATCTTTGGTCCCTAGCAAATAGGAGACAGTGGTTTCTGCCCTCCCTTGCAAGGACAGAAGGGAAACCAAACCATGTCTAAACCAGCTTTAAGCAATCCCTGACTTCCATCTGCTGGTGCCTTCTCCCTTCATTGTAGCTGTACAAATGCGTGCGGGTGCATAGTGACTAGACTTGCCCATTTTCCAGGGAATGAGTGCAGCCTGTTCGACTGCCGTGGTTAATAGAAATGGAAATCAAATCGTACTTACAGAGAGCTTCTCATTGTGCCTCACTGCAGTACCAGTCACTCCAAAGAGATCTGTCAGGGTATTATGATCAGTTTACTGATAGCACAGTGAGACAAGGACCAGGCATTCTGCTCTATTCCATGGGTTCTGCTGCAGATAGTTAGTAATAAACAGTGAGCTTAGTAATTAACTTGCAAGTAAATTTATAAAGGGTTGCCTGACTAGTGTCAGCATTCCTACTGGATCGTATAGATCCATCCTTAACCCTTTCAGTGATGGCAGTCAATTACAGACTGCTTTGCAGATCACTTTCAAGAGAGCCTATTTTCACTTTGTGGTCATTCAGTTACGGGTGACATATTTCTGGACAGAGCCATTAGACCAGTACCCTGTTGTTTTACTCTCTGACTCACTCCTATGCTAAAGGAAGCTGCCAAATAATAATGGCTGAGTAGTTTCCTAGTAGGGATTACTGATTTCTGTTTGTTTGTCTTTGAACATGTTTTTAACTGCCCTGAATCCATCCAACTGTACATATAACTAGATTATGTAGCCTCATTATTTATTGTAACATTCTTTGCCTGTTTCCTCCAATTGTCTTTGTTTCATCCACGTTACATTTGTTTAGAAGTAATTACAAATTCTGTGGAGCAGGAATTAGCACAGTAGGCCTTCTGGTTGAATATTAATTTATTAACGAATAATGATTAACCAAATCCTCTCCCCACTTATTCAAAAGTAGCTTTAATTAGATGTCTGTTACACTGTGAGTGACACTCCCCCTACTCACCACTTCAAATGATAGTGCACTTCATCATCACTTTTTTTGGCATTGTTTATATGATAAACTTTTGCAGTTAAACTGTCATGTATGACTACTTCTTTTTTCTTTTCTTTAGTGAAAGTAAATAAATATGGAGATACTTGGGATGAGTAAGAGTCAAATGAAGAAATGAAGAAAATTACCTCCTGTCTGCTAACTTGAACTTCATCTAGATTAGTCACGAGTATCACCACTTACGGTGTGCTCTGCCAGGCACAGCTGTTAATAAATGAGGAGAAAATCCTGACTTTCCAGAAGATTTAAAAGAAGTATTTATGCTTAATTTTTTTTTAATTTTGCATAAATAGCAAATGAGGCTACTGTGACGTGTCATGACTACAAACCATTTCTGCTGTTTAAGAATGAAAAGGGTAACTGAATGTATATGGATGTATAGCAAAAGGTAAAAATACATGTAAATAAATGCAACCACATGTATTGAGAAGGGAAGAATATCAGAGTCTTCTCAACTTTTCAAGACTTGCATTAAAAGTTACCTGTGAACTCACCTCTTACTTTGTTTTGTGTGAAAGTGATATGCTGGAAACTTCAAATTGTTGTCATGCTTGGTTTGTCATGTCAGGAATAATTCTGAAGTATTCAGGGGGAAAGGGCCGAGGAGCTGAGCCAGGCACAGAAGTAACCGTATTCAATTTTTTCAAAACTGTTTCATGGTGCCAGATATATTTTTAAGCCGATGCAGTGACTTGCCCACAATAGGTTTCTACAGGCACTCAGTTCCAAAGAACATGATTGAATGAAACTGCAGGTATTTAAAATAGCTACATTTAAGTTCAGAAGGCTAAACCCGACAAACTTTGGTAAAAGTTTGAACAATATTTTGACTGTTAATATCAGGCTCTGTGTATTCAGCCTTATTTCTCAATTTGTGCATGTCATGACAAAACCCCCGTTTATGGAGAAAAGATCCCAATTAATGGAATATTGTGTTAAAATGATCTATAAGAAAAGAGCTACACTGGCAAAACTATAAAGACTATTTCCTACTGTTTGCATCATCTGCTCTTTCTCAACCAAAATGTTGCCCTTGCTTAGGGATTCTTATATTCCTGCCTGTGCAGTTTCATCTCATAGCATTGTGTTTATTTCGGGGTTTTGGGTATAAGGGAGCAAAAACCATGATGAAGTTGATAGCATAAAAGCATTCCTGACATCCTCGTTGGAGTTGAAAAATAACTTGCCTACCAAGTTGAAAATTCTCAAAGACTGTATTGATTGAGTGGACTTGCAGCAGAATATCATAGAGGAGAAGATAATTGGGAGGGGGTACAAAGCAATCGGCTGAAGCGAGGAGGAAAATGGGGAGGAGGATGCTTAAAGAGCTAAATACTACTTATAATAATCAAAACAGGGAGATGGCTTTGAGAAAAGCTGATCTTCTAAAAAAATGAATGTGGTAATCAGATAATGAAGTTGTATCCGAAATTTACCTTGTAGAGAATGCTTCTCATGGCTGTGATGAGTGAACTCTGAAAGTACACTGCCTGCCAGAATTACATTGCTGTGGTGTTCAGTGTGCTATTCCAAAGTTCATTAGCTTTATCATGAAAATATTCACAGAGTTTTGTAGTTGTGACTTATCCTGCAAGTAACAAGAGGTAGAAGATTTAGATGATAATAGTGGAGCAGATTCCTGTGACGGTGCCTTCCTGCAAAGTGTCTTGCCTCAAATTAATATTTTTTGGTGGACAAGCACAGCATTTTATATAAATTGAATTGGAATTTTTTTCCCTTTCTTAGAGGAGAAAGTAAAAGGCATGCTAATTAATGTTGTTCTGCTTGAGGTAACATTGTGTATACAGAGGATTTCTAAATTGAATATAAAGCTTTCATTCTGTTGCATCTAGTTAATATCTCTCAGAGGATGTACTTTTTTTTATAGTTTGGAACAAATTTGGCTTGCCATCAAACAATTTAAAATTCTTTGGCTCTCCATCAAATCCTTAATAAGTATTAAATACAGGAGGGTTCACAATCGTAGCTGTTAATTTAATAGGAACTGATGTTTTATCAAACTTGGGTCATGTTCAGTTTGCTGTGACGTGTGTGTGGAGCCCCTGATTAACTAAATGGCCATGGGAATTCAGTCTTCTTCCTTCCCTTTTCCTGGACATCTTCCGTTAGTACCACCTTGTTTCAGAGTGGGTTTTTACAGTCTCATGATTTCATAGCAGCAACCCAGTCACTCATGAGCAGTTTGCTCATAGTGCACTTCCATGACTTCTGGGAATTTTTAACTGAATCCAAGTGTCTTGGAGCTGACAGCAGGGTTATTGTTGCTGGAAGCAATGCACCTAGGTGTAAAGGACTAGTAGGAAGGGAAAATGTGCAAAGAATGCACGACAGATCCTCTCGTTTTATGTTTACGTGTAATTCCATCTAATGCAGGCCATATTTTTCTTAATTCATTAAACAGACAAGCTGTTTTCCTGGAATATAGGTCCCTCACTATTCTTCAAAAAACACAGTAAGAATTCACTTTGCATTATAACTTGTATTTCCAATCACATATTTTTATAATTTGACCCAGCCATAAAGACAATGACATTAAAAAAGACTTGAAGTAGTCATATGGGCCATCATACCTGTATGTTCATCAATAAATGTGAATTAACTCAGTGTTCATTGTAAAGCTAAGTAAATTTTCTTCCTCAAAATAAATTTTAACTACACAAAAAAATTAACTCTTATACCTTAAACCAAACACCAGGAAATAAGGTCAAATACTTCACTATGAACATTTCTTAAAAAAAAAAAAACACACCTGTAAAGTAACTGTTTTCACAATTTCTTAAAACTCTTAAAAATAAGCAGGCCAGTTTAAAGGAGCCGGTCACATTATCCCCAGGTTGTTTCTAACGTGCATGAACAGAGAGAATAGGGTTGCAAAAATGTGCCTCAGCTCTTTTACAGTTGGTAGAGCTCTACCAAAAATCCTGGTGCTGAATGTTTTTGTGTTTCCCTAAATTAGCAGGCATGTTTAGAGCCCCAAGTAAGTATCAATCTGACCTTTCCAGGGTTTTATTCCTGCTAAAGTTGTTTGGAACGCATCTACATGAAGGACAAAAGCGTAAATGAAAAGTGATTTGATTTGCTTAATGGAAGTTAAATAGATTTGCAGAAGCCTGGGGAAATCATTAATATTCCAGACTGAGCCCTCAACTTTTTGGCCTCCTTGAGATTCAAGAAGAAATCCTGACTATTTGCTGGAAGCTAAAAGACCTGTTTGTTCTCCTCGTGCTGGACTCTTCAGTCTGTGGCCCTGAGTGAGGACCTTGTCCAGCTGCAGGAGGCACATCCAGCTCAGTTCCTCGGCTGCCACACACACACCAGACCTGCCACAGTGAGGCTTTGCTTGCAGCCCAGTCTTTATGACTTGCAACCAGAATAAATTCTCTGTAATCTCTTACATAAGACAGGGGGGATCTACAAATATCCCTTTACTTTTTGCAGTTTGGCTCCTATGAAGTTATTTATAGAAATCCACAAATCATGTTTGGATTTTAATCTCAAGGCAACAAATGGGACAATTTGCATCTCGTTACTGTTTCAGGTTCTTGCCCTGGGTCTGTTCATATGGATTTGCACTAGTTCAGCATAGCCAACGCAGGCTTTGATGCACGTTTATACTTTTAAGTATTTTCTTTGCTGATGTAAGAGCTGGACATAAACCACCAGCACCAGACAGAAGTTTTGAGGCATCTTTGAGCATTAGAGCATCAACCGAGAAATAC
>JAWWES010000133.1:46657854-46724657 GCA_035583135.1 Lophotriccus pileatus | reverse complement strand
GCCCAACCGGTTTCTCCTCCCCCATCTGAGCAAGGGGAAGAAAGGGACAAATTTTCCAACTTAGTTTTAAAAGCACAAAACCATGACAGGGCTTTATTCAGAAAAAAAAAACCAACAAACAGAACCAAGACTTCAAACTCATACCAAAGTATTGGTATTAGTATTAGTAGGCTTAGTATTTCCAGATTGTGGAACTACTGCAGTACTGATGTCAGAAGCTGGATCCCTTTTTTTTTGGCTCTCTCAAATGGGAGTTTCTGTGTGTGATGCCAAGAACAAGTTGGGCAAGTGGGACAACTTACCAGCAACTCTTTCACAGCTAGAAATGGTCATGAGGAAGACGCTGCTGCTCCCACATTAGTGTTGCTGTCAGAGGTACCAGAGTGGCACCCAAGCCAATTGCCTCTTCATACTTCCCACTTGGCCTGGTCCAGCATGCTCCTGTTGTAAATCCTGCCCCAGAGCCTGCTCCCTTCTTACCAGTTCATCCCAGAGCTCCCCTCCCATGACCTGTCATTGGATAGCATGCCCTGTACTCTCATTCTTCTCTCAAAATGTAATAAAATAAGCCCCAGATCTTGTTTTTGATAGGGATTTATAAAAATTCAGATACTGAGCTTTCATGTCCCCTTGATTCCCAGTTTTAAGAGAGAATTATAGACCAGCTGGCTTGCCTAGAGTCCAGCTACTAAGGATTTAAACAGGAATGTGCTGTTTTCAACCTACAATTGCTTTCTCTTCTAAAATACAACATTTTTGTTTTAAATTTGAATATCCTGTTTGTAAACTGATTTCAAACAGCTAATACAAACGTTCTCAAAGATAAGAAGTCTACTGCCATTGTTTGAGGTTAATGCAGCCATAGCTTTCCTCTTTGACTAGTCATAATTTTTCTAGTCATAATTTCATAAAGCATATCGAGGCTTCCATGCAGCTACTCACTTTATGTATCACCACTGAAGGATGTATTTCGTTTCCCGATTTTAACAAGTACATGGCCTTCAACTAAGCTGTGATATGCCTGAGCACACAGTTAAAAACTCCCTTGTTTCTAGGTGAAGAAAGCGAGTTCTGTTTTCCAGATACAAATGATTCATAGGAAGCTGAGTAAGTTCACTGGATTTTTTTTTTAGCCTCTTTGTAATATCTTCCTGCCAAAATGGAATGTATGTCTATCTTTTTATCAGTGTAAGAAAATACTAAGAAAAGGTTTAGTACCATATAAACAATGCTTGACCCTTTGCACTGTCAACTGTTTTTCCTTCTGAAGATCTCTTCCCTTCTTATTAAAGAAGCAACTGATTACGTCAAATATTTCCCCTTTTTTTAAATAGGTCATCTCTAAATTCAATAAGCCATCTCTAAATTCAACTTCCAGTTCAATTAAAAACAAATTCTTTAACTGACTTGTACAGAATTCACAATAGTAACAGTCAACAAGGGTTAGCTCATTAAATTGTGCATAATTGCTACTAAATGACTGTACTAACTTACAGTCCTTCAACTCCTTGTTAATCATCAGGAGCTTATCTTCCAAGCAGAAAAATCACGAAAGTCTGGCCATGATAGCACATGAGGTTTTCTTCAGCTCCTAGAATCATAGAATAGTTTGGGTTGGAACAAACCTTACAGATGATCTAGTTCCAACCCCTCTGCTGTGGGCAAGGACACCTCCCACTAGACCAGGTTGTTCAAAGCCCCATCCAGTTTGGCCTTAAACACTTCCAGGGATGGGGTACCCACAACTTCTCTGGGCAACCTCCACCAGGGCCTCACCACCCTCACAGTAAAGATTTTTTTTCTAATGTATCTAAACCTGCACTTTCTCAGTTTGAAGCCATTTCCCCTTGTTCTGTCACTCCACGCTCTTGTAAAAAGTCCCTCTCCATCTTTCTTGTAGGATCCCTTTATGTACTGGAAGGCTGCAATTAGGTCACCCCAAATCCACTTCTTCTCCAGGCTGAACAACCCCAATTCTCCCAGCCTTACCTCACAGCAGAGGTGTTCCATCCCTCTGATCACTTGGTGGCCTCCTCTGGACTCAATCCAACAGGTCAGTGTCCTTCCTGTGCTGGGGACCTGTCCCTCTTTTGCATAAAGTAACAAGTGCGCATTTCAGTTGTCCTTTCTGCATCACGCAGCACAACTACCAACCCAACACCTGCTATTGTACAGTGCTTCTCCTGTGAACTACAAGGCACCTTTTTATAATTTTCTGTCAAATCTTAAGAACCTGAAAAGCTTAATTAGATCCTATAAACCATCCAATGCTAAAAAATCCAGCATCAGACTGATTCCACCCCTAGAACACAAATACAGTCACCAGGAAAATTCCAACACACCTGAAACTCACAGAACAATGAAAGCCATTTGGCTTCAATTTTATCAAATTAAGTAATATCATACAGAGTATGTTGTGAGTCTCACCTATCCTTCTGTAGCTGGTGCTTTTGGAACAGTCAGTTAACTTAAATTTTAAATTACTTTAAAAATTTTAAGTCATATTTAAGAAATAATGCAACATTATTACTACCTCATCATAAAGACTTAGAGCCCAGCTGCACACTTGACTAGATTGTTGGTCATGCAAAGCACCTGACAGGCTTAAAAAATTATGTGGCCATAAATCCCCTGAGGTACAGAAAAATGCTTTTAAAGACCTTCTAAAGAACAGTTTGCCCATTAGCTGTGCTCATTTTTCCTTTGATATACATAAATTTAGTACTAATATATCCTAGATTTTATCATACCTGTATCAGAAAACTCATGAACTTATATCCACACAATTAGCTAATCAGAATATCACCTTTTGCGAAGTATGGAAATAAATTTAGAGAATAAGGAGACAAAAAAAATTATACAAGAGTATATTTATTACAGCAAAGTAATTAAAAATAAAAAGTAAACAAAATTACATTTAAAGCAAAGTTAAGTAGGTAAGTTGTAAACCCAAGAGGTAACACCAACCACAAGAAAAACCTCTGAGAATCTGACATGAGAGGTCCTCTGTCACAGGCATCACTCTCCTCGGCATCACCTGGATGTAGGAATGGCTCACCTCGGGTAACCCAGGTGTAACTAACCCCGGTGCAGCTTCTTGCTCTTACTCTGACAGCAGATGTCAGATGAAGGGAAAGTAGCTAAGACTTGTCACCATACAAGTTTTGCTGGCTATCACAGTACACCCAGGACAACTACATTATTTTCACAAAGGAGGCGAGTTCTCTGTGGTTGTGTAACCCCCCTCTCCCTGGAGTCCCTGTGGAAGGCTCTCCAAGGCTTACCTGCCTATACATAGATCAGTGGTGACACAGCATCGCTGTGCAGCCCTGACTCTGATAGGTGAGAAAGAGCTGTGGAAAAATTCTGTAGAAAAGTAAAAAGCGCAAAATTAAAGTCCCTCTTGGGACAGGAGTTCTTAGCAGCTCAAGAATTCAAGAGGCCAAACACCAAGTGGAAAAGTATAAAATCCTATAGGAAAAAAAAGGGAGTCTAGTCAGTCTAACCCTTCTCCCATGTCGTGTCTTTCTGGCTAGGAAAGTCTGTCCAAGTGCTTTGTCAGGGAGTTGAGTATTCAGTCTAGTAGTTTTGTTAAATCCAGAATGTCTTTTTTGTGTAGTAACCAATTAATAGTTACTTTATACATTTCCATACTATGTATCCTGCTTGCAGAATCTCTTTGGATTCAGGTAAGGATGCACAAAGAAGCCAGTTCAAAAGAGGGGCACTAATCACAGGTGTAGTATAAAAGGCATAGTATAAAAGCAAACAGAAAGACCCCATGAAAGACAGTCTTCATCAACTGACAGTGAAACCCAAACTTTTCAGTAGCTGTGCATCTGATTTTCCATGTGAATACCATCACTGTGTTTGGGGAAAGTGTCTGCTTTTGCTTTCCTGAGATGTTTCATGGAGGTTTGTGTGTCCTGCTGTTTGTAGAGTGCACGTGCCATCTAGGTGTTTTTTTCGTCAACATCTTGTGGCCTCAGATTGTGTACAGACCATAAACTGTTCCAAAATATTGTGTATTCTTGTTCGTGAATGTGGCTTTTGGTATCCACGTGCTTTTGGTATCCCTGGCAAAGTGGATCTTTGGGTAAAGCTGGCCTATTAGAAGTTGGTTCAGGACAGTAACTGCAGTGTGACAGTACCCTGAACTCCCCAACCAAGGAGTCAGCTCAGAGACTGGACAGCTGCTTAACTGTGCAAATCATTTAAACATCCTTGCGCTCTTTCCATTTCACATAGGTGGCAAACATTCCAACATATGGCATTAGACTTGCTACATAAAGTCTTCCCACAACCTAAGTACAATACACAAATACAATTTTTCAGCACTAAGAGCTAAATTGCACTGAAGAGAGGGAAATAAACTGGATCATGTTGAGAAGAGAGGAGTGTATTTCAAAAAGTGCATTACAAGAAACTGGTATTTAGCAGAAACAGAACTATGTTTCAATATGTAATTACTTCAAATAAGTCAATTTACACTAAATCTAAGACAGAGAATCACAAAATTATTATTTCTTCTCTACACAAAAGTGCCTTGAAAGAAGCTGGTCCGTAAGCTCTTCATCATCTTTGCCACATCTGTAAATGGAATAAAAGGACCCATTATTTAGCTGAGCGGCACCTTGCTCTCAATGAGAAAGGTGCAGCTTCTTGGTGATTTCTCTGAGAGGGCTCTGAAGTCCCTGAGGATAAATGACATTACCTTCGGACACATAAACACAAGCATAATTTTATCTGGGTGGTCCTCCTAGGCATTACCAGAGCTTGCACCATATGCTTAGCTTGGGTAGTGGGAAGACATGCCCAGTAGGGTCTCTGTACATTTTTAGAGCACAGTTTCTAAAACCTGTCCATCAAAACTGATTTCTGGCAAATCCAAAATACCAAACTGGCCCAAATATAATAGCTCTTTCCTTTCAGCAATTAAGACTTGAAAGAAATACACTTGCCTTACATTCGGTTTTGGACTAGATATCTGACTAAGCTTTCAAGCTCTTTTAAAAACCAAACAAGAAGACCTAAGTTGCTGTTAAAAAGTGAAGCAATCAAGGTCTTTGATGAACATGTGAGCTGGAACAGGAAACAGGTTCCACAGCAGAAATTCCAGAATGAAAACAAAGAGAGGGGCCTGTGGCATCGTGCATTCTTCCCCTCATACAGCTGCAATACTCCTTTGTATTTGAGACAATTTGCAATTTATTTAACAGCTAATTGGTACTTATACAAGAGACAAATATTGTCAGCTCACAGTGGAAGGCTAAAAAAGAAAATATGTTTGGAGTTAAGGTTCAGCAAGCTGCAGCTCTGACAAACAGCAGAGATAACTCCCATCATAAACACTTGATTCCACCACACAGGTAATTGCCAGTATGTGACTGTCCTCAATGAAATATGCTTTGGGTCCCTTTTTGAAATAGGTGAGGACACTGGCCTACATAAGCATTTATTTAAGAGAAAATCTTCACAAGCACTTAATTAGCAAAGTAACACAAGGGCTTAATTAGGTTCACAACTGCTAATGAATTGACAGTGTCATGCATTCACAGTTATCTAAGTCTGGCTGACTCCCTTCTTCATACTGGCACTAGCAAGAAACCTTTCAGAAAGGTTTGGGTTTTTTTTACCCCTTTCCTCACATAGAGCAATGAGCTGATCTGGCCCACCAATTTGTTTCATGATCTCTACAGCTGGAACAAGAGACACACTGCCCCTTTTGGCAGAAACCCTATTAGGTGAGCCTAACTGCATTTTCTGCCAGTGGCTGAGCACCTGCAGCACTTGATATAAAATATTCAAGCAGTAACAAAATTGTTTACAAACAGGACTTTATTCTAATGGCTTCTTTCAGGACAATCCTCACTGCCATAATGAACTGTTGCATAGTAAAAATCCATCTAAATCTCTCTTCTGGGTAAGTAAACAGGTTCTGATAGGATACTCCTCCTTATAGACTGTCTGCAGGTAAGCACTTCAGATTAAGAAAGGGACTCTTATCAATATCCTTGACTAAATTCCTACATAATATATGCCAGACTCAATTCAACAATTGCTGCATCAGACTTGTGTTCCGAGCTACACAAACTAACATGGCAAGATTTCAAACAGGCACTCTGCTCTTCTCTCTTGCAGGCAGCCAAGCTATTTGCAAACATTTTCACACATTCTCCTGCCTGTGAGAAATGTAGGCCAGCTTACCACAAGTAGAAAGTGTGAAAATGTTCTTAAAAAGCCCAGCTGCTGGCCTGTTTTTCATAGACAGAGTACAAGTGCTTCTGTAAATCTTCCTTTTTCGCCAAGGGAACTTTCCCTTTCCGGGGTGTCCTTTGCCCCACCACTTTTATACTACCCCACTAAAGCTCTAGCCAGACTATAGAACTGGATGCAAAAAACCCACCCCTATCTCCCCCAAATAAACAAACCCACACCCAACTGTGTCTGCTTTTAGTTCTGAGTATTTCAAGGCACTTTTAAACATCAATATAATCCATAATTATTTGATTCTTACGTAAAAAAGTTGGAAATTAAAAAGAGTTATATTTGTTCTCATACAAGCAGTTGTCCAAATTAATTCCACTTAGGTGAATAAGCAATACTTTGCTACAGCTAAAGCAAAAATTCCTCAGAAATAGGGGATTTAAAACTAGCATGAAAGGTATGTATGCTAAAAGTTAATAAACAAATTTAATTAGAAAACACAGAATAAAGAATACTTCCTTGAGTAATGCTCAGATTTTAATCCATTATTAAAATCCATGATTTTCACTATATAGTTCAAAGGTTTCAAAGAAGAATACCACTCAACATGGAAAATAACATGAGAATTTATTTTATATTTCAAGGTTGCCTACCTGGACTAAGATGCTGAAGGAATTGAACCTTCTTTCTCACTCGATCCCAAGTTTGCTTTACATTCCTTGCAAGCATGATGACACTGCCTAAAATATTGAAAGCAAATAAAATACTGAAGAATTTTGCTGGATTTCTTCTAATACAACCATATAGCACAATGGCAGAAGTTCTTGAAGAAGTAATCTCCCGCCTATATTCCCCAGTTTTTGTAACTGCTTTATGGGACATAAACTGCAAAAGATGACATCTAAATGTCTCAGCCAATAAACCCCTATTAATTAGCATTAATCCCCTTCCAGCAATTGCCAAAATACAACAGGATTTTCTATGCAGGAAAAGGCAGTCCTTGTCATTGTACTTACGGGCAAACTGAGCGAGGAGCAAGATGCGTAACACAAAAGAGGGACAAATAGCATTTTGTGTAACACCAAGTGAGGAAAGCAACAGCTTTGTTATGTGGGGGAAAAATGCAAGTAGAGAAATAGATGAACAATGAAGAAGCTTCCTGCTATCAGTCGGGCACTTTTATAAGCATAAAAGCCCATGCTGGTCTGGGGAAAAGATGTGGAAAGACAGAGGTGAATGCTTTCGTGGATACGATCTTCGGAAATGTGTTTTACATATGAAAGGCACATACCAGAAGCCATATTGAGAATAAAAAGTAGTACAGGCAGTTGAAGGAGGAGCTTGGAAGGAAGTTAGAGACTGATTTGATGGAAAGAAGTACTTTATGTGAACAATGACTAAAACATGGAGGTACCAAGTGACAAAAGTCAACCATTGAGATCCATCCTATGGTTAGGGTTGCAAGGTGGAAAAAAATACCCTTGCAGTTTGTGCTCTTCATGATTTGGCATGACAGTATGAGGTCAGGCAAAGCCACAGAAGAGGAAGTTAGAATATGGGTTGAGACTGAAATTGTTGTTAAAATATGAGGACATTGTAAAAATATCTGTAAGCATTTTTGGCCTGCTGGTCTAAAGGAAGGCTCAAAAACTGAAATGATAACATGGACAACCTTAGCAGTATGATACTAGATGAAAAGAGAACTAGTAACTGTTGTCACATCATACATTAAAGTACAGTAATTTCATTTAAACCATATCCTAATAACAGGCATTACACTGAGTTTAATTTGCATTTTCTGAAGAATGCATAGTAGTTCCTAATACTGCCATATATAGCCTAAGACTATGAGTAATACCTCATGACCTGATCACAGAATTTAAACTCCAATTTTTGCTGCACATAATTTTTACTACGTTTTAGACTATTCTGATCTAGGATTAATACTTCGAATAAGCACAAACCTTTTTTGTTGTGGACCAAATGGTGCAATACCAATTTTCTGAAACTTTTTTTGGCATTCTCCAAAGTACGACATCTTTCCAATAGCAAAACCTAAGACACCAGCAACTATAAAGATAGATAACAAAACATGGTTAATACGAGAGCTTAAATCAGGAGTCTGCTATTATAATATTATCATTTTAATCACATGATGAATTGTACGTCACATGTCTCCTCAAAACATGTCACAAACACATGTGAAGTTATACAGGGACTACAGGCATCATTTCAGTAACTACTGAAAACCGGCTACCTATCAGGAGAGATAGCAAATGGTCCAAAACAATGCATACAGGAAAAGGGTATAATATTCCTGCATCCAGGAAAAGGATATAATATTTAGAGGAACTGATTATAGAGATAGCCCACAGTAAAAATTAATTCACAATGTCAGCACTAATTGGTCTTGCCCTTGTTTGCACACCATGGTTTATTTCTAATGATCACACTCTTAACACCAACTTCTCTGGACTTCTAAGAAGCTAGAACATCAGCCTGCCATACTATCACATTGTGGCTTTTACTCCTTACAGAGTCAGAACAAAAGACTACTCCAACATCCTCAAGTTCCCGCTGAGTTTCTGCTGAAGAAGGAATCAATTTCATTTCTTGCTATTTAAGAGCCACATCACTGTACAGTACAGTTTCCATGCTTTTATTTGTTTTATCAATCCATGGTTATGAATTAGACAGCTGAGATCAATCAAATCAGCATATGAAAAGGAACATACTATTTTATATATTATAGTATAGTGGCTGCTTAACACCATAAGCTGTGCTAAGCATGGCTGATCAATGAGGCTGACACCATTTATAAAGCAAAGCTGAGATTGGAGTTTTTAGGAATTTGAGAAGTTGTATTAAGTAAATATAAGCTGCTATTGAAAGTGTTTACATTTAAAGAATCTTGTTTCATACATTTATTTTTAAACACATTAGAATTCTGATTTCCCAAAGTGCTGGGGTAACGTATCATAAATTCAAAAAGAGGAAGAGTTTGGAAATAAATTCAGAGAGATACATCTAGGGTCTGCATATTGCCTGTAAATAACCTTTCCTTTCCTTTTAGAATTGGGTACAACTTACTTGCCATCTTGGGGTACGGACCAAATCTTGGGCTTGCTGAGAAAATGCCTACAACAAAAGGAAATAGTCAGCAAGCTTATTCACTTGAGGAAATCACCAGCACTCAAAACCAAGGCAGTATTCTTCCTACAAGCTTTTGCACTGCTTAAGGTGCTTAAGATAGTATGAAAAACTTAAAAGTCCACTAGCTCAGATTTCAGAACATCAGGACACTTTCCATTCCACTAGTTCTTAGTGCATGTATTCTGGGGCAGTCCTGCAGTCATAGGAGGAAAAGGATCTGGACTTTGCAGGATATAGTTCAGGCAGGAGTTCAGAGCGTAAAATAAAATGAAAGCAGCAGATCTGCCACAGGTGACACCTGCAGCACTGCAGGAGAAAGAGATGGTGGCTTATGTTTCAGCACAAACCAACCCACCAAATATAATAGTGAAATTAAATCCCTTACTCAGGGTCCAGCTCCCTGTGCTGCGATAAGTATGACAAGACCGTTCTTCAGTAGTTTTCTGTGGCTATTGATTAAAACTGTACCGCTGTATCTAGGCATCCTCTTTGGCCTTTAAGAGGAGAATACAGTGTGCCAAACAAGAAAACCAAAAAATTATCTTTAGCTTTATCACCAAAATCCACCTTCCCCCAGTTAACCTCAGGATGTGGAACCAGTGTTCCTCCAAGAGCTATGTATCTGGCAGAGGACTGCCGTGCTGTGGAAGAGGGCTCCACACAGCAAGATTACCATGGCAAAGGGAAGGGTAGTGAACACTGGTTGCACTGTTACATGCATTCAGACAGTAATAATGAGGCTTAGAAGC
Organism: Lophotriccus pileatus; assembly: GCA_035583135.1. Lineage (NCBI taxonomy): Eukaryota > Metazoa > Chordata > Aves > Passeriformes > Tyrannidae > Lophotriccus > Lophotriccus pileatus. Next base: position 46,714,548 of record JAWWES010000133.1, on the reverse strand, counting down.
TCCTGCTTCTTCTAGAGGCAGGGTACTGCGTGCAGCCACAAAAAAGGAGTCTTTAGACAGAGGAGCATTCAGCCTATGTTAAGCACAAGGGCCTTTGCACACTGACATCTATGCAATTTTAAACAGGGTCTCTCAGGGTGGGAGGAACAAAAGTGTTGTTTGTTTCTACTCAACCCTCCTCTCCAATTTTGACACACAGTAAAGATTATTTAATAAGGCTATTTGTTATCTCACAGCTAATCAGAAACATTCAAGTACAAGGAACAGAAACTGAGAAGAGTACCAGGTGCCAGAGCATGTAGCCACTGAGACAACCCCAAAGCCTTTCCTCAACCATTTTTGAATGTGTAATCCTTGACCTTCTCTGACATACTCTCCCTTGCTCCTTCCCTCCCTGTCTGCCTACAAGCTCACACCTCAAGGATGCAACAGGGAACCCACATCAGCCTCTTGTGATATAGATGACCTTTAAGGTAAGTAACATAGTAATAGTGGCTGGAACAAAACAAAGGGCTTGCAATCACACACAGTGAGAAATGGATGAGCCATTTCCACCACCTCCATTTGCTGTCTCCCACCACCCATCTTTTATAGCCTTGCTTCTTGCTTCAGGCCCTATGATTTTTTTTCTTCTCCTGCTGTAACCAGCTGCTGATGCAGGCTGAAGGACTGTCTTATTTGCTCCTGTGGGATATACCCATCTTAGCATTCTTCAGGATGGATGCCCTTTGCTCTTTACCCAAACGCTAATCCCAACCTTAGCCTAGATATCCAGCAGGGAAGCTCAAGGTGCCCTGTGTAGAACCAGGTTCATCCACCACATAAAAGGAATACAATTCTCTTTTGTGTTGGCCTGCAGATCACAAGCCATCTCTATAAAAAGCTCTTGATATCCTCACTTTGGCAGTATTCCCTGTCTCTTTGCATCAAAGCTGTAGTTATATTGGTACATGGCCACTGTAAAATCACTGCCAGCATTTTTCAAATAACCCAACACTTAGTGCTACAGTACCTGATTCTGATGCCCCTGCTCAGGCTGTACAACAACCTGCCCAATAAGCTGCCCCAGTGAAGACTCTACACAAATGCATGTGAACAAGGTGACAGAATCCAGCCACCACTCTTTGGATTTGTGAATTCTGTTTTTAGTTCAGGCTCTTTCAAAAGAATGACTGTGGTAACGCATACATAATGATCAAATCACTCTAACAATGATGGGGATGAGTAAGAGGAATATTGATTTTGAAAAACAGCACTTTAATAATGTTCTTTTTTATCTTTACCTTTTGAGATTAGCCCCTGGGTGACAAGCATGCTCCCGAGAGACAAAGGAAGGGCTGTGAAAATGAAAAGGTGGTGAGTAGCTGGTATCAGCCAAAATTTGTTCCTTATTTGGTAAATACTTTACTCTCTTATACATTACGGTTTTTATAAGTTTCTAATGTTAAACACATTACATTAACTTTGCCTACTGTCCTAATCACTTATTACATCTGCTCATTCAGATTACATTCTCTTCACAGCAAGAATGTGCTCACACCGTGCCAGGCATCAGCCATGTTGTAACATCTGGAGCTAATGCATTAGGTATATTTATTGAATAATAGTTTCCATAATCTGAATATCATCTCTCACTACTGCAGCACTAGTAATGTCAGCAGCTCCAATGAAATACTGAAACCCTTTTTAATATTCTCCATTCAGAAAATATGTACTTTAGATACAAACTGACGTGGTGGACTTAAAAGACACTAAAACACTGAGCAACTAATCCTTCAGATGTCCTAATACCTGAAGAATTTCTCAAATCCAAGACACATAGCCATGCCTGCCTTGCATTAAAAGGCAAGAATAAGTACCTAACAAAGTAAAACATTCCTAAGATGGTCGCATTAATGGACCTCAAGAATAGAACCAACTCTACAATTGTTAAAGTTCATATTAAACAAGAGCGTAATTCAACCACCTTTACCTACTGTGATTATTGTTATTAATTCAATTAACTCTATAATAACACAGTGCTTAACTTAACAGAGTGACAGAGTTAACACACAACAATATTCTGACAAAAAAGCATTTTGCAGCCAATTTTGCATATGTACATCAAGAAGTCATTCTCCATGTGGTAAGAATAACTTTGGATCACCCACCTCTGTACCAGAAACTTTCTTGTTTGCATTCCTTACGGATCCTTGCAATTTCTCCAGCATCTTGACTTTGGGAGATGGGGCAAAAGAACATTGGCTGAAATCATAAACCTGGATTAGTTTACTGAATTTAATTTCACAGGAAGAAAAAAAAAGTTAAAGAAGATAAATATTAAAAAAAACCCAACTAAAATACAATGCAAAAAACAACCAACCAAGCAAAACTCCTTATTCTGTTATTAGCAGTGTGATTAAATACTTGATACTCCAATACAGAAACAGAAAGAACTACACATGTGTTATGTTAAAACCACTCACCCTGTTGGTCTGCTTTCCTAAAATAGCTCAGCTGCTGCTTACCCCAGAAGTATATTGCTTTATTTCTGCTAGTCATTTCATTCTCATGAGCTACCTCATCTTTCTGGGAAAGCAGTCACAAGAAATAAAGGCAGAGTGGCAGTTTCCAAAAATGACATTCTGCCCCGTACAAAAGTCAATTAAGTTCAGTAAGAGCAGATTTTCCAAGTATTCCGAAGAGGGTCAACATAAACTCCACCAGACTCCCCACTAGCAGAACTTTCTATCTGAGCAGTTTAAATGTATTCATGGCATTAACTGAACTCAACCACACTGGCTTCACCCTTATTATTAGCTCACGAAGATACTCCTTTAAAGGTTAACAATAGCTCTTTTTTCCCCCCATTTTGATTGTGAGAAAAAGGTGACAGTATTCTCTCTTGCATTGTACCATCCAGAGTATTGACATGCAGATAGAAGTAGATCATTTTTCTTTAAGAATCTGAAATACATGGGTGTACTGGTTTGGACTGGGAAAGAGTTTATTTTCTCCGTAGTAACTGGTATGGTGCTAGGTTTTGGATTTGACCAAACCAGTTGTTTTAGTTACTGCTGAGCAATGCTTACACAGACTGAAGGCCTTTTCTGTTTCTAAGGCTGCTCCACGAGCAAATGGGCTGGAGGTGCACAAAAATTTGGGAAGGGACATGGCCGGGACAGTTGACCCCAACTGACTCAAGGGATACTTCATAGCATATGATGTTGTGCTCAGCAAGAAGAACTGGGGGGAAGAAGGAATTGTCATTAAGTTAAAATTAACTGAAATTTAACATACAAACATACTTATTCCTGAAAGCAAACATCACAGAACAAGCAGTGCCTTGCGAAAAAGTGCACATTCATCTGTTACAGGATTTTATCTCATTTTATTCCTGACTGATCCATGATTTTGTAACTATAATAATAAAATGCGTTTATTGGTCACAGCCACAGGTTTCATATTTTAGTTTTAATTTCATTTTAATTTCATTTTAATTTTAATTTCATTTTAATTAATATCTCAGTCCTTCTTCAAGCACTGCTCCCACAGAAGTTAATGGCAGTTCTGCTTGGATAAACAGTACAGAAATGACTCCACCCCAGATCCTAGAGAACCACTCCAAACTGGTTTCAGAGCAAAGTCACAGCAAATACAGTAAAGTCCAAACAGGCTGAGTGAAAGATAAGGAAATGAGTGTCAGGACCCTACGTGCACCAACAGGCTTTGCAACCTTTCTGCCTCCATACACGCCCTGCCACGGGTTTAGTTGCTTGGGCTCAAAGTCAGCTCTAACATAGCACAGTTGTGTAACACTGAATCAGATTGCTGTGAAAACAGCAAAGCTGGGAGAAAGAGCTGCAAGAAGCTTTACTCAGGGCCTCTGCCCTTCAGATCAGGAGCTGCATATAAGCATAGGCCCTTACCCTAACTGTGTTGTAGGGCCTGTACCTGGCCCTTTACCATGAAGATCCTTACCTTGCCTTGCTAACTTCATCTTCTGGCTTACCTTCAGACTTGCCTTATTCCTAAGGAATGACCTGGCAATCACTGAGCTGACTGTAGGCTGACTCTGGTTAACATCATTGGATCTGCTCTCCTCTTTCCTGGGTACTGTGGGACTGCACTCCTTATCCCTGAGGTGCCAGCCCCTGCCACCATGCTGTCACTCATGACTCCAAGGTCCCCTTTCCTTGCAGATCAACCCACTTTTGCTGCCCTCTGGTAATGACTGGTTAGCAACAAGGTCGCACTACATTTAAATTCCTCGATTTCTCCATCAGAGGAGAATGCTCATCTTCTGTACAGCTGGAGGGCAGATTCTTGTGCAGTACTGTTCCCTTCTCCCCTTCTGAATTCTTGGACACACACATGCAGAACTTGATGGGGACAGGTTATACTGGACTTGTACTCACACACTATGGCTCTGCCAGTTCATAACTAGTTTAACTAACATTGCATAAATCAGTGACTTAACCTTAAGACTCACAACTGCTATCCTTCCAAGCATACTGAGCCTGGAAAAATAGCACATAGCCCTTCTTCTCTTCATTTACATGCTTAAGCTAACAGACATCTGTTTCTGTCTTCAATAAGAGCAATTGAGGCAAAATCACAGTTATTCACTAGCAATAGAATCAAAATAAAATAGAGAAAACTCAGCTTACCCATCCAGATTGCTTTATTGGAGGTGTCTGACCTTCCTGTTGGACTGTTTCAGAAGACATTGTCTCTTTCCTTGTACTCCTTGTTCACCAGGAGCTCCGTGTTTTATGCTTGGCTACTTCTCTTTCTGTTATGCACAAAGGTAAAAAGCCAAACTATCATACTGATACTTTAAGTTCAATGTTCATCTAGAAATAAAAGTGACGAAGTTGAAAGGAGTGCATTTTTTATTGACAGCAGAGAGCATGATACGCAGGTCACCTGCTACGCAGGTCGCAGCACAGTGTATCACTTATTAGCAACACAGAGTTCTGTGTAATACAACTGAAACAGGGAAGGTGGTGAACTACAATTATATGCTGAGTCATGACCTAACACAGCATGCTCGGTGATAGAGAAATGAGAATAAACGTGAGCAAGTAATCTAAAACCTTTCTAATTTTTATTACAGGTCAAAAAAATGGCTTCTTTAGTGTGCTGTCTGAAATTACTGCACTGCTTCTATCCTCACTGCTGTTATCTGAAGTCTGGATTACACAGGACCCACAAGGCAAGCTTATCGCAAACCACACCTGCACCTTTCCAACAAACACTATCCAGTTAAAAACATTCTTAAAAAAAAATTAATCTACAAGCATAAAGATTCCAAAGGGTTTTAGAGTTGCAATCATCCACGCCTGAGAACTGGGATATTAAGGAAAAGCAAGAAGGAATCCCATTTATTTCTAGAGTAATTCAAACATCTAAACTGCGATTTTTACCCAGGACTTCGCTGCATGGTCTGGCACTTTATTTACCAACATATAGGGCACTGTTGCTTTTCCAAATGTACCTTCTGAGAATGGTGTCACTGAGCAAGAATAAAGTGACTGTGAAGGGCAGATTTAAACAGAAAAGATAAGACGCAATTTAATAACATAACTTTTTTTTTGCATTCATCATATTACCATATAAACCACTTCCTGCATTTATTTTGGAGTCACTTACACAGCTATGAAGTTCAAACAATGTCTGCTTCACACACACTACATATTCAGACAGCAAAGCTTCCTTAAATAATGCAACAGAAGCAACGTTACCTTCTCTGCCCTGGGTAAAAAAAAGTCAAGTACTGCATTCACACCAATCTGCACTTTATTCTCAGACACTTACAAAAATGACATTGACCACTGTGTCTTTGAAAAAACTTACGTCTGAAAATCCACATATTATTTGGAAAGCTCACAGCTCTACATTGTCTGCCTCAATTTGAGAGCAATTTAATTTCCACCAGTCTCTCGTCAACGCAAAAAAAAGGACACAAAAGATGAGAAACACGCATAAAACTTTAAAGAGGTTTGCGTCAATGAAAGATCAATCAAATTTTCTTATTCTTATCTGCTTTCTTATCTACTCATAAAGGCTACTTGTGCAGATGGTTGTATAAAAATAATCACTGGAAACAGTTTCTAACTGCTGCAATAGATTTAAAGTCCTTATCCTTTTCATGAGGATAAAAAACCTGAGTCACTGGAGAAAAATAAATAAAATAAACCAAATAAAAAAACAAAGGACTACAAACTAAGCTTATAAAAATTTGCAGCTTGCCATTTACCTCCTGTATTGTCTTCGGCATACATTTCTCCTGAATCATAAGTTATTCAACTATGCTACTGCTTCAACATAATGAAGAACTCCAAAAATATTTCGCCCTTTAAGCAGCCTCCTAGTACATCTCTCACACGGGATGAAAGCTACACTGGCAAGAATGAAACAAAGAGACAAAGTTAAGGTCATCAAAATATTGTGTAACTGAATTATAAGTATTCATACTTAGCAGACTGAGGAATGTAAAAGTGTTCCAGTATTTTGAGGCCCTATGTCTTGGAAAGACAACCACCATCCCAAAAAATAACTTTATTTGCATTAACCTACTGAAGAAACTTTCTCGTCACTTTCTGTAACACTTATTACTGTTTTCTCAACCTATATATGTAATTCTTAGTGCAACATTTAACTCTATATTCTCTTATCTGCCTTAAGAAGAATTCCCAAAGATGATAATTCTTCTGTTTAACTGTCATTTAATCAATACATTGATTAAATCAATGTGGTTTGCAAAGATCAAATATTCAAAAAACTTCCTCTTCTACAAGAACTGTTCTGGATTATTTATTCATTTACAAAAGAAAAGGCTAATGTTAGACTCCTGAAAGATCTCATGGTTTTGGTACTTCTGAATGATAAAGAAGCAGTATGAAAGAAGATAGTAACATTTGTCAAGTGTGAGAATTGTCAACTTCATATAGTCCGTTTACAATAAGACACCTTCTTCCAAACAGGAACGGTGACCACGTAATAGGGTAACTTGGGGGACAAGGTGGGAGCCAAAACTGCATGTGTTATCTGGTCTCCGTAGTAGACTGTGATCTGCAGTGAACACTGCGCATCTACCCAAGGCACGCACCACTCATCACGGAGACGACTCATCAGGGCTTCAGAGAGGCGCTCCGAGGACTGCGTCCATTGTGAAGAACAGGGAAAGATTCACCACGATGCTTCACACCCTTCTGAACTAGTTCTTTTTTTTTTTTTAAATCCTGGCTCTTGTTTCAATGACAGTCTACAGAGCAGCTGCACTAGGTCTTCAACAAAGAGCTGCCTACCAACACCTGTGCCAACAGCAGGGAGCAGGGGAACGCTCCACATTTGCCTGGCCGTGCCTCCACAGCAGCTGCTCAGTGCCCTCACCCTGGGTACAGCACACCCAGCCAGCACAGGGTATTGCTTTCTCTGCATCACAGAATCACTTAGGTTGGAAAAGAGATCACTGAGTCCAACCTTTGACTGATCACCTACATATCAACTAGAACATGGCACCAAGTGCCCCGTCCAATCTTTCCTTAAACACCTCCAGGGACGGTGACCCCACCACCTCCCTGGGCAGCCCATTCCGACGTCTAATCACCCTTTCTGTGGAGAAATTCTTCCTGATGTCCAGCCTAAACCTCTCCTGGCGCAGCTTGGGGCCATTTCCTCTTGTCCTGTCACTGGTTGCCTGGGAGAAGAGGCCGAGCCCCACCTGGCTACAATCTCCTTTCAGGTAGTTGTAGAGAGTGATAAAGGTCTCCCCTGACCCTCCTCTTCTCCGGCTTGAACAATCTAAGCTCGCTCAGCCGCTTCTCACAGGACTTGTGCTTTAGTCCCTTCACCAGCCTCTTTCCCCTTCTCTGAACACGCTGCAGCACCTCAATGCCCTTCCTGAACCGAGGGTCCCGTCCCCGGCGCTGGGACAAGGGGCGAGGTGCCGGGAGCTGGCGGGAGACTCCTCGCACGAGCTGCCGCCTGCCCCGGGGCGGCCGCCGAGAGCCACAGCCGGGCCCCGCCTTCCCCCGCCGGGACGCCGGAGAAACCGGCCCCGCGGAGCTCAGCCCCTGCAGGAGACAAAGCAGGAGGCTGACGCTCCCCCGCTCCCGAGCAGCGCTTACCTTCCTCGGGCAGCGGGAAGAAGCGGAAGGGGGTGGCCTGGCCCGTCCGGCCCCGGAAGGCCGTGAGGGGGCCCAGCTGCACCGGAGGCACGGCCGGGGCGGGGACCGGCTGCGCCCTGGAGCCGCCCTGGAGCAGCGCCGACCCACAGCCACCTCCCGGCCGCGCTGCCGGGCTCCACCGCCACCTCCCGGCCGCAGGGAGCAGCCCGCAGCGCCCCGCCCGGCTCCGCTCACGCCCCGGCCCCTCGGCCCTGCCAGCATCTCCTTCTACACCAGCCGTTCTCGCCCGCCCGTTGTCTGCTCCGGCCGGCGAACAGCGAGGGCGCCGAGAAGGTTCCGCGTTCTCGTTTTTCCCGAATGAAGTTCTTAACGCTTTTTTAGCAAGGGTATTTGTTAATGAAGTTAACAGAATCGTTAGGGTTGGAAGGGACCTCTGGAGATCGTGTGGTCGAATCCCCCTGCCAAGGCAGGGTCACCTACAGCAGGTGACACAGGAACTTGTGCAGGGCGGGTTGGAATGTCTCCAGAGAGGGAGACTGCGACCTCCCCGGGGCAGCCTGTTCTGGTGCTCTGCCACCTCAGGCTCTGTCCTTCCTCAAGTGAAACTTCTCCAGTAGCTCCTTGTCGTTCTTGCAGTGAGGAGCCCAGTGTATGACACGTGGTGCTGGAGGCTGTCCCATGAATTGAAAATTTTTTTTTTGTGGAAATGAAATTTTGTTCTTTAAAGAAGAAGTGACAAATTCTATTTTGACCATTTTGGAATGAAAAGCACTGCTTATCTGTTTTGATTTTAATACCGTGGTGCTTATGTAAGTATATCAATGAATTTTAATATTAGCAAGAAGAAAATTAAATAAGAAAGGCACCTCCATCAATCAAAAATAATTTTGCAAGAAAAAGTTATCTGGAAAATGTCAGCTGGCGGGGGGAGGAGGGGTTTCCTCTAGGAATACTGAAAAAATTGTTCCACTTTCTTTAAAATGAAAAATGCAATGCCCTTCTTTAAGGATAAGCTATCTAAACAAGGAATGTAAACATTAATTTTATTTTGTATTTTATCTTTAATTAAAAAAAATCCATTTCTGTTTTGTTTTGCTTCGTTTTTTTCACAGCAAAACATAATAGTTTTAGAGTATCCTAAATGGTGATATGACACCTCAGTACTTATCATGAAATTAGCAGCTTGGGAGATCACCATTAAACTTGCTCCTTTTACATGTCTTTTGCATCTGATTTCATAATAAGCATAAGTCATAGTTCATTTTCTTGAGTCCAAAAAAGCTTTCAGCTTCCAGAAATTTTGGCTACTTCAAGCTCCATTTACCAGACTGTTCTCCCACTCTTGCCTGACAAACTGGAGGATTGGGCTTTGCTGCTGCACAGTATTCTTTTCACGTGGAGGTTGGGCAGGACTGATGCCCTAAAACAAGTCTTAAAAGTGTGCCTAATACATCTTATGCTCTAAAAGGTATTCTTGAAATCATATGTAAAACTGGCTGCATTGTATTCTGAAAAATATAGTACACGAGAAAATCCCATGTGAGGACAGTACTTAAAAACCAGTAACTTCTTAACCGGTTTAGCTTAAACTTAAACATAGAATGAAAGAGCACTGGAATGGCAATTTCCTCATGAGGTATATGCGTGCCTGGGGACAGTGGTTGCCTAGGGACGGGACTGTTCTCCTTCTTGCACCTTCCTGTACAAAAACGCCTATTAAAAATTAGGTTAAACTTCTCTTTAATTTTAACTTTAAAGTTGGTTATCACAATTGAGTATGTTCTTCAAATACTCTTTGTTTCCAAAATTTACCTGAATGTACTTCATAGTTATAAAAAATGGAGAGAAGGTAATGGACAGAAATCAATAAATGTTAGTGATTCACAAGAATAAACACAAACCAAAAGAGAGATTCTTACCTCTCCCAGAATGAAACCAACTTTATGCATCAAAGGAAAAAAAAAAAAAAAAAAGAGATACCAAAAATAAAACAACCATTATGGAGTTGAATGTTTGGCTGAGGAATTTTCTGTTGACAGAATAGAAGTAGATCAAGGACTGAGACTTCACAAACTTGGGGAAGGTTTGAAGGTTCTGGCTGCTTGTCTGAAGAACATCTTAGAAAACACTGAAAGGTTGCCAGGGGCCTGAGGTTCACTACATTCACCAAAGGCAAAGCCTTCTCAGTGGAGGTATTTAACAGAAACACTCCATGTATACATACAACGCATGAGAGAAGGAGGAGCGTATCATAAATACGGTTTATTTGTCCATTATAAAATTAAACAGATCATTAATTGCTTAAAAATTCCGTGAGAAATAAGGACCTGGAGTAATGGAAGCACAATGTGGTTACAAAAATGTATCACTCACAGAAACATTTAGAGCATGGAGAACTAAGTAAGAATTACACTGTAGGGCATTGTTCTCATGCTAATAGGAGTAGGAGTTAAGGGGGAAAAAAAGACATGGAACGTCACAGCAGGAAATGGTCAACATACTTCTAAGTAAAACATTAAACTGTCCTTGCTACATACAAGACATCGTGTAAGTTTTCTATGTCCTGGCTGATCCTTGGCTGTACTTATTTTTATTTTACACTTGGTCTGGCTTATCTTCTAGTAGAAACGAAGAGCTGACAATTATCAGACATTCGGGATTTGGGATTTCCTCTTCTCAGTGTAAAGAAGCCAGTAAAATGGTTGAAGAGACCTGTATATGTTTGTGTTTCCACTGTGAGTGTGACAGGTGCCTAACTGTAAACTTACCCACTCCAATTTTTTTCCAGAGTCACTTTCTTAATCCTAATCTGTACTCATACTTTTATGCTTTTTTACACTCCATTTTTCTGGCACTTTCTTCTGTTTCTTCATCATGCCCATTCAGGCCCATCTCTACCGGGCTATATGCAAGGACAGCTTCTCTCAGGTGTCTGAAAATTGTTTTAAATTCCACGTGTTTACTTTGGGTTTCAAGACATGCTTGCATTATAGTTTGAACCCAAATAAAGCATCGTTTTTTACAATCACTAGCTTTAGAGAGGTTTACCCCTGTCAAGCAATGTAATTGTGGGGCTGTAATTTATTTTCTGTTAATCTCAGCTAATTTTGTATGTCTGCCTTAGGGTAAGGGTATGTTAAATACTATTATAAAATGAAAAAAAAAACTTTTTTGTGTGAGTGGAAACTCCTAGTGAAGCATGTTATCTTAGCTTTGCTGGTTTGCCACCATTGTATTCCTGTAAAGATCAGCTGCTTTTGCTGTATTTTTTATCAGCTACGCATGTGGCACTTCGAGATTAAAAAAATATAGTGAAAGGCATTCCTACACATACATGTGTTATGAATCACCTTGTAAACACTGACTTTTGTATTTAAAATTACACATGAAAACTCTCTCCTCTTGTGCTCTGATGTTCATGCATGTGTCAGCTCCATGGAGAGCACTGGAATGTAACTTTGTTACATGCGAAGCCAAACTCAGTAATTACTTAGAATCTCAGAGAGAGTACCCAAAATACGATGGCTAAATTTGTCAGGATTTGCATTATCTTCATTACATTATGAATTTAATGGAAGCCACACAAGCATGTCAGGTTCATGATTTCAGCCATGTCTAGTTTTACTGGAACTCCACCTTGAACCGTGAAGCAAGACACTGTAATTATAAAAAGCGTTGCAAAATTGTTTCAAATATTTATTGGTTGAATACAAACTGTGAGCTTCACACTCTCCCCATCCAGCTACAAGAGAAGCCACGTTCCAGGTTTACTCTAGCCAAGGATCTCTTCTTCCAAGTTTTCCATTTGCATCACACCACAGCAAGATGGTGTCGTCACTTACATGATCCTGAGACAGTGATAAGTGAACCTGGTGACTATTCTGGTATGACTCTTCTCAAATGAAGAAAAAGAAAGATGCCTTTAATGACATGGAACTTGGAGGAGACAGAAAGAAGGTGATTAAATCTATGAGTCTTATTCTTCCTCCCCTAGTGAGGTCGACTTTTCCATCAAAATGCTTCGATTCTTTTGTGGACATTTAAAAAAAAATGTTTTCAAGTAGCAGCCATTCAACAGAGTTTTGGTAGTTAGCCAACCCCCATTATACTGTGGGGTAAATGAATCATTAGAGTTTGAGGCTACTGGGAAAAACTTTTGTTCCAAATGTCTTGACTGGAATTTATTAGTATATGTCAAATGTTCATAGTTTACTACTATGGATTTGGAGTTTCACAAACCAGGAAAAGAAAATGCATACTATAAGATTTATTTAGAATGGGACAATAATTTTAACACAAATGAGAAGATACAGCTGGCAGTTTCATAGGGTGCTCTGTGAAGATTAATAAAACTTAAGAAGATGACATATTCTGACAGCAAGAGGACTTCTTAGCTACAATTTTACTTTTCATGCCAAAAATGAAATTCTAAATTTCAGATTTTGCTTATGTAATCCTTTTACCATAACTTGGCAGCTATGCTCACGGTTGGGTCGATTTAACTCAGGAAAATTAAATTCTAATATTAACAAACATAGCGACTCAGGAATCTCCGCCAACTAAATGCTTCTTTTGATGCTTTTTGCAGACAGCATTGCTTATCAGAAGTCCTTACTCTGCTGTAAAACAACACACATTTCGCTAAGATGAGCACAGCACTAATCCGGACACCTCCTCTCTCCGAGCCCCACAGAATCAGCAAGTGGGTCAGCTCCTCTTTTCCCCATCAGCCCGCGGGATGACAACCTTTTGCTTTTATTTTCCTTGCTGGAGTGACTGTTCGTTGGACAGGTCAGCGAAGGGGCGAGACCTCCGTGCCGTTCCGCGTGGACGCGGCTCCCCGAGGCGGGACGGGACGGGACGGGACGGGCGGCGGCGCCGCGCCCTCCTGGGCACTCGGGACTGAGCTCCCGGGGAGAGGGACGAAGCCCCCGCCGCGCCGGGCAGCGCCGAGAGGCGATGTTTCCCCTGTGGAAGGCCGTTCTCTCGGAGAGTCTCCTGGGTAGGTGGCGGCCGTGCCTCTCCGCGGGGCTGGGGGCGAGGGGACGAGGATGAGGGCACCTGGCGCAGAGGCTCTGCCGGGATCGGGGGGCGGCCGTGGCGGGGCAGTCCCTGCGCGGTGTCGCGGGAATCACAGACCGTGGCGAGGGGTCGACGGTGAAACGCTCCTTCGCTAGAAATGAGTGAATAGCGATCACTGCCGAATGTTCTTCTTAGGGTTCTTTTTTTTCCTCTAGTGCTGGAATGCCTTTTGTCTCTTGGATCAGCCTAGGATTTATTGCTGTCCTCGGCCAAGTGTTGTGCAGTTGTTGCAGAGCCGATGTTGTGCTGCCCTGCACAAGTTAGGGCGCTCAGGGCAGACCCCGGCACCCTCCGGGCTGCGGCTCGGCTGCTCCGTGCGTCTGCAAAGCGTGTGGAAACTCATAGCGCAGTGCTGGCGTGCCTGGATAAGGTGTCTCCAGGGGAGATCAGCACACCGTTTTACTAGAAAAATTCCTTTAGCCACCAATCTGCCTTTGAGACTGTGGGTGGACTGCTTATTTAGGCAGCATTGATCCCCTGAACTGTAACGCTTTCCGAGGCTGACCACTCCTTCACTGAGGATCAAAGTAGGAACTTCTGTCTAAATGGGGGAAGAATTATTTTATTTTTATCAATTTATTTCCTTGGAAAGTGTGTTTATTTAACTTGAAATAACAAATATTTCTTCACAGAAAGTGGCTGTTGTTGAACTACTGTCAAATATGTTTGATAGTCTAATGTGGAAGTATAAAATTGTAGTTTTTAAGTAATCTCTGGGAAACTGCTGTTGAAAATACATGATGGAATTTTCTTTTTCTTTTTTTTTTTTCTTTGTTTGTTTGTTTGTTTTGGGGTTTTTTTTGTGTTTTTCTTTTAGGCTACGTTTCTTGGTCTCTTTACCATGCACTGCCACCGATGATCTACTACTTCCCCCTTCAGACACTGGCACTCACAGGCCTAGAAGTTTTTGCTGTTGCTTTCTTTTCTCCAATATTCTTGACAATTGACCCTTTATGGAGGTTGGCTAACAATAAGTATGTCTTAGCCTTTCTGAGATTAACTATGGTCGGTAAGTACACACTGTAATGAGTTACAGATTCCATCTTGTTATCAAGGCATAAGAACAAACCTTTCAAATTGCCCTAAAATTCAAAATTATTACAAAAAGAGGCAGCAATAAGAAGTTCTCACTCTCTCCATACTCATGTTTTGTTGGGACTTTTTTCTCCCAAGCTTTTATTTATAGTCAAAGGAATATTGCTTACAGCCATTGTGTTGGGTTACTGCATAATTAAAGAAAAATCTCATTCTACTTTTATCTCTAGAAGCTTTAAAATTAGTATGAGTCATGCCCAATAGGAAGGATGTTTTCAGTATTACACAGAGATCAGCACAGCAGGTGTTTTTTTGTATAGCAGTTCTGTGTCTGTGACAATGGATAGGGATGAGACATCATCTTGGGGCTATTATAAAAGTAATCTGCTATGAGTGAAACATTCTTTTTGGTAGATTAGTTTCTGAGGCAGTTTTTTTCTTCTAAGAGTAGATTTTTAAAATGAAATCTATGTAGATGCCTGTAGTGTATTAATGGGATTATAAGCTCATCCTAAAAGTGAAACGACTTATATTATTAATTGCACAGGAAAAAAGTTTGATCATAAATTCAGGAAAAAGCTGCCCTGCTACCCACCCCACACACTCCTCCTTTGGTCTTCAGCTGGGATTCTGCTTTGGTCTTCAGCTAACTGGTGCAAATCTTACCTCTTGCTGATTTCCTGAAAATTTGTTGGGAGAAGGTTTGGAATCTGCAGCCACATTCAGAAGCAAGTTATTGCTAACTAATTTGCAACACCTGGATGAACTCAGGGGAGACAAGGGTCTCCACCCTGTGTAGAGATGAAAATACTGCTGCTGAGCACTGCATTTCAGAAGAAGCAGTTCCTGTCTCCTCATTTGTTAATCTAAAATGATAATCAGGGAATCACTTTCCTTATAGTTTTCTTCTTTTACTGTTAGAAGACAGAATACGATCATCTTATTTACTTTCCCTGCATATTTTTTGAAAAGAATTCTTGTTCTTTATCTCTAGAAAGATACTGGAACTGAAGCCAGTTTGTTGGTGTCATTGGTTGAGATGAAGAATAGTCTTACCATGTTCTTTTCTTTACTCTTCCCATTATTTCCATCCTAATACCTTTTTTTTTTTAAGTGAGCAGAATCTTCTACTTCAGCTTCCTGCAGCAGTGCTCAGCGTATTTCTTCAAGAGTTTCTAATTTAGAAACTAGTAATGAGTGTAAGCATTTAAAATTGCACCCTGCATCCCTTCAGATGTCACTGTGACACAAAATTTGCCATGTTTATTTAAGATTAGTCCTTCAGATTACCTTGCTGTTTTTACTAGTTCACTTTACCAAAAGAGATGGGAATCACCTAAAAGTGTGTAATTTTTGTCCTGCTAAGTAAAGAGAAGTGACAGGCTTATAATGCTGTGTAAAATCTGTTGGTTCATGCCTGTTTGCTTTACCTGCATCACAAGCTCCTGAAAGTATTAACTCAAAATAAAAAGTTAACTCATTCAGTAGTAATCTGGGGCAGAGATGTGTTAATGGAGGTGGTCATAGAAAAACTCAGAGCAGGGAGACAAAAGCTGTGCTCATCCTCAGCCAGGGCTAACCTGACTGTTGCTATATGCAAATTCCATCTCTCCTTCATTCTTGCCTGAACAAGAACTGTTCCCTCACTGGCCATATCCCCCTGCTGCTTTCACCTCTCAAACGCTCTTAATATTGTCCACCCTTTTGCAAGCCTACACCATATTCTCTCTCAGCTCTATTATACACACTCTGCATTCTCTTTACCCCTTGCCCTACAGTGAGCATTAGCATTTGGGGAAGATGTAAGAGCATGTTCCTCACCCTCTTTGTCTCCAGCAAGGAGTTTAGCAGCAAATGGTAACCCTCACTCTTTACTTGCCTCCATGATGCTCAAGTTAGCCAGATTCCCTTGCACAGGCTTTAGGACTTTGCATATATATCTTTTTACTTAGTTCTCATCACTTGATTTTGTCTTTTGTGTTATTTCTGTGATATGTTATGTTCATACTGCGGTGCTGTTTCTTCTGTTTCTCAGTTCTTCCTTTTTTTCCCTCCTTCATACCTAGACACTTGATTCTCTTTTTGATCTTTTTTTTTTTCCTCCTCAGAATTGCTATGGTCTTCCTCTAGGGCTTGTTGAACAATCAGGCCGAACAATCTACCCCACGCATGCTCCACCCCATTCCACTGGAAGTACTCAGTCCTAAATTTCACAATCAAAAAATCTGAAAATTCTACATGCTTAGCTAAAACCATAATATTTAGGGGGATTATTTTTGTTTGTTTGCTTGTTTCTTTTTGCCTTTTCAGGAGGCTTTATTTTCTCTGTAAATTTTAATTCCATTATATTTGATTTTGTGTTCTATTTAAAAACAAACAGCAACCAACTATCATGTGGTAGTGTCTATTTGAATCTGTGTCTTCAGACAACACACAGTAAATCTGGTTGTTTGGATAGATATATTTAAGTTTTGGGTGTACTTGCTCAGCAACAAAAGGTGTGTCTGTTGTAAACTGGCAAACCCATGCTAGCTTTAATTAGGGTAGTGTAAGTGATGAAAGATTTGAAGAGGCAGGTTTATGGATTGCCAGTACAATTTAGCAATGGAAATCTCTATGCATTGTACACACAACCTCTGCTGAAGTCCATACAAGAACATCTTCACTACACATTGATTTCATTTTATCATGTTGGTGCTAAGCTTTGTATCTTTTTCTGTGAGCAGAATGTGCAGGTAGACAGTTGGAGGATTCCTAGCACCTGTAGCCAGGATCTGCAACTCCATTTCTGACCTTGCTTGCTTAACATCTCTTCAAGTTTGACTCATACTCACTTAGCAAATGGCTGGTAGCATAACAATGTTGCTTCTCCTGATATTTGACATTGGTCCTGGGCCAGATTTTGTCACACTGGGTGGGGTTACGAGAATGTATGTGATCCATAGTCCCTTCAATTGGAAACCTGCTAGCAGAGATTAGAACTACTGATAAGGTGAGGTCACTGTGCCATGGGAACTGGCAAAGGTGTGTGTGTGTGCACAGTCTCTTTCAATGACTGGGAGAGTGACAATTTCCAGTAATAAGATGACACAGGCTGGTAGTGACCACTCTGAGACCAAATACCGGGCCAGAGAAAGCCTTGTTCACACCTGTTAAGGCAAATGACTACTAATTACCAAGCAAGGTATGGTGACTGCTCCAGTCTCATAAAGGATATGGCTTTTGCCACAGTGTACTTAGTTTTATAAGTGCACTTACTTTTAAAATTCACTGCAGCAAAAGCTGTATCCTGTTTAGAAAGGAGCAGTCATCATATATAAAACTTTGTGGCTTTTGAGTTATGTAAGTACACAGCTGAGGAGTATCTGTATGCTTAGATATTTTATCCATATATCCTATTTATGGAATCAATCACCTTAAGTACTTAAATTAAGGCAATCACTGCACTGTTGGATAATTGCTTCATGTTACCTTTTTCCTTGAAAATGATAACTGCTATAAAGTCATATATACCCACTTACTATCCATACCTACATTTCTTTGCTTAGTTTAAAAATGAGTAGTGTCATGCGTTTTCAAATGAATGGTGTAGCTATTCAAATTACATACAAGGTTGAACTAATGCACAGGAAATCCTTATTACCTGATCTCTATTGCCCATTAAAACAATATCTGTCTGTGTGTGTTTCTTTGTAGGAAGCTTAGCATCATACCAGGCACCAAATGCTTCAATCAGACTGTTCATCTTGGCTGTTGGTGTTTCTTCTTCATTGCTGGTTCAAACAGTAACATGGTGGTCAGGAAACAGTTTACAAAGGTATTTTCTTATGCTGCTGGGAATGTAACTGACATTTCCTTATATTAAAAGGTGTTTTCTTTCTTTTTTTATCCCCTAGAAGTTAAGGCATTTGGGGAAAAGAAAAAATCTTACTATTTCAAAAGCTGATTCTTACAGGTTCATCAGGATATGGGGCTTCATACTAGGCAAGATAATGCTCCTTGTTCTTCGCATCTGGTATACGTCACTAAACCCAGTCTGGAGCTCACAGGTTGCCAATACTGTCATTATGACAATAGGTTTTATAGCAGCACTGGAGCGAATTTATTCAGGTAAGCAAAGATAGCAGTTATGAAAACATCCTAAAGTATACTTATCTATGTGCCACTGGGTTTTAATTCTTTGATTTTTTCCCCCAGTGCAGAGTCTGTTTTTAGACCTGATGCATGAGCTTTAGAAGCCATGGGGTACTTCCATCTACCCATAACACATCAGAACTGGTATCACAATTCATACAAGCTGTAGTAAGTTGGTGTTGGAACTGCCAACTAATTGCAGTGTCAATAATGTGACAGTAATACAAACAAAGGCATAAGCTAGACCAATAAAAGCAGAATGGTTTTTGTCATTCCAGCATGAAATATCTATGGTATTTCTGTTATTTTCTTAATTCAGCCTGCACTTTGAATTTCTCTGCTAGTGCATATCTTTTGACAGAGAAGGGGAGACAGGACAAAGCTGGGGAACAGCTGATGTGTCAAAATAAACAGAAAGTATCGAAAGAGTGGACAAGTTGTCCTGATCAAAATTTGCCTGAGTTCTTGGAGTGTTAGGAGAGAGTACACAGCAGTGGGGGCTGGCATAGGCTAAGCTCACTTAAAAGCTGTGAAGGTGGTATTGCCAAGGAAGACAGTGAGGTTAGTTAAGTTGGTTAGTTAAGGCAGCTCATGTTAAATCCTCAGAAGCTCCTTCCTTCTCAGTATAACCTGAATGAATTAATTGAAAGATAAAACCTTATCCATGTGTAAGTGGGTATAAATTATCATCATGCATATTGTTTGTAGGCTTGCATTACGTAACATAAATTAAGCCTGAGCTTTCATCAGAATTTAGAAAGTGAATCTACTGCAAGGGATTAGGAAGGAAATATATCTCCTTTGTGGATGACAAACTGATATGTCTATGCAATTAAATGTGCTGCTTTCTCCTTAGATGAGAGAGGATCTACAGTACATGGAAAAAAGAGAAGGAAAGGAGTTTAGTTCTGGCTTATTTGGAAGTGTCAGGTTTTGTTCTTATCAGAGCTTAGAGTTTCAGAGAACAGAATCCTTTGAACAAATTCCAATAACTTTTCTGCTGATTTTCAAAGCCCATTTAATTATTTAAATTCCAGTATTATGAAGAATAATCAAATGGGCAGGTTATCATTTTTGTACACTTACTGTGAGTAGCTTTTTCTGGCATACCTAGGATTGTTACTAGAGATTTTGAATTTTTTTTTTTTGTGTTATCAGTTTCCATGAATTATCAGATAAGTTAGCTTTTGTGTCTGTAATTTATTCTGCTAATTTTGTGATCTTGGTTATTTCTTTTTCTCAGTAACACTTGCTAATGGAATTTGACAGTTTGCTTAGCTGCATTTCTGTGCTTATTCTAGGTGGAGACAGGAGGAAACAAGAAGCAAACAAAACTGGTAATGCAGTTAGAGAGACTGCTTCCCATCATTATTGGCTTTTATCTGGGGTTGCTTTTGGCAGCCTCATGTTCCTCACCCTGTGGATATTTGGGGAGGTCTCATTAATTTCTAGATGGGCAGTAAGTGGACATCCAGATACAGGTCCTGATCCTAACCCACATGGGTAAGTGGATTTTTATTATTATTATTTAAAGAAAATAGTACTGGAAAGCCAGTGCTGTAATGGGGGTTGAATTGAAACTCAACCAGATGACGGTATAATAACTTAAATAGAAAAAAGTGGGTACAAGATAATTCACACAGGGTACTTACAGATTCATTCTTTCTTTCAGATAACTCTGAGCATTGTGTCTAGACCATGAAATCTTAAAATTTTCTAATGCAGAATGTTTTCTTTCAGCCATAAAATCTTGATTTCCAACACAGCAAAATAATTTTTAGATTAGGATCGAGGTTCAAGGACTTATAAATGCAGTGCATCTATAATAGGCAGTAAATTAGTCTAACAGTTGACTTCAGAGAGAAGATGGTCAGAGATGCATGCACATAAATAAACTGTGTGCAATATTAAAAGATATGCTTCTGGAGACATTTGTAGTCTAGATGCTCTGTGTGGTTCACTTGGGTTCCAAAACCTAGGAAGAGACCAGATTAATTATTCTATTCTATTAGTCAACTATGTGGAGTGGCAGGTGATAGAGTTCATAATTTGGAGATGGTATACCGAAGAGCTACCCAAGATTGATAGCAATTTAGATGCCTAGTATCCCATATTTAATGTGAAGAAAATACTTCTGTTTGCAGTGGATTCCTCTCTCTCATTTCCTCTGAGCTGTTTTTGCCTTTTTTTCCCAAGATGTCAGTGTGCTGCTTCTGGTGCTGAACATAGCTCACTTGTACCTTAACTGCCATTATTTTCAACTGGATGTGTTTTACATCCAGTAGAGAGGCGAAAATATAGCAGGGTGTGAGGTAAAGATATTTTGTACTCAAATTAAGCTCTGTTTAAAGTAAAATGACTATAAAATACTACAAAGTATCCTTGCCTGTATGTCTAGAAATTTCTTTTTGAGTGCCAGGTGTTTATAAAATCATGTTAGTGCATCATTTCTTTTCCCTTATTGTTGTATTAGAGGTACAGTTCTGTTGGGCCTGGCTCAGGGACTGATGCTTTCATTTTGGAGCTGGTCTTCTGTCATCGGTTTTGCCTGGTTTCTCATAGGTAGGTGCAAATCCTTAGCAGAATTTCTGTTTCTGTTACCTTATTTCTTTTACTCAAGTCCTCTGACCTTACACCACATCTCAGAAAAGTGTGGCTAATCAAAGCCTCCTTTTCTCTCTTACTGACTGTAGTATACATATGTCTGACCCACTGACTAAGGACTACAGGCCAAATCTCCAGGCCACTGTAGAGCAGTGTTATTTTATGCAGAAGCCCCTGTTGAGGTTCTGTTCCCTTGAGCAGCATCTCAGTTTGGATCATCCGCATTGTATAACATGTTGGACTTGATGATCTTAGAGGTCTTTTCCAGCATTAGTCATTCCATGATAAGGCTACATGTGGGGTTGTGGGGTTATGGGGTTAGGATGACATAAACCTCTCAATTTTACAGGAGGCACAATAACTTGTAATTTAGTGTGCAGTTCATCTGGAGGCAAGCTTGCCTCCTGTCTCCTTAGTTGCCAAGATCTCCAGGCAGTAAAATAATATGAACATCAAAGCAGGCCTTCTGGAGCAATATGTTTTTAAATCAGTCTGCATACGGTGGGTCTTAGGTGGTGGGAAGTGGGATTCAAGTACTGGATCTGGGCATCCATTTTCAGTAGGAAGGTATAGCTATGTTGTGGAGCAAGTGATGTGTGGAGTAAGTAGGAGGAGATGAAATTAATTCTGCTCCTGAACTGTGGAGAGGTGTGTTTTCTGTGCTGTCTCAGCATGCATGGATAGATGCTGCTTGGTTTAATCTGTCATCCCATCTGAGTGAAATATAGTGGTATAGATGCTGTCTATAAAAACTATAAATCTGCTGCTTTTTTTGGCCTTAGCTATCTTTATATAAAGAAGACAAAGTGGGTCTTCCTACAAATGTTTGATAATAAATTTGGACTTACCAAAATAGAGGGACCAAAGGAAATGATGAGGGTTTTTTTTTTTTTTTTTTTTTTTTTTTTTTTTTTTTTTTTTTTTTTTTTTTTTTTTTTTTTTTTTTTTTCTCATTCACCTTCTGTTTTGGAGTACTTAGGAGTGCACTTTCAAGTCCTTTTCCACAACCGTGAAAACAAGAAATTTAATATAAACTGAGTTTCTCCTAGTCAGGAATCAAGATAAAATACCAAATATCCAGAGTGTCATGGTGAAGGCACAAGAGTTGCCAATGTTTAAACCATCAGTTGCCCAACTAATTTACCTTTTGGTGCAGGTGATAGTTTTAGGAAATGCGAGCACAGATTATAATGTGAGCATCTGTTTTTTAATGTACACGCATTGTTAATTTAAAACAAGTACAGAATGGGTCTTTACTTGATTCAACCACTGTATTTTAAAATGCTCAGAAGCTTGACACGTAAGAGTAAAATATTAAAAGCATTTCTATACATTTGCTATCAGAGTGTCAAAGTTAGTAAACACTCTTACCTGCAGTAACATTTTAAAATGAAGTTGTCCTGTTATAGAGAGCTTCTGTGGTTGTTAATATTCTCTTTTGGGATTGAATCCCCAAATCAAAGACAGTGTGGTAAATAAAGGATCTTACAGTTAGTAAAAGATTAATAGTTTTCTTGCTCATTATATGGTTATCTACTGGGAAAAAAAATCAGGGAAAGATATGTTTGCTCTTCATATTAACCTGATTGATTCTCTCTTTATTATGGTAAAGGAGTTCATAACAGACAAACCTGATAACCTCTTAAAGAGTGCATCATCCCTCTGTTGTGCTGGGAGAGCTGTATGTAAGAAAAACTGTTTAGTTTTGGCTCTTGGTGATGTTTCTCTGCTGTTTTTTGTTGCACTGTTTTCAGCTGAATAAGTAATCTTTAAAAAAATGAGATGTTGGGAAACGTAAGAGGCTGTCTTTGGCAATTGTGAAATTCTAGTGGTGCCATTTTCATGGCTGCAAAGCACAGTTATATTTCCTAGACTGTATTTTTTCACAGATAGAATGTGGAAATGAATGTGGCAGATAATATGACTGAGACTTACTATATTTTTTTTTATACCTTCTCAGGTTTGGCATCTTCAGCTGGTCTTCTTTATTTACACACCTGGAGTGCTGCTGTTGCAGGCAACATCCTTGCTGTCTTTACTATGTCTGTGTGGCCACATCTAGCTGGACGCTTTGCTAGCTGTCTGCATCCTGGGAAAGCCATGAGTACAGCCATGTTTGCCTATGTTCTTGAATTGTTCTTCTGTGTATGGTGTACAGCTTACAAATTTGTACCTGGAGGAGTTTACATTAGAGAAAGTTCCCACCTTCTTTTAGGTACATTTCATATTATGAACAAATACAAGTACACTTGCTTTAGCCTCAGCCAGAGATGTGAAATGTATCTTGCATATAAAAAGTCTTTCCAAATGCTTGGTTGCTGTTACATTTACTATGATAAAAGTTTGAATGAGAAAATTAATGAGATATGCAAAAAAAACCCCAAACAAACTTGTTTCTTTACTGTTAGAAATAGTCTAAAATGTGGACAAAAAGTGGAATTCAGCTGGGGGGAAAAGACAAAATGAAAAAAAAGTCTGATAACTCAGTACGCAACTGAGGAAGAGATCTGTTAATCAGTCACCCTTAAAACCTGGCTGCAATCCAGGGTGTGAATGCACCTGTATGCTACCTTCCCAAAGCAGCAGTATGATACCTCAGGTAACAATGTAGTTACTAGGACCATGACATAATTCAGTGCATTATTAAATACTGCTCTGAAGAGAAAAGTGTATCATCCTGCTCATCTAGCTAGTCTACATTTGAGACCTGAGCTTCTTTTCCATGTGGTTCTACCTGATGTTTTGTGCAATCTAATTGAGCCTGCAGTGTCAGAAACATGCAAACAGGAGAGGAAGAAAAAAGATTGTCAGGTATTTGCAAATAAGGAAGAAAGGAGTTGAGTAAATATAAAGGTTTTAGCCAAATGATCACTTGTTGAGGGTGGAAAGATGGAAATCAAACCAACCCTTCCTGGTTTTGTCTCCAGAATTATTTTCTCAATAGGTACTAAAGTGTTTCAATAACATATTTCGCTAACTATATTTAAACAATGCCAAACATTGTCTTGGGCTAATTGTGTGGCACATTTTTAAAATGTGACGCATGAGCCTGTATTTTATTTGGAAATGATTAATGAATGCTGTGCTTGACTTGTTGCTCCACTGGTTTTAGATTTCATAACTGTTTTTGCAACCACTTTCTGTCACTCTGGTTTCTTACTCTCTATAAGCATTTCTTATATTACAGCAATGACATGAGGGATTTCAGTTTGTTATGTTTTGAGGAGAGTTCCATTCCATTATTGCATTATTTTCTTTGTTCTCAAAGCACTCTGGGGGGTCTGTAGAAACAGTATCTTAGTTAATTAAATATTACTTTTTGAAGTTATGTGAAGAAAGCATGTAGTAGAGGAGTGTCAAATGCTTTCTTGAGTAATGCTTTGACAAGAGAAAAGCTTTTATATAAAATCTCTCTCTGTTACTTCCTTTGAAATACAGTTGTAATTAATTTACCTGGCATGATCACAAGGTAGTAACACAGAGATGGCCCTAACTTTCTCTTTGGTAAAATGAAATCTGTAAACTTAACCCATCTCAGCTGATGATACTACATGAGTTTAAATTCCATCTGAGAATCCAGTCTTTTTAATACCATCCCATTGCTTATCACAGATTTGCAAATTATACCATGAGAATGAATATTTGTTGCTGTGCTTCTACCCTTACAGCTAGGCTTTCTGGCAAACTGCTTGTTTTCTTCTGGTTTCTTTCAGGTGCAATTGCTATTTCTTGCTTTCTCCTCCTGTTCAATATCCTGCCTTTCTCTTGCTGCAGTTTGGGTAGGGAGCTGCACCAGGAAAACTGACAGTGGAAGTAAGATCATTATATTAAAAATTTCTGTGCTACTTTACTGTGATGTGATATAATGCTGAGGGTCAGATTCTTTTAATGGCTGTGAATCAGTCTCCCTTTGAGCAAGGTTTGTGTGTGCCCCCTTCATCATTGCTCTAGATCTAGCTTGGTTTGCAAACTTTCACTGCAACTAATGTAACAAGTAAGGACAAAAAAAAAATACTGAGTCATAGTTATTTCATCAGCAGCTATAACTTTGAAGTAAAATGTGGCTTCTATAGTTAATTAACTATGCCACAAAGATATTAAGGACATATATTTTCTCCAGCAGAGCTCTTACCCAATTTGTTATCCTCCCATGTTTTCTTTGAAGGTAATCGGTTATTATATCGGTAATCCTTTATCTCATAAGGAATGGGAAAATACCTTGTACTAACAGTCTGAACTACTTATTGAAAAAACACCTTTCCAGTACAATTCAACAGTTATCGCAGAAATTGTTTATTAGCTTTTAAAATGTTTCTACGTGTGTGTTTAGTTGTCCATACCTAAAATGCAGAGCTGTTTCTGTTGGCCCTGGAGTGCAAGAATTCAAGTTGCTGCCACGTTAAAATGGCCTTCCAACTGCTACAGTCTGCTTATGCTGCTTTAGTACAAAGAGTTGAGCAATTGCTTTTGTAGTTCTTATACAAAGAACGTGTCACTTGTGTCTTGGTGACAGAGCAGTTAATTTGTAGATAATAGGTATCTACAATCAACAATGTATTTTTTCATAAAGCTGTTATTTTAAGGTTCTGTAATATGTAGGTGTAACTTAATTGCTCTTGTCCAGGTTGATTTCAGTAAACTTTGAAAACAGTGACTGAGCTGAGAGTTGTAGCCATCAATAGGGCCTGGAAGGATTTTAGCATGATTTATTCACCTCATGCTAGCCTTTTTGACATAATACCCTGGAACTATACTGCAAATCAGTCTTTGCTTGAGAATGCTGTCAATATTCTTACATGTCCTGCATTGCTACATTAGGTATGGCAGTTATCTGCATCTGTGCTTTGAATCATTTTTGTTATTGGAGCCATAAATTTGTTGTGTTGTAACACAACAGCTGGAAGTTTATAAGTGTTGTATTTATGAGAAATGTTTTATGTGTTAAAGCTCTATGAAAAAACTAATTACTTATATTTTTGTAGGTTTTATAATGTTATGTATTGGGCTAGATTTTCTAGCAGGACACAAGAAAGACCTTAGCTCTACCTTTGAAGTGAAAAGCAACCAAAAGCCACTATTCAAAAAGACAAAAAACTATATTAAGCTATGTAAGTATAAATTTACTTCCTTTTTTCCTTGGCTGTAGGGATATTGTCTGAGGGAAAAGAGTAACACTGTGGAGCTTTTTGCTCAGATGTCTTAGAAAGGTGCGTTTTTTGCTAGTTTCAGAGACAGACTTGTAGCTGGTATTGCCCTGGTTCCAGTTTAAGGATGACATATTCTACTGGAGGAGCTGACTCACTATGATAACAACTGACAGAAGCTATTCCTGAAGGAGTGTGTTAAATAGAGACCAAAAACCAGGCAAAAAACCCAAAATGTACAAATGGATTGGATTCAACAGCATTTGTGATTTCATTTTAGTGGTGGAGGAAGAGGCCTCTCCAGATCCTGGGATTTACAATGTGTACACAAAAGATAGGAATAATTTCTTGACCCATTTGTTATGTCATTTTTGAAGCAGTTGAGTGTGACAGCCTTCCTAGGGCTGTGTGAGCTGGCTGGCAGTGCGAGGGCACTTGGCTGGCCCAAGAGCTGCTCTGCAATATGACACCCCTCCGGTGTGAAGAGGCAGTCCTGCAAAGCCTGTTGAGGCTGACATCACAATACAATCTTCATGCCTTGCTGCATGTTCAGACCAAGCCTATCCTCAGGAAACCCTTGTCATCTTCTGCCTGTGAGCTATGCCTAGGGATCCCAGCTTTTCAGATTGTATGTATGGGATCTTCTTTTTTCCTTGGGTTTTGAAGAGAGATGAAAATCAAGTGTTTGAGGGTTTACTACTTTTTGGGTTTTAAACCTCAGGAAATCACACAAATGATGATTTTGTTTTCATTGTTAGCTTGTTTTTTCTAAGGAAAAACATCTGTCAATATTGTGAAGTTTGGTAAAGGAAAAAATTGCTAAATATTAGGGCATGCTAACCCTACAGAGATTAAGATGATGAAGGTTCAAATTCCACATCTTTTCTTCTTCTGTGACTTTGAATCAAATCACTTGCCATTTGTGTACATTTTTGCTGCATTTGGAAGGCAGAGACAATAGTACTTCACAGCTTTCCAGGGCTGTTTCTTTAATCTTTATGGAGGACTCTACCCTGTATACTCAGGGGCCTGAAAAATGTGGCCCATGAGAGTTTGTGTGTCAGAGGCAATGTGAACACCAGTTCAAGTGGTTTGAATATTGCTGCTCAGAAACATTTCACAAAAGTGAGTGAATATTTCAAAATACTCCTTGTCACAAAGTACAGCTCTTGCTCAGCTAATCTGGTGACGTTGCAACAATACCTCTTGTACTTCCTCATCATGCCCAGACTTGCATTGTTTCTCAGCTTTCCCTTCAAGCACTTTTGCATCTTGCAGAGTATGAAATTACTTTAAATGTGCTAATTTAAACAACATCTCCTTTCTTCTGACATAATCCACTATCATATTTATTTACATTTTACACAAAATTGTTCCAGAAAACTTGCATTACAATAATTTCCTAAGTTCTTGAAGATATGAAAGAATAAACAGGAGTTACTGAAATCACTGTAGATAGCATAGGCCACTGCGTAAATGAAATAACTGAGAAGGGCTTTGATCATCAAATTAGAATGTGCCAAATGCTGAGAGCTCTTAAGTGTCCACTGTATTTATTTGGAAGACTACTGGAGCAGTGGGAAAACTCTGAATATGCTTTCTGTGAAGACAAAGTGCCTTTCCAGGAACATGTCAAACAAATGATCACTCTGGAGGTCTGTCAGGGACCACATCTTTGACATGTAAAGGCTTGCAAAGTAAACTAAATTTTATTCCACACATTATATTAATCCAAAATAAAAATTTTGTACTTCAAATGCATGCCTGCAACACAGAGAGGAAAACACTGAAAGGTTTACGTGACCGTTTCACCCATCTCCTGTAACAAATTCTTCAGTAGATACAATTTTTACATAACTATTCCAAAGAGTTTTGGTATTTTATCTATTCAGCATGCTGTGTTTTGGAGAATGTAAGTGTATTTGCACACACATAGATATTCTGCATGCATTTAGATGCTCTTAAGTGCACTGCCTTGGACTGGTGTTATCCCTGGCATATGTGGAAATTTAAATGGACACATTTCTCATCTTACGAATAGCACAACTCAGAATAACAGTGTACCCTGTTCTAAACTACAATAATGTTATTTTTTTATGTTGTTTTAAAAACATAATTTTTGTATTTTTCTATTTCAAGTCTTGTGGCTGTTTGTTGGTGTTGGTTTGCTTGGACTGGGTCTACGTTATAAAACTTACCAGAAGAAGCTGGGCCAAGGGGTGAGTAGTGTGTTTGTGAAAATGGGAATTTTCAAATAAACAGTAAAATGTGCATGTGATACTTTAGGTGTGTTAATTGGTGCTGAACAAGTCTTTGTACCAGTATCCAAGTATTCAGCAAAACTAACACAGAAATGAAAATGAAAAAATTTGATTTGTAAATTCATGTTGAACATGGGAAATGTTTGTCTCTTTGGAGATTTAAAGTGCTGCTGTGAAGGAAAAAAATGTTCTGAAAAGAAAAGAGATTCTTTCCTCATATGTTAAATTTGAACGTTACTTTTATAAATGAATTTATTTTAGTTGTATTCAAACTTGACTTGACAATGCTGTTAGCAGCCTGATCTCATGTCAGGGGAGTTTGAGCAGATAACCTCCTGAGGTTCCTTCCAGATGAAGGAATTCTGTGCTTCTGTATTTATATATATAACTCTGAATTTAAACTCTCCGAAAAGTTGCTTGACCTGGATCAGACTTAGACTAGTTATGGAAATTGGATAAAACCCATAAGATTCCAGTTTTCTATCCGGGAAAAAAATTATGTATTGTGACGATTGTAACAAGATGCTTAAGTCTTGCAAAGTTTACTGTTAATAGCAGATTAAGTCTGTTACAACACTGACATCTTTATTAGGAAAATATATTGGTTAAAACTTCTCTTCTTGCATGTCTTTTATGGCACCATATATCTGATGTTGTTGGTTGCAAAGCTCTAATACATAAAAGTTAAATTGCACTTGACTTTTTTCAATTTATTTTTTTGAGGTTCCAAAAAGAGACTTCTCTGCTATGATCTGGCCTTTTAGATTTGCATATGACAATGAAGGATGGTCTAATTTGGAAGGATCAGCTAATTTGCTTAATCAGACAGGTAACTATTTTGTTTCCCCCTACATTCATATTTGAGAGGGTTCATCAGAAGAGAAAGAGGTCTGAGCACCTGCTGGGTAACTGAGTCCATTTTTACATTAAAGCAGGAACCTGTGTTAGTGTTTTTCTCCTGAACTGGTGAGCTGTTCCAATACAATCACTTCTGTTAAAAATCCATTTGCATAGGTGCTAACATGTATAATGTGTTTTTAAAAAGGTTTCTAGTTCAAGAAAACACTTGCTTTGTTATTTGGATTTATCTTCTTGTAATGCTGATGAGCAACTTGTTTACAGAGAAATTCTTTGAATAAATGAAATAATGATAAATATCCTTTTAGATAAAATACAATGCTCTGTAACTTCTCTGTGGGTTTTTTTAAGATGTGAAGCATTATATAATGATGAAAGTGTCTGAAATTAAAATGCTCTAAGCAATGAATACAGGGGAGAAAGAAACAATTCTGTTTCCACCACTGAACCAGAGCAACGTACACAAGAAAAATAGCAATTGCAGCTTAGTTGTCATGACTTTACTGTAAAGAAGGGTGTCTAACCTCTTGCTCATGGACAGGATTTTTGTTGGAAAATTAGCTATAGGAAATTAAAAATATGTCTCAAGATTAGCGCTGCTGCAGAGTACATTGAAAGGAGTCAGCCAGTGGTGCTTGTAGGTGTTACTTTTTTTTGTGATACCCATGAGATAGGGTAGACTGGGCACTGCTGGTTTAAGATTTAAAGCATCTCAAGAGATTAGGAAGTGTCCATGCTGCTATTCCAGCATTTGTTTTCTCGGCTCCTCCTATGGTGTGAGTGCACCAGAGGACTTTCCTGAGTGGCTCAGGTTTGACAGACCCAAGCAGTGGAAAGGCACTGACAGGTGCTCCTGTGCAAGCCTTGATTTTGTGGCACAGATGCCCAGGAGTTAATGAAGAGTGAAGAGACTGATTCAAGCATCATTCACTCCATTGTCCCATGAACCCAAATGTTCAGAGGGCTGAGCTATGTAGTCTGTCTAATGATATGAGAAAACAACTAGGACATTGAATGAATTGAAATTTGGGGTATTCTTGTACGTTAGCAATTCCATAGTCCCCATCTGGGTGTTTATTTAATCTTTGCATGTTTATTTATGAATTATAATGAATGCATTTATTTCTGGTGCCCACAGTTTAAATTAATGAATATTAAAAAAGTGAATACCTGGTTATGTCCATTTCTTTGAGGTAATGAAGTATTACTTCTAAAAAAAACCCCAACCTACTGTTAAGTCAAAAAGGCAGCAAATTCCAAAATATAAATTAATAAATCTTAATTCCAGATTGCAGGAAACAGTATTCTGGAGTTTTATGTTACATGTATATTGGTATATAAAATACTATGCTACCATTTCCAGAAAATGCATTCATTAATGCATTGAGAGTTAAGCTTCAAATTCGTAGAAGATTTGTTTTCTAAAGAAGAGTTCCTGATTTTGAGAGCCATAGAAGAGTGGCTAATTGCTTCAGCATAGGGTTTGTCTTTAAAGGTGTGGTGGTATGCATTCCTTGGGCTCATCTTCTCTCTGTTGGCATAGTGAAGATGCAATGTGTAATGGCTTTTGTTACTGGTTCTGTCTGCCCTGAAGGGATCCAATATCAACCCTTCATAATGGTTTCAGTTACTGTTTTTGTGATCAGCATATATGCTAATGGTGCAGAAGCAAAAACCTGGGAATCTACTTAAAAGTACTCTGAGCTACCATTTTCCCTGCTGGCTTTGCTTTCACAGTGCTAAGTAAGACATTCCAATAGTAAAAAATCTTCTGTGTCAAGAGTGGTGCTGGATGGAGTGATCTTAATTCCTTGCAGAAAGGCTGTTGAGGAAGTGGTGGCTCAATTGCCTTCAGGAGTAGGAGAACATTCCAAAGGAGGTGTAACTGCAGCAAGAAGGGAACACTTTCTGCTGCAGCTGTATGGACCTGATGCTCAAGCTGAGCCTGAATGGTTCAGGCATCCTATGGCCAGCTTGCAGATTCCCACCTTCCTTCAGGCATGGGCAGGTCTTAGATGCCTTTCCTGGGTTCCTGGAGGGACTGCATAGTTCTTCCTGTATCCTGCAGTTAAAATACAGGGAAACCCATCCTTTTCCCTTAACAAAACCACAATTCTGCGTGTAAACAAGGAGGGACCACAGTGCCATGAGAAAATGAGGTGGCTGCCAATGGTCAGCAATTCACTGGAGCTGGAAACCCTTCTGTTACCATGCCTTGGGGCTAATGCTGGCTTGCTCTGGACTGATGAATTACTTTGGCAATAACAGCCAGTTCCATCTTGCACAGGACCCTGTGGAGCACAGTAGGATTTGTTAGATGGAGGTAAGTGCAGATGTGCTGTGTAGTGCTTGTTCATCAAGTTGAAAGCAGCAGAGTGGCTACTGTGCTGTTAACCAGTGTACACGGAGCATCTCTAGTGCTTTTGAAATGGTTTGCACTAGGTCTGTGCAGGCCAGCTCTGCTGTGCGGTCTCGTGTCTCTGGTTATGCACCAGGGAGGAGCTGTGTCAAGCAGACACTAAGTATGCCTTTATCAGAGGTTGTGTGGCCTGCAGTGGCCAAAAGTTTGGGCATGACTTTCTTGACAACATTGGTTTGCCCTGACTGACTCCTGAAGGGCTTGTGTCCACCCCTGTGTAATCAAAAGGGAAATTACAACATTATGTAGTCATTTAATCACATTTATAGGTAACAGTTATAAATTTGGAAATATTTTCCTTTTTTCCCCTCCCTTTTTAGAAGCAGATTTTATCACTATTATAGAGAGTGATGCATCTAAGCCATTCATTGGAAACCACGATCCAACAATGTGGCTAGGAGAAAAACTAGGATTTTACACAGATTTTGGTCCAAGCACAAGAGATCACACTTGGGGGTGAGTCATCTTTCCATGTGCAGTGACAGTAAATAGGTGTAAATACACCAATACTAACTATACTAGAACATGAGCAAAGAACAGCTGGAATAATAATCCCCATAATCACTTGTTGGAGCTTATCTTTCAGGAATAGGCTTTGATTCCTTAGCATTATGATGTAATGCAGATGGAGTTTTTTCATTGTTAAACATGATCAGGTTTTGATGCCTGCCCCTGTAAGCTACTTTGGTTTTGGTGAAGTAAAGAATGGCATCCTGTACAGATTTGGCAGTTTGTCATTCTAAGTACTGTATCTGATTCCCTTTTCAAGCTATTTTGTTTTGGGCTATGAGAACTTTATATTTCAGATTTAAACATGTGATAGCAGTTGGAAAATGTAGCTGCACCTTGAGGTATTTGAAATTTTGAATTAATTTAATCCGGTTTGGACTCTAGAGTGGGAAATGGGCATAAAAAGGCACGTCTGTTTGACCAGATTTTTTGTGTCTGATTTTACTTTAACGCTTGACCAACTTCCAGTTGCCCATCTTCCAATATCTTTGCCCTCTGGAAAAATAGTGGCTTATGATGTGGCTTTTTTTTTTTTTTCAGGGAGATATATAGATCTTTGTGTCAGATAGAACTTTCTAGTGATGTTGCAATGGCTATTTAATTATTGCCATATGTGAAGGGAATTTAGTAACTTTCCTCTTCCAGAGCACCTGTCTATTTAAATGAGGCAGAATGGGGCAGAAAAATAATTCTCCGAAATTTTGTTTGTAAAATATTTTGAAAAACCTGATTCAAAATGTCTAAACAGAAGCTGAAAAATGAGACACCTCATACTTGGAAGATGTATTTCTCTCTGCTTCTAATTCTAATAAAATACCTTTGAATTTCTAGTAGTACAAAATTCTGTTTTGTCTGAAATACAGATTTTGAAAGGCTCAGTGTAAGAATTCATATATATGGAACGATATTTCTTAGTGTAGGAATTAAATTGATAATACAGTTTTGGACAGGTACTTAAGTAGTATTTTAGAGGGAAACCTAAATTCAGAAAAATCTACTGGACATGGTTTATGTTCTGGTCTGATAGTTTGTGTTCAGTGATTGTTAGTCTTTTGCTTATATTTATCTGCTTAGTTCACACCTGTGATGCTTGTGAACTACAAAATGTCACTTTTTGCCTCTTCTCATTTAGGATTATGGTGCTGTCAAAGTATCCAATTGTAAAATCGACCCATCACCTCCTTCCATCTCCAGAGGGAGAGATTGCACCTGCCATTTCCCTGACGGTCAACTTCACAGGGAAACTGATCGATTTCGTTGTCGCCCACTTTGGAAACGAAGAGTGTGTATTTTATTTTTTGTAACATACATCGTACAAAGTCATGTCATGTAATTTGTGAATTTCTGGAGTTTCTTTTGTACCCTATAAATATGCTGCTGTAATACTGTTTCTAGCAATAGGCACACTTGAGGAAATACCGTGACATAACTACAGGTTTAAAATTTTGAAGCACTTTTTAAACAGGACAAGTGTGTCATGCAAAACTCAGACGAGCCTACTATCTGAATTACTAGAGATTTAAAGATAAAGTTCTAAAGATAAAGCCACAACAAATGATAGGGCTAGAGATGCATCTCAGTGCAGGATAGCATCCTTCTGACTTTATGAATATGGAATAGATCTATTATATTCCACAACAAGTGCAGGTAGTTGCAGTTACAGATAGATAGTGTTAATGGAAAAATGATATTTATTAAAACAAGAAGTGACAAATCTGAAAGCTCCAAGAAAGGACAATGTTGAAACAGCAATTAAAATACCCATCAGCGTTCCATCTGACTGTATGCAAGTGGAAATATAAAGTCTGATCTCTGGATTTGGAAAGGCAAAAATATACCAATACTCAAATATGTGATGGAAGAGAATAAGGTATATATTTCAGTTCTTGAAAAACAACATTTTGATTACTTGCGTTTAATGAATATTAATAAGAGATAATTTTGTGAATGCTCTGTGTAGCTGTATTTTCTGTTATATTTGCTGCAATACCTAGTTTGTTTGTGGCTATGTAGTAGGATTTGGAATTTTTTAAAATTTTTTTATAATTCATGGAGAAGCAAATTTATGGATAGGGTACAGAATACAGTATCACAAAGAAGCTGCTCAGAAAACAATAAGAATTCTCCTTATCCCATTTCCTTCCCCAGTGTAGAAACTGCGCTCCAAACCTACAAATTCTTTAGAAATTTCCCATTTATTAAGCAAATATAGTTGTGAGAAATCACTCCCAATTTGAACTCTAGAAAGTAATTTCATTCTCTGCCTCACCCAGGTGATTAGACTTGCCTGTCTGAGAAACAGTTTGTCAAAGCAGATGAAAATAGTACTGTATTCCCCCCTCAGAGGGAGATGAGATAAAGGTGAAGGAGAAATTGTGAGGTGGCGTATGGGAAATGAGTGCAAATTGGATTGTGTTTTTGAGGGGAAAGAATTTGTAATTAAATGTTGCACACAACTGCTTGGGTTTAATCTTATTTTTTTCTTCTACTGCTTAGGATGGCATAGACTACAGAATACTGGATAACTAGGGATGTTTTTAAATACTGTTTTTAAAATGTGGAAATATAACCATGCCTGTGTCATTTAAAAGATCCCATCTTCTGGAGAGGTGTAATTCTGGAAAGAGCAGCTAGCTGAGCAGACAATTTCACATATACCTAGGTCAAGCTTCTATTTAAATGTTTGGGGTTTTCTTGTCTCCTGTCTGTGTGCTCTTTCTCCCTAATGCATTTGCTTCAGTCAGAAATATCACTGTTTAGAAAGAGTAGCCACACTAAAATTCTTGTTTTCTCTTGGGTTTACAGATTCCAAAATCAGCTCCCTTTCTCAATGGTATTTAGCCCAGCCTACCCAAACATAGAACACAACATGATTTACACAACTATTTAAATTACACAACTACATATGAAGAATCATAGAGAACTGTCTTTGCATTATTTTATGACAAACCCAAGGACAAGGAATGGGATTCAATGTAGTATTTTACCAGGCTCCACTTACGCTACCACTCTTGGTCATGTTGTGTAAATTCCATTAGGGACGGAGAATACCTGCCAAATAGAATTAAGTAAAGTTAATGGGATGACGTAGCTCAAGTCATATTTCATAAATTATGTGAACCAGACTTAAAGACTATATTTACCACGATCTGTCCATCATAAAAGTTTTGTTAGCATGTGAGCTCTTTGTTATGCAGGATACTGTGCACAGTTAAATTTTAACTGCAAGCAGAGACAGAGCCTCAGATAACCAAAGCACGTACATTCACATTTCCTAGAGATGAGATCAGTATTAAAAACAAAACAGTAATAGAAAATGTTGTTCTTGTAATGGTTAGAAAAAGAACCCTAATTACATCTACCATGATCATATGGCTTTTATCAAATGTAGCAATAACTTTAAATCACTGAGCTTGATGTAAGCTTTCATTCTCTCTAATGTTGAGCAAAAAAATGGTACTAGATTAATTTGTGGCTTACTATGTCATAACACAAGGATTCAGAGTGAAAATGTATATGTGTTAAAGTCTTTTCCATTTCTTTCAGAGAGGACTTGGACAGAAAACTCCAGGCAATAGCTGTTTCAAACCTATTGAAGGCTAGCTCTAAGCAAGTTGTATTTCTAGGGTACATCACTTCAGCTCCTGGATCCAGAGATTATACTGAATTAATAGAAAATGGAAATGTCAAGGTAAGGTAAAACAAATTGCATCTTTAGAGATAATATATATTGGAAATAGCTTAATATTTTAAATTGATGTCTTAAAAGTAGACGTACAAGAAAGCACATGCACATGTTCAAAGAAAGAATAAGAGGCAGTAGTTGCCACAAGGGAAATGTCATTTAGATAACAGACGAAAAAAATGTTCAGTTAGGGTAGTCAAGCACCAGAACAGGGGCCCAGTGAAACTGTGAAATCTCCATCCTTGGATGTATTCAAAAGTTACCTGGACAAGGTCCTGAGCAATCTGCTTGAAGTTACGTTGACCATGGGGTTAGGAGTAGGTGACCTCCAGACAACCTCCAGGCAGCCTCTAACTCTGTGATTCTTTTGTTTTAAAACTGAGCTCTGTTTGGTTTTCCGGCAGGAAATGTCAAAAAGTTATGTGATTGGTCTAAAAGTGTTTTTTTTTCTTTCCACCTTATTACAGTGTTTTAGGCAAAACATTTTTCTTAGCACATTTCCACATTGGTCCTGCTACTGAGTTAAAGCCTATCCAAAGGAAAATTTGCCTTATTTTCTTGACTTTTTTTCCCCTTTTGCTTCCAGGATATTGACAGTACAGATCGTGACAGATGGTGCAGCTATATTATGTATCGTGGAGTAATAAGGTATGCTAAAGTGGGTCGTTTATTCATTGGTTTAAATATCAGTTTTATACTCTACTGTAGGTGATTGTGGAAGACTCTTATATGGCTAAACAATTACGTACAGACAGTTAGATCAATCATGAAGTAATGTGAAATTCTGGATGAATTGGTGTATTTCTGAATACAATTAATTGCAAAGACAGTATTATAGATTTCATCCTTCTGTGTAAAATGTCTTCAGGTTTAGTCTGCTTTGGTAACATAAAACTACATTTTTCCAAAGCTCTGGCTTTGCAGCTTCTAAAATGTGAAGGCTAAGCCCTAATTTGTATGTGACACAGAAGCTAGACATTTTGAATTATGATTGTAGAGTTTCATGAAGCAAAATGTTGATCTAATCCAGCCAATTTTTATGCTGGATTTAGTGGAAACTTTGACTTTGTAAGCCTATATTGGAACACTTTTCTCTCTTGGGACCTATGCACTCCAAATCTTTCAGTACCAAATTGCTTGTAAATCATTCTCTTGGTGATGTATGTACCAGAATGGGATTAAACTTATCATAAATAAACTGCAAATTCTGCAGTGTTCACACAAGTAAAACATGTACATTTGATTGCTATTTTAACACTACTGAGTAAACAAAAACCAACCAATCAACCAACTACAAAACCACACAAAACCCCAACAAAACAAACAAACAAAAAAACCCCAAAAACAACAACAACAACAAAAAAAACACAAGCCAAACCAAACACAAAAAAAGAAGGGTAATAACTACCCCTATTTGCAATCGTAATGTTTCTTATTACTCATTCCATTGATGCTTGAGTCTCTTTCTTGAATATCGAAATCTCTTCAGTGAAAAAAGTTGGTGAGCTTATATTCTAAAGCTGTAATTTTAAAAATAAGTTTCTAGGTGTAGAACTTGTTGTCAAACACTTAGGCTTTTTCAGTTTTTATACTTGTGACATTGTGTTAGGATTGTGTTTATGGAGCACTTACAGTTTTTTGAAGGTAAGATTCACAGAAATGGAAAATTATGCTGATAAATTTAAGAATAGCTCCTGGAAAAAAAGAAAGATACATGCATTAAAAATGTGGTATAATTGCCTTGAGTTTTTTTTTCAAACTAACTCTTCTCGTATTTCATAGACTGGGTTATGCCCGCATATCTCATGCTGGTTTAAGTGATTCAGAAGTCCAGATGGCCAAATTTAGAATCCCAGATCATGTGGATAGCTATGCTGACAATGACAGAATTGTCACTGATGCCAGCCAAGTTCCTGAGGACATCCATTTCAATCCCAGGTCAGTGTATCATAAGAAATTAAGGGGATAGTGTATGTGATGTCTCGTAAAATGGAAGTCTAGGAACAAAATTTTTCTTAAATTGGGAGGCACTGATCAGTATCAAACTGATAAGATTAGGAGGCAAGGACTTCTGATTTGTTATTCCATTTTTTTTTCTATTGCCTTGGCATGCACCTTGGGAAAATCTGTCTGCTGTGTCATAGCATATACTGAAAGTAATGCTTATTTACCCAGGCAATTAATTTCGGAGATTGCTTGATAGGGGTTTTTGCCAAGTGGTGTGGTGACTCATTTTACAATCATGAATGATCTCCCACGTTTCTTAGCACTTCAGAAGATTGGGGTCTTAATACATTGCTACTTAGAACACAAAATACAATATATACGTGAAATACTCTTTGCACAAACATTTTAAAATATACCATATAAGTGGAACAAAAATCAAAGAGGATGCCTGAGGCAGGATGTTACATGTGTTGAGAAACAAAAATGACTATTTTTTATATAAAACTGTTATTTTTTTCTATAATGCTGTCATTTGTCCACTGTTATTGCATAAGGAATAGAAATATGGAGGAAGGTATTTAATATTAATATCAGTGGAAGAGTCATGAAGTTTGAAATTGCTGCTCTGTGGCAATATCTAGTTCCAGCAATGCCATATTTCCTGCTCCTAACATGCATAATACAGAATATGTTACTTTCTTATATACACCTAACAGTTGAGCTTACTCACTTTTTATTTACCACTCAGTCACTGGCTTCCTGTCTAAATGGGAGTTTGCCCAGGCTTTTCCACGTGATGAAACTTGCCTAAAGTTAGGCATATCTTACTGCATTACTTAAAGTTA
This sequence comes from Lophotriccus pileatus, assembly GCA_035583135.1. NCBI lineage: Eukaryota > Metazoa > Chordata > Aves > Passeriformes > Tyrannidae > Lophotriccus > Lophotriccus pileatus. The sequence goes on along the minus strand of JAWWES010000133.1, from coordinate 46,675,910 downwards.
GGATTCACATTCAGATTTTTCTCAGGTGATTTCAGCACAGCCTTGTCCTTATTATTTTTATGTCTTCTTGTAAGTAGGAAAAGTATAGCCTGTAGTAACTTTTTCCAGTGAACTGTAATTCTTTAGAAATACAATGGCACTGCTCTTAAATGTTACTTAGCACTGATATTTTGAATAAGTACTCCATTATACTTTTGCAAATCTCTCTATCATAACAGTCAGTTGTCAAACCCTTCAGATTTAAATATTGTGTGAAAAATTACAGTTTTCACCATAATTTTCAAAAGTAAGATGTGCAATATTAACAACGAGGTTGACAATTTTCATGGAGTTTTGAATTATATCTCCACTGAAGTCAGGACTGAAAATTTGAAGAGCATAGGATTTAAGTAGATAAATGCACCACTCACCTTTGTCATCTGGAGTTCCAATTATAGACTGCCTCAGGCATTAATGCAATCAGTGTAACTAAATGCCTCCACTATATTCAGAGACATCTAGTGAGAGAAGGTACACAAATTATGATTTACCTTTAAGTAGAATTGGGTCCTGTTTCTGAAATAAACTATCTAGAACATTCAGAAGTAATGTGGTAATTGTATGATTTAATTGCATGGGTTAAATATTGTTGTAATAGTTTTGCTTTGTTGAATATTTTTCTTTAGGTTTGGATCTTATAAAGATGGACATAATTATGAACATATTCATCACTTTCATATGAGCACTCCAAAATATTTCAAACGGGCAAATTAGAGTGAGAAAATAACATACTGTTGTGACCAGCAAGAAAGGTTTGTTGCTTGAAGCTGAATTGGCAGCCAAAAAGACTATGTTGTTTAAGGATGAACAATTCCCATGCTGCATAACACTGTGAATGTCTGTCTAATAGCTTTCGATGTCTAATGTCTGTCTAATCTTCTGTTTAATGAGTTGCCATCACAGTGATAGAGAAAAGATGCCTACATTTTGATAAACTGGTATCTACCCAAGCCAGATACCTGCTTTGTATGCAGCAAAGCAAGGGTGGGAACTTGCTTTGGCAATAATATCCTCAACTTTTGTGAAGGTATTCTATATTCTTCTGTTTCAGGGTTGAATGTATCTATGTACCTTTTTTTAAGGTCCAGATATGACCCCTTTCCTCTCCTAGGAGGTCATTGTAACAGTCATGGGCAAGGAATTTCAGCAGACTTACACACATTACTGAGGCAAAGCAAAATAATGTGGTAGTGTAGGTAGCCTTGTTGATATTTGCTGCAATTTGTAGTCCTGCTGCTATTTCAATAAAAAGCTTAGCCTCAGGTTTTTCAAAACAGGAATGGGTCGATTTTTTTAATTGGGAGGTATGTTTAAGTATGTGTTTGAAGTGTGTGCATTTTTTACTTTCTCAAACAGTATTTACATCTGCTGCTATTCTACATTTTGGTCTTAAATGAGTTTTATTAGAACAATTTGCAGATGATTGATGTTCATAATACTGGAGAAAAGGCAGTGACTTTTACAGACTTCATTTTTTTAACTGGATATTAGACTTTGCAATGCTTTTACAAAGGGAAGAGTGAAGTACCTCTGAATAGTTATTTTTGTGAGACATTTACCTGAACACACAGCTAAAGAATTAAAAACAATTGTCTCAACATAACAAGGTTTCTGAGAAGGGAAAAGAGTTAGTTGTAACTTTTATTTAAAATGAACTGTAATAAACAAATAAAAAAAGCATTGTTCCTTTGCTAGCATTATACTTTAATAGGACTAAATAGAAGTGGGACTTTTTTGACCTAGGCAGTGAATTCCCTATTATTTAATGGTCATGTAAGACAATGTAAAGTGTTGTGTCCTCAGTGTCTCTTCATAATGCCTTTTACATTTGACTCCTTCAGTATGAGTGCAGAGCTTCCCTTAAACAATGACATCTTCAGTGTTGCCCAAAGAAACTTTCCTGCTTGCGAGAAACATGTTAGATGATCTGTTTAAGTGACCCACTCAACTTGAAAACCACATTTGTGATTTTGGTATTTAGTGCTGTGTGTCTTTCCAGTAATACCTAAGCATACTGCAACTGAAAGGAACAGGGTATGTTTCAGGAAAGAGGGTGGATTTTTTTCTCCCTCTAATTCATCACCATGTACTTTTGAGAACAGCTTCACCGTACTTGGTTTCATTGTTTCTCCATGTAAGCAAGTACAGGATGTGTTTTTACCCAGGGTTTTTTGTTCTATGGAGTCAGGTAACTGTTGTCATCACCAACCTTGTCTCTTTATTCTGGTCACCTGTCATTTTGTTCCCTTGTTTTTAGGACTGTGTTTCTAAAACTGTTCACTGTTCTTTGTGAACAGAGAATATTTGGAAGGCATTTAAAAATTGCAGTGGTTACGTATTCATCATCTCCGATGGTATTAGAAAACCTGACTTTATTATTTACAATTAACCAGCCATTATTGAACTAATTTCTCACCTACAGGTCCTGTGTTTGTCTTTACAAGCCCTCTGAACTTATTCTCTCTGTGACTTTCCAGCAGGAGAGGATAAATTAGGTTTTGGAGTGATGGGAGTGACTTTCTTGCACTTTCAGCAGTTTTCTTCTGCAAACACCAGTAGCCCTTGTTTCTCCCTTCTCCCAGCCTGCAACAGCAGCTGACACTGCCATCAACTTTAAACAGTGGCTCTCCTCACTTCTCTGCAGCAGCCAATATATGTGCTGGCTCTGACACATATCCAGCCACAGTTTTGCCTTTCCATAGCCTGTAGAAAACATAACATTATCTTGCCACATTGCTTAACATTCTCCACGTCCTAATTATGCAAATACCTTGTAATGTGAGCAGTTTATTAATGTGAAATGCAAGAAATTATACTCATAAATATAAAAAGATCAAACCCTCCTAATTTTTTAACAATTAAAAAATAGATTAATTATTTTTCAATCAGATTATATGTCATCTCTGAGTGTAATCTTCAAAGTCTATGAGCATACTTGGATGGATTTTCACGGATTTAGAATGTTTCCCCCCATTTGAAAGGTTCATGCGGACAGTGACAAAATCTAAACCTTGAATATTCTCTTCTTCTCTTCTTCTGAGTAGCTTGTGCAATTTAATGTCGGTGTATCCATACCTTATGTTGCTTAATATCAGGAAATTATAGGCAAATATAATTAGTAGCAAGCATTTGTTGACATTTGCATTATTTTACCAGAATGACTAAGAAAAACTATGACCACAAGCTGTTTGCATACTGCTTCTACTACTGTGGTTAGAATTGGGAAGCTAAAACTAAACTTTATTTGTCTATAAATCTTCACATTGATCTAATCTGTACTATCTGACTGGTTCAGAAAAATGTGCAGTATTTCTCAAATGAACAATCACTATGTTTCAAACTATGAAAGAAATGTGCTAGAACAGGTCATGCTGCAGGGGTGTGTGACTAATCTTGCTGTTTTCTAATCATACTCTCTTCATCTCAGCTTTCATAAGATAGTATGTTATGAAAGAAAAACTTTGTGGATATCTTTATGCACTCAGAGATAGCATGAAAAGATAAAACGTATAAAATAGACATTATTTTCTATAAGTTTGAACTTTTTGTGGTGGTAAAAGGACTAGATTACACATATCTGACTTCTAAATAATACGTATTCTATGTACGCAAATACGTATTCTTATCTGTATAAACAATATGTACTCCTATGAGCAGGTCAGTTAAGTTTCTAGGAGTGTACAGAAAGAGACAGACAGACAGACACACACACACATATATATATATATATATATATTCCTGCTTTGGGGTCTTGGCTCAGTCATTTCTATATGTATTGTAAGCTTAGCTTCAGCAGCAGTGGCTTTGGTGTTGCCACAGAGCACTCCCAAATCTAGGAGCTGCAGTTCAAACTTCTTGGGCTAAGAAAGACCTGAAATTCTTATTTCCCATTTTCAAAAACAGTGTCACAGCTACAAGCTGGGAGAAAGTTGGACACACCCTTTGGTTTTGAACCAAAGTTATCTTACTGAAACAAGTTGTTGCAGATCAAGTGTGCAGGTAACCAGTTTCCACCTGTCTACCTGAAACAGAACACTGAGAATATTGAGTCCTCTGCTGACTGTGAGGGAGTTTCACGGCTCAGAGAGAGGTGCTGGTTGTTCTGATGCATCTCTAGAGTTCAGGCAGAAATTCAGAGCTGTTCTCTCAAGCCTGGCTGTTTAGAGTTGCCTAATGATGAATGAAGAGAAGTTAAAGTTTCAAACTGAAGTAGAAAAAGACCTTATAAATCAAATGTAGGGTTTTAAATATCAGCCATTAACAGCCAGCCCTATTTTTTTTTTCTCATCTATATAAAATGACATTTTTTGGCAGGGTGTTACAAAAGAATCTTTGGGGCCAGAGTAATATGTCTGAGGTGCAAGTAAGAGAGCAGACCTTTTCACTTCTACGGGGAGCATAGTATGAGTCCATGGAACACTGCAACTAAAATGACCTGAACTGTTTAGTGAGGAGTGGTTTGAAAAGTAGTTCATATAATCTGCAGCTGCTACCTTCTGCCACTTGAGGTCCTCTTTTATCTCTGATTAGTACTGTTCTGCTGAGACCATGCAGGAATGACTCAAATTTAGGTGTTTCATTGAAACTCTGAGGCTCAAAAATCTTTTCAGAAGCATTACTTAGAGCTGTTTGTTTTGATTTGGCTATGAGTTAATTTTTCATATCCACAAATGATGTAAGACTGTCATTATTGGGCTTTTTGTAGACAATTTGTTTATTTTCTTACAATACCCTGTACTGTGCTTTGTTAGTTTGCATTATCTGCTTTCTTAATGTTCAGCAAATTCTTCTTTGGTAATGTTTTTATTTTCAATACAATTCTCCCCTCTGAGTTGGAAAACACATGATGACTTGTGATTCTGATGCCTGAAATTAACGTTCAAGCTTGTTTCTAAGCAAAGCAAGAGAGATGAACAAAGATATTTGAGAAATGCTGTGGCTTTAGCCTTTTGGAGTCTGATATCCTTTGGAAATAGAGGAAAAGAGTTCCTTTTGGAAACTCTCAAAGATGCTTCTACATTATGTTTCTGATAGCAAGAAGATAAAACTAAGTAAATGGTTCCTTTTTCTCTTGTTAGCCTGTATTTTTCACAGTCACTTTTCAGTTTTTTTTTGAATTGTGGTTGCCATTTTAAAAAAGCAACACAAACATAAAAAAGTGAGCAGCGACAGTCCTCTCAAAAAAAAAAAAGTTTGCAGTTTTAAGTTTGACCTAGCAGAGTGTAAACTGGCATTTACTGCCACTTTCCACTTCATGGTTTGTTATTCCTCTCCTGTGTATTGATGGAAGCACTTGCACATATGTGTGGTAAGCCAGATCAGGATATTCAGCTGGCTGGGAAAAGAAAAAAAATGGACAAAAGCAAAAGAAAAGTTGAAGGTTTTCTTGTCTTGTTCTGGGATTTTTTGCTTTTGAGGGGTTCTGGGGACAGTCTTGCTCTTGGTATCTATCTGTCCAAGTGGTTGCAGTGGGGGGTTGCAGTCCTTCAGTAATGGGGAGCTCCTGCATGGGTCCCCCATGGGGTCACAAGTCCTGCCAGCAAACCTACTGTAGTGCAGGCTCCTCTCTCCTGGGTCCACAGGTCTCTGCCAGGACCTTGCTCCAGCATGAGTTTCTCATGGTGTCATGGCCTCCTTTGGACGCATCCATCTGCTCTGGCATGGGTCTTCTCCACAGGCTGCAGAAGGATCTCTGCACCCTGGTGGTCCTCTGTGGGCTGCAGGGGCACAGTTGCCTCACCATGGCCTACACCACAGGCTGCAGGGGAATCCCAGCTCCAGCAGATGGACTACCTCCTCCCCCTCCTTCTCCACGGACCTTGGTGTCCGCAGAGCTGTTCCTCTCACTTATTATCACTAATCTCTTCTCTGATAGTAATTATTTCTGTGCAGTGACTCTTTTTTTCCCCTCCTTGAACATGTTATCCCAGAGGCATTACTACCATTGCTGATGGGCTCAGTCTTGGCCAGTGGTGGGTCCATCCTGGAGATGGCTGGCACTGGCTCTATTGGGCATGGGGGAAGCTCCTGGCAGATTTTCACCTAAGCCACTCCTGGAGCCCTTGAGCTACCAGAACCTTGCCAAGCAACCCAATACAATGCTTCATCAGCCATGGCCTGATTGATCTGCTCTCTGTAAAATGAAGAATTTTACCTGATTTTGTAACAACCTGATTTTGTAACATCTGCCAGCCTGGAGATCTGCATCATGGTTTACAGCTAGTGGTAACAAAGGGGATTATTTATACCCTCTTGAGGTTGGAATGAAGGTGCATGTTGAAATGGGCCTTGTTCTCACAGGGCAGCCTTTTCTGCCGAAGGATACATCCCCTGTAGCAGGCAGAAGCAGAAAACAAAGTCTCTTTTTTTGTTTCCCTATGGATTTCTTTGCAGATCTAATTTTTAAGGGTCAGGGATTATACTTGTGTATTGAAGTATTCAAAAATATATTGTACTTTTGCTTGGCAAATCTAATTGCCTTACACTTAGGAATAAAAGTAGTTACAGAAGCTGTAGTCTGAGGAAATATTTTTAAAGCCAAATAGTATTTTTCATTTTAGACTTGTATAAATGGGGAAAAATACAAACCTTTCTGCCTTCAGATACAACCAAATAGGGTTTTTCTGTGCCACTTTTCTTCAGATCTGTATCAATTTACAGCTATATAAGGCATGGAAGAAGATTTCTTTTTGAATATTTTTTATTCTGAACTAGCAGCCTATGTGCTTTTTATGGTCAATGTGAACAAACAGACATCCCTACAGGGACTGTTCCTCTGAATCCAGAATTAGATCAGATAAATTGCAACTCAGTGGTGCCCCTATTGGGTATAAGAGCTTGGGATGACATGCACAGATGTGAATGTCTGGCATGTGGGATATTAAAACTACCCAAGAAGTGAAACCTCGCTCCCCCTGCTTTATAACTATTATTTTTGTAGAGGTGGTAGTGTAAAATTTCTAAGGCAAAGAAAAGATGGTGCAAAGCAGAAAATAATTGAGATAGAGGCAGGAAGCTCTACAAAAATCATTTTAAGTAAGAACAAGTAAGAATTTCAGATAAGGGGGTCTTTTATTGCTCTGATGTGTTTTTTAGTATATGGCTTTCAAAGAGAGGATTCATTTTTTTATGGACTCTTTCCTCTTCTTTCTAAAACATGCAGTTGAAAACATAAGATATGGCTCAGTAAAATAAATTGCACTTGTTCCTTCTGACTGTTTCACTGAATAAGACAAAGCTCATAAAAAAACCCCACAAAAAAACCCCCAAAAAACCCAAACAAACAGGCCTATGATCACTAACTTCAAGACTGTATGCTGTTGCATTGCTCCAAAGGCACAATTACCTTAAATCTGGCACTACTTCAATTTTGTAGTCCTTGACTTTAGTTTAACCTCTTAGAGGAAAGGTGTTTGGTTTTTTTTTTTCATTGCTAAGTTCTGCCTTAATAATCCTCCACTGTGCAGACGCTGCTCCAGCAGTCTCTTCTCAACGAGTACCAGGGACGGCGTTTATCCCTGAAAGGTCGCAGGATGCTGAGCTCGCATGCTAAGCAGGAATGACCTGCAAGGTGTCTTTCTGTCCTCCTCCTCCGGATCAGGAGCGAGGCGATCCCTGTGCGAGGAGCGGGGAAAGGAGAGTGGCTCCGTGCGCTAGATTCGTAGGACCGGGAACAGCACCTCGGGGCAGTGAGCCAGTCCCATCGTCCCGCACGGAGCAGCGTTTGGCCGCAGCTCTCCCCGCCGCCCTTCCCGCTGCTGCTCTCGCTGTGTGACGCTTGTGTGCGTTCGGATGCTGTCGGCAGCCTGCCATTTTTTCTCCTTAGAAAGAGGGAGATGAGAGGAATCCGTAAACTTCCCTAATCCCGGGGGTGCTGAGCGCACCCCGCGGCGGAACCCGACCCCCGAGCAGCGCCCAGCCCGCCCCGGGCCCGCCCCCTGACCCGCTCACCCAATCGCGTCAGGGAGTAGGCGCGGCCCTTGGCCCCTGCAGCCAATCAGCGCCGCGGGTGACACAAAGTGGTGCACTTTGCACGCGCCGTAAAGGCCGGGAAAAACTGGCAGCGGCAGCGCCCAATCAGAGCGGAGGGGGGCGGGGCGAGCGCAGCCTGCAGCCCAATGGGAGGGCGGGAGGGCGGTGCGCAGCGGGCACACGGAGAGTGGCAGAAGCCTGGTCCAATAGAAGAGCGGGACGCGCGGCCTCTCCTGGCAAAGCAGGCCAATGGGCGTGGGTGGGGGGCGGGGCGGCGGCGTCCGTCCCGGGCGCCGGATCGGGAGCGGGGCAGGAGCGGAGCCGGGCTGGGCCGGCAGCGTGTGCAGCGCCGCTCGAAAATGCACTCGGATGCCGCCGCTGTCAGTGAGTAGAGCTGGGGCCTCGCCCGCCGCACGCATCCCGCGCCGCCCGCACGGCCGGAACAATCGCCCGGCGGGGGGCGGCTGCTGTTGCCCCTGGCCCGCGAGGCTCGGCCGAACGCACCGCCGGGGCTCCCGGTGCCGGAGGAGGGCTCGGGTCCGCGGGTGCGGGGCCGGCGCGGAGAGGGCGGTGTGTGCGCGCCTGTCTGCGGGGGCCCGCGGGGACGGCGGAAGCCCCGCGGCCCTCACTGCCCCCCCCCGGGGAGAGGGGGCTGCCCGTGCGGGGGCGGGGACGGGTGGGGGGAACCGCACCGCGGAGGGCCGGGGGCGCTCGGAGGGTGTGACGCAGTTTGCCCGACCCGGCTGGCGAGGGGGTGAGGCCGCGGCCGGCCCTCGTGGCGGATAGCGAGGGAGCGGGAACTGCCGCGGGGAGGGCGTGCTCGGGCCGTGGAGCTGCGTGTCCGGGGGGAGGCGGGCGGGGGTGAAAGCCGCGGGTCCCGCCGAGCCGGTGCGGGAGAGCCGCGTTCTGCGGGGACGGGGCCGCGGCGCATGGCGGGAGCTGGAGTCCTTGCGCCGCGGCCTCGCGCGGCGGGAGGCGGGGCGCGGACTACAACTCCCAGCGGGCCCTGCGGCGGCGGCCCCTCGTCCCTGCCCCGGGGGCTCCCCCGGCCGGAGCTGCCCCTCCCGCCCCGCGGGCAGAGCGGGGCCGCGGGTGCGGGGGAGCGGAGCGTGGGCTTTGTGTCCGCACCGCAGCTTCTGGCGCTGCGCTCAGAGCCCTGCACCGCGTGCTGCCTGGCACACCTGTGTGGCTGTGCGGTGACGGGGGTTCGGGAATAGGCTTCGTGCCTGTCCGCCGGAGAGACGGGGCTGGCATCCCCAGCACAAAGCTGGCCCCGCACAACATGTTCCTGTGAAATCTCCCAGGAACACGTTCTCAGCTCTGCAAGGAGTTGCAGCTCTCAGATGCTTTATTACCTTAGAACTTGCTTGTGGAGAAGATAATGAAAATTGAAGCTTTAATCGTATGTTAGTGAATGATGGCCTGACTTTTGGACAAAGTCCTGAAAGCAGTTATGGAAAGAAATGCTGCATAAGGCCTGGATTTTCTTGAATCCTCCCATGTTTCTCAAAATGAGATTGGCTGGGCAGCCTAGTATAGCCTGTAGCTCATAAGGTTATATAATTTCTTCACTGGTTCTGGTTTATTTTACCTTTATATTGAGGGATTGTGATATGTTGGTGGTTAAGTCTGCCATTAAGGCACAAATAACTGCCTTGTGTTGGAAATGAAAGGATAATTATTCTAGAAAATGCCTTCTGCTCAGTGTCTTTTGTCATGTGTCCTGTACAAAAAAAGATTCAGGTCTCCATTATACATATATAAAGTACAGTTGCACATATTCCAGTGCTCTTTCATGTAGGATTATAAGACTGTGTAGTGATTTTGAAAGTTTTTAAATTTTAACTTGTCTGCAGGAAACAGGAAGAGTACTGTTTCTCAGCCTTCAGCTGTTATTGGCTTCTCATTAAAAATGTGCCTTGGAATGATTGAATCTTACACCTCAATACTTTTTTTTTTGCAGTTCATGTTGTACGTGTGTTATTTTAAACAGGAATGTTTTCCTAAATTAGCTGACTTCATTGTAGCTTCATAGGGGTTGTTTTTTTCATAGCATATATTTACAGAAACTGGGTATTGACTGAACACTTATTTTGAGCCACCTTTTTGATCTTTTTTAGATTCTTATATGTTCTCGTGATATAAACTCTTTCAATATATTTTTGCTCAGTGTGAGTTTTACTTCCTGTGACTGAATATACACCTTTCACGTTATATGAGGTCCACTGACTTTGATTTTTTCAATTTAAAGTGTTTGCTTAAATGTTTTTGCAGCTGCAATAACTATAATTGGAAATGTCTTCTCTGTACAAGGTCATGCAGTAAGTTGAGTCAGGGAGGTAAATAGTCTTCTTACTGCTTCTCTTCATTCTGTTGTATCAGGGTAAGATCTTCATTTAAATTTACTTTAGGCCAAGTATTTTTTGTGCTGAATTTAAGTGAATTATTAATTCTGCATTTTCTTTACTTCCCCTCCTCCCCCACTTGCTTTGCAGATACTGAAAACAAAGACATTGGGCTATTTCAAAGCATTATTTCCTAGTTTTGTTTGTGTCTTCAAGCAGAAGAAGAAAACTTGCTTAATTTGTCTGTCCTGTGCTTGCCAAAAAGCATAACGGGGAAGTACAGTACATCCAGTGAAAGTGTTCAACTCTTGTATCCAATTTAAGTATTAGAGCATCTATTAGTGTGGTTATTTCTTCTGCTACTAACAAGGGCTTGAAGCAGAACTCTTAAATTAAATATGCCAGTATTTTTGTCATACTGTCCAGTTAATTTATTTTATTTAAAATCATAAGTCTGAGGTTAAACAGAATTTTTACTTTTTGGTCATAAAGACGTAGAAACAACTACCAGTTTGTTCAGTAGCTTTTTTATATATTGTTGTGTGTATATAGATAGTTGTGTGTGTGTGTGTGTATATATATATATATAGTTAGAGCTGCAAGGCTTTAGCTTGCCCCTGGGGAACTGACTGGTGTGACACACTTCATGCAGATGCGTGGCTTCATGGGCTGTGGGACTCCATTAGCTGCAGCTCCTTATTACTGCCCAGTAGCTGTAGATTACTGCTTCCTTTTTCTGCGTGTGAAGTGGATTGCAGGAGCACTCTCTATACCTCTCAGTCAGATGTACCTGGGTTAACTCTTGCCAATTTTACTTAACTTGTCTAAACTGACAGAGTTGCCTTTTTTTTTTTTTTTTTTTTTTTAATCCTGAAGTGGGTTAGGGAATGTGCCCATGGCCTGTGCTGCTGGCAGAGCTGTGGGGTCAGGAACTTTTGGCAGAGAAAAGCAAGCAGGTGGAGCAATAATGGTTTTGACTGGCATAGCTGTTTCTAGGCTGTTGCAGATCCACTGTGATGTGTACCAGATCTGCATGTTGCTGGATACCCTTGTAGTGTGTGCTTGACAGGGCTGTGTTTCTGCTGAATTAGCTGGAGCACAAGATACAAAGTTTTTATTAGCTTTATGCCCTTTGTAGGATGCCAGATGACATCTGGTGTGAAGTTTGGAGTAGTGCTCTCAAACAACTCTCAGGACACGGCAGCCAGTGGTGCAAAACAAGCTGACTGACTTTTTTGAATTAATCTGGTGGTGGAGTAGAAGTTAGACTGGATGAACAGTTTTTGTCAACAGAAGCAGATGTTTTGCACCAGAAATACACTTAGTGTTAGGTCTTTGTTATATAGAACAGAACACCCAACCAAATAGATCTCCTCCAAAGCAGACCCTAGCTTCCCCATGAGGCAGTATGCAGGGTACTTTATCCTATGTGTTGGTATAGGACTGTTAGCCTGGCTCTTATTTGTTTGGTCAGTTAAAGGTAAATAGAAATGTATTCAAACTAAAATGACAGTTACACAACTTTTACACTGCTTAAATCACTCTAAAAGTCCCAATGAACTTTAAACTGCAGTAGCTCTTTTTGTAAACAAGCCTTCAGAATAGGGAACTTTAAAATACATAGGTAGAATAAGGATTTGTTTCTATGGGGAAAAAAGAATTATGCGTTTTGTCCTGTATATGTAGCATGCAGAGATCTTAAAATATTTTGTTGCAGTGAGTAAGTTGTTCTATGTGGTAATACCAAATGTTAGAGTTGAGTGTGACTGTTTACCTTAATATAAGTGTTTTTTAGTGTGTTTAGTATGTCAACCACATTTTGTTGCTTGGGTTTGGATTTTATGTAGGGGTTGTTTTTTTTTTTTTTAGTAGCTTAAGTCAGTCTGTGTTTTGTTTCAGAACATTTTAGGCTGTTGTGTTGGGAAAACGTACGCAAATTTGCAACTGTGGGTTTGGATACCACTGGTGTCAGCAGTAGCTCTGAGTGCATGTGGGCAGGAGGAACATCCTGCAGCATCATGTCTTTAGCTTTAATGGCTAGGTCCTGTTGCTCTTCCAGATAGGTTGGATTGTCCTATTAAAAGGGCCTTGTGAAAAGCATGGGAAAGCATGTCCTTACTTTCCAAGCTGGAACTTACTTCTGTTTCCCTTACTTTTTGAATCACGCCCTTTCAGGGGCACCAAATCAAGGGAGACCCTACTTTTCAAGTCTTTTCTTTGCTTCCTCCCCTTACCTCAGTGCTTGCTGGCACACCACAGACCAGGAGGTCTCTTCTGCAGGCTGCCCCTGCTGTAGGGTGTCACTGCCTGCACAGATACAGCTACAGACACACTGGAAATGGATTCTTAATCTTGTCTTTGACCGGATTGCAGTCAGCTCCTGTCTTCTCTGTACTGCAGTCTGGGATTCTCAGTTTTTACGTGTGTTGTGATGCTTTTGTGTAAATAAGACTGACATACATTTTTCTTTTGCTTTCTGCGTTTAGTAATAAATACAGAAATTCTGCTTCCTGAACATAAGTGTTGAAGGCTTTCACCAAATATAGCTTTCAGACCTGAACTTCTAAGTTGATTAATCAGTTAGTGATTAATCAGTATAAATTGTCTTGCTCTTTGGATAATTTTTGGATAAGCAGATTCCTGAACATGAAATGGTGTATTTTTTAGAAGATTAAATGATTCTTTTTTGAGTAAGTAAAATTTATTTAAAGCTAACTAAGACAACAGTACTACTACAAGTTTTCTTCCAGTTCTATTATTTGAAACCAAGGGAAGCAATTAAATAGATGTAAAGCATGAACATTGCATTTTAATTTTTAGGAATAAGTCTTCCTGGTATGTGTTTTCTGTCTGATTTTTTTCTGAGAATGTTACAATAATCTTAGCAGTAGTAAGAATTACTACTACATTACTACTTTGGCTACCTCTATACCTCAATTTTAATATTGTATTATTGTTGTATCTATAGCGTTTATATGTTGTGGTTTTTTGTTTGTTTGTGTTTTGGTTTTAGGGGTTTTTGTTTTTGTTTTTGTTGAGAGGGTGTAGGGTGTTTTTTCTCTGCTTTGTTATGAAAGCAAGCTCAGTTAGCTGTTGTTTCTTTTGTCTCCCAGTAACTCCCAGGTCCATAGTTTAGACCTTAATCTATAAGTTTAAAAGTTATTTTTAAGATGTTTTCTTTTACTCTTAAAGTCTGCGTGATTATGACTAATTGACTAACCCAGTCTTTAACACTTAAGTGTTAATGACAAACTGCACACAATTTTAAATTCCATGAAACTAGGTTGGCTCTGGCATTTTTTTTTTTCTGGATTTGCAATGATTTTATTCTGGGTTTTTTTTTTTTTTTAGCTGTTACATTCTGAATTATTGCAAAGTATTTAATACTATTTGGAATTTTCATTGCTTCAGTCTTCACTGAAGATAAGCTAACATCTGCATGAAAAATAATTTAATCAACAAAATACGTGCTCTTGTTTGACATACAGCTCATAAGGTTGTAGCAAACAACATATTCCAGCACGTTTCAGTATTCACAAAGCAAGCAGGTTTCCTTCTTCTGATCTGAGGTCAGTTAACTGTGTGGTACTTTAGAATTACAGAATGGATTGAGTTGAAAGAGACCTTAAAAGATAATTTAGTTCCAGTCCCCCTGCAATGGAGAGGGACACCTTCCACCAGACCAGGCTGCTCAAAGCCTTATCCAACCTGGCCTTGAACACTTCCAGGGATGGGGCATCCACAGGTTCTCTGGGCAACCTGTTCCAGTGCCAAACTGCCCTCACAGGAAAGAATTTTTTCCTAATATCTAATCTAAACCTACTCTCTTTCAGTTTGAAGCCATTGCCCCTTTTCCTGTTACTACACGCTCTTTTGAGAAGTCTCTCTCCAGACTTCTTGTAAGCCCCCTTAAGGTACTGGAAGGCTGCTATAAGATCTCCCTGGAGCCTTCTCTTCTCCAGGCTGAACAGCTCCAGCTCTCAGCCTGTCCTCACAGGAGAGGTATTCCATCCCTCCAGCTGTCTTCATGGCACTTCTCTGGACTTGCTTGAACAGGTCCATGTCTTTCCTGTGCTGAGGATCCCAGAACTGGATGCAGTTTCTGTAGGGAAAAAAAAAAAAAAAGGTATTTTCAGACCATTTCATGTTCTTTGAAACTCTTGTATTCAGGTGAAAAATAGCTTCATACATGATGGTTTTCTCCATGTAGAACTGGTGAGTGTATATCTTCATGTGATGTATCCCTCCTATCCCAGTGGGCTTGGATGGACAGTTGGATTAATCGGGCATATTGCTGCTGCCACAAGAAACTATTTTGCTCCCGGTTCAGGAGACCTTTCCTATTTCTTACTTTAACTCTTGCTCTGACTTACCTGGTGTTGCAGCTCTTCTGTGACCTGATTCAAACCATGGGGGTGGCAGAGTTTTTTTGTTTATTTCGTCAGTATAATTCCAAGGGTAATGGGCTGACCAGGGGCGTCAGGCAGGGACAACTTGGAGGCTGCATAAGTGTGTGTGGAAGTTTGGGAGGTGGAAGGGAGGGAGTGTGTTCCTGAAGCATCCAGTTGCAGCCAGCTGTCAAGTCACTTGCTTGCCATGTTGACCATTATTGACCATTGTCCCTGTGCTAATTTCCAGGATAGTGTTATTTGAGCATAGGAGGTATTATTTTTTGGATTCTGTTTCTTCAACAACTTTTTTTTTTTTTTTTTTTTTTTACAAAATAAACCTTTTCACAGTGGCATAAGATACTTCGTGTATCTTCCTTGAATATACTTAAAGCAAGCTGACCAGTTCAGAGGATGACCTGGACTTCCTTAATTTAATGGCTGCTGCTTGTATTTATTTTTATAGCTGTAAACGAAACCTGTTTTCAGTTTTAGACGATACCTACCCTTCACAAGCTTCCCCTGTGGAAGAGAGAAAACTTTGGATTCTGGTGCTATGTATTCATATCGTGTGTGATGTGATGCTTGTTGTATAAGAACGGTAAAATATAATTGTGTAACCCTGCTAAGTCCATCATAATTATGTAACCTATTTTGGAAGCAGCAGCTTAAAATAGTAAGGATATTTCCAGTGGATGTGTGAAACACACTGGCATGAATTATGTATTTTGAAGTGCCTAAGAATGTTTTGTTTCAAAGGTGATACCTAATATACATAGTCCTAATCTTAAAATATTTTTTCTATTTTTTTAAGTGTGCTATTTAAAATTATTCTTAATATTAGGTTAGAATAAATAAATAAAATATTTGCTCTGCGTTCTCACCTTGTTACCTCTAGATGTAACTGGTTTCTCTGAATACTCATGTTCTTTGTAGACTTTAGGCTGAATAACAAGGGAAACTTTAAAATTCGTGTTCAAGAAAGCTTAGTCTGGTATGACAGTTAACAAAACAAATCTTTTAATCTTGCCCTCCTGAGAATGGTTTTTATGTTCCCTGTTTGTCCTTCTCCCCCTTTTTGTTTTCCTCACTGCTTTATGTTGAATTGAAGGTTGGACTAAAAAACTCGGAGTTGTTTTTTTGCAGAATGGTTCTGCTTAGTATTGTTTGACTAGCAAAAAAAGGAACTTTATTGAGCCCTTAATGCGGGAAAAGTTCTAGCACCCTGTTCAAGATCTTCCTATTTTATCTGGGTAAAAAGGTCTGGATTGTCTTTGACTTCATATAGATAAGTATAACTAAAGCTGGAAATTCCATCTTTGGTACTGCTGACTTAGAGCAATTGTATTGCTGTGGTGGTGGATTGCGGACAACTTGTTAGGAAATAGGTAGCAGTTACTTAAAGGATACTCTAGCTAACACAAGGAATGAAATACATGATTCCTAAAAGTATCTTGAATTTTTTTTTAACTCACCGTGACGGGAGAATTCCATAGTGGTGTGTGTAACAAGTACACTTGCAGCAGCCAATTCCTTCAGTTTTCCTTCTTAACTTCATAGCAGCGTGGTTCACTGATTTGGCAGTCTGATATTTAATGATGACTCTTGTCTATCTGGGTTCTCTTAAGTGTATTTTAAGAGTATTCCTTTAAAATTTTCTGGATGGAAATGTAGGTATTATGTCTTTGACCTTACTTGCATCTTGCATCAGCTGCTGGGCAAAGCCAAATTAAATGTCTCACAGTAGAAATACTTTAATGCATTAACTGGGTGGTGACACTAGGCACATAAAATATTTCACATAAAGAAGAAGTTTGCTTGAAATATTTTGCTTGTCATGTAGTACATTTCTGTAATTAGAGTGTTTTTGTGCCTGAGTTCCAGTGGGGTGGCTAATTTGCTTTTAGTTTAAATGGAAGCATTGTATAGTAGTAGGCTACCTTTAATCCCTGTCAGCTGGTTTGTCCAGCTCCTGAGATTGTTGCTTGGTTTGCCTGCTCTCTGGCTGGATCAGAGCTGATCTTTTGTAAATTACTTTTTTTCCAGTTTTGTCCTTGACACATTTCTAGCAAAAATAGGAAATTCAAAAGAATAGAGAAAAAATAGTTTGTCACTCTTTTGCAACTGAAGCAAACTCAAGTGTTTTATATTTGGAACATGGAAACAAAGTTAACATCTATGCTACAGCTTCTTTCATAAAGAGTCAGAATATTTTATTTTCAGTTTTATTGATGCTTAACAGCTGCTGCACTGTGACCTTTGTTTTGTTATACAGAACCCATGTTTCAACTGTGTAAGTCTATTCTAGGCACTTAGTTTTGCAAGGAAGTAAGTATAAATACATGTGTTTTAATAAAATAATATTTTTTAAAAACTATGATTTTTAGTAATGATTTTAGAATGTTAAATGGGACTTAAATTAGTTTTGGAAGAGATGGACCAGAAGGACTGGATAGCATAGTTACAATGCTATCCAATGTAAAGGAAAAAAACGTTTTAAATATTTTTCTTTTTTTTTTGTATTAGCTACAGTTAGCTATAGTTGTTTTGTTGAGGGTCATTCATGCCTAAAGAAAAATGCATATATTGGATATCTTTTTGCGGATTTCTGTTTTTCTATTCTGTTGAAAATGTTGATGCTGAAAAAGCATTGAGATGACTTTTATTTTATAGTTGTGTGATGATTTTATTTAACGACCAGAATATAAGAAGATCTTGGTTGCTACATCAGGAAACCAGAGAGTTTAAAATGTTGTTTGTTCTTTTTTTTTCCCCCTCTAGATTTTCAGTTGAATTCTCATCTATCAACACTGGCAAATATTCACAAGATTTACCACACCCTCAATAGGCTGGTAATGACTTGCCATTTTCTCTTAGCAGAATAGCTTGGGCTTTAGTCCAGAATATTTTGTGATTGAAATCATTAAGTGATTACACTTTTAAAAATTATAATTGCCTTTTTGTATGAAAGGCTTTTGGTTTTGAATTGGTGAAGAGATAAGCAGTATTAGTAAAAGGTGAAAGATTATACTCCAGGGATCAGAGTGGAGTTTGAACACTGTCCACTGCAACACTGGATTTAGATGTTGTTTCCGTACAAACAGCTTTCGTAAATATGTCAAATAATGGTAATCATCATAGTTATCCAGTTTCTTACAGTTCTTTTGGAAAACATACTGAATGAGCAAGCTGTCCTCTTACACTCATGCAAAAAGTGGAACAATCTTTTTTTGAAAAACAATCTTTTTTTGAAAAACAATCTTTTTTTGAAAAACAATCTTTTTTTGAAAAACAATCTTTTTTTGAAAAACAA